>CM059439.1:21510218-22225218 GCA_030390025.1 Squalus acanthias
CCTCTCACACTCCTCCCTCCTCCCTCTCACACTCCTCCCTCCTCCCTCTCACACTCCTCCCTCTCACACTCCTCCCTCCTCCCTCTCACACTCCTCCCTCCTCCCTCCTCCCTCTCACACTCCTCCCTCATTCTCTTCCCCCCTCACTCCTTACCTGCATCTCTCCAGGAACCGGGCCAACCCGCAGTTCTCTCGCCCCGCACACCCATAGTTCTCTCGCCCGGCTTCCGCTTCCGGTGCAGGGGTCGGGGGTCAGGCGGGCGGAGCGGGGTTGATGAGCAGTGAGCGAGACTGGCGACTGTAATCGATAGGCGGCGGGCGGCCGGCCGGGGCATCAAAGCATGTCCGGTGGAGAGAGAGACTCGGAGGTAAACAGAGCCGGGAGGGAGGAGGGAGGGAGAGGCTGGGGAGGGAGAGGAGGCGACCGAGCTGTCAGTGAGGCAGCAAAAACAGTGAGTGTGTCTGGGGAGCCGGGTACCTGCCCCGTGTGTCTGAGAGCCGGGTCCCTGCCCCGTGTGCCCGGGGAGCCGGGCACCTGCCCCGTGTGTCTGAGAGCCGGGTCCCTGCCCCGTGTGCCCGGGGAGCCGGGTACCTGCCCCGTGTGCCCGGGGAGCCGGGTACCTGCCCCGTGTGCCCGGGGAGCCGGGTACCTGCCCCGTGTGCCCGGGGAGCCGGGCACCTGCCCCGTGTGTCTGGGGAGCCGGGCACCTGCCCCGTGTGTCTGAGAGCCGGGCACCTGCCCCGTGTGTCCGGGGAGCCGGGCACCTGCCCCGTGTGCCCGGGGAGCCGGGCACCTGCCCCGTGTGCCCGGGGAGCCGGGCACCTGCCCCGTGTGCCCCGAGAGCCGGGCACCTGCCCCGTGTGCCCGGGGAGCCGGGCACCTACCCCGCGTGCCCGGGGAGCCGGGCACCTGCCCCGCGTGCCCCGAGAGCCGGGCACCTGCCCCGCGTGCCCCGAGAGCCGGGCACCTGCCCCGCGTGCCCCGAGAGCCGGGCACCTGCCCCGCGTGCCCAGAGAGCCGGGCACCTGCCCCGTGTGCCCGGGGAGCCGGGCACCTGCCCCGTGTGCCCGGGGAGCCGGGCACCTGCCCCGTGTGCCCGGGGAGCCGGGCACCTGCCCCGTGTGCCCGGGGAGCCGGGCACCTGCCCCGTGTGCCCGGGGAGCCGGGCACCTGCCCCGTGTGCCCGGGGAGCCGGGCACCTGCCCCGTGTGCCCGGGGAGCCGGGCACCTGCCCCGTGTGCCCGGGGAGCCGGGCACCTGCCCCGTGTGCCCGGGGAGCCGGGCACCTGCCCCGTGTGCCCGGGGAGCCGGGCACCTGCCCCGTGTGCCCGGGGAGCCGGGCACCTGCCCCGTGTGTCTGAGAGCCGGGTCCCTGCCCCGTGTGTCCGGGGAGCCGGGCACCTGCCCCGTGTGCCCGGGGAGCCGGGTACCTGCCCCGCGTGCCCGGGGAGCCGGGCACCTGCCCCGCGTGCCCCGAGAGCCGGGCACCTGCCCCGCGTGCCCCGAGAGCCGGGTACCTGCCCCGTGTGCCCGGGGAGCCGGGCACCTGCCCCGTGTGCCCGGGGAGCCGGGCACCTGCCCCGTGTGCCCGGGGAGCCGGGCACCTGCCCCGTGTGTCTGAGAGCCGGGTACCTGCCCCGTGTGCCCGGAGAGCCGGGTACCTGCCCCGTGTGCCCCGAGAGCCGGGCACCTGCCCCGTGTGTCCGGGGAGCCGGGTACCTGCCCCGTGTGCCCGGGGAGCCGGGCACCTGCCCCGAGAGCCGGGCACCTGCCCCGTGTGCCCCGAGAGCCGGGCACCTGCCCCGTGTGTCTGGGGAGCCGGGCGTGTGCCCCGAGAGCCGGGCTCCTGCCCCGTGTGCCCGGGGAGCCGGGTCCCTGCCCCGTGTGCCCCGAGAGCCGGGCTCCTGCCCCGTGTGCCCGGGGAGCCGGGTACCTGCCCCGTGTGCCCGGGGAGCCGGGTACCTGCCCCGTGTGCCCCGGGTACCTGCCCCGGGAGCCGGGTACCTGCCCCGTGTGCCCGGGAAGCCGGGCACCTGCCCCGCGTGCCCGGGGAGCCGGGCACCTGCCCCGCGTGCCCGGGGAGCCGGGCACCTGCCCCGCGTGCCCGGGGAGCCGGGCACCTGCCCCGCGTGCCCGGGGAGCCGGGCACCTGCCCCGCGTGCCCGGGGAGCCGGGCACCTGCCCCGCGTGCCCGGGGAGCCGGGCACCTGCCCCGCGTGCCCGGGGAGCCGGGCACCTGCCCCGCGTGCCCGGGGAGCCGGGCACCTGCCCCGTGTGTCTGGCGAGCAAGGTAGCCACACCTTGCATCCACTGGGCACACTCACACTGAGGTCTGTACACACCTTGCATTGAACTTTACGCTTGATTTTCATTCTTCCCACCCCCGAATTTTGGACAAGAATAGTCAAGTGAAATCAGATGCAGCAAATAACTACGTGCTTTTTGGTATCAAAAGTCAAACACAATGTTTGTAATCAGGGCGGAGGTGGAGAGGGTGCAGGGTATGGTGTGGAATCAGTAAACTTGGGGTTTCATCAGCAAAACCACTTTGGAAGGAAGAAATGAAACACTTTAAATAATGCTTCCAATTGTCTTCACTGAGTATGTTGCTAAAAGAGTTGGTGCATCATTAGTTGCATTCTCAGTGCCTCCTCAGCGTCTGAAGGTGCATTCATTCCCTGTCGATGCTACTTATTGATATAGACACAATGTGACTTACTTCCTGCAGCAAACAGGAGGCAGCTGCATGCATCACACTAGAACTGCCGTATCCTGACACTGACCTTTTTGGGTTATATAAAGTTTATACCTAGTTTTTAAAGTATTGTGGCTAATTATTGGGTTTACACTAATATCAGAAGATTTGTATAGTGAGATAAACAATAACTATATCTAGCATGTAGATACTGAGAAGACGACATCAAACTATACCACAGAGACTGAAATAGAATAGGAACTATAGCAAGAGCAGTAGCTAACATCTAGAGCAGAAGTATAAACGACACAAATACAGTACATAGGCACACTGGCAAAAAATGTAGCGCTTGGGATCAGTGTACTGTTAGGGAAGTATACCTGGTGGGTGTAGGTTGTTACATGTTTGGAAATTTCTAACTGGATACCAAAAGTCTTTATTTTAAATAGAGCTCCATTGTCCCATTTATATCATGTCTTCTTATGGTGAATTGCATCTAACGTTGAGATTGGCTTTGTGTCACAGTAGAACTGCAGGTTAACAACTCTGATGTTTTTGCATTTTATCGGATTTACGCTAATTTTGGAATTCATTTTTGTAGTGGCAGTTATGAGGTTGAGGAACAAAAGTCATAATTACTGTAGTATCTCAGAAGATACAAAAAACAATTCTCTAGCCAAAATATTGATGGTGGAGTATTTGCCACTCTATTTAATGAAATATTTCTTGGGCTGTGCTGGAGTGTGAGACCTTTCATAAAATGATGGCATTGGGTTAAAGAATACCAGTAAGTTGATGTCTGGTTCTGAACATCAGGGGAAAGAACTTGAGGCAGTAAGTTCTCCGTTGGGTTTCAAATAAACTCTTACTTGTGACAAATAAGGGAAAGGCATACAAGAACATAACAGAATTTTGAATGGGAAATAGACATTTGGCTTAATAGGCCTCTTCTTCCAACTGGTTAAGTATGGCATGCACTTTCATGGAGTGCCTAACTTACTTAATTTTACAATCATTGAATGCAAAGACCAAAGAAAGAAAGGAAGCTAAAGAGAACGTGTAAAAAGAACATCATCCAAATCTCATTGCTGCACACTCATGGGGGCCAACAACGTATTTCTAGTCTTATTAAGGTAAATTCTCCTCTATTGACACCAGTAGGGCTTCTGGTGACCTAAAGGGATTTCTTGAGTTCCAAGGTACTTATTATGGTTTTTTTTGACAGGTGGAAGAAGCAGGACAGGTGTTCCTGCTTATGAAGAAGGAATATCGGATTTCCCGTAATGTGCGATTAGCTTGGTTTCTCAGCAAGCTCAATCAAAACATCCGACAGATGTCACAGTCAGAGCTTGTGAGTGAAAGGCTTGGGGGAATTGTTCTAAGTGCTGTGTGTGGGTGCATGGGGGAGTAGAGTGCCCTGCTGGAATCTAATAATGGGAGCCTAACCTGGCACATTAATAATCTTTGTATGAAATGTAAATTGGGGACTCTCAGTACATTGGGGGAAGCATGGTTATCGTGACTGTTTTTAGCACAGAATATTGGTAACACAAGTCGTTTCAGGATATTTGTTGAAATAGATAATTTCACACATTAATGTCGTTGCCCCCTTGCCTTTCCTCTCCTACGATCAAGAATGTGAACCCTGACACTTTTTTCTGTCCTTCCCCAGCCCAGGGACACTGAGGCCAACTGTTCTGCCCCTGAGGTCAACTAACTCAACGTATACCATGGATTGAAACTGCGACATCCTTGGTCTGCATGGCTCAGTATCACACTATAGAGTGCTTGTACCCACTGAGCCAATACGCAGAGTTTATTGATACTATCTTTGTGGTGATACAAGTTTTGGTTTGGGTATTTAACAAAAAAATGCACTGGTAGGCATGGCTGCTTCTATGGTAGATCATTTTACCTATTATAAAGTTCTCAGTGTGAGCTGTGCAAAAGGTATTGTTAATCCGTCCCCTCTCCTTGCCTCACATCTCTAAAGGGGTTCTCTATTCGTGAGAAGTATGAGGTACATCAGAGTGGTACAGCTGGAAGTGTGAAGTATATTGCCAAGTTTTCACTTGCATTAAATGAGAGAATGGCATATTGGCGAGTCTTACAAAGAGAATTGCTAAGTGACATTATTATGCAGTTATGAAGGAAAGGTGGAATTGTGTGTTTTTTGAAATGGAGTGAACAAATGCTTCATAACAACAGTCTGTCTTTTACAATGTTTCCTCTTCTTACAGATCAACTCCAACAATGAACTGGATATTTTCAGTGTCCTACCAAAGGGCTGGCAGCCAGATGAGCAGGCTGGTGCTCATACCTACCAACTGGTACCCTCGACACATATTACCTTCCTTGCTCAGCGATACCGCTTTGTTATTGAACTGGATCTCAGTCCGTCTACGGGGATCGTGGTGAGTAATTGTCACATTCAGTGAAGAGAGAGTGAAACTAAACACTATTAAAACCAAACATCTGAATAAATATTGTGGGTTTAACAGCTTTCATTAATCGCGCTATATATATATATTTTTTAATTGTTTTTCTTATTAATTCTTCTTGAGAAAAAGGTTTGTACAGATATTTGAGGGTCATGATAATTTAATGACGGTTCTTGAAATTTAGTTGGTTCAGGGATATCGAGGATCTTACAAATATGATGATGGGCCTTGTAGGATCTGGGCATTTTCATTTGTGGAGCACGAGGAAGGGGATGTTAGTTTGGCGGCTACACTCTGGCTTTTTGTAGTTGGTCTGAGTCCGTGTGGGTGATGCCTGGGTCATGTGTGTTTCCAAGAATGACTCCCAAGTTGCAGGAGAGCCCATAGATCTCCTTTTGTGATTGGCAGATGTCCCACAGATGCTTCACCCTCGTGGAGGAATATATTCTGTTGCTTCATTGTACATCCTTCAGCAATATAAAGGGAGATCATTAAACTTGCTGGTCTCCTTCTTGTTGCCAAGTCCCTGTACCTCTCCGCCTCTCTACCTCTCTCTCCTCCTTACAGACGCTACCTCTTCGACCAAGCTTTTGGTCACCTGGCCTAATATCTCCTCATGTTGCTCAGTGTCAAATTTTGTTTGCCAACACTCCTGTGAAGCACATTGGGATGTTTTACCACATTCAAGGCGCTATATAAATGCAAATTATTGTTGTTGGTTGGGAACAGGTACTTTGCTTGTAAATCCCCCTGATGTGGCTTCATGAAATCACACCAGTGTTATTATGAATTGGGAACATTATCCTCAGCCCACTGTTCTACTCTTGATATCGCCGGAGTAGAACATCAAGATATTGCATAAGGGGCAATTAAGATGACCAAAGCACAGCTAAACTGTTTAAAACTTGTGAATTGTACAAAGGTTTTACTGCCTCCTGCCCCATTAAAAATGCACTAAACCTTTCAGTAATATCAAAAATATACGAAAGATATCAAATCTAGTTAACCGCCCTCATAGAAAAGTTGGTTTGACAGGAGAGTCAAGGTTAAGGACAGAATCTATATGGCTAGGGTTAAGAAATAATAGAGGTGCTATTACACTACTAGGTGTATTCTATAGGCCACTAACTAGTGGGAAAAATATCGAGGAGCAAATTTACAGAGAAATTACAGAGAGATGCAAGAACTATATAGTAGTGATAATGGGGGACTTCAACTATCCAAATATAGACTGCAATAGTAATAGTGTAAAAGGCAGAGAGGGGGAAGCATTTCTGAAGTGTGTTAAGGAGAACTTTCTTGATCAGTATGTTTCCGGCCCAGCAAGGAAGGAGGCATTGCTGGATCTGGTTCTGGGGAATGAGGTAGGTCAAGTGGAGCAAGTGTCAGTAGGGGAACATTTTGAGAACAGTGATCATAGTATCATAAGGTTTAGATTAGCTATGGAAAAGGACAGGGAGCAATCTAGGGAGTAAAAATACTTTATTGGAGGAAGGCCAATTTCAGTGGGATGAGAACGGATCTGGCCTGGGTAAATTGGAATCAAAGATTGGCAGGCAAAACTGTAATGTAATAATGGGCTGCCTTTAAAGAGGAAATAGCTCCGGTACAGTCGAAGTACATTCCTACTAGGGGGAAAGGCAAGGCAACTAAAGTCAGAGCTCCCTGGATGACGAAAGAGATAGAGAGTAAGATGAAGCAGAAAAGAAGCGCGTATGACAGATGTCAGGTTGAGAATACATCTGAGAATCAGGCTAAATATAGAAAGTTCAGAGGAGAAGTGAAAATGAAAATAAGAGGGGCAAAAGAGGATATGAGAATAGAATGGCAGCTAACATAAAAGGTAATCCAAAAGTCATCTTATAGGCATATAAATAGTAAACGGGTAGTAAGAGGAGGGGTGGGGCCGATTCGGGACCAAAAAGGAGACCTACACATGGAGGCAGAGAGTATGGCTGAGGTGCTAAATGAATACTTTGTATCTGTCTTCACCAAGGAAGAAGATGCTGCCATAGACATAGTGAAGGAGGAGGTAGAGGAGATACTGGATGGGATAAAATTGATAAAGAGGGGGTACTAGAAAGGCTGGCTGTACTTAAAGTAGACAAGTCACCAGGACCAGATGGGATGCATCCTAGGACGCTGAGGGAAGTGAAGGAAGAAATCGCAGAGGTACTGGCCATAATCTTCCAATCCTCCTTAGAAGTGGGGGTGGTGCCAGAGGACTGGAGAATTGCAAATGTTACACCCTTGTTCAAAAAAGGGTGTAAAGATAAACCCAGCAACTACAGGCCTGTCAGTTTAACCTCGGTAGTGGGGAAGCTTTTAGAAACAAAATCAGGGACAAAATTTACAGTCACTTGGACAAGTGTGGATTAATTAAGGAAAGCCAGCATGGATTTGTTAAAGGCAAATCGTGTTTAACCAACTTGATCGAGTTTTTTGATGAGGTAACAGAGAGGGTTGATGAGGGCAATGCGGACTGGAGGAAGGTATACAGTGGTGTTCGGTTCTAGGACCACTGCTTTTCTTGATATATATTAATGACTTGGATGTGGGTGTACAGGGCACAATTTCAAAATTTGCAGATGACACAAAACTTGGAAGTATAGTGAACCGTGAGGAGGATAGTGATAGACTTCAAGAGGACATAGACAGGCTGGTGGAATGGATGAAAAAAAATTGCAGTGCTATGCGGAAAGGGCGGGGGGGGGTGGGACTAGCTGAGGTGCTCTTGCAGAGAGTCGGCACGGGCTCGACGGATCAAATGGCCGCCTTCCGTGCTGCAACCATTCTATGATTCTATGACTTGATTGAAGAAAATTCTGTGCGTGGAGCAAAAAGAACTGGTGTTGAAAACAGCCACCGTTAAAAAGTAATGTACCTGTAGTAAACTTAAATTGAACCATAAGCGTTATGTGGGGTGGTTTTGCTTTGGTGTCAGATTGTTTATGGTGTTGAGTGTCAGCTTAAGTGGTAGCACTGTTGCATCGGACTCCGAAGGTTGTGGATCCAAGCTCCATTCCAGTGCTGGGGGAACGCTGCATTGTCAAAGTGTTGTCTTTCAGATAAGAAATTAAACCAAGTGCTGCCTGATCAGGCGAAAATGAAAAAAAATTATTGTATTACTTGTAGAAGAGGGAATGTTGTCATGGTGTCCTGGTCAACATTTCTCTCGAGCAACAGCACCAAAAACATTATCAGATCATTCATCTCATTTGCTGTTGATGGGATCTTGGTGTGCGCAGATTAGTTGCTGGATTTGCCTATATAACAATAGTGACAATACTTCAAAAGTAATTCATTCGGTTCTGAAGCACTTTGGGGTGTCCTGAGGAGATGAAAGGTGCTTTATAAATGCAAGTTCCTTCTTTCTTTTCAGTTGTGCTTGCTGTTTTATTGTCTTTAATAAGAACTTCTTTGAAATTAGATATTGAGCTAATAGGAGTTTCCCTCTTTCCCGACAGGTATTTATTATTTGTCAAATGAAGTGATTGTTTGTGTATGTTCCACAGGATGATTCTACTGGGGAGCTGATTTTTGATGAAGTGTTTCACGCACTCTCGAGGTGTTTAGTGGAATTGTTGCGACCGTTTAAAATCCCGGGTAGAGAAATAGTGTTTCAACCAGAGATCTTCATTACTATCCTTGCTTATTCTTCCATCATCGGTCTCCAATCTCACCAGGTGAGCACTTGGTTAGCCTTAAGAATTAAGGGTCATTTCTCTGCCTGAGGCTGCCGATTCCTACATTGTTATCAACGTCATGCTAGTGAATAAAACAAAGACCTTTTTTTGACTTAACGCACCACCAACTCCCCACCCCCCCCCCCCCCCCCCCCCCAAAAAAAAAGATTTAGCCCCCCGGAAAAGGCTGGTGTTGAAATTAATGCCCCTGCATTACTTACAATATGTTATATTCATGTTGTGTAAACTTAGAGGATCAGTGACGACATGAAGTTATTGGTGAAACAAAAGTGGAAGGAAAAGATCCTTGCTGGGCAGGATTAACATTGGAACAGGAGTATGCTATTCAGCCTGTTTCGCTGCACATGGGATAACTTGCGGTTTTATTTCTGAAGCTGGGATTCTTATACATATGGGCTTAAGTGTGCTTGCATGGAAGTGCTTTACCAAGCTTGCGTATGTAGAATGATCCTTATTTCCTCTCCATGCAGTTCAATAAAGTTACTTGATCCAATGATCCTGAATTGCCCATGGCTAGAAAATAATCAACTTTTTTTTTCTGTTTATCTCTTCCTCCTGCCATTGTTGCTTCTTTCTTCAAGTGGGACAGTCTGGCTGTGGCTGCTCTTAATGCTCGCCATTGTCATTGTTACTTTGACAAACAGGATAAAACTTAGCCTAGGAGGAATTGGTTCTGAAAGTATGTTTCCCCTATTCTAGCTCTTTCCCTTGAGAGCAGTGAGCCAGATAGCTGAATCATGGATCTAAGCTTGAATCATTTTGGTTGAGGGTGTTTTTGGGTGCTCAATGACGCAGCAGGGCACATCTTTCTTTTACCGCTCGGATCTGGGTTCAAATCCAGTGCAGATGGAAATGAACATTTCCCCCCTGCTGGTCGGAATAATCCCAAGTGAAACAAATTTGAGTCGTCAACCCAATTCCTAGTGTGTGTGAGTCCACAGGTTATAAAAGGAGAAAAATTAACATATAAATGCCACTAAATGTATTAGTGTTTTGCTTTTGTACTAAATGAATTTTCACAGCTCAAGGATAGTGTAAAGATGAAAGTATTCGATTGGTGGAGTAGAATTCTTAATTGTGTTTAGACCTGTTGTTCAAAACAATGTAAATGGAGCTTTACCCTGTATCTAATCTGTGCTATATTTAAACTGGGAGTGCGTGATATTGACATTGAAATTGGGTACAACAAGTAAGAACGGATCACTCATCTCACTGTGGATCATTTCTCACCTTTTATGGATGTGGTAACACAATACAGCTTCCTGTGACTCGGACTTTATTGCATCACTTCCTGTGATTAGTCCAGGATAAATACTGGACTGATCAGTTGGATCCTGGAGAGGCATAGAGTAAGACCTCTTTTGTATGTAGCACCTTTTTAGTTGATTAAAGCTTACTTTAAGTTCACCACGCGTAAGGCTCATTCTTACGACAATGGACATAACATTTTCTTAAAAATAAGAGTGTTTTATGGCCAAGTTAATTGACTGCCTGTTCTTACAGATGTATGTTCCGTCTGTGAAGCTTATGTGTCTGCTTGTATGTGCATGCAATAGATACCCTTGTAGCTGACTGTCTTCTGATCTTTGTGAGTGTCTATGCACTGTAGGTTCTAGTTCAAGGCTGTCTATTGGATCGAGCCAACTTGGAAACTTTCCATCAGAATATCTATCAGCAGTTACGAGCATTTGAAAGCAATGTGGCTGAGGTTCTTCAACAGCACTACAAGCCCAAAGCACAGGTCAGTATCGCAGTAAAAGGGGAGGGGAAGAGTAATTCAGTCATCTGAGTAATGCAGTCCTAAGAGCTTTTAGTGCTAATTGGCAATCCCTGAGAGGCTAGTGTAAGAAATGGAAATTATACTTTAGTTTAGCAGAGGGACTTTTGAAGCTGAGCAGTTAATGTGTACAAATTTAAATATTGTAGAAGACGCATCACCCTCCTAATCTGTGCTATGTGGGAGTAAATAAATGAGGCAGTATGCTAAGATTATTATTCTGCATCTAACATACAAGGCAGGAAAATGTTGCATATCCAAGAAGTAACATTTCTGACCTCATTGTGCAGGAAAATTCACCATTTCCCCCCCCCCCCCTAAAAAAAAAGTCAGCGAGGATTTTGTTTACAGGGTTGTGGCCAATTCATATTATTTCTCAAACAACTGGTAAAGTATGACTATAGCCCTTAAATAAGCACAAAGTGAAAGCCTTGCCAGGTGATAAACCCGTGGATTGGCTCTCCAATATATCATGTGGTAGAATGGTAGGGCATGGATGTTCCTGTTTTCCCCCTCCACCACACCCCAGGACAGTAACTTCCAAATCTCAGTTGTGCTGTGAAGGATGGACTAAGCATCAACCAGGCACTTTCCTCACTGGAAGGCAATTCAAAAGAATTGCTCCAGTGGGCTTCAGATGCAAAATAACCTTGATTGTAAAGATCTGTTTAAATGATCAGAATTTTAATTTTATTTTATTAGTTGCTAATTCCTGATTTATATCTAATCTCTTGCCTCTTACTCACAGTCTGATAGGCCCATTTTATCCCAAGGGGATACTACTGACGCCTTCTATGATCAGTCTTCACGGAAGATGACTTTTTCCATGGTAACATCGGATATGGGACTCGTCAACATGATCCGCAATGGCATTCTAGCGCTTCAGTTACTACCGTCCAACTCCAGTGCAGGTTAATACTTTGTCACTAATCTATCTTTCTAATTGAAGTTTTAAACCCAAGACAATCTGGTTCTTTTAATCCCATAAATAAGCCATTGCCTACTTCAGATCTCAACTGGATCAATTGATTCCTATTAGCCAGGGAGGAGAGGATGTGCCTAAGTAGTTGTGTGGTACACTATCTTGGTTTCCCCTAGTGCTCGGAAGAATTGGAGGGTGAGACAACCCCTGCATGGTTCATGCATCACTGGTTAAAGAATGGCAGAAATGTAGACAAGTCCCCTCCTCCCTGAGGAAATGGTACAAGAATGGCCATTCAATAAGATCACTGCTGATCTTCTACCTCAACTCCACCTTCCCGCACTAACCCACTTGGTTCTCTTAGTCTTCAAAAGTCTAACATAGAAACATAGAAGATAGGAGCAGGCCATTCGGCCCCTCTAGCCTGCTCCACCATTCAATGCGATCATGGCTGATCATCCAAATTCAGAACCCTGTCCCTGCTTTCTCCCTATATCCCTTGATCCCTTTAGCCTTAAGAAATATATCCAACTCCTTCTTGAATATATTTAATGAATTGGCCTCTACTGCCTTCTGTGGTAGAGAATTCCACAGGTTCACCACTCTCTGGGTGAAGAAATTCCTCCTCATTTCTGTCCTAAATGGCTTACCCCTTATCCTTAGACTGTGACCCCTGGTTCTGGACTCCCCGACCATCAGGAACATCCTTCCTGCATCTAGTCTGTCCAGTCCTTTCAGAATTTTCTAAGTTTCAATGAGATCCCCTCTCATTCTTCTAAACTCCAGCGAGTATAAGCCCAATCGACCCAATCTCTCCTCATACTTCATTCCTGCCATCTCAGTCTTGAATATACTCAACGACTGAGCATCCACAGCTCTCTGGGGTAGAGAATTCCAAAGATTCACAACCCCTCATCTCAGTCCTAAATGGTCGACCCCTTATTCTGAGAGTGTTACCCCCTAGTTCTAGACTCCCCAGCCAGGGGAAACATCTTTCCAGCATCTACCCTGTCAAGCCCTGTAAGAATTTTATACGTGGGTATTGCAGTATTGTGGTGCTGTATGTCGATTGTTTTTCTTCATCAAGCAAGCAACTGAATGATACTTGAACTGTAAATGAGGGTTGCCTGACTGATTCTAGCCAAATCAAAATGTGCTGGCTGCTGGTGAGTTCCACAATATGGATGTGAAGAATTATTTTGGCCTGTAATTTGCAATGAAAAGCAAAGTGGTACCCTCATCTGAACTACATTTTATTTAATGTTTTTTCAGTTTTTGTGCTTATGAACTTTTCAGATGATTCAGGTTGAACATTTATCAAACTGTGAGAGTAACCTGAACCCCAAGCTGGGTGTGGACACCAAAAGTTCACAGTTCTAAAATAATATAGAAACTCACTATTCTGCAGTGAAATTGTGGGACTTAGTGCAGCACCACTGCAGTATTCTTCCAATGTTCCCACTGAATGGGCTTATTTCTCTTACAGGTATAATAATCATCACTGATGGTGTAACAAGTGTACCAGATATCGCAGTATGTGAAACATTATTAAACCAACTGCGCTGTGGCACGATTGCCTGTTCCTTTATACAGGTGACCTTACATTTCTAACTGAAGCCTTTGACCTCAAGAGAGCAAGCTGCTTCTGTGGTTGTATAAAAGTGGATGTGCTTCTTGCAGGTTGGAGGTGTGTACTCGTATGACTGCAGCTTTGGTTACGTGCCAAACTTGGAGCTAATGAAGTTCATTGCCATGGCAACGTTTGGATCCTACATGTCCTCGTGCCCAGAAATCACTGAAAGTAGCCTCAATATGAATGCATACCACAAAGCGTTCCTACTGTACAGCTTCTTGAGACCTGGAGAGTCTCTGAACCCAGAGTATTACTGTGGTAAGTATATCTGCAAGAAGTTATGGGGTGTTTGTTTATTTTATTCCGTCAGGTGTCTGACCCTTCTATTCCTGAATTATTTGTTTTTCTGTAAATTTAGTGTCTCAGCACAAACTGTTCAATGAGCACCTGGTGTCTGCCAGCAGTAATCCCGCACTGGCCATGAGACGAAAGAAGCACGCTGAGAATGAGGTGCACGCAGACCTTACCAGTGTAGTGTCTGTACGGTTGCGTGAGGGCTACACCGTGAAGGAACTTAACATCACTAAAGGTAAATAAATACTGCTAAAGTGTCAGAGCAACCTGGTGAAGAAGTAGTGAGGAGGGCGATGGTTTGAAGGGGCGGAACGTGGTGGAGTGGTATACGGAGTGGATTAAGTTGGGTTGGGTGACATTGTGAGGTGGGAGTGCAGTGAGACTGGGTGCCAGTATGACTACGATCTGTATACTGCCATTACCAAGGCAGAACTCGCTTTAACAAGTGTTAGACTTCACAACCCATGACTGTCGCAGAGTTTATCATGAACCCAATGAGTTTAGTAAAGGGTTTTCTGATTCTCAAGTTTTCCAGATGACAGTGTTACTGCAACTGTGTTGAGCGAGTTTAGTTTCCAGCTGGTACCCCCCGAAATGTCAGTGTGTTGTAAAAGAGGAAGTAACTTTGCTTTTTTCAAGTAGTCTAAATTTGCAATCTTTATTATTTTCTTCATTTCCATTCCTAATCCTATGTCCTGTAGCCAATAGTGACTCATCTTTTATATTCTATCTTTTTCTTTTTGATGAAGCAGTTTGTCCCTACTAGGTGCCTATTCTGATGGTTTAAAGAAAGAAAGGCTTGCGTTTATATAGTGCATTTTTCGACCTCAAGAAGTCCCAAAGTGCTTTACAGGCAATGGAGTACTTTAGAAGTGTAGTCACTGTTGTAATGTATGTGAGCTAGGTAACTGACAGTGTAGATAATAGCAAGTGCAGACCAATGCTGTAAAATGCACTTGAGTGCTTTGCAATTAGTGGAATGAAAGGAAGTCACATTTGTGATTTCCCCCCCCCCCCCTCTATTCATACTTCTTTTGATTTTAGCTGGAACTCAGTTGGAAGTGAAGCTGGTGCTGCTATGGAAACACAACATGAGAATCGAGTACCTCGTGGTAGCCTCATGGCCCCTGGATGCAGCCAAGCGCTTGACCTGGGTGGAGGTAACAATGGAGGGCAGCTATGATATGCTCCATGACATTAGCTGTACCATGAGGAAACCAATAACCAGCCCATATCGCACCACAGTTATCCGACGGTTCTGGACCACTCTGCAGAGGTAAGTACATGGAACTGCATGTGAAGGGGGCAAGTGTTGTATGATTGTAAGAGTCATGGGGTATGTTTCGAAAGGGGCAGAACAATATCTTGGTCTGTCACTGGAGTGGAAGAGGGAGTGAAATTCCTGCGTCTTGTGTTTAGAGAAAAAAGGTTGATGTCTATATCTTGTACTTCCTTAGTATTAATCAGACGGATCAGATGCTGGTTCATCTCAAATCCTTCAACACTATCCCTGAACATTACACCATCCCGGAGAGCACCAAGAATGGGGTTCCATTATTCTACATCCCTCCAGGATCTACCACACCGGTATTGTTTAGTTAAATATCTAAAAACTAATATACAGTACTTCAAAATTACTGAATGAAGAAATATATTGATTCTGTAGATATCTATAAATTTAGAGTATTCTGAACGAACAGGAAATTTTTGGGATTGATTCTGTGGTTTCCTGTTTAGATCATCTCCTGTTTATTCGAGAAAAAACTGATTTTCATGAGATTCTACAAAATGGTGTTAAATAAAAGAATTGTGTGCAATGGTTGCTTGACATAAGCAAGCATTGAGCTTTGGGTGGAGATTGGCTGTCTCACGATATAAATGCAAATTCCTTCTTTCTATCTGTGTTTAAAAAAAAATGTTGACATTGGATATTTGAATGTCATTGAGAATCCATAGTTTCTGTAAAAATTGCCGACTGAATCTGTTTTAAATTTGCAAGCTTGTCAAATAAGTGGTAAGGTTAGCAGAGGGAGAGGGGAAAAAGGGCATTTTTTTTTTAGATGCCTGCCAATTTTATTTAGACTGAACAAATATTTTCTAGATAAACATTCTAGCCACAGTTAGCATACGCTCAAACCTTTACTGATTTATCATGTCCCTAAAATTAAACATTAGCCAATCGATAGGTTAACCTGATGGAGCATGCCCTCAACATAGGGTGTAGTTGTGATTTAAAGCAATATGAGATATGATTAATTCTGACCACCATCGTAATAACTATAAGAAGCGATAAAGTTGGCTTTGTGATCTAAGAGCTTTTTAGGTATTGCATAATCTGACCCTGTCAGGTAAGAATTTTTCCCCCCCACTGATTTCATACTTGATTAGTAAGAGTTAAATGTTGAAGATGTAATTCCATTTTGGTTATTTCAGTGGGGAATGCAGAAAACCTCATCTCATGCTTTTGTAACGATTAGGTGCTTCCTGACATGATATGATACCAAAGCTAAGATGGACAGCTCAGAAATTGCACAGTTGGACAAAATATGTATGAGGGAAGAACAATTACAAATGTAATTACATGTGGACGAGTGTAAAGTATTGCTGGTAGGAAGGAAAAATGGGCGTCTCACATCTTCCATGAATATAAAAGCAAAATACTGCGGATGCTGGAAATCTGAAATAAAAACAGAAAATGCTGGAAATACTCAGCAGGTCAGGCAGCATCTGTGGAGAGAGAAACAGAGTTAACGTTTCAGGTCGATGACCCTTCGTCAGAACTGGAAAAAGCTGGAGATGGAACAGGTTTTTAAGCAAGTGCAGGGGCAGGGAAAGGGGGGAGGGGAGGAAAGAACAAAAGGGAAGGTCTGTGACGGGATGGAAGGCAGGAGAGATTAAGAGATGGTGCAGGCAAAAGGAGATGGTAATGGGACAAGTTAAGAAACAAGATGGCTCTAGATGAAGTGTAAATGGCACTGGCAGAATGAAAGACAGCTGCCATGTGGGAGAGAAAAAATATATGAAATGAATGGGGAAAAAAAAGGATAGGGGCAGAGGTTACGGTCTTCCATGAATATGTTGAGATAGCTAAGAATTAAATTTTAAAAGTTGAGAGACCTTAGTAGGCTTAACGCTCAATATTTCCAACCAATGCAGAGTAGCGGTCAACAAAGCCAATAGAATATTGAACTATGTGGCCAAAACAGAAGAATACAGGTCATAGGAAGTCATGATTAGACTGTATAGTGCTCTGGTCAGACTGCACCTTAAGTATGGTGTTGGTGTTGGTCACTGAAGCACAAGGGAGACATTCTGGTACTGGTGCACAGTGCAGAGAAGAACCATGAGGCTGATTTCCAGTGTCAAGGTCTAGGCTATGAGGAAGGTTTGGAGAAATTTGTTTTTTCACCCTTGAACAGAGGTTTGAGTAAACTAGGCCTGTATTGAGTAAACTAGGCCTGTATTCTCTTGAATTCAGAAGAATGAGAGGGGATCTCATTGAAGCACACAAAATTATTACAGGGCTTGATAGGGTGAATGCTGGGAGAATGTTTCCCTTGGCTGGGGAGTCTAGAACCAGGGGCCACAGCCTCAGGATAAAGGGTAGGCCATTCAGGACTGAGATGAGAAGAAATTTCTTCACACAGAGGGTGGTGAATCTTTGGAATTCTCTACCCCAGAGGGCTGTGGAGGCTCAGTCATTGGGTATATTCAAAACAGAAGTCGATAGATTTCTGACTAGTAAGGGCATCAAGGGATAGGGCTGGTGAATGGAGTTGAGGCAGAAGATCAGCCATGTTCTCATTGAATGGCGGAGCAGGCTCGAAGGGCCGAATGGCCTACTCCTCCTATTTCTTATGTTCTTATGTTTCTGCGAGGTGTCTTATAGTGGTATATGACATAGTAAACATATGGGAAAGGTAAGTTTGGAAAACAACTTTAACCTAAATTGCAAGCGTATGACAAGGCAGAATAAGCAAATTCAGGTTTGAAATTCTTCACACTAAGAGTAATCAATATATGGATTGACTTTCAGATAAAGTAATGGAGGCAAAAACCCTGAAATAATTTAAGAACCAATTGAGTGCTACAAAGCAGGGACTTTAGAGTTGTTCTGGTTGGATAAACTAAGATGAGCCATATCATAGAATCATACAGCACAGAAGGAGGCCATTGTGTCTGTGCAGGATATTTGAAAGAGTTATCCAAACAAACTTTTCCTGATGTATGAGTGGGAAGAGAATTTATTTGGAGAAAAAGCTCATCCCTCCATCTCGACCAGTGCAGCTGAGGCACTGCTACTGTGTTCTTTTCTAGAGGAATTGGCCATTCTTTAGCTTCTGACTAAAGCATGCACTTTGTTCAGTACCTGTGTACGGTCAGATTGCTGTGGTTCAGATTTGCGTTGTTGAATTGTACATTTTGACGGTAAAGAAGTTTGTAACCATTGATGTGTGTCTTCCTTAGGTGCTGTCACTGCAGCATAGTGGCTCTAAGGACTCCAGCCAATCCCAGTTTGCCTCTTACTGGAAGCCTATCTTATCGATGGATGCCAGCTTCTGGCAGCGGTGGCTTCACATGCATCGCATTGGCATCCTGCTGGAACATGATATGTAAGTTGGTATTCACCTGGTTTCGTCTACTCAGTGTACACTCACCCTCAGATTTTAGGGAGATGGGAAGTAGTGCTTCCCCCCCCCACCCCCCCCCCCCCCCCCACCCCTCCAGACTCTCAATATTGTGGTTTTGTTGCAAGAGATCTTTTGGAGCAGCAGCAAAAAAAACTCAATATAAAGAAAATGTTGTGCCGTAGCCGCTCTTGATGGGTTACTCGGTGCTGTGTCCCACAAAAAAATCTTGCATTTATATAGCGCCTTTCACGACCATCGGACATCCCAAAGCGTTTTACAGCCAGTGAAGTACTTGTGTCGTGTAGTCACTGTTGTAATGTAGGAAACGCGGCAGCCAATTTGCACACAGCAAGCTCCCACAAACAGCAATGTGAGAATGACCAGATAATCTGTTTTAGTGATGTTGATTGAGGGATAAATATTGGCCGGGACACCGGGGATAACTCCCCTGCTCTTCTTCGAAATAGTGCCATGGGATCTTTTAGGTCCACCTGAGAGAGTAGACGGGGCCTCGGTTTAACATCTCATCCAAAAGACGGCACCTCTGACAGTACAGCACTCCCTCAGCACTGCACTGGAGTATCAGCCTAGATTTTTGTGCTCTAGTCTCTGGAGTAGGACTTGAGCCCACAACCTTCTGACTCGGAGGCGAGAGTGCTACCCACTGAGCCACTGGCTGACACACAAGTCATTAACATTAACAATTTATGACTTTTATTGTCTCTAATTCTTGTTTTAATGAGTTTTTACCCTCTTCTCTTTAGCCCAGTACCAAAGCATATTCATACACCAGGGAGTAACGGCCGTTACAGTACCATCCAGTGTCGCATCTCTCTCTCTGCACTAACTTCCCTCCTGCGGGATTGGAGCAGTTTTGTGCTGGTAGAAGGATACTCCTACGTTAAACTCCATTACAAGTAATAATTCATTTTTACTTAATATTTTTCTAGTCACAACATCCTTGGAGCATGCTACATGATATAGTTGTGTGGCTTTGGAGTATCCAATGAGAGTACTGTTCTGCACATTGTTTCAGGACTGGCAATAAATAACTGGCTTAAGACTAAGAACATGTAGATTCTTCTGTAATCAGTTGGCACTGTCACAACGCTGGGCAGTATAATGGTTTTTGTAATGCATGGGTGTCTGAGGTGGCATTAATGTGCTATACCCAACTGTTTTGTCTGAGATGTTGGGAGTACTTCCATTGCTTCTGATAGAGATATTTGAGGGAATTGTGTCTCACTGAAGTAAGGGAATTAACTCAACCTGTGAAGTGAATACTGGGGTGGGGAGTAATTTCTGTGTGCTGGAGATGAGTACCTCTGCTTCCAACAAATTTCACAATCTCAAAGTGTTGCCTGAATCAAAATAATGTTTGTTTAATTTGTAGTGGAACGGATCAGCCTCCTTCTTCCTTTTACCTCGTCCGGGTTATTTCCAAAGCTCCATGCATGGTCCTCCGTCTGGGATTTCCTATTGGAATGCAAGCACAAGCTAGGAATAAGGTATGTGTTTTGGGAGCTTGGAGTTACGCAGTGGTGTGGAGACCAAATAGCTGTACTGTTGGAGGCATGGCTGTCTCGGGCTCAAAACAGCATTTGCCTTGGGTTTGGGATATTTACAATTTTTTTTTCCCTGAACCAACAGATTGTGACCAATTGGAAAACATTTGGTGTATTTCTTGTTGTATTAAAGGGGCAGATAACTCGAATGAACCCTGCCATAGCCCTGATCCTGCATTTTTCTCTAGTTTCTCTCCTATCTTCCTCGTGCCCTCCCCGAGCTCATTGTGTCCATGAGACCCAACTCCTGCTCCTTTGACCCTATACCCACCAAACCGCTAACCACCCAACTTCCCTTTCTGGCCCCCATGTTCGCTGATATTTATAACGGTTCACTCTCCTCAGGTACTGTCCCCCGCCCCTTCAAATCTGCCGTTATCACCCTTCTCAAATAGGGTAGTTATTTACTAGATGAGGTTTTTGACAAGGAACAGGAAACAACAGTGGTGATGGAGAAATTACCTGCTATTAATCCACCCAATGATGCGTCATTAGAATAAAAATTAAAAACTTAAACTTGGTTTAAAAAAAAATTGAATTATGTCACCTTCCTGCGTCCTTCATTCTCAGCAACAGACTAGATGTATACTTCCCTTGAAAAAGAAAACATTATCTAAAGGTAATGATTTGACTTTGAGGTGCTGGTGAATTAGTGGTGCACTGTAAGGCTAGCTGATGACTGATGAGGTTCCTCAGGCTCCGACTAGTGTAGTAATCACTGCTGGAAGTCTCACCTCCAATAATGATACAAAGCTAGCAACTCCACATTGCATTAAGCAGTCATACTGGATATATTGTATGAAGAACAAAGGATGAAAGAACATATATTGCAAATATGTATGCAGCCCTTTGTCTGGCATATGTCTATGTAAGTACCAAAGCAACAAGGGATCAACTATACCATGGTAATTCATGGCCAGACTAAGTGTTTTTTATTAAAACTGTTTTCTGGCATTATGTTTGTCAGTGAATGATATAATGATCAGGAAGTTTATAATTCCACCATTCAGAATAGCAATATTCCAGTTTTACTCTGCAGCATCTGAATGAGTGTGGGAGTGTTTGGTATGGTGGATATCTGCCACAGTAATTGATCACCCAGCTCCCAGTTCTGACGAAAGTTCATCGACGTGAAACGTTAACTCTGTTTCTCTCTCCGCAGATGCTGCCTGACCTGCAGAGTATTTCCAGCATTTACTGTTTTTATTTTATAATTGATCATCCTGTACTGCACCACATGCTGAATATGCTCTGTGATTATATTGGCAGATTGTGGATGAGCTGCGAGATCAGATACTCTCACTGCGTTTCCCCCAGCGGGTGCAGAGCAAAGAAGCGACGCCAAAAATCAAGAGGAAACTGTTGGGGAATGCCTCGCCTTCAAAGTCTCCCCCACTTCCTGCCACGCAGCTGGCACTCTCTGATCGACCTTGTGTTGTTATACTGAAAAAACCACTAGAAAAGCTCCTCATTAGGTATTGGTCAATGGACAATGATTTGGAAAACCTCTGCTATGACACCACAACCATCCCAATTTTGGGCCTGAATCCATGTAACCGCATAACAACATTGACTTATCAAAGAAAGTGTAATGTTACGCATGAATCAGTGTATCTACGTGTTGGCATGCCCATATCAGGAATGGTGTTGTACTAGAGCATATATAAATGTAACTGGTAGCACTATGTAATAACATACTAGTATTAGAGAGGGTCATGTAATATCAGGAAGATTAAAAAAGGAGGTAAGTGTATGTGGGAGATGCACCAAAAAATCGTGGTAAGGTTTTACACCTTTTTATGGACGATATTTGAATTTTTAGTTTAGTTTCCCTTACCTTTTGGGGTTCGAAGGCAAGAAAATATGGCAGGAACGCCACAATTGTGTTTGGAGGTTAAGAAAGAAGATTTCTGGATGTTGCTCTAATATTCACTTACATGCTATTTCATGTCTGTTTCCGAGGTATGAGAAGCTTCCATCAGACTATCGGACTCCCTTCATCCTGAACTTGGACAACTGTGGACACCCAGCCTCTATGTCCGGAGCTACGACAATGACAACCAATCGCACAGCTTCCTCCACACTCGCCTCTCTGTCTCGTTACTTCTATCATCAGCGCTGGGTGTGGTCCGTGCAGCCAGGTTTGGGGCCGTCAGTGCCCATCACTTCGGCGGCACAGATACTTTCTACTCTCACCGAGTAAGAAAATGATTAATATTCGAGTTTGGTGTGTGGAGAAATATTTTGAGAAAGAATCTTAAGTATGCAGGAGCACCAAATCTGTTCAGCCTATTCAGTCTGTTCCATGAATGCATGATTTGATGCTTCAAAAAGTACTTTATGCCAAACTTAGTTTGCAGCAGTAAAAACAGAAAATGCTGGAAATAGTCAGCAGGTCAGGCAGCATCTGTAGAGAGAGAAACAGAGTTAACGTTTCAGGTCGATGACCCTTCGTCTGATGAAGGGTCATCGACCTGAAACGTTAACTCTGTTTCTCTCTCTACAGATGCTGCCTGACCTGCTGTGTATTTCCAGCATTTTCTGTTTTTATTTCCAATTTCCAGCATCCACAGTATTTTGATTTTGTATTAGCTTGCAGCAACTTCAATTAATCATGCTCCCTGCTGGCTCTATCCTGAATTTTCACAAAATGCCTCTCTACATCCACTTAATTTATCCTTGTTATTTCAAAAACTTGATTCCTCTTCCCCGTTTAAGTTGTGGTTTTCAAACTGGCTCGGCAGATATTTGGGGTTCCACAAGGAAGCCTGGAGACCTGTGAGTTTCATAAAGTGAGATCTGGATTTCTGAAAGTGTGCCTGTAATTACATAAGACTCTCCACCTGGAGGGGCTACACTCTAATCATTTATCACCAAGAATCACAAGAGTGGATTTTGTTTAAGTTTTTGCTCAGTTGGGCAGTTTTTTGCTAGTCCTAGTGATGTGCATCATTTCGTAAAATGTGCACGTGGCAATGTGCAGGACAAGGAACAACAAACATAGAAGTCTGCAGTTAGGAGGGATTTCTACCCATTAAAAAAAAATTGGATAGTGCAATGAGCATTCCCTTCAGTGAGGATTTACCTGCATTTGTAGCAGCAGCCTGTGTCCGCAGTGCGTTATCTGCTTCATGACCTCTCCCTATGATGTAATAATGCCCACAAGCCTCAGCCAGCATTTGACTGCGGAAGACCCTGAGCATGCTAACAAGCTGCAGGATTATTTTTAAGTTGGGAGCTGAGTGTTTCCTTTTTCCCCCCCAAAGAAAAACAACAAATCATCGCCACTGGTCTGGAGAAAGTCTTCTAATTTTTCCCTGTGGTCACGGGCACAGTGTTTCACTTGCCAGTATGAATGAAAGACATTTTCTGTAGTGAAAGCACTGTCTATTTGGATTTGTAATATTTTACAAAAGTTGTAGGACCAGAGATCTGTGAAAGTGTGTCATTATTTGCAGATGGTTCCCTGGACAAGAAAGTTTGCAAACCTTTAAATATATTATTCGATACTTTGAAAATAAAACAAAGAAAAATATTACATCGTAGGGAGACGTCATGAATATCAGGCACGGACACGATGGTCCGAATGGCCTCCTCCTGTGCTGTAAATTTCTATGATTATAATTGAAATGTCTCCTGGGCTCATTGAACCAAACACAAAGGTTAAAAGAACTGTGGAAAAGGTACATTTATTCTCCAGACAAAAATGGAAAGATTACTTTTCAATATAATGTTTCTGTTCACAACAGATGAACTGTGAATAAAGATCAATCTAACTGCCACCACAGGGCCACAATCTTCGTTTAACTCTCCTGTTTTCTCTGTCTCCATATGTAGAATTCGTCTATCTGAAGGGTTCCACTTTGCTGCCACTGGAGATGGCATTGTCACCATGGTGATCGAGTTACCCATGAAGGTAGGGACGAGGCGTTGCTTAGAGTGCAGTAGTTGAAAGTTCACCTACCTCGGTAGCTGAGCATTCTGATTAGAAATGACAGTCCTGCACTGTAAAGGAAACCGGTCTCCTAGTTAGATGGGGTACAACTTTGTGTGGGTTGGTCACCACTAGCTCTCCCTCCTCAATGAAGCAAACTGGGTGGAGCCTATCTGGCAAGCCTATAAGTATTCGAGAAGATAATGACTCAGTCCTGGAAAACAATGTTAGGAAATTGTTTTGTCAATTAATTATCCATGTTATGTGCATTGCATATTGAAACTGTTAATCCAGTTAATTCTACCTATTGGGGATTGGCTGATGTGCTTTGTTGGAACTGTTTACTAATACAATTTGTTTGGATGCAGGGCAATTCGAGATGTGATGATGATGATGATGAGCTCCACACGTGCCTAGTACAATACATCATCTTTCCACCTCACTCTACGTCTACCAAAGACAGGTAAAGTTCTGATATATAAAACTGCTGTTCGTGAGTTTTCTGGAATCTGTATGCTTTCGTCCTTTTATGGCCTGAACTAAGCAGATTGCTTATGGTAGATGGTGATTCCAGGGGACAGATAAGAGATTTTTATACCTTTGAAGCCCAACCACAATAGTGGCGTTAAATAGTCATTGTGTATTTATGGCTTTGTTTAAAAATCTAGACGGAGGCTCTATGAGTGATCCCTGCTGTAATTTTTAATTCTGGATCTCTGAAAATGCTACTTGAGATGAGGTCTAGGAGATACACAGGAGCATATTGGGGGTGAATTATACTTTATAGATTTATAATGATTATTCATTCACTGATCACCTCCAAACAGCTGTTATGTAGCTTGCCTTTATTGGGTACTGTCCCTGGCATTCTGGAGACAGGAAATATCACGACAGGGAATTCTAACAAGCTAGCATTTGGCAACCCCATCTAATATGCTATACTGCTCAATGGTTTTGGCAGGTAGTTTCGCTGATGGCCTAGTAGGTAAAGGCATTACCCGGTGTAGCATGAAGCCACATAGACCAGAAGGTCACAGTTGAATTTGCAGTTTTTGCTGCGTTAGCTGTTTCCGCTGGCACAACAATTGAGGTGCTACAATTGTCCTCGGCATCTTTGGCTGGGGAAGAGGCAAATCATTATCATCCATTAACCCTTTCCAGAAAGAGTGCCCGAGTGCCAGGCAAGAAGAGGATCAGGCTCAGCTGTGATTTTTCCACACTTGAATGTCCTCCACAGTTGATTGGCCTTCCTGCACTTAATGTTTAGGCTCACACAAGGAATGGCCATTTTGCTGAAATATCTTGGGGCTGCTGGTGCCTGTGGAACTGTACTGCAGCAAGAGTTTTTACCTTTAGAAGAGATGGGGAGGATTGGAAATAGGGGAACAGGCTAGTGACAAGCACATTGCGCGTAAAGGTTCCTACATAACACTGGTAAAGGCTCTATTTTTCCCTCATTTTTGATCCTTCACGTGTAAATGAAGCATTATCCAATTGGAATAAAATCACAAGCATGATACAGACGTTATTGGCTGTTCTAACGTAGAATGTATGTCCCTGAGTGGTCAAAGGGTTCATTACTTTTTAAATGAGAGGTGATGTTTTCACTGAGTGGCAACAGAGATAGCTAGGGATCATTCGAAGATTTCACTGGGAGCTTGTTCAGAAACTGTGTACTGCGTGTCCCTCCTCTACAAATTTCAGGCCTGCACTGGATGTTCTCTCCGATTCAGTGTTGTGGGTTTCTCGCACGTCCACCATGCTCAGGAGTTCACCTTTGTTGCCCAATATCTAGTCATGGTGGGGGCTGGGGTTGTAACAGTGAAACCCTCATTGTGTATAGTGGGTGCTGTTATGTTGCATGTGCTCCCTGTGTGCGTTTCTCCTATCCTCTGGAAGGTGGACTGATTTAAAAAAAAAACTCTAGTAAGTGGAGGCCAATTCATAGAATCATTCAATAATGCAGCGTTGCAGCCTGTGCCAGCTCTTTGAAAGAGCTATCCAATTAGTCTCACTCCTCTGCTCTTTCCCCGAGGCCAATTGTAAACCAACAAACTAGTTTATTTTGCATGTAATCTACGAATGAACAGAACACAGCTTTCAATGAATTTCACACTATTTCAGAACATGCTTCGGAACATAGACAATAACAAAGCATGCCGCTCTATCCTTATTAGCAAGTTAAATTCATAGCACAGGAAATCTCCTAACTAGTCAGCTCTAATCTTAAGTGAAGTCCCTCCGTCTATGGCTGTTTGAAATCCAAATTTCTACCGACTGTTCCTGTCTCCCAGCTAGACAGGAAGCCAACGACTGGACCTCTTGCCCTCCTCCATCTCTCCATTCCTGGAAATTGGCTGGTTGAGCTGCCAGTCAAACCTACTATCGCCCTCTTAGTTGTGGGCACCTGCCAGCTTCCCCTACTGGGCTCAAATAAATGAAGCCATTCCAACACAATGGCCTCAATAGTTAAATTGGGAGCCTGATTTGAATTTAACAGTTGCCGGCTGGTTTTCCCAGGGTTGTAAAAGGGAGGTGGGAACTGCTGTCTTCAGAAGGTAACTGCCTTTTACAGCACTCCTTGTGGGCCAGGATGAGCAGGAGTGCTCCCTCCGGCTTTTCAAACAAGCCTTCAGCCTCCCTCTGCCAATCGCGGCCTCTCTCTTTTTCCCCCCCCCGCCACACTAGACGACCTCCTTTCCCCGCCCCCCATAAGCCCTGATCTCTCGCTCCCGTCCTCCCAATTGCCACTCCCTTCCCATTGGATCCAGGGATTAAGGTTCACAAGTGTTACTTTAATGATCCAGAAAATAAACTGAATGCACCTTTTGTTTAAAGATCAATAAATGGACTGGTGGACAATAAAACTGACCACCAATCTGGTCTTGGAAGTGGCTGCAGAACTTAATTTAAAAAAGTTTTTTTTGCATTTTTTCCCCCCAATATTGAATGCCGTTTCTATTTTTTTTTTGAGTGTAGCCTGCTACTTTCTTTGCTTCCATGTGATAGACAACTACTGATCCGCCTGCAATTCTCTCATAGTTTCTCCACAGATGACGATAATGACACAGAGGTTGAGGCAATTGAACTTGACACAGAGTTAAATTTGGTGACCGAATGCTGGGTGGAGCCTCAGAGTGGTCACGTGGTCACCTCTGCTGACAGCCGAAAGTACTTGAATGGATTGTCCTATTTAGATATCCCAAAAGCGGTAAGTCAGATGGGAAATTATTTCAACTCAGTTAGGAGGACTTCTGCATATAGAGAGTGTAAAGATTGCGAAGTAGAAATCTGTCTCTGGATACAGTACAAACCAGTTAAAAGCAGTTATTTGCGTGTGGTACAGAGATGCGTGTGACGTATACAGATCGGCCCCATCTGTAATGCTAGACAAATCACTCCCAAGCCCTCTATTGGCAACTTGGCTTATTCTGCTCTCCGGTA
Organism: Squalus acanthias; assembly: GCA_030390025.1. Lineage (NCBI taxonomy): Eukaryota > Metazoa > Chordata > Chondrichthyes > Squaliformes > Squalidae > Squalus > Squalus acanthias. Next base: position 21,537,263 of record CM059439.1, read on the forward strand.
TCAGCTCTTTGCTTGTTTGGGGCGTATAACTTGCTGATTTTACAGTATACAGGGGTTCAGGAGCCATTCAGTACCTGAGTGCAGTGAATTGATACCTTGTGCCTGGAGTGTACTGTGTACACGTACAGAAATGAATGCTGACACATATATACAACCTGAACAATCCCGAGTATGAGTGAACTTTTCCCTCTGACCCGGCATGTACTGTCGCTTACCCGTAAATAATATAACAGTAAAGAGAAACTCAACAATCCACAGATAATGCGCAAGAGAACCTGACATCCTGAAGTAGATGGACACTATTCTTAGGAAAGTTATAGAAAAGCCTGAAGATTTTGAACTGAAGTTTTAATTTTCTAGTTACATGCAGGCCAGGCACAAAACTGCATATTTTTTTTGACATGCCATCCCCTTCCCCCACAATCGCGTCCTCCTTTGGGATTGCTGAACAAACCTTTCATAAGACTGGCAGGATTCCAAACCTCATAGAAATACTGTTTTAAAATTGAACCCTAAATCTTCTGTGGACTAAATTTAATCAATTTATTGCTGAAGAATTTTTTTTTTCATGTTTATGATATTCTGCAAGGGCTTGATAGTATGGAGTATTCTAATAAATGTAACTTCTTTTCCCCCTAGATTTACCCACAAGACCATGCATGTATATCTTCCATGTTGACCTTTGAACATCTAAGTCAGCTTTGTCAGAATAAGGACTACATCTTGCCAATTTGGGGGTCAAGGAGCACAGAAGGTAGGGAATCAAAGGACACAGAAGCTAGGAATAGAAATTTAGAGCCTAAGGAAAGGGTAGAAGTTAATTGTTTGGAAACTACTGAAGTGTGTCTTTATCAAATAACAAAGAAACATTCTGCCCTCTATAAACCTATGTCCGCCCACAACAAGAAGGAACCGCACACTGGAGCATTGATCCGTGGTACCACCATTCTGCCTTTGCATGTAGTTGCTAATGGCATTGAGATTATTCTAGACTGATGTTCTACTGCTATGCGGCCCTTGATATGTGCTCAATTAATGTATGTACCCCTGTACAAATTTAAAATCTAGTGGAAGATGATGGCCAGAAAATCTTTTAAGTTTAACAGTGGTTGACTGTTTTTACTATATACAGGAAACTCTTTATTAACCGGCACCCAAATATCCGGAAATCTCTCTTAACCGGCAAAATTCTTGAGTAGGTAACCGGGGTTTTCCTTCATCTCTCGTTTAAAATTAACTTACAAGGCAAACGCCTCGGAGCGTGTAGATTGGGAGGGGAATGTGCAGCCCGGGTAGGCAGCGGACACGACAGATGGTCAGCTGGCGGTCCCCGGGGAGATGGCGCTCCGAATGCAGGCGCATGTCAATGTGTACGGGGCTCTCGTACGTTGGGAGATATAACTCTCCGTTATCCGGACTTTTTGATTAACCGGCACCACGCCGGTCCCGTCGGTGCCGGTTAATAAAGAGTTTCCTGTACATAAATGGACTGCATTATTGGTATGCCATTGATTTAAAAAGTCTCATCCTTATTTTCAAATCCCTCCATGTCCTCGTTCCCCCACCTATTTTTGTAACCCCCTCCAGCCCTATAACCCTCTGCCATCGCTGCACTCCCCCAATTCTGGCCTCTTGCCCCCCCCCCCCCCCCCGATTTTGTTCACTCCAACATTCACTTACCTGCCTAGGCCCCAAGCTCTCGAATCCCCTCCCTAAACTTCACTGCATCTCTACCTCTCTTTCTTCCTTTAAGACACTCCTTAAAACCTACCCAATATCTCCTTATGGGGCTGGTATCAAATTTTGTTTGATAATCGCTCCTGTGAAGCATGTTGGGATGTTTCATTACGATAAATGCACTATATAAATGCTGCTTGTTGTTTTATGGCATCTCTGATATGAATGGTATTTTTCAGATTGACACAAAAGCTGAGTAGAATGTCTCTATAATCTTCTGCTCAAACACAGGTAGCATTTCTCTTCAGTTTCTTTTGGTGCATCCTTTGAGCTCATGAAATGAGTGTCAGTGGTGGAGAACAGAGCATTTTTCCACTAGTTGTTGTCATCAAGCACTCCAGGGTCAGTTGTAGTCTCAGATGCAGAGTAAATCTTCTTCTTGGCCAACAGTGCACCTTAACTGCAGCCTGGGAAGAGTGTGCCCTACTGTAAGGAAAGGGTTAATCAGACTGTCCTGAAGTCTATTAATGCTATACGGCTATTGATTTCTCCTTGTATTGTAGTAATGTTAATCTTTAGCCTTTACCTGTTGAGCAAGAACGTTTAAAGTACCACTGGGCTATTGAGCTCGGGCTGTCCCTGCAGCAATGGCCATTTTCAGGAAGTAGTAAAAAGAGGCTTTATTAAAGATTGCCATTGAATCATTTGATAACAGTGTGGAAAAACAGTTAGTTTTGCAAAGGAAAATGTCCGGGTGTAGATCACCCTTTTTAATTGAGGTTTCTGTAGAAGCAGGACATTGACTGGTGCGGAATGGCACTGAATCAAAGGCAGACTTATAATTCGAAGTTTCACTTTGCAGAATAGCAATTATATGGAACAAGAGTGAAACTATTGATAAGATAACAAAGTAAGGAAGTTGTACGGAAAAGGAGCTCGTTAAGTAAGGAAAACTAAAGTTATTGATGCGGGTTAAGTCAATTAAATTTTCCTTTATATGAAGTTGTATTTTAACTTTTATATAATTTGATACACCATTGTGTGGATTGTCACATAGAAGGGAGTAAGAGAAATATATCGAAACTGGCTGTTTTTAATGAATATTTGGATTCGTAAAGGACTAAGATACTGTGCTCAGAACTGTAACACGTTTGAATCCCCAGCCAACCATCATTAGGTCTGGTTGTAAGTACTACCGTTTAGAAGAAGGAGGAGAAGAATATTTAAATACGATTGCATGTGCGGTATACTTAACAAATCCATGACATCTGATTCTTCTGGCCACACTGCCTGAAATTATTTGAAGTATTGTACGTGGGCTGTGACTACTGGGATCTGATTTGAGACTTCTCAGACATGTTTCTTGTAAGACCCAGCCAACAGTGAGAAGTGACAAATGTCATCGGTTTGAGCCTAGCTTTTACTTCAAGCACTCCGCGGAGGTGAATAGTGTTCTAATTCATTGAATCGTCTAGTTCCCACCTACATTTCTTTTTGTTTATAGGATTCATTTCAATTACCTCCACTTTTACCTTTTTTCACAAATGTATTAGCAATTGTATTCAAAAAAATTCTTCCTGACTTCTCTTCTAGCTTCTAACTTCCTTATTTTAATCTCGTGTGCCTTCATTTGAATCTTTCACCATAGTAAACAACTTTGCTGAATAAGCTTTGAAGCTGTTTACTGCCGTGTTTTCTCATACAGTGTATACACATGTATAAGGCGACCGTCTCAATTACACCTAAAATATTTTCAAGTTCTCTCTATTTGTCTCCTATATCAGAAGTCAGAGCCTTAACTGAAGTTGGCAATCGGAAGAGAAAATTGCCATTTAACTACAATGGAGTTGTGGAGTGGAGCATTAGTTAGCAGGAATGCACTGGCATTGTGCTGCTATTGGGTACATGGTTTCAGGAGAAATTGTTCCATTAGTAGAGAAACCAGCCATGAGGGGAACCTAAGAGAAAAAACCTTAACATAACACTGAACCCTCCCCATCTACTTTTTAGCTCCAAACAGCGACATATATTTCTAGTGCAGGCATATAGAAGTTTCGAAGCGGCACTGAACTGGATATTAATGTTAGTGACAGTAAATGACCGTTGTTTGCATTTTTAAGAGTTTTTTTTGTTAATTTATTTCCTTTTTATCCCCCGTTCCTCTCCTGAAAGGGCTGTATTTTGCTGGGCTTCAATTCCAACAGTATGAGTTTAGACTGGGAGCCACTGGATAGCAATCGGGAGCGAGAGTTCGTTGGGTTTAAATTGGGTAGCTCCCCCTTTGGGGCGCTACCTTCGCAGGGGCGCTAAAATTAGCGCCCCCGCAGTCGATTTTCCCAGGTAGCGCCCCGAGAGGGAGGAAGGGCGCTACTGGAAGCGCCCTGCGTCCCTCTTGGGGCGCTACGTGCCGCGGTACTGCAGGCCTTCCTCCCCTTCTTAAAGGGGAGGGGTCTGGCGCAGCGCGGCCAGCTGGGCCACCAGGGATCGGGAGTGGCGGCAAACGAGCCTGGCACTCGAGGAGTGCTGGGCTCACGGAGAGCAGCCGGCACCCCACGGGGGGGCTTCACGGGGGCCGGGGACAGCAACGGGGGCAGATGCTGGCAACAAAAATGGCCGCCCGCCACCTCTCTTTGAACTAGCGCCGCCCTGGCCGCAGGTAGGCCCCCCTGACCCCGGTGGACATAGCGTCTGGCGGTAAGTCGGGGGGGTGCCACCCAATATTACAGCCGCTGAATTTCGCGGGAGGCGTTAGCGCCGCTGCGCCCAGGTGCTAGTTGATTTGCGGCCCGTTAGCGCCCTCTTGGGCTTAGGGTGCTAGCGGGAGGCGCAAATCAACCGAATTTAGCCCCCCCATATGTTTTGCACTCCCTCGCTCTGGAGCATTGTCTGTAATGCCCCAACTCTTGCACTGGCTGTTATCAGCTGAGCCGGGACAGAGCTCCTGGCCTGTGTGACTGCTACACTAAGCAGTGCCTTATCCATTAGGCCATTGGGTGAGCACCATTATTTGCATTGTCTGCGTGGCCTGTCTGATATTGTGGACCAAGACAATCTGAGATTTCTTTTCAGTATCTTGACAAATTGATCACCGTGCAATTGCTTTATGCCCTCTCCAGCAATCTATTATTCTCTCATTCTGTATATAAACTACTCAACCCTTGATTGGATTGCTTTATAATTATTCCCATTATTCTACTTTGGTGTTTGTGCGCGATTTCCATTAGTTTTTTTCTTTTTCCAATAATAAGTTTGCTGATATATCTGCTTTAAATCAAAGCAGACTCTTGTAGTGGTCTCAGACTGCTAACTGTACTGTACCCTGCCTCCTTTTACTCCCCAGTCCACCTGACTGACTGCCCTTTTCTCATTCAAGCAGGTGATTATGATGTAGAGAATGATTTCATCCGAGGTGTACCATTCCAGTTCGATCTGATGAAGCTTTTACCGAAGTGTCAACAAATAGAACTATTTTTCCACACGTTGACTCAAGGTAAGGTTTCAACGTTGTGCTTTCCCTGAAATGAGGGATCCCCATACTGCCACTGCAGTGAAGATCCACCCATAGGGCCACTATGTTGTGCAGTTTTACTCATGCTACAGGTGCAAACCATTCTTGCATCACTTGCCTGCTGCTCTAAGATTGTATATAACCTAGGTATGTGGTAGGAAGGCGAACTTTGTGCTACCCAGACTTGCCTGAGGAGGAGAGCGGGAGATGTAGCCATTATGCTAAGTGTTTGTTTCTGATTGAGGTACAAGGCTAGGAGTGGTGATGAGTGGATAGGGAAGGACCTTTAACTGGAATTAATTTCCATGTACTCCTTTGTTTTTTCAAAGTCCATGAATAGCATTGTTGGAAGATTTTATTTGTTCTCAACTTCAAAACAAAAATGCAGATATTTTTGCTACCGTGTTGGCTGCTGTTGGAGAAGCATTTGATGGTGAAGCTGATTTTTTTCAAAGATAATGGGCCAGAAATTCGGCTCTCCGGCTTCCCGTGGGTGCAAGAATCGCGTACGTACTTACCTAGCGCGCCTGCCGTTGTGCTTCGGGCCCGCGTGGAATTCGGCTCCTGGGCCTCCTGCAGCTGCCGGCGCACAGTGCTTGCGTATCCCTGGGGCGCAGTTAGTTCGAAGCGTCCCCTGGGATCACGTGGGCCATGGAGAGCCAATTGGAGCAGGGAATCTTCATTCATAGATTTTGACAGGAAGACCTGTCAAATCTATGAATAGAGATCGGCCCCAAAACCTCACTAAAACTTCAAATAACTGTAAAAAAAAACATCAAAATTTTAAAATAACTATAAATTACATAAATTAACTACTTTAAACAAAAATTTAAATTTTTGAAAGAATTAATTACACTTTTTAACAGTGCTAAAAATAAACTTACCTTTCTTTAAAGTATGTAAAAAAGATAAACCTGTTGAAAAAATGTTTAAATTGTACTTAATTCACTACTTACCTTGTTAAAAGCAGGCCTTGCGCCTCCTTTTTTCCCGCGCAGCTTCTCCGTACTTACCCTCACGGAGAAACCTGAAAAAAAGAAATGAAGTTTGCTGCGTGCGCACTGCCTCTCCGGCGCATGCGTTCGACCTCTGAACCCCTTCCTTCAGGGGAACGGAAGTTCCGGTTTCCAGCGCATGCGCGAAACCGGCACTTTCGTTGGGTCTACGGGTGAGTACCCAGCGCGTACTCACCCGTGGAGACCCGAATTTCTGGCCCCTTGCTAGGTTGTGTCTATAAAATAGGTAAAAAGGGAACAAATACTAGAGTTCTTTGAACAATGGTTAGCTTATGGCTACAGGAATATTGTATCCTTCACATGGACTGGTTACTGATATGACCACCCTGTGTCCGAGTCTGATGCACCCGTAAATTATTCTCCGACTATCCAAAACTTATTTCAAGACTGGCTTCTCATGTATGTTTGGACCTTATTATCTGTTGTTTCTTTTCTTCCTTCAGCAGAGGATGATGGGAGTACGAAGGAGACTGCCTCTTTACCCAATGAGATCCTGTTGAATCTTTTCCATAGCTATTTGCAACAGGACCTCAGTGACCGGGAGTTGCCATTGGCTGACTCTGATCATGCAACTTTTATGCAGCAAATTGTGCAGCGGGATCGGAATGGTCATTCCATTCCTTTTACTGTACCAGTTGTGAAAGGTAAAATAACCTAGATTTTGCTGCATTTGTTTATATCGATCTCTGTACCTAACAAATCACCAGAGTACAAGGTTTGATATCCATTCTTTCCACACTAGTTCAGGACCTAATGGTATTTCTGAGAGCGGTTGTACGCAGTCTACTTTGTGTCTCATCACATTTTAACACGTGGAGAGCTAGTTCAAAGAAAGGTGTCCTGCTTGGATTAAAGTTCCGATCAACTCCAACTAAAAGCAAATGAGTACATTTCTGTCGATTCAGTTCTGCGTTTTTGATCCAGAAAAAAGTTCCTGCAGCTTGGCTAAGAGTTATGTGCTTTTTTTCTTGTTCTGTAGAAGAGCCACTAAAAGTGACCAAGAAGTTGGAGAGACAAGACACCCTGATGTCATTGCACACCCTTGGGAGTAACAAAGAGGTCATGGGTTCAACCAGCACCTTACAGGTTAGTGAGTGTGGGAGGTCTACAGAGGTCTGCAGTGGTGCTAACGCATATCAACTCAAGAACCCCACTGGAATAAAAATATGGATCAGTACACACCAGAGTAAAATTATTGAGGGCTTCAAGGTTTTGTTCCTGCCAAGGATTTGGCAAGTCTCTTTCTGTTTTAGTCTCAGTCTATTTCCCGATGGGAATAGAATCAAAATATTTCAAATTTAGCACGCTTACTACTAATTTATAACCTGTGTCAGAGAAGATGAATGAATTGGGGTTTGAAGAATGGTAATACTCCTTGGATTTGAGGTTGGGGTTGAGACGTATTGCCTCAGATGGCAGCGAATTGGATAAATATCATATTCTTGGCACTGTATCAGCCCTTGCCTTGTTTGCTTTTGTCTGTTTTCTCTCATACACAGAATGGTTGGGCTCTACTTTTTTGGGGTATGGGATTGAGAACAGAAGATAACGTTCGAAAGTTTGTATCAGTGAAGACTTGGATGACACATTGTTTCAGCTCCCAGAGACTATCACAGCACACACATAGCTCAATACCTGCTTCCAGTAGCAGTCTTATGCTTTTGGTATACTCCTACATTTCTGAGAAGCACTTAGCATTTGGACACACATCCCTCATATGTACCATCCACAGAGTTTTGTTAGTTAAGTTTAAGAATGATTCCATCTCTTATCCAGTCCATGTGATGAATTCGGTACCTACGAGCCTATATTTAATACTAAGTGAGGGATTGGGTCAATGTGAACTTACTAGCTCATGATAGTCGTGTCTGTGTTTAGCGTTCAGGATAGAGGATGAATGGATTCTTCCAAGTGTCCACATGCAGAGTTAAGCCCATGTCTCTGTTTAATTATTGTCATACATTTTATTGCCATTGGCAACAAATTAATTATTTATAAAACCTGACTAAAGTTAGACACTAACTTGTTAGGATTGGATATTTCTGCCTGAAGGTAACATGTCATTGTTTTAAGAGTACCAATTCTGGACTGCTCTCTAGTCCCACAATATCCTGGCACACTGTATTCTCTAATCTCTCAATATCCTGCCACAATGTGTTAAAACATCAAACAATCATTTTACAATCCAAAAGGAGAGTTGCGGTGATGTTTCTGCATGGTATTATTATAAGTACCATCAAGGTGGCAACATTAGGGATGTAGCAGGGTGGAAGTAGCAGGTCTTTTTATATATTTTATTAATTTAAACATTTGGGGGGGAAAAATTCGGTATCGCCCATTTTTTGGGCGCTAATATCGGCCGGGCGCAAAGTTTAGCGCCCGGCGCTAATTGTTGCCTCCGACTGCAAAATTCGCCTCTATCGCCCCTGGAGGTGATTTGAGCGTTAAATCAGGAGCTACACACCTCTCTTAAGGCGCAAACATCAGGGAGCGAGGCGCTACCTCAGAACGCTACCGAAGCTCAGGCGATGCCAATTACCATGGAAGCCAGACAGACTGGCGCCGTCCAGTTCTTAAAGGGGAAGGGCCATCTTGCTGGCAAGCCCCACCCTGGTCATTGCAGCCTTGAATCTCGGCCTGGAGAGACCTCAAAAGCAATTGTGTCGGAAGTACTAATGGATAGGCCCAGGGAAAGAGCTTGGCGTTTAGGAACCTCAAAAGTGGTGCTGAGGGCTAAAGCACCTTAGGACAGCGTTAAAACCAAAAATTTTGCCGACAAGAAAAGGCAGGAAGCGCCCGCCTTTAAATAGCGCTCCCCAGCCCCTTCCCGACTTGAAAACATTCCCCTCTACCTGTCGTTCCTAGCGGCAGGTGCTAAGGCAGGGGGCGCAACTCAATATCTGGTCCGGGGCGTTGCACGCTTGACTGACGTCACGATCTGCTGGCGCAGGAGATCGTGGCGGTAGTGTTTAGTGCTGCCGCAAAACGACTGGTCAATTTCGCGAGCGCCGCTAAAAGCGCCGCGCTTGGGCGCTAAGTTCCTAGCGCCCCATTAGCGCTCCTAGAGGCGCTAACGAGAGACGCTAACCAACCGAATTTTTCCCCCTTGATGTCTGAGGAACTACGTGGAATACTGGTTTGACTACTGGATAATGGACATGCTGGCCGTTCCAAGGACAGCAGGCGCGTGGAAACACCACCACCTCCAGGTTCCCCTCCAAGTCACATACCATCCTGACTTTGAAGTATATTGCCGTTCCATCATCGTCTCTGGGTCAAAATCCTGGAACTCCCTCCCTAACAGCACTGTGGGAATACCTTCACCAGACGGACTGCAGTGGTTCAAGAAGGCAGCTCACCACCACCTTCTCGAGGGCAATTAGGGATGGGCAATAAATGCTGGCCTTGCCAGCGACGCCCACATCCTGTGACTGAAAAAAGAAATGTCAGAATTGGGACATCTTCGGATTGTTTACCTAGAAAGAGTTTGTTTGAACTTGCCTTATTTTAATGTCTTGTAATAAACGTGCTTTCCTTTGTTCTAATTGGTTAGAGTGTTGGCAATGCTGATATGACAGAGGACAATGTAATCCCAGTTGAAAATGAAAGCACACCGCAATGGAGATGCTATGTCAGGTTTGTGAATGCACAGCAAATCCTGCTCATCTTTTTGCCAGCCACCTTTTCAGGTAAGTTTTGCTGATGAATGTTTACTGCAGGGCCTACAGCCATCATTGTTTTAAGAGGGAAATTAGCCTCCACTTCCCTGTTATGAAGGTTCATTCAACTGTACTGCATTCTCCCAGTTACATGTGATGGGATTTGAGCCTTCTGCTGTTTGTCACTCCCACCTGCCAGTCCCTCTGTAAAATGTTGTAAAGTTCCATGTGACTCATGTTTGGAATTATTATTAACTACCTTTCATTTCAAACCATTACATTTTTCACTAAAATAATCACTGTTCAAATCCTAAAGGTTAATTTTTGAAAGTTAATACGAATATCCTGTTCTGTATAATAAAACACACATCTAAGTAAAATCAATACTGGCAGAGATCCCGGGAACCGATCAACTGCCTGCTTCTTGTTAAGGGAACGAGGTGTCCCGCGGGGGGCACTTAAGCAGGTGTACAAAATAAATAATGAAACAAGCACAAGGAAATACAACTTTTAATAAAAGTCCTGCCTATAAACATCTTAAAGTACCTGCAGTTGATTTAAGATTTTTCTTCAGATTCTGCTTCTGGTCTTACCTAATTTTTGTGCTGCAGCCAGTTCTTTACCTGGAGCCACTGTGCTATACTTACCAATATAACTGTGGTGTCATTCTTCGTTAGTGTATTGTAATGCAATCCTATAGACTGCTGGCGGAGATGAAAGAAAGGGACTGGTTTTTACTCATGGTCACACAGCATGCCCAGCAACCTTGCTAAGAACTGACAGAACTCCTCCCAGAATATTAGTAAGCAGGCACGGATGATGACTAGTGTCAGGGCTCCATTTGGAAAATGTGGAGATAAAGTGAATACAAACAATAATGATAAAAGAGAATTATATAAAATATAAAGGTCATTCATTTACAGTTTACATAGAATCCCCAAAGCCTCTGAATGCATTTTTAATAAAAATGGAATTTAACCTATTCAGTCACTGTAAATCAGTGGCACAGATGTTATCCTGTTCTTGGCATGAACACCCCTATTGGCCTTGGATGCTCGTGTGCAACACCATGGTAGGTCCAACTATGAAGCCAGTTGTTAATAGCTCTTTATTCATTCTGCTGACTCAAAATGATAATTCTTAAACCATTTATTACCTAGCTGGTGATGAGATGGGGCGAGGAAGTACTTCACATTGTTGGTACTTCTCACTACACATTTTCTTTTCTTTAAAGGATTTTCTGTCTGAGCTTTACTCTTTTCTGTTAGATATGCAACGACTGATGGCTCCTGGGATTGACGAGAGTACAAAGCATGCTGGATTAGGAGCCGAGGAACTGCTACAAGTAGAAGTGAAAGAGTCAGCGTTGAGTGAACACTCTGGAGCATTTAGTGCAGCCTCCGCAATAAAGAAATCTGAGTTGGCTACAGTTGGAGAAGCACATGATGGTGGAGCTGGCCAAGTAGCAGTCAGTGTATCAAAGAATAATAGCACCAAAAGAGATTCTGTGTCGACAGTGCGTTCCCCAGGACAGGAAAATCATTCTGCCAAGTCTACGCCACTCCTTTCTCCAACCTTGGCAGGTGCTAATGAAATGTCACCTGTTGAATCTGAAGAGGAGAAAGTACAACCTGATACAGGTAACAGACTGGAGCTGTTTGTAGTGATCGCACTCTTTGCATGCAAACCGTTTAGGAATCTAATGAAATGGTCTGTGGTTTTGACCAAAGGGTTTAGGAGTTTGGTGGGTGGTTGGTTTCATCAGTTTTGGGTGGATATTTGTACAAACAGATATGATAGATTTTCATTTTTTTAATTGATATTCATGTAGTTTTAAGATATTAGAATTATTAGTGTTTGAATTGAAAATGAATAATCCAATATGGTCTTGTAAATGAAGAGCTTCCAGTCTAATTGCAAATGCTCGGCTTAGCGTGGCTTGAGTTGAGCACATGGCCATCAATACCTGGAGCGGGACCACAGTCCACCCTCATTGTTGCAACCTCCACTACTAGATGATCACTCATCTGTTCCAGGAGTGAGATTATCCAAAATTTGACCATGCTATTCTACAAAGCTACCCTACTTTTGATAACAAAAACTCATTGGTTGGCTGATCTCATAGGGGTAACTGTCACTTTGTGTCTTTCTGCTGTTCTATGTTCTATAATCCCCCGAGATCTCTGCGCTCCGCTAATTCTGGCCTCCTGAACATCCCCGCTTTTAATTGCTCCACCATTGGTGACCATGTCTTCAGCTGCCTAGATCCTAAGCTCGAATTCCCTTCCTACATCTCTCTGCCTCTCTACTTCTCTTTCCTCCTTTAAGACGCTCCTTAAAATCTACCTCTTTGACCAAGCTTTTGGCCATCTGCCCTAACATCTCCTTATATGGTTTGGTGTCAATTTCTTTTTTGATAACGCTCCTGTGAAGCATCTTGGGATGTTTTATTACGTTAAAGGCGCTATATAAATGTAAATTGTTGTTCCTTTCTCAATCCTCATGTAGTGAGACTAACATAACAACGTTGCTACTCAATATCCTAAAGAGGTGTCGTTGCAGCCATTCTCACTGCTGGTAACTTGGGCTTACCCTTAGCGCTTTATGGCAGGCAGTCTTTATTACTTTAAGAACTTTCTGCAAATGTGTGTGTTTTTTTTTATTGCTGATGCCCCACAGACTCTGTCTGTGTGCCTTCTGAAATGATAAAGGAACGCGTGGAGTTCAATTTACCTCCAAAGAAAGACTTCCACATCACGTTCAGCCGTCAGACTTCTCAGATCGACTTGAATGATCCGAACCGCCTTCGATGTCCTGTCTACGTATACAACTGCTCACTGGAGTCTTTGAGGGAACAACTTGTGAATTCTTGCGTTGAACGCTCTAACCGGGACATTTATTTCAGGTAGGGCACTTTGGAGGCTTGTTTATGCTCACTCTGGTCAGAATAGATCATATTGCTAAACTGAGTATGTCACAGAAACATAGTCATTTTTCAGTTTACACCTTCATTTTACGAAATAAATGGCAGCACCATTGGTTTAGCAAATAAATGACATGACTAAAGTCAGCCAGCAACTTCTGTGATAGATCTGGAATGACTTGCAAAGAGCCACATCTGTGATTAAATTGGTTTTGGCACTGTTTGCTTAATTCATCCTTATTCTTTAAATGCGACAGGAAGAATAGGAGTAGTTTGTATACAATATATATGCAGTAATGGGTGTGCACCAACATGCGGACAGACAATTGATTATTTTTACCTATGTACACAATTACATCCTGATTTGGGGAAGGATATAAATTTTTAGTCACAGTAAATGTATCCATTCAATGAGCACATGCTGTGGTGTTGAGATTTGTATGGGTTGAACATGGTTTGTGATGTGGACACATTGGAGGGAATTTTAACAGGCAGGAACGGGTGGATTGGGGGCGTCTGGTTAGTAAAATTTGGCGGGAAAACAAATTGCGACTGCAACCCGGCCCCAGTTCCGGGTTTCACTGAGGCGCGTTGGGCTGCGTGTGAGCAACCTGCTTGCTGGAGTCGGCGCAGGTGGGTGGGCTATGAAGACATCATTTAAGGTGATAATTGGATGCAAATGAGGGTCTTTTCACAGGAATTTAACTTCCCTTCGGATTTAACAACACAGGTTTCTTGGGGCTTGGGAAACTCACCAGTAAAAAGGAGGCGATTTGCAGGTGCATTTCATTGGGGTCTATCAACTTCAGATAGCAAAAAATTAATAAAGGCTCAGTTCTTACAGCTGCTTTGTTAGTTCTCTCTGGCAAATGTTCAGCAGAGAGTTCTTGTCACCATACAGGTAGTAGAGAACTTTGGAGGCTTTCAAACAGACACCAGCAGGATGGGAGGTGCCTTGGATGTTTTTGACAGTACATCAGAAGAGGAAGACCGTCAGCATCCATGGCAGTGACGACATGCTGTGGTGGGGTCCGCAGGTGCACAGGACAGAAGTGCACAGGAGAGGGGCTGAGGTTGCAGGAGGCACTACCCATGTAACAGGGTGTACAGACAAAGGTTCAGCTTCCTTGACCTCTCGGAAGAGCAGTGCTTCTGCAGGCTGAGGTTGTCATGTCAGGTGGTGGCAGACATCTGCAGCCTCCTAGAAGAAGACCTGCTACCTGCTGGACCTGACGGCCATGCATTACCAGTAGCTGTGAAGGTCACCGCAGCCCTCAATTTTTTGCCTCTGGTTCCTTACAGGGTGGTACTTGAGACATATTGGGGGTCTCGCAGTCTGCCGCATATAAATGCATAAGGCAGGTGACGGATGGGTTGTTTGTCAGGGCTGGGAGTTATGTAAACTTCCCCTATGATGACAAAAGCCAGAATGCGCGGGCGCTCGGATTCACCTCTCTGGCTGGGTTCCCGCAGGTACAGGGTGCCATCGATTGCGCGCACGTGGCAATCCGAGGACCACCACAGCAACAGGAGTTTTCATCAACCGTAAGGGATGTTCTTCCATCAATGTGCAGCTGGTGTACAACCGCAAGAAGAGGTTCATGCAGGTGTGCACCATATTCCCTGGGAGATGTCATGATGCTGTCGTACTGCGGCAGTCCAGCCTTCCAGACCTTTTCATTCCAGGAAGCAGACTTGAGGGCTGCCTCTTAGGAGACATGGGATACCTCCTTCAAACTTGGCTCATGGCACCTGTGAGGAATCCCACCAATGAGGCGCAGGAGCGCTGCAACGAGAACCGCAAAATCACCAGGTGTGTCATAGAGCAGGGGTTCTCAATCTTTTTGCTTCTGAGGCCCCCCTCCTGTGTTATAAAAATTCCACAGACCCCCTGTAACACAACACAAGTATTTTTTCTGTATAAAAATTAGTTATAAATTAATTTTTCAGGGTTAATGGCGGTTTTTTTACACACCCCTCCACCTCCTGGATGTTCTTCAGCCCTTGGGTAGACCTTGATGAAGGAAGTTCTGTATCATCGCTCTGTGGGTTTAGTTGTTTTGAAGCTGATGGTCGAATTAAAAATGTATCCATATCTGGTATTTATTGCGTGCGTTTACAACGATTCTTTCTGTTCTTTTTGTAATTTATCTTGCTCCCGCTGAAATAGCTCTATTGCACCTTGCGTAAAGCGAGAACGCATTCCGTAACCTGAGAACGTGTTAATTTCTGCGCTTTCAGCATGTAATAAACGTGCACGAATATTTACTTTTTTTTGGTGATGTTGATGAAGTGTTATTGAAGTTAGTAGACTGTCTCTGAAGTTTGTAAACTGTAGCTGAGGTTGGTAGAGTTCTGCTGAAGATGGTAGAGTGTTTCTGAAGTTTGTAGGTTGGCGCTGAGGTTGTTAGCGTTATCGTGAAGTTGAGACTGTCACTGAGGTTGGTAAAGTGTCACTGGAGCTGATAGAGTGCTGATGAGACCGATGGTGTTGATGGCCTTACCAGCTCTCGCTTCTCCTCTTGTCCGTTACTAACGAGCGGAGCGCGTCCGCTGAGACTGGAAGCCATCTCCTTGACAACACACTGGACGGATGACCATGAGCCTCTGGGGCCAAGCGGCGGTTTCCAGTTCCTCACGTCCTGTCCGGGCCGAAGACTAAAGTGATACTGTGCTGGTGTTAATCGGTAACTTGGGGCTGGAAGGCAAAACTCTGTGCCCTGGATACTGTAACCTTCGGGGATCGGCATTAAATCGACTATAAATTGTCTGCGGGGTGGAGACGGAGCCATTGGCTCCAAATTCCCATTTCAAGCCTCCCTTCTGCCGGGAGCTGCTCACTTGATGTCAGTCACTGGCGGACCCCTCGGAAACCGTCTCGTGGACCCCTAGGTGGCCGCGGACCCCCTGGTTGAGAACCCCTGTCGTAGAGCAAGCCATCGGAATATTGAAGATGCACTTAAGGTACCTAAATAGGTCTGGAAGCGCCCTTTAGTACTCGCCAGTGAAGGTGTCCAGAATCATAGTGGTTTGCTGCGTCCTGCACAACATTGCGCAGTAGAGAAAATTGCAGTTGGAGGAGGACGAAGGTGCTCATCACTCATCTTTGGATGAGGAGGACTTTGAAGAGGAGAAGGAGGAGTATGGAGATAGGGCACCCGTCGCCAGAACAGCTGCGTACATTGCTGCCAGGGATGTCCTAATACCTCAAAGGTTCAGCTAGTGGTGACTCAGAAAAACGGTGCACCCTCAGAAGGAATGAGGTCCTCTTTGGAATTGCCCTCATACATGTCCAGCAACACTTGCGGTATGCGTGAAGGCCCTGGAAGACAAAAGAAAGGGATATGAATTAGTCGTGGCAAAGTAACGGTCTTGACAATCACCATACTCAGTCTTCTCATCGTTCAGTCATTAATGAAATAAAGTCAGCATGTGTGTCAGAGGTATTTGTTATTCTGTCACTAGCTATTTGTGATTCCCTCCTCTTTCCATCTCCGCCTGAGAGGGATGCAGATGTGCCGCTGATCTCCATGGCATTCTCCTCTGCATCTGTGAGCTGGACTATTTGTGGTGGCCCATCTTCCGTCCTCTCCCCCTCCCTTGCATTTTGCGCTCTCTTCACCTACAAGGGGTGATAAAACAGACCTGTGAGTGAGTGAAGGTGAAGTATTCACCCGATGGTTGCAGTGCATTCGGTGAGGGTGACTATGAGACAGATGCATTACGTTGCATAAGGATTGAGGTGAGTGGCAACGGTGGATGAATGAAATGCATAGAAAGTGAAGACTGGGTACTGCTGAAAGTTGAGTGGGTGTGAGGAGTGATGTGATGGAGTACGCTTGGCAAGACAGAGTGAAGGGGAACGTTAAACCACAGGATGTAGGTGAATCAGCAAATGTACTCACTTTCCCTGACCTGGTCAGGTCATTAAATCGCTTCCTGCTTCTAAGACCGGGCACCATGCTGCTGCTGTTGACCTCCTCAGCTACCTCCAACCTCGCCGCCTTGGTGAGAGCGGCAGGTTTGTTCCTCCCATTGCTGGGGAAAAGTATGTCCCTCCTGCTCCTGACTGCACCCACCAGTAATTCCAGGGATGCATTCGTAAATCTGGATGCTGCCCTTGCTCGCTGTGCATCCATCCTAAACACCACCTGACTCCTCCAAATTCCCTTTCTACATTGTCGTTTTAAACAGAGTTGAGATCGCATCATGCGGGTGCACAACAGACCCGCTGTGCAGCTCGGAGACGCGAATTCCAGAAGTCAAAATTTATTGCCTCTATCCAGCTGAAATTGGAGAATCTGACTTCAGGGTTTCACCCACGTAATTCCAACCCTCGCCCGAAATCCACCTTCACATTAATATCAGGGCCATTGGGGCCATAGATTGTGCCATTTTTATGTGTTAGTGTATTTTCTGCCTCTCCACCTACTAAGATTGATGAGATTATACCTAGATTGAATGAGACTGATTGGATTGTGTATTTTTCTTCCCTCCTCTTTTGAACAATTTAGATTTCAAGACAGTGTTCCCTGGGAATTGTATCAGGATTTGAAAACCAGGTAGCAAAGCTATCAGCTTAAGCCCTGATTCCTATTCACTGCTGGCTGGACATGCTTTGATAGTTTTGGTTGAGGGATGGATTCTTGTAAAATCGGATATTCTTTTCTGCTGTTGGTTGATTTGCATGTCTCTGTCCCAACCCTTTCCCATTTCAATTGAGTGAAATTTGCCTGTCCTGTTCTTATCTATAGCATTCGTAATGTGTTTCATTCTCTCCTTCCCCTGCCTCTCCGCAAAGCCTCTACGTACCACAGTCCACCTAACTGAAAAGGCAGCAAGCAACCTGATGTCAAGTCTCTGCCACTGGTGGTGTTCTGACTGAAGGAATGTTTGTAAAAGTGTCCCTGGAGTAACTTTCACTCTTTGTTTAAAAAAAAAAAAATTGTTTGTTTCCTCTCCCGATCCTCAGGTAATCTGATCAGCACCATTCCCCAGACAGAATAGTGCGAATGCGGAACCAGTGTTCTACCATGTGCAGTGGTAATGCCATTGTGTTGTTCTCTGCCACTGAAAATAATTAAACATTTCACAAACCTTCAGATGTACAAGCCAGCTTTTTTTTTAAAGGGTAAACTAAAATCTCTGAGCTGAAAGAAATCGTGATTATGTGGCATTTCCCTTGAAGCACTAAATTTGGCTGCTACATGTCGAAAGATTAAATCCAAACAAATATTGCGTTCATGCTTGATTTCAATTTGGCCTGCCAGTGTAATATCTGTTGGCCGCTGTGAGCTTGTTTGGTGCATGACATTATTTTATACATTTTGACGGCTGAAGGTCTCGAATGGTTTTCTTCGCCAATACATCACTATAGTCGTTTGTAAACATTCTGTTGTACTTCCCCATAGAAAATGTACTGATTTATAGGCGATAATGCTGAGTTTTCAAAAGTATTTCATTTTCTTCTCTGTCACTTTGCACAATCCCCCAGCCGGAAGATTGAACAGAAGATCGGAATCCTGGCCTCTGCCAGTGTTGCTCTATAACCAGGGGGCAAATGGTGTGTGCTATGGAGTGGGCTATGCTGACAGTTTCTTTTCCTTCTTTCTTGTGCTCTCCTTAGAATCGTGCTTGCACAAATGCTACTAATGGGGAAATATCTGGTACTGTGCATGG
Source organism: Squalus acanthias (assembly GCA_030390025.1). Lineage (NCBI taxonomy): Eukaryota > Metazoa > Chordata > Chondrichthyes > Squaliformes > Squalidae > Squalus > Squalus acanthias. The sequence continues at coordinate 21,555,725 of CM059439.1, forward strand.
ACTAGTTTTGTTGATTGGTTGGGTGAGGGTTACTGGTGCTGGACCTAGTGCTGCCATTTTGGTATTGAGCTTGTACATTAACCCTGTGCACATGCGTGGAGCACTGGTAACGACTACTGTTGCTATTACCTAGTTGCAGGGGAGAAAACGAGCAGTTCAATGTGCGACTTTCACTCTAAGTTTTGGAACTAAGATTGTGCTTTGACCTCTGGCTCACTGGAAAAGTTGCATTTTTGATCATGTTTAAGGAGCCATTGTACCATTAATATCCCTGTAATGAAAACAACAGTCAGAGGGAGCAGTTTAGTGTAAAGTTACCATGGCTTTTGTGTGAAGGCTTTAACATGAGATGAGAATTTTCCGATTTCTCCTATTTTGGATATTGTCTTTCACATGTTAATATTTGTGGCTTTAATCTCCCCTCTCGCATTGACTGCAAAATTGGAATTCTCACGTGACTCTCAAGAACTTCTCATGCAGTAGTTGTTTTTCCTGTATCAGCCTTATTTGCGAAATCCACTCCTTCTCATACATTACAACTGTCTACTGTTTCTCTCAGAATCCTTGTCCACTTAACTCATTGTCATTCTATTATCGAAGTTGATTGACACTTAAGACTGGATACTTTCATTTTTTTTAAAAACAGATCAATCAGTGGCAAATTTGTGTTGTGCTGCCAATAGATGTGATCTTAAAAGTTACTGAAAGGTTTTCCCTTCAATGATCCTGCTACGTCTCAGTTCATTTTACTGTATTTGGTTGCAGATTCTCCACAATGTTTCTTATTAGTATCGATGTTTGATAGTGCTGATGTTAGGGCTTCAGTGATAGGAGCTGTATTAAGTCCATATCGTATTGGACTGGAACATTTTTTTTGATTGCTACTAATTACGTTCTAACACTGTGGATTAAGGTCGCTGTCACAGGAACGGCCAGCAAACTCATCCTCGACGGATCCAATATCCCATCTCCACAGGAACAAGGAGCTCGCCAACTACTGCAACTTGCTACAAGAGCATTACCACCAATGTTATGTAAAAGGTAATGGCAGTCACCAGGACTTGCTGAGGAGGCATTGCTCCCTGATGAAACATTATCTCACCACCCATTTCCCCCCCAATTCATGCCAGCAGCTTGAAGTGTTAGATAGCCCAAAACTTGAACATTGCTCCCCCATGTTCATGTATGTAAAAGCTAATCACAGATATTGTAGACCAATGTGTACAGTAAAATTTGTCTAGTGAGGACTTGTCACTTGGGACCTGGTGCCTGTTTACTGTCGAAACATGGCAAATCTTCCTCTCCCCATAATATAATAAACTTTACATTCATATTTATTGGCTTATACAAGGGACATCACTGGCTACTTTTAGAAAATTAAAAGCAGTTAATTGATTCTGAGACAATCCTGATAAGGTGGAGGAGCCCTGTTCAAATCTCATGCTATCTTAACATTTGAATCTGCCAGCTTGAGGTTGGAGAAGTCTCTTGATAGCATAACATTTCATTTTGGAGAAGGGAAACGCAACACGATATCTGCCATGTGATCCTCATTTCCCAATTTCGTTGATAAAAATGGCATGGACTTCTGTTCAAATTTTACTTATTTTAATTAACTACTATTATAAACATTGCTAAATGTGCTCAGTGAAATGTTCATCCATGCAGCAGTTTGCATAACTCCATTGGACAACGGTTTATAAATCAATTCTGCCAGTAAACTTGCAGGTAGTTTTTGTTTTAAATAATTAGCTGGAAGAAATTTCCCATAGTGATGATGTAGCTTGTTGCTCATCATTAAAATTAGACATTTTAGAACTAAGTATTGGGAGTGCCTGTCCACTCCAATTTCATCTCATTCATGAGACTCGCCTCCTGCTCCTCGATCTCCTTCCTAATCAATGTTTCATCCTGGCCCCCATGTTAGTCGACATTGTTAATGATTTATTTTCCTCAGGCACCAGCCCTTTCCCTTTTAAAACTTCCATCATAACCCCACTCCTCAAAAAAGACCATCCTCCACCCATCTGTCCTCACTAATTACCTTCCTATCTCCAATCTCCTTTACCTTTCTAAGGTCCTTAAGCATGTCATTGCCTTTCATCTCTCTTTTTAAAAAAAAACCCTTCTACCCTTCTCACAGCATCAAAATTACCCTCGTCAAAATTATGAATGGTATCCTCTGACTAACTGTGGTGCACTATAGCTGTATATGTTAAAGGTGCTGTATAAATACAAGCTGTTCTTGTTTGACCCAATTCTTAATGAGTGCACATTGATACGGAGTTATCTATCTAACGCAAAAAAGCCACAAAGGTGGCTGGTTATTGGAAGTTGAAATGTTACCCTGTGCAGTAAGGGGTGCTTTTTGTGGTTTGGATTAAGGTACATTTTGAACCAATGTTAATGGAGTTACTGTTAATTTAACTTGTGATATACGTGATGTGGGATTGCTTGGTTTGAACAAAATATGGGGAAAGTGGTCCATTCCCAAAATTGGCTTCACTCACCTTAATGGGCATAATATTGACCATAACAGATTTGGTGAGGGTGAAGATGTTTATTTTGAGCATAATTGTATCTTTAAGATGCTATTTTCTTTTCCTCTTAAAGGTGTATTTAGGAGTTTACAACAATCTTATTACATCAGCTCTCAGGACCTACTTACAGCTATGGACTACTGCGAGGAGTTGCGACAGGAAGTCGATATCACCACTTTTCTGCAGACACTGTGTGGACATATCCGATCGTTCCGTGAAAGTCATGACCTGCAGCTTTGGAGTGATCATGAATCCAACCCTACAACATTTGTGATTGGAGGAGCAGAACCTGAGGATGAGAGGGTGCAGAGGGGTGTTCTTGCATCTACTTCAAGGTAACTCGTTTCTAGTCGTCAGATTATCTCCTAGGCAGCACATTTGTAATTTAAGTTGGACCGACAGTGGTATTAAGCAGCCGTCTGCGAATGTGGTCTGAATCATAGGGAATAGTAACAGGTTAGTAATATCGGGCTTCAAGATCCTCCCATAAATTGGATAGAGGATTGGATAGGGGATTGGCTAACTAACAGAAAACAGAGAGTCGGGATAAATGGGTCATTTTCAGGTTGGCAAACTGTAACTAGTGGGGTGCCATGGGGATCAGTGCTGGGGCCTCAACTATTTCCAATCTATATTAATGACTTGGATGAAGGGACCGAGTGTACTGTTGCCAAATTTGCTGACAATACAAAGATAGGTGGGAAAGCAAGTTGTGAGGAGGACACAGAGTCTGCAAAGGGATATAGATAGGTTAAGTGAGTGGGCAAAAATTTGGCAGATGGAGTATAATGTGGGAAAATGTGAGGTTATCCACTTTGGTAGGAAGAATAAAAAAGCAAAATATTATTTAAATGGAGAGAGACTACAGAATGCTGCGGTACAGAGGGATCTGGGTGTCCTTGTACATGAAACACAAAAAGTTAGCATGCAGGTACAGCAAGTAATTAGGAAGGCAAATGGAATATTGGCCTTTATTGCAGGGGGAATGGAGTATAAAAGTAGGGAAGTCTTGCTACAACTGTACAGGACGTTGGTGAGACCACACCTAGAGTAGTGCGTACAGTTTTGGTCTCCTTATTTAAGGAAGGATATACTTGCATTGGAGGCAGTTCAGAAGAAGGTTCACTAGGTTGATTCCTGAGTTGAAGGGGTTGTCTTATGAAGAAAGGTTGAGCAGGTTGGGCCTATACTCATTGGAGTTTAGAAGAATGAGAGGTGATCTTATTGAAACATATAAGATTCTGAGGGGGCTTGACAGGGTCGATACAGGGAGGATGTTTCCCCTCGTGGGGGAATCTAGAACTAGGGGGCACAGTTTCAGAATAAGGGGTCGCCCATTTAAAACGGAGATGAGGAGGAATTTTTTCTTCTCAGAGGGTCGAGAATCTTTGGAATTCTCTACCCCAGAGAGCTGTGGAGGCTGGGTCATTGAATATATTCAAGGCAGAGATAGACAGATTTTTGAAAAACGGGGAATCGAGGGTTATGTGGAACAGGCAGGAAAGTGGAGTTGAGGCCAAGATCAGATCGGCCATGATCTTATTGAATGGCGGAGCAGGCTCGAGGGGCCAAATGGCCTACTCCTGCTCCTATTTCTTATGTTCTTATAAAGCAACCCCTTACGTTCAAACCTTTTAACTTCTGACAAGTAACAAAGGGTGATACCAGAAGTGCAAGGGTATACCCATCAGGAAAGGATGAACAGGCTGGGTCTCTTTTCGCTTGAAAAAAGAAGGCGGAGGGGTGACCTAATAGAGGTCTTTAAAATTATGAAAGGTTTTGACAGAGTAGATACAGAGAGAGTGTTTCCACTTGTGGGGAAGAGCAAAACTAGAGGCCATCAATATAAGATAGGCACCAAAAAATTAAATAGAGAATTCAGAAGAAACTCTTTACCCAGAGGGTATAGTTGAGGCAAATAGTATAGATGCATTTAAGGGGAGGCTGGACAAGCATATGAGGGAGAAGGGAATTGAGGTTAGAGTTAGATGAGGAAAGACGGGAGGAGGCTCGAGTGGAGCATAAACGCCAGCATGGACTGGTTGGGCCGAATGGCCTGTTTCTGTGCCGTATATCCTATGCAATCCTATGTAAAGAACTTACTAAAATACTGTAAAAGCATATAAATAATTTCTCTTCACTTGTACTGTCCAAACTATCTTAATTTCTATTCCTATATGAATTGGATTGTCCGACTGATGATGTCATCAGAGGTATGCTGATTCATTGATTAGGCTACAGTTAAAATATTGTGCCCAGTTTTAGGCGCCTTGCTTTAGGAAGGATATTAAGGCCATGGAGCGGGTGCAGAAGAGATTCACTAAGATGTTCCCAGAGCTTTAGTTATGAGGATAACTAGAGAAACAAGGACTCTCTATTAGAACAAAGGCTAAAAGGAGATCATATTCAAAATTATTAGAAAAACTATTTTCACTGCTCAGTAACTAGAAGGCATGAATTTAACATCATCACCAAAAAAATGAAGGGAGAGGGAGATTTTTTTTTGGAAAACAACAGAATAACATACTAGAAACCGTAATGGAAGGAGAATTCAAATAGCTTTTAAAAGGGAAGTGGATAAATATTTGTAAAAGGAGAAACTTAAAAGAGCATTGAGACAGGACAATGGAATGGGACTAAGTGGAAAGTTGTTTCAGAGAGCTGGCAGAGCTGCAGTGGGCTGCATGGCCTCCTCCTGTGTTGTAAACGGTATAGTTTAGGGAGGGAGTTCCAGTGAGCAAGACTAAAGGCTCTGCCACCAATGGCAGGACAAAGGGAGGGGTGGATGCACTTAAAGCCAGAATATACTGAATCTTCTACAAACGTAGATCACATTTAGTAAAGAATGCATTATACTTGCAATGTATACTAACTACATCCATTCATCATTATTGTGCATCACTTCAGACTTTTGAATTTAACACTGGTTCCTAAATGTTGAACATAGTCTGAATATAGTCCAACAGCTTTATTTGAAATCACAAGCTTTCGGAGCGCTGCTCCTTCGTCAGGTGAAGTGAAGAAATACAAATGGGCACAGCATATATAGACACAGAACAATGCATGTTCTCTGCATTGTTCTCTGTCTATATATGTTGTGCCCATTTGTATTTCTTCACTTCACCTGACGAAGGAGCAGCGCTCCGAAAGCTTGTGATTTCAAATAAAGCTGTTGGACTATAACCTGGTGTTGTGCGACTTCTCACTTTTGTCCACCCCAGTCCAACACCGGCATCTCCGCATCATAGTCTGAATAGATTGCTTATATCAGAATCTAAGATCTAACTATAAATTTATCAGCAAAACTTAGTTTAAATTATGGATTTTGGACTTCTGAACATTTATTTTTAATAAACCCATTCATATTCAGAATTTAGACAGCATGCAGTTAGGTTGGAAATTTGTTTTAAGCGGCTCTGAGGATTGATGGACTGATTGTAGTTTTTTATATTTCTGTACATAAGAACATAAGAAATTGGAGCAGGAGTAGGCCCTTCGAGCCTGTTGCGCCATTCAAATAAGATGTATTTGAACATATTATTAACCATGATTGAAAAATACTGTTCTATAAATACATGCTAATGCAATTTTATCTTATTTCAAATAGTAAAAGAACTATCTAACTGGTAAAAGTCTAAATGAATAAGTGTGAAAGTGATCGCCAAATTGCTGTTTAATGTTGAAATTGCCTTCCACATGAAATGTTCCCGGAAGGTACACCATTTGTTTTTTATATTTTGTGTGAATTATTTTTTTCCATTTTAAAACCTCAAATTCCTCGATAATATCAGAAAAGAGGGAAACTGAAAATCTCATGTTATATAACTGAGAACATTTATTTTGGTGGAATCCAGATGACCCTTACTGTAGCTAAAATTTTATAAGAACATAAGAAATAAGAGCCGGAGTCGGCCATTCGGCCCCTCGAGCCTGCTCCGCCATTCAATAAGATCATGGCTGATCATCGACCTCAAATCCACTTTCCCGCCCGATCCCCATATCCCTTGATTCCCCTAGTGTTCAAAAATCTATCGATCTCAGTCTGAATATACTCAACGACCGAGCATCCACAGCCCTCTGGGGTAGAGAATTCCAAAGATTCACCACCCTCTGAGTGAAGAAATTTCTCCTCATCTCAGTCCTAAATCGTCGACTCCTTATCCTGAGACTCTGACCCCTAATTATAAACTCTCCAGCCAGGGGAAACAACCTCTCCGCATCTATCCTGTCAAGCCCTCTAAGATTTTATACAAGTGGATTTTATACTACCCACTTCCTGTGTCAGTTTCAGTTCTTTTTCCTGTGTTGTGAGCTGATTATTGTTCACTGTGTACATTTCAGTGTTCTTGCTGTTTCTTGGTCTCGATGCTGCTTCCTCTTGTCAAAGAGCCAAGGGTGTGGCTCAGAGCAAGGTCTTATGCAGCAAAGTAAGGGGAGACCACTTGACTTGCACATAATCCAAACTTTTTTTTAAATGGACAGAGTCCCTAGGTGGATTACTTTTCCTTTTATCTTCCTCATGGTTTCAGGGAAGTTCTTACTTGTATATAAAGCTTAAATTTTGGTCAAAGAATAAAGAAGACATTACCCAAGGTGGTAATCTAACAAATGTACTTGAACTATTTATGTTCATTTCCACTGAAGTATGCTGCAACCAATCCAAAAATATAAATATAGTTTTCAAGACAGTTTCACCTTTCATTACCATTTTGTTCTTGCAAGTTCACATCAACGCTGTAGTGCTTGAAGAATACAGTTTTAACAAAGTGCCCGATTGAAATATGGCAGGATTTTTAATATAGAAGAGGAAATCTGAATTTTTAGACTTTCAGATCGATTGCTACATACAAACTTCAGCCGAGTAGTCATTGTGGAGAGAACAGTAGTGAAAGACTGATAGAGTAGTTGAATATCAACTACTTAAGTCCAAAAAGACTGGCAAGTGAGGGAACATGGCAGTCACTCACCATGTGTTCTAAGGTAGCTAGTAAAGAGGAAACCAGAGGAAGCATTCAGTGGAACTCAAAATTCTATCCTACCTTCCTCTCTCAGGTTGTCATTTGTGTCCTTCAGATTGCTATAGAAATGTCGTTGCGTTTTGACCCTGAGCAACTTTGCAAATAAAACCACTGTGTGTTCCTTTAACTCTGAAAGATGACAGCATGCATTAGCACTGAAGCATACTTAAGTAGTATAGTTATATAGAGTTTACAGCACCGAAACAGGCCATTCGACCCAACTGGTCTATGCCGGCATTTATGCTCCACGTGAGCCTCCTCCCACGCCTCGTCATATAATCCAATCACATTGGCTTTTTTTTGCTTTCTTCCTCATTTGCTTATCTAGCTTCCCCTTAAATGCATCTATGCTATTCGCCTCAACTACTCCTTGTTTTAGCGAGTTCCATGTTCTAACCACTCTTTGGGTAAAGAAGTTTCTCCTGAATTCCCTATTGGATTTATTGGTGACTGTCTTATATTGACGGCCCCTAGTTTTGGACTCCCCCACAAGTGTAAACATCTTCTCTACATCTACCCTATCAAACCCTTTCATAACCTTAAAGCATCTAGGGGGAAAAATTGGGATGCTTTGCACCTCCCGTTAGCACCCCGAGGGGGCGCTGATGGCGCAACGCATCTAGCGCCTGGGCGTGGCGCCGCTAACGCCTCCCGCGAAATTCAGCGGGAGGTTAGCAGCGGCGGTAGCCGGTAGCACCCCGTGGCGCTGACGTCATTGCCGTGTGCAGTGCCCCGCTCATGCCCCGGCTGCAAACTTCGCTCGCACCCCCTGACCGACCGCCGGACGCTATGTCCAACAGGGTCAGGGTGGTGGTTTTGCGGGCGTGGCGGTGCAAATTAAAGGGCAGGTGCCGGGCTGCCAGCACCTGCCCCCTTTCGCCGCCTCCTGCGGGGTGCCGGCCGCGATCGTTCTTTTCTCGGCACCCCGCTCCTCGGTGGTCCAGCAGGGCCCCGGTACGTGCTGCGCTAGGCCCCTCCCCTTTAATCAGGGGAGGGAGGTCTGTAGTACCGCGGTGCTACGTGCTGACGCGATATTGAATGGTAGCGCCCCAAGAGGGAGGGGGAGCGCTTCCAATTTCTGGTGCGGGGGTGCTAAATGTAGCGCCCGGCAAAGTTACTGCCCCAAAGGGGGCGCGACCCAATTTTTCCCTCTAATGTCTCTATTCACGTGTCTGTGTGTGGATCAAACATTCTCCATAATTTCACTGAAATTTGTTTCTGGATCTTAGCAAACGTCTAATTCTCTTTGTAGTTTTTATGCAAAACTGTGACCGAATCGAAGTCCCCACTTCTCCCTTCTGGCCTTGGAAGTTGGTCCATGTTAATGGAACAATGTTAAATTGTCATATGTGCATTTGATTGAAGCAATAAACTGGAGAAAAAGAGGCGATGAAACTGACAAAAGTTGCTGTCTGTTGAATTATACCACATGACTGTGCTTCCATAAATTTCAGCTGGGAGTTACATGCCCTGTGAACACCTTTCAGATCCTGTACTCTCAAAGTGATAAATGACCATTAAATAGACAATTATGTCTATTCATTAGGCTAATGTGACTCGGGTCTCTGCAGCTTTATCTTGCCCGGTAAACTGAAATTCTTTCATTTCCTAAAATGTTATGAATCATTTTAAACACAGAGTTGCTCTACCCAACCCGAGGTAGCTGTTTGAACGCGGGGTACCAGAGATGACTCAGATTAAATATGTCGTAAGAAATTCTCTTGCTGAGAATTTTTTTTGTCCTTGTTTGGCCGGTTATCTATCATGTTGTAAGATGAGGCAGTGACTAATCATTCTGACCTTTTTCCTTAGTTACTGACTCCATGTCGGTCTTGTCAACCAAGATAAAGCGGCTGTGGATATCTGAGCAGCTTTTGTAATCAATGAGTAGCCTTTGTCAGACCACCAACAACCATCACCACTACCGCCACCATGTATTTATATAGCACTTTTAATGGAATTAAACTTTGCCAACCATTTCACAGAAGTGATAACAGACACTAGTATTATGTGTAAAATGTGTAATGTACAGGAGTTTACATGGAAGAATGAACAAAGCATACAGTTTTGGGAGGGTATCAGAGAAGACATTATTAGATTTAGTACTTAGTAGTGACTGCAGATGCATCTGATCTTTATGTGAAGGAGCACCTATGCAATAGTGATCATTGTATTGCTAGATTTTAGTTTCGGAGGTCACTTGATACTTTTCTGTTCTGTTACCAGCATAGAGACTGAAGACCTCAGTGAACAGGATTTGAAGAGTGTACAGTCCAGTGTTGCATCTCCAGTAACACACGAAGAAGCAAAAGTGAAGAAAATCTATCCGGAATTTTCCCTATCCCTCCTTCAGTCCAGCCAGCAGTGTGAGGTCTACCCTAACTTGCACAAAATCATTCAGGTATTACACTGAGAGTTAACAGCGACTTCCATAGCTTTAGAACGTATGAATTTAAGGGCAACAGAGCAATCATTAGAAGGGCAAGGGGGGGTGCGGGGGTTACCATTCTTGTGGATAGAGTGATCACAAGTACGTTTCGAAGGAGAAAGAAAGGTGGACTGGGTGTATGAAAGATTGAAGAGATGACATAGGACATTGGTGAGGCATTATGCAAATGATGACATCCAACAAATCTGTGGTAACTAATGTTAGTGCTGGGCTTCAGCATGATTGGAGTGACTAATTTATTAGATTTTAACCTAATTACTTCTGTTTATCTCTGACTTCTCAATTAATGGTCCTTCACACTGCAAATCTATTGTTGAAACGTAGGTTTAAAACTAAAAGCAGTAATTGTGGTAAAATAAATCTATATTTTCATGTAAACCTCAGTTTTTACTTGTTTCTTGTTTTAAAACTTGTCGTTTCAGGACAAATTCCTTGAGATTGGAAGACAACATTTCAAGACAGTGCCTTCAAACCCTTATTACTTCTTTTACTGTCCTCCCTCAGCTAAGAAAGAGGCAAGTTTGCAATGACCTGAAACATGCACTGTAATTGGGAATTGAGTCAGAGATTTTAGAAAAGAAATGATGTTAGGCTACAAATTGCAATACTAATGAGAAATGCAGATTGTCTGCACTGTAAGTCACAAATCATATTATATGGTTACAAACCGTGACAATCCACAATGAGATATGTAAATCAGCTGTGTTGTTAAGCACATTGAGGGACAGATTGGCTATGCTGTATGGTTATAAGTCAACTGAAACCTGATTAGAAACGTTATATGCTTACAAATAGGATTAAACCTCACTGAGAGATGTGCTACTCCACTTTTTTTTCCCTTTAATTTATTCTGGAGTACTTTTCATGGGCAATGGCAGCTACACAGCGCTTAACCCACATGGCCGTGCTCCGTGTGTGAGTTGAGACGATGACTGCTGGCAGGGTGCTTGTCCATTGGGAAAGCATCATAACTGCGCAAACCTGTCCTTCTCTGACAACTATATGTGGACTTTCTAGCACAGGTTACGGGATAGTGAAGAAGAATAGGAAACTAAACTGATCTCTGCCCACACCCCCCCCCCCCCCCAAACTAGGAACAGCCTGGAGACATTATGCGTGAGCCTACTTTTCACTATTTCTCCTCGAATTGCAGACTGACATTCCTATTAATGGAAAACAGATGCCATTGGAGGAGTCAGCACAGAAATATACTGGATTAGGTTATTTCTGTTGGTAGATGTCAATAGTTTATTGCATTTTTCTAGGAGTGCTCTGTGCTGTACAATGTTAAATTGTTGGTGGGAGAAGAGGAGAGGAATACAATTTATATGCATTGTTCCCCATTTATGACATTTTCAGGAATGCTTAAACTTGACATAATTTGCTCTGCAACTACTTTGGAGAACTTGTATAGCACTGTTAATGTAGTAAAACGCCCAAAGAGAAATGGCACCAAGCAATAAAAGGGGTTGGAAGAAACCAAAAGATAGTTTTGAGAAGGCTTTTAAAAGCAGGGACAGAAATAGCAAGGTTGGAGGGGTTTAGAGAGGGGCTGAGACGACTTAAACAAAGCTACAGATTCACCTGGTGTACATAATCGCCAACCTTTTCTGCCTTTTTCCAGATATTCAGTATTTCTTTTTAACTCTCCTACAGCAACTTTCTCTTCAATATTTCTGGGGCATGCCAATTTTATTAATTTTTTAAAAAAGGAGATGCTCAGTTATGAGGGTGAGGTATTATTGTACATAATAGGCTACGCTTTCTGGCTTTATCCCACTGGTTTTCCAGCAGATACGGGCTGGAAATAAGACCCGGGGACACGATTCGATATTTTCCTACAACTCCACCCTTTCCTTTTCAGCAGATGGATCTGGTCGCAAAAATCTGGGTGGGTGCTTGGAAATGGCATGCTAATTAGGGAAACACACTCCAGATCGAACGCTAGTCATGGGCTGCTCGTTAGGCAGCAGTGTTCTTTAATCGGAAGAGGGGGCTTCAGAAGAATGATCATGACAGGCCTGAGCAAGCACGCTTCAGTGCGGCCGTGCACATGCCCCATCAGCAGCACAAATTTGTTTTTTAAATACCATTCTCTTCAGGCAGCTCTGCACTGCAAGGGGTCCCTGAAGGGAAATTTCCAGCCCCAGTTTGGTTCAATGGCTCAGCGGAGGCCAAGGAGCTCGCCTCCAGGATGCAAGTGCCTCCAGGGCTGGAAAGTAAGCTGAGGTTGGGGGGGCATTTCTGTGGCAGGTAGAAGTCATGTTCCTCTGGATGTAGCCCCAATCAGAAGGCCCAGGCCAGTGCCTTGTATTCAAAGCCATATGTTGTTTTTTTTATAGTAGTAATCTAATAATGTCTGCCTGCATGAATGAAAAGAACTGTAACTGCTCTAATCGAGATTTTCTCAAATGCACTTTGTTCTGAAATTTGTAGGAAGAAACTTATCAAGATGGAAGGGAACGGAAACAGAGTGAAGACAATGATCTGTCTGAGTTGGAGATTGCAGGGGAGGAGGGTAAGGTGTTTGGGAATTTTGCAGTATGGTGTGGTTTAATTGCAGGTTTAATTACAAGCAGAAGCATTGCATTTCACAAATTAGAGCTTGCACAACTCCTTTATTTGAAAAGACAGTGGTCATCAGTAATAGATTGCATGCTGGCATACATAGGTTATAGACAAACAGAAACAAAATCAAGCGTTACAGCTTCAAATCCCAGATGTCCACACTTACAATATACACCTTTTTGTTGCAGGAGACCAAGCATTATTTTAGTAATTGCTTTCAACAGAAGCAGTGTTAAACTCAAAAGCACCAACGACTGAGGTCACATGGCACAGTGTACAAAATGCACTGATGTAATTGTTAGTATGGTTGTGAATCAGTAGTTTATGGGTTAGCTTAGGGAATGGAGTTTATTCCAAATATTGTGCCTATTGTCGGCATCCACCACTTCCAGGAAAGATGAAATGTGGGTTAGAGGCAAAGTCAACTCCCTCCAAACTGCACCAATAATTGGACTTCATTTCAAACTCCGAACACTTCCTGCTGTGACATTTCCCTTTCCCATAGCAGCCATCCTTGCGGATTGTCAGAGTGAGACTTCCAACTTGGGCAGATTTGAGAGATGGACTCACTGGGAGTTGGCTTGAGATTGCTCACAATTCATCTTGGGGCTCTCAAAATCATCCGAGAGAATGGTGATGTTCAATACAATAGTCTACCCATGATTCACACCTAACTCTCGAGATGAAATGAAAGTGTTCTACTAACACGCTGCACCACCCATTCTCCAAAAGTGTTATTTAACAGGTATGGTTCCTGAGTACGGTTATCAAAATTTCAGCCTTGCATCGAGTAACAGCCATTTCAGTTGGGAGCTGTTGGCCAGTATTTAAAATGTTAAGCTTGAGGCCTTTACAGGATAAATTATCTTCATTATATTGCATTGTTGTGACTTCACTTTCTGCAATCCAATAGGCAATACATCTGGATACTGTATAGTGACAGAGAGCGATCCGGATCTGGAGGTGGAATATCGGGAAAGATCTGACAAGGAGTTACAGGATGTAGACTCACTCTCCGATACCAACACTGTGAACAGGGATGATGATTCGTTCAGTGTTCTTGGGGGAGATTCTTTAAATGAGCAAGACTTTTCTGATCAGGAAATGCCACCATTATTTGTTCATCTCACTTGCTCTCTTAGTGGGAAAAAGTGTCACGGGCCATTCTCGGTCGAATCCATACCGGTGGAGTCACTGCCCACTTGCCTTGGTAAGTGAAGAGCTTAGCTTTTAAAGGGAAGCTCAGATAATAATGTATTGTCCTTGTAGCTTATTTTTCAATTACTCCCCTTCCCTGCAGCACTTGCCATTCCTGGTTGAAAGGATGGGCTGCAATCCTGTTATCAAGCTTTACTGCAACCCTGCTGTCAGGCTTTTATGTGCAATCTATGGGCTGGATTTTATCAATGGGGACGTCGTTGGGGGCGGGACTGCTGCTTGTCGGGTTTCAGTCCCGCCCCCAAGGACGTCCGGCCAACCCATGTTATTTTCCCTTGTTTGGCCTTGTTAAGCCTGCCCTGCGGGCTTAGCCGGCCAATTAAGGGAAAGCCGGTGACAGAGGACGTCAGCGTATGACGTTTCATCTGTCAAAAGTTTTTGACAGATGAATTGTCATCGTTTGACAGCTTTGAGAAGCTGTCAAACACTGACAATCTCTGTTCTAAGGTGAGCCCTTGCACAAAGACTCACCAAACCTCTCTCCTTAGCAGAAATCAGATGGCTCCTGCATCTGAGAATGTAGCAGCCATTCTGTCATCTCTGCCGTTGAAATGAGGCATCTCCGGATCCTCAAAGATTGAAGCCTGCAGAAAGAAACAAAGGTAAGGAAACTTTTTCTAACACTTTGCACTCACCTCTCATACTTACCTCTCCACACTTGCACCCATCACTCACCTCCACAGCGCACTTTTCGACCCCTCTCACCCCCGGCGAGGTTCGCAGCCGTCGGGAAGCCCGCACTTGTGTGGGTAAAATGGGGATAAACCTCTTAACTGCCTGTTAACAGGCAGTTAAGTGGCTGTAACCCCCTTCCCGCCTTGAGGAGACGGGTCCCTGTGCGAGTCGGGGACCCGCCTCCCGGGAAGATTGCACGGAGGCGGGTTGGGAGCGGGGTTGGTACCCGCTCCCAGTTTCTGCCATTTTCCTGGCAGCCCCGCCTCCCCAGGACTGGCAAAATTCCCCCTTATGAGTTAGAGGCTATTGCCTTTTCCCCTTCCTCCGCTCTTGTGCCTGCCTGGCAGCTCCCCATGATCACATGGCATTAATGAGGGGAGTTTTGGATGCAAACCTGGGTCATGTCACTCAGCATAGTAATTGTGGCTCCACTTGTTACACAGTCATACTGTCTTAGGCAGTGGTGTGAATAGTGGTAATCATTTGAATTGTCACTCAGTCCATATTATTGACCACTTAAGTGAGTCATCAGTGGCCAACATGTGTACTTTATCAGTTTGAAGAAGTACAGGAGCTCCTACATTGCCCCAGCTCTACACTTCAGCGTCTGACTGAGGCTAGCTAGAGCAGATGAGTCTGAAATACTTTGGGGCTGGTAAATTATCTGTTCCATGACAGAGAGCCAGCTGCTTGGATCTGGAACATTGTAAAACTTTTGTTCCACCTGGAGCATCAGCTTCTTCAGTTTCTTATGACTGTCCATTGGCTATTACACAGGAAATTCTTTCTAATTGTTTCACTATCTTCATTTAGGTGAAATTATCAGCTGCCTGGAGAACTTTTCAGTCAAATCGATTGATCTAAATGATCTGGTTGTCACCCTGGACATTTTTGTGCTGACTCTTCCGTTAGAAATTGAGATTATGGCCACTCATGTAAACCACCACAGGTAGGTCAAGAGTCAAATATCTGTTTTGCAAGTCTCAGCTGTAGATATGAGTGAGCGAGTGAGTGAGTTTTACATGCATCTGAGAGAGCAGACAGGACCTTGGTTTAACATATCATCTGGTGTGTTCGTCTATAATTATGTGCTCAAGTCTCTGGAGACCTTCTGACTCAGAGTGGAGAGTGCTACCACTGAGCCAAGGCAGACACTTTGGTAATGTTTAAGACGTGACTTTGGGAGTAAAGCATGGGCCACTCCTCTGGAAAACAATCCAACAAAAATCTACTTTGAATTAAAAGTAATAGAATGTTACAGCACAGAAACAGGCATTTAGCCCCTCAAGATTTCACTGGTGTATTTCTCCACATGAGCCACCTAGTCTAATTCCAGTCTGCCGCTTGCTCCCTATACCCTTTAATATGCCTCTTGTACAAGCAGCAAACTCCCTTTCAAAAAAATTTATGAACTGTGCTCCGCAAGTTTGTGGAAAAGAATTTCACAATCTAACCGCCCTCTGCATAAAGGCATTTTATTTAACCTCCCTTTAATTCTTTTTGTGATCATAAATTTTATCCTTTTGTTAATGTCTCACCAACCAGTGGAAATAATTTAATCAAAAAAAACATGTCCAGTGTCATGAGCTGCATCCACTGTGAGGCCACACTGATCAGACTGCTGGCTTAACAATGTTGTTATTTGTATAGATTGCGTATGTGGGTGCGTAGAAATAAGTGGAAATCCATTTGCCCGACCAAGCTGTGGTTGAGTTATAGAGTTGTCTGAGGCATGAGCAGATGTGTGCATGTGATGCGCAATTTCAGGCTACACTGACTTCCTCGTACGTTTCCCAAGGACAGCTGTGCTATTGCAGATTAATTTATGTATGCTTTTTGTGTATGTAATTCTTTGCAAACATTTTCACCATCCCTAGGTACACATCTGAAAGCAGCAGCTCTATGAACCGATCACCAGGACAACCATCATCATATCGATCTGATGATGAGATAATGGATCGACTTGTCTCTACCACAGATGAGAGGTACAGTCTGCTGAGAACTGATTTTAAAATAATTCATTCTGTTGAGGTCGTTGCTCAGTAAATTATCTATTTCAATTTGGAATTATCAGTATAAGCCGCACACAATTTCCAAAATGAAAAATTTAAAATATCAGTAGTATACTCGAGAATAAAGTATTAAGCCCGCTGTACAAAGCTGTGTGCTGTTGTTTGTGAAAGTCCTTTGCCAATATAATATCCTAATCAAAAGTGTGATTTTTTTTTTCAGCAATCTGTAACTGATTTATTTGACACATGATTGCAGTTTGCAGCATCAGAAATCCTGCTCCTAAGGCCATGCCTAGCTTAGAATTCCAGGTTTTCTAGCAGACCTACAAACAAGGCTCTTAGAAATACCCATCCTGAGGAAGCAATTCTTTCAGTTAATAGTGGAGACAGCGCTAGAGAGCTACAAGGAATGCCAGTAGAGCCTGAAAGATGTGGTTCCTAAGGTCATTCATTTATCCTCCCTTCCCAGACTTTACCCCGAAACCTCAGAGCTTTGAGTTTAATTAATAACCTTTTGTGTGGAACTTTATCAAAAGCCTTTTTGGAAGTCAAGATACAACACATCATAAGGCTTACCGCAGTCCACTTAGGCTATTAATTCCTAAAAGAAGTTGAGGAGTTTGGCCAGGCAGGATTTTCCCAATCTGAATCCATGCTGACTGCTGTTAACTAGATTATTGTTGTACAGATGATCCTCAGATTTACTCCTGATTATCCAATTACTTTATTGGAATGGAAGTAAGGCTAATGGATCTGTAGTTGCCTGTGTCTGTTTTGTCAGCCTTTTTGAATATAAGCACCACATTAGCCTGTTTCTAATCTACTGGAACTCCCCAGTGTCCACTGACTCCCTCGTAATGATTGTCAGTGCCTCACAAATCTCTTCCCTTGTCTTTCTCAGCAATCTGGGATAAATATCATTTATCCTTGGTGATTTATTGTTTTGAGCCTGGCTAGGACTTCCATCATATTTATCGTGAAGTAATGGATTATACTTTAGTTATCTTTGTTCAGAGAGGGTATGTTGCTTATTTCTTCCCTTGTGAATACTTGGAGGAAGTGGTCATTCAGAATATTTACTATTTTGTGCTCATCCTCAGTTTCAAGTCTATTTACATCTTTTATTGTTCACATCTCTTCATTGACTGCCCTCTTGCTGTTGTGGTACTGAAAGAATTATTTTACTATTATGCTTATCCTCAGCTGTTATGTCTTTTTCCAGGTCTCTGTTTACTGCACTGATCATTTATTGGCCCAGAAATTCCGTTCGCAGCCCGGCTGCGATTCGGAAAAATCTCCGCTTGGACCGGAGGGCTCCCGGGACGCGCACACTTCCGTTGCTGTGCCTCTTCAATCTGCCGGTGTGCAGGGCTCGCGTATCCCAGGGGCACAGCTAGTTCGCAGCGTCCCTGGGATCACGTGGGCCATGGGGAGCCAATCGGAGCAGGGAATCTCCATTCATAGATTTGACAGGAAGACCTGTCAAATCTATGAATAGAGATCAGCCCAAAAACATAAGTAAAACTTCAAATAAATAAATAAAAAAAATCACATTTTTAAAATGACTATAAATTACATAAATTAACTATTTTAAACAAAAATTTTAATTTTTGAAAACAATTAAAGTTTTTAACGGGGCTAAAAATAAACTTACCTTTCTTTAAAGTATTTTAAAATGATAAATCAGTGGAAATTTTTTTTTTTACTTTATTAAATTATTAGCCTGCTAAAAGCAGGCCTTGCGCCTGCTTTTCTAGGCGCAGCTGTTCCCGACTTACCTGGACTCAAGCCAGTGTGGAAAAAAACGGAAGTTTTTAACGTAAGGGCTGCCTATTCGGCGCAGGCGTTTGTCCAGTCAAGCCCTTTCTGCAGAGAACGGAAGTGCCGGTTTCCAGTGCATGCGTAAAACCGGCACTTCCGTTGGCCCTACGGGTGAGTACACCGCGCATACCCACCCGTAGGGAACGGAATTTCTAGGCCAATATGTTTCTGCATTTCTTGTATTTATTCCAGTGAACCCTTTCTCCCTGGAGGATTTATACAGGGTATTTTCCTCTTTATCTCACTGGTAATTTGTTTATTTAGGGCCATGTTTGTTTAGTTGGTGCTTATTGGTTTTGGGAATGTACTTATCCTGCAATCTCCCTCAATTTATTTAGCTTGGTTGTTCTCTCATTTCATTGAAATAATGCATACAGTTTTAAAGCTACATACCTGGCTCCTGGTCTTGGATATTTCTGACACCCAGATCATGTTGAGCTTCATCATTCTGTGGTTGCTGCCCACACCCCCCTCCCCCAGGTATTATGACTTCCATTTCAGGTGCATTTTCAGGTCATTAACAAATACCAGATCAAGATAGGCATTGCCTCTCTCATGGCTTCCTTGACACAGGGTCAAGAGGCAGTTGTGTACTATCTAACAACTCGGACTCTTGGGGATTGCTATTAACCACCCCCCCATGACAGGTGGGGACGGGCCAGGGGGGGCGGAGGATTAAAATAATTATAAATCGCGAAATGCAATCCCAACTCGCTGCATACACACCTGCCTCCATTCATACACTGGCAGGTTGCGAGTCCTGTCTTTGAGAGGCAAGACACTTCATTATAATATTTAAATCAGGCTCCCACAGTCCAGTTGGGAGTTTGATTTAAATTTAACGGTTGCTGGCTGGGTTTTCCAGGGCTCGGGAAACCCGGCAGCTAAATAGAGATGGGAGCAGCTGGCACAAGCACTCCTTGTGAGCCAGGAGGTGCAAGAGTGCTCCCCACAGACCCTCAAGCAAACCTTCTGCTGATCACGGCTTCTCCCTGCTGCAAGCTCGATCCCGAGCTGCCTGCCCCATGATCTGCCAACCCCCCACCAAGACCCGATCTTCCCCATCTGATTGCTGAGCTCTGACCAATCAAGTCTCATCCTCCCATTTATATCCCCAATTAATGCCAACAGTTACAGTGATCCATCATGAATTTGGCAGTGTTGAATCTGTCAAATTTCAAAGCTGGCAAACCACCTGAACAGAAGGGATCTTTCAAGCCAGCATTTGTCTGGAGGAAATGCGGCCGCCTGCCACTGGCTTTCCCGCCTGGCAGCCGGCCAGCCTGTCAATCTGGCCAGCTGCCTGGCCGGAAATGGAAGCAAAAAAGTATAATGAGGTCTTGCCATTAAATTTCCAGGTTTCCCCCCACGCACCGCGCTCCCCTGTACCTCCCTACCTCCCCGTAAATATCGGGGCCTTGGTTTTTCCCAGTTTATAATTAGGCTGATTGAAGTCTCCTATTAAAATAACTTTCCTGTTCTCAATACCCTTTCTATCTCTTCATCATGCAAATTGTCCTCCTTATTCTGACAGTAAGTCTACAGCAGGCCCTTGTGTCAGCTTGGATTTTTTTTTTAGCATTAGTCAAGCCTAACTAGAGCAGTATATTTTGTAGCTTTCTACCTCCCACAGGGTCAACTTCTTTTACCTCCGAGGCAACCCTGACACATAGGGCGACATCACCTCCTTTTTTATCCACTCTGTCTTTTCTAAACACTCTTAAATCCTGAATCCTGAATATTTATTTTCACCTTTAGTTGTATTTCTGAAACTCGCACCACACCGTAGTTCCCTACTGGCACATTAGCTTCCAGATCTGACATCTTATTTCTGATTTTCTGTTGCTGCCTTGATGTTCCTTGCAAGTATTTTTGAAACAGTGATTTATTTGTACTTCTTGCAATTTAATATACTGAATTCTCTGCTCACGATGCGGTCTCCTCTACATTGAGGAGACCAAATGCAGATTGGGTGACTGCTTTGCGGAACACCTCTGTTCAGTCAGTAAGGGTGATCCCGAGTTTCCGGTCGCCTGTCACTTTAATTCTCTGCTCCACTCCCACTCTGACCTCTCTGTCCTCGACCTCTTATATTGTTCCAACGAAGCTCAACGTAAGCTCAAGGAACAGCACCTCATCTTTTGATTAGGCACTTTACAGCCTCCTGGACTCAACATGGAGTTCAACAATTTCAGACTATAACCTCTGCCCCTATTTTTTCACATGGCAGCTGTTGATGATTCTGTCATTCCCATTTGCACCTCTTCTAGTCCCATCTTTTGTTTCTTTACTTGTCCCATGACTACCCCTTTTTGCCTTACACCATCATCCCTTTTGTCATTTAATCTCTCCTGCCTTCCACCCTATCACAGACCTTCCCTTTTGTTCTTTCCTCCCCCCCCCACTCTCCCTGCCCCGCACCTGCTTAAAATCTGTTACACCTCTAACTTTTTCCAGTTCTGATGAAAGGTCATCGACCTGAAACGTTAACTCTGTTTCTCTCACCACAGATATTTTCTGACTGGCTGAGTATTTCCAGCATTTTCTGTTTTTATTTCAGATTTCCAGCATCCGCAGTATTTTGCTTTTGTATTTTTGTCCTTACTTGGTTTAAATGTAGCCTGTCTTTCTTGTACCAGTCTTTTATTCTTGAAGGATTCCCAGTTATTTATGACGGTCGTATTGTTGTACTTACGCCATACTGCCAGCAACTCGTTTACCTCCTCTTGGTCACGCGTTTGTGGGACCTTGCTGTGTAGAAATTACACTGCTGTGTTTGCCTACACTTCAAAAGTACTTCATTGGCTGTGCTTTGGGACATCCTATGGTCGTGAAGGGCACTATATAAATGCAAGTTTGTTCTTTCACTCACTCACTGAACTGAAGGGAAAAATTTTGTAGGCTACCCCAGGGAGTAATCTCTGCATATTTAATTACTACTTTGCTTATGGAACGGGCACTCTTTTGGTGCATAGGTCCTTATGGTATGCCTTCAGTGCAAATCACAAATAGCTTACCATCATTCTTTGACACTGTTAGGGCATTTTTTCTAAACAGTGTAGAGTTGTTTCTGTCAACAACAAAAAATGGAGGACTGATATGAAGCCTTGGCTCTTTGCAACCAGTTAATTGGAGATGATCACGTAGTTCTTGTGAGACAACAGTTAAAAATAAAAAGTCCCTTTTGTATCCACCCCATTTGGAATTGGTCAGTGAACCTATCCTAATGCATGCGGATGATGAATTTATATCAAAAACTTAGGACAATAGTCAAGGTAGGTAAGCTAACTCTGAACTTTGGTACATTGCCCTGGAACTTCATCCTTGTAGACAGAAGGGAAATCTAGAATAAGCTGTATCAGTCCATATTGACTTGAGCCAGATCACATATTTAAAAGGAGTATGTGACTTATACAAGGAAGGTGGGGGTAGAGTTTCCCGTTCGTGCATCTGAGGCTATGGGATCTCCTGGGCACTGCGATTCCAGGAGAATTGGGTAGGGAAGAGCACATGCCCATGAGGGAGCTCAACTCATTTTCCTTCTATTTTCCTACTCTTTAAATGAATGCATGAAAAAACCGGCAATCTTCCTGACAGGCTTGCACTCCTTCCCAACTGATTTTCCTGTATTCATTGCGATAAGACGGACCAATTGCCCGGGTGCAGGAGCAGGTAATCTTCCTCTGAGTGTTTACAGGATATGTTTTTAACTGATCTCTGTCGAAGTAGAATGGACAGTATTTATATTTGTCTTATTTCCAAGTCTGAGAGAAGTGTCTCCATGTCTCCTTATCCTTGAGCTTTGTGTCAGCCGTGGCTCAGTTGGTAGCACCCTCGCCTCTGAGTCAGAAGGTTGTGGGTTCAAGGCCCACTCCAGGGACTTGAGCACATAAATCTAGGCTGACACTCCAGTGCAGTACTGAG
The DNA here is from genome assembly GCA_030390025.1 of Squalus acanthias. Lineage (NCBI taxonomy): Eukaryota > Metazoa > Chordata > Chondrichthyes > Squaliformes > Squalidae > Squalus > Squalus acanthias. The sequence continues at coordinate 21,577,950 of CM059439.1, forward strand.
GGCGTGGTGCACTGTCGAAGGTGCCGTCTTTCAGATGAGATGCTAAACCGAGGCCCCGTCTGCTCCCTCAGGTGGACGTAAAAGATCCCATGGCACTATTTCGAAGAAGAGCAGGGGAGTTATCCCCGATGTCCTGGCCAATATTTATCCCTCAATCAACATAACAAAAACAGATTATCTGGTCATTATCACATTGCTGTTTGTGGGAGCTTGCTGTGCGCAAATTGGCTGCTGCGTTTCCCACATTTCAACAGTGACTACACTCCAAAAAGTACTTCATTGGCTGTAAAGCGCTTTGAGATTTCCGGTGGTCGTGAAAGGCGCTATATAAATGCAAGTCTTTCTTTTCTTTTACTATATTTCAGGATTGCAGAGGCTTTGTGTGATCCACTGTCCAAGCTGCCCACATTGCACAAAAAAGCTGTCAACGCAACAAAGGATGAGGTACTGTCAAGAAATAGTAATTTGAGTTGTAAGCAGCCTATTGAGTGTGTTATCAAGGTACACTGGTTTCATTAATTCCTTGTACCAGCACTGTGTAGAAATCATAGTTGTAAGAATTTGGGGCTTCACCCAGTATTGTAATACTTTCCAGTGCAATCAGCAAAAGCTGTATAAAATGTTCTCTATCCAACTGCTTTTTACTGTATGGTACTATGAAAGGCAGGATTTCCTAGGTGTTTCCCACCTTCCCTACTGTAGCTAATATGGATGAAAAATGAAGGTTCCTGTAGAGGATCAAGATGAGATCACAGTTTCTGCTTATGTTTTCAGATAACATCTTGACTCATTAGTCTCACAATTGTGCATATGTAACAACAAAAACTTGTATTTATATAGCGCCTTTAACGTAGAAAAACATTCAAAAGCACGTCACAGAAGTATAATCTGACAAAAATCGTGCTGAGCCAAAGGCGATGTTGGGTGAGTTGACTAAAAGCTTGGTCAAAGAGGTGGGTTTTAAGGAGGTTCTTGAAGGAGGAGAGGATGATGGAAAGGCAGACCGGTTTAAGGAAGTAATTCCAGAGCTTATGGCCTAGACAGCTGAAGGCATGGCCACCAATGGTGGGACAAAAAGACTTGGGGATCCACAAGAGGCCAGAGTTGGAGGAACTAAGAGTTCTCGATAGGTTGTAGGGCTGAAGAAGATTATAGAGATAGGATGGGGTGAGGGCACAAAGGGATTTAAACACGACGGTGAGAATCTTAAATTTGAGGCGTTGGGGGACCAGGATCCAATATAGTTCGGCAAGCACAGAGATGATAGATGAACGGAACTTTGTGCAGGATACGGGCGCAGAGTTTTGGATGAGCTGAAGTTCATGGAGGCCGTAGAATTAGAGGCTGGGCATGAGAGCATTGGATTAGTCGAGTTTAGTGGTGACAAAAACATGGATAAGGGTTTCAGCAGCAGATGGGCTGATGCAGGGGTGGAGATGGGCGATGTTATGGAGGTGGTCTTTGTGCAGGAAAGGATATGAGGTTGGAGGCTGAGCTCGGGGTCAAATAGGATGGCAGGTTGCAACCTGTCTGTTTCAACCAGAATAGGTGGCTGGGGAGGGGGTGGAATTGGTGACGGGATTAGGGAATTTGTGATGGGGGCCAAAGATGATGGCTTCAATCTTCCTAATATTTAAGTAATTCCCACGTCATTTCTTCCTTGCCTTTTGGAGCTTTTATTTTACACTGCAATTTTTTTTACTGTTAACTTTCATTTTTAATTGTTCTTAAAATGATCTGTTTCTCAGTTTTACAATTAAACAATTATTGAGTTGAAAATACAAATGATCTACCAAAGATTTTACAGAAAAGGCATGCAACATAGTCTAATAGAGGGTGCCAGGAAGTACATGATCTGCAGCTTCTGAGCAGGATTGGATGTGGGCAGGCAGTAATTTGAAATGGTGCATGTGTGTGTCTCTGTTTATCTACCTGGAGAGGGCATGACCATGTTGTGCCAGAAGTGAGGGCCTTCAACCAATAGGTGGAAACCCTATAGTAGTAGTGGTGTCCAAACAATGGCCTTCGGGTCATATGAGCCCCACAAGCCTTGACTAACCAGCCTCCAAAGCCATAGTAGTATCCCCAGTCTCATCTGTTCGATTTCTTGTTTTATTTCAGCATGTGCATTATTGTAATAGTCAGCAATGTGGGTCAAAACCAGGGGCATTTGTTTGAATGCCACTGTGTAAATTTATTGAAAACCCGTTGTCAAACAGTGGTAAGAGAAGCAGCTGAGGAGGGAGATTTCCGTGAGGCTGTGGCTGACTGTTTGACTCGGGTTGTCTTGTCATTCCTCTGGAATGGTAGGAAGGCCGCAAGGCCCTTTAAAAGCACGTTTGAGGATTTCCTTCAGTGGCTTAGTAAGTGAAAATCGGTCAAGATTCCTGTTCTTGATATCTATCGAAGTGTGCCTGTATTGGTCGGATGAGAGAAGGTTGGGCTTGTCTGTGATGTCCCCAATCGCAAAATCTGCCGACAGCAACTCTGGGCTCACACGTGAAAAATGGCAACTTGATTGAGATACCGATTTTTTTTTTTTAATCGTTCCTGGGATGTAGACTTTCCTGGCAAGGCCGGCATATATTGCCCATCCTAATTGCCCTCGACAAGGTGGTGGTGAGCTGCTGCCTTGAACTGCTGCAGTCCGTGTAGTGAAGGTACTCCCACAGTGCTGTTGGGGAGGGAGTTCCAGGATTTTGACCCAACGACGATGAAGTAATGGCGATATATTTCCAAGTCAGGATGGTGTGTAACTTGGAGGGGAACTTGCAGGTGATGGTGTTCCCATGCGCCTGCTACCCTTGTCCTTTTAGGTGGTAGAGGTCGCGGGTTTGGGAGGTGCTGTCAAAGAAGCCTTGGTGAGTTGCTGCAGTGCATCTTGTAGATGGTACACACTGCAGCCACGGTGCGCCAGTGGTGGAGGGAGTGAATGTTTAAGGTGGTGGATGGGGGGCCAATCAAGCGGGCTGCTTTGTCCTGGATGGTGTCGAGCTTCTTGAGTGGTGTTAGAGCTGCACTCATCCAGGCAAGTGGAGAGTATTTCATCACACTCCTGACTTGTGCCTTGTAGATGGTGGAAAGGCTTTGGGAAGTCAGGAGGTGAGACACTTGCCACAGAATACCCAGCCTCTGACCTGCTCTTGTGGTCACAGTATTTATGTGGCCTGACCAGTTAAGTTTCTAGTCAATGGTGACCTCCAGGATGTTGATGGTGGGGGATTTGGCGATGGTCATACTGTTGAATGTCTCTCTTGTTGGAGATAGTCATATCCTGGCACTTGTGTGGTGCGAATGTTAGTTGCCGCTTATCAGCCGAAGCCTGAATGTTGTCCAGGTCTTGCTGCATGCAGGCATGGACTGCTTCATTATCTGAGGAGTTGCGAATGGAACTGAACACTTCGCAGTCTTCAGCGAACATTTCCACTTCTGACCTTATGCTGGAGGAAGGTCATTGATGAAGCAGCTGAAGATGGTTGGGCCCAGGACACTGCCCTGAGGAACTCCTGCAGTGATGTCCTGGGGCTGAGATGATTGACCTCCAACAACTGCAACTATCTTCCTTTGTGCTGGGTCTGACTCCAGCCAGTAGAGAGTTTTCCCCCTGATTCCCATTGACTTCAGTTTTACTGGGGCTCCTTGATGCCGCACTTGGTCAAATGCTGCCTTGATGTCAAGGGCAGTCACTCTCACCTCACCTCTGGAATTCAGCTCTTTTGTCCATGTTTGGACAAGGCTGTAATGAGGTCTGGAGCCGAGTGGCCCTGGCAGAACCCATACTGAGCATTGGTGAGCAGGTTATTCGTGAGTAAGTGTCGCTTGATAGCACTGCCGATGATTGAGTAGTTTGATAGGGCAATAATTGGCTGGATTGGATTTGTCCTGCTTTTGTTGACAGGACATACCTGGGCAATTTTCCACATTGTCAGGTAGATGCCAGTGTTGTAGCTGTACTGGAACAGCTTGGCTAGAGGCGCGGCTGGTTTGGAGCGCAAGTTCAGCACGACAGCCTTTGCTGTATCCGGTGCGCTCAGCCGTTTCTTGATATCGTGGAGTGAATCGAACTGGCCGAAGACTGGCTTCTGTGATGGTGGGGACGTCAGGAGGAGGCCGATATGGATCATCCACTCGGCACTTCTAGCTGAAGATGGTTGCAAACACTTCAGCCTTGTCTTTTGCACTCGTGTGCTGGGCTCCGCCATCATTGAGGATGGGGTTGTTCATGGAGCCTGCTCCTCCTGTTAGTTGTTTAATTGTCCACCACCATTCACGACTGGATGTGGCAGGACTGCAGAGCTTTGATCTGATCCGTTGATTGTGGGATCGCTTAGTTCTGTCTATAGCATGCTGCTTTCACTGTTTAGCATGCATGTAGTCCTGTGTTACAGCTTCGCTGGGTTGGCACCTCATTTTTTGGTACGTCTGGTGTTGCTCCTGGCATGCTCTTCTGCACCCCTCATTGAACTAGGGTTGGTCCCCTGGCTTGATGGTAATGGTAGAGTGAGGGATATGTCGGGCCATGAGGTTGCAGACTGGTGGAGTACAATTCTGCTGTTGCTGATGGCCCACAGCACCCCATGGTTGCCCAGTTTTGCGCTACCAGATCTATTCTGAATCTATCCCATTTAGCACGGTGGTAGTGCCGCACAACACTATGGAGGGTCTCCTCAGTTTGAAGACGGGTCTTCGTCTCCGCAAGGACTGTGCGGTGGTCACTGCCACCAATGCTGTCATGGACAGATGCATCTGCGACAGGTAGATTGGTGAGGATGAGGTCAAGTAGGTTTTTCCCTTGTGTTGGTTCTCTCACCACCTGTCGCAGGCCCAGTCTGGCAGCTATGTCCTTCAGGACTCAGCCAGCTCGGTCAGTAGTGGTGCTACCGAGCCACTCTTGGTGATGGACATTGAAGTCCCCCACCCAGAGTACATTCTGTGCCCTTGCTACCCTCAGTGCTTCTTTCAAGTGGTGTTCGACATGGAGGAGTACTGATTCATCAGCTGAGGGAGGGCGGTAGGTGGTAATCAACAGAAGGTTTCCTTGTCCAAGCTTGACCTGAAGCCATGAGACTTTGTGGGGTCCGGAGTCAATGTTGAGAACTCCCATTGCCACTCCCTCCCGACTGTATACCACTGTGCCGCCTCCTCTGGTGGACCTGTCCTGTCGGTTGGCTCTTCTATTGATAATTGAACGACAACTCAATTATCGATCAATCACAATTATTCACTCGGGTTCTCCACCACTGTGATATTTGAGGTTGCACATTACTTAAAGTAGTCTGAATGATTAGTTTCTGCTTTTTTTATATATAACTTTAAGAAATAAAATATATGTATTTCATAAAGTCCTGGTACAGTTTGTCATATGGCATTTGCGCAGGTATCTCTGTTGTTTTCTAACTTGTTCTGTAATGCCATCTGTTCTTTAGATCCGTTGGCTTCTGGAAGATGAGATTGTTTCAGCCCTGCGCCATTCGACAAATATTTCTTTAGCTACCCTACAGAAAGTGTCTGATCATGTGTGCAAGTCAAAGGGCAGGCCACGATGTCACAGCGAAGTGGTTCCTTTACAGTTTGTTTTTGGTCCGGAGCAATCGCTGGAGAAATTTAAAGAGGTGCGATGAATAATTGGGCATGGATGGCATAGAAGTGTGTTACTTTTAATACATAACTTATAGAGAACTATTGTGACAAAAAAATCCCTGGCAAGGTATGAACATTGTTGCTAATTTAACCTCCACATGCAAACTGGCAAGAGGGGGAGGAAAGGGAACCACTGAGGCACTAATTACATATTTTCAGACTGCACAGGAGTTGGGCAAGAATTTCAAATTTCTGAGTTGAAAAAAATGCAATTGATAGTTATGTAACTGTCATGTGCACATTCTTCCTCAGAACAACTCTTGAACTCACCCATGAGGAAAGTCCTCTTTCATCTCTGTCAAACAGGCAGTTCTTGACATAGAATCATGGAATAGTACAGCACAGAAGGAGGCCATTCGGCCCGTCGAGTCTGCGCTGGCTCTTTCGAAGAGCAATCCAGTTAGTCCCACTCCCCCGCTCTTTCCCCATATCCAATGTTCCCTTTAAACTGCGCGGCCACGAGCAGCAAGCTCGCCGGCTTTTCAGTGGGAAGCACTGCGCGGGCGCAGTATTTTGAATGGGCCGCGCATTTAATTAACAGGAACATTGCAATTTTTTCTCCTTCAAGTATTTATCCAATTCCCTTTTGAAGGCTACTATTGAATCTGTATCCACCACCCTATCAGGCAGTGCATTCCAAATCCTTACCACTCGTTGCGTAAAAATGTTTTTCCTCATGTCGCCTCTGGTTCTTTTGCCAATCACCTTAAATCTCTCTCCTCTCGTTACTTAGCGCATTCACACACTATCATTTTTAATGATTAGGAGTACCCTATATTTTGGCTAATCAAAATAAATATGCTCAGTGTCCTACCAGCACAATTGAAATGCTCAGTGTTCTTTCGGCAGTGTCGTTGTGAACAGTTCAGAGCCGATGAATAGACAGACAGAAACTGGTCAATTATCTTTCCTATGATTTTCGTTTTAACAGTTGCCCTTTCCGTGTTTTCATTTTAAGGAGTTTAAACGCATGAATCTTCCAGGGTACCACCTCAATGAGGAAGCAAACAACTTCTACTATCTGTCTGTGAGTCGCCTGCATGCACAAAGAATAGAGGCAGCGCAGAAACTTTCCACAGAACTCGCACAGCGGAGCCTGGAAAGTGAGTGCGTTGCTGTGGGAGTGGCATGCGATGAGAGTGCAGATGCAGAGGTAGCTCTGATCTGCCATCAACGTCAGGAAAGTTGGAGTAAACAGATGGAAGTGGCCAGAGCATCGTCAGTGATTGAGGGAGAGAAGAATGAAGAGAAGTCACAGGTAAATGTGTTTTTGTCCAGGTGATAGTAGGCTGGTTCACTGTTTAAAATTAAGGGTTTAGTTGGTTAAATTGATAGGCAGTGCTAAAAGTATTTACCGTGCAGTCGATCAGTAAATTCTGATGGAGTTGGCTGCTGCTGTGATAGGTGTATTCAAATGTATGCTGTTAAAATTATTTTATTCAAGTTGGATAGGATTTTAGATATAATTGCAATGCAATAAAAATGTGATGAGTAGCCATGGAGTTAGCATGGCTTTAGGAGCAAATGATCCCATTCTTAAAAAATTTGATCCTTTATTTTAAGCACTGGTTGCAAATTGTAAAAGACAAATTGCCTTCACGCCTCTGTGTTGTATGGCACATTAGTGGTAATGTATCATAGACGAGAGGAGGGGCCACTAGATTGATAACTAGCTTAACACCCCTTAGTTACCACAATAGGCTGAGAGAGTGGGGTTTTTTACTCTCAAAAAGTATAAACTTCAAGACGATTTTATTGAGGTTTTTAAACCAATGAAGGGACTAGACTGTGTCAATGTAGATCGAGTATTTGGATTAGGTAAGCTAGGGGGAACCAGGAGACATGTGTATGTTACGTGAGAATAGAAGGAGGTTAGATTTCAGGAGATTTTTTCTGGAGAGGGTCATGAACTTTTGGAAAAAGTTACTGACTTATATACAGTAAGTATGGGTTTACTGCAAGCATTCAAATGGACCTTGATGAGTTCCTGGTTGTAGCTGATATCACAGCATACAAAAGGAAAGAGGGATATTGGATGATGAGTCCTCATGGTCAGTGTTCTCCTGAAACTCATTTAGATTGCCTTCGAGCGTCATAAAGGAAGTTCCTAGATTTTTTACCCCCTAAATTGGCCTAGGGATTTTTCTCTAGATGTTTGCCTCTCCTAGCAGATTATATGGCTGCTGATGGGTGGGAGGGTGGTGGGACTCGTGATGCTTGGTTGCACCATAACTGAGTGGGGCAGGCTCGATGGACTTGCTGGTCCTTTCCTGTCTGCCATTTTCATGTTCATTTAATGGATTATGAATGCTAAAAGTTGAATCAGTTGTTAATCATAATACAAAAGCAAAATACTGCAGATGCTGGAAATCTGAAATAAAAACAGAAAATGCTGGAAATACTCAGCAGGTCAGGCAGCATCTGTGGAGAGAGAAACAGAGTTAACGTTTCAGGTCAGTGACTTTTCGTCAGAACGAAAGGTCATCGACCTGAAACGTTAACCCTGTTTCTCTCCACATATGCTGCCTGACCTGCTGAGTATTTCCAGCATTTTCTGTTTTTATTTCAGTTGTTAATCATGCCCCATTATGTTCTCTGTTTTGTAGATCTCACAAGAGGAAAACAAACCAACATCTGAGAGAATGGTACTAGCAACAGTGACTAATGGAACAGGCCTTGCATCAACTGAACTAGTGGAGGAGAGCATTGATGGGAAAAGCAGTCTCTCTATCACCCAGTCCGATCAACAGGATCGAGTATTTACAGTGATCAAGTCTGAGCGATCCCTAACTAGCACGCCCCTACTGCAGTCAAGTCCAGGGCCTGAGAAAATACAAGTGGCAAATCCACCATCACAGACCTCTTCTGCTGTGAGTCTCGCCGAATCTGTCCAGTCCATTATACCTGGCAGTACAGGTGTGTCATTCTTTTTATTTAATTCATGTATTGACCCGGCAGCCAGAGTGCTAGACGATTAAGTTCCAAAGTAGGTGACTGCAGTTTGGATCTCAGTCTTGACTAGTTCTCACTCAGTGAGATGAACACAAAGGGAATTGAAGGAAAGGCTTAGTATTAGTGACGGTGCAGTGGAAGCTTGAATATCTGCACTTCTGTTATCAAACAGCTTGATTATCCGCAAGTTGAGTTGTTTTTTAGTTGATTTTTCACAGGCTCTTGAGCAATGTTCCCTCTGATTTTTTTTTTCGTGCGTGGTCCCTTTAACTGGCTGCATGTGCGGTTTCTTCCATGTAAAAGCTGGTGAACAGCCTGCGCGGGACCTCCAGACTGCTGCGCAGGCAGGCAGCTTAGCGGGAACATTGCTCTTGAGTACTTGATTCAGCAAGGTAAATAGTGGATGTCCATTATCTGGTAAAATTTACTATCCATTTAATTTTGAGTCTGGGAGACCTGTGGGAGTCGAGGTTTTGGATCTAGTACTTCAAAAATAATCTCATTATTATAATGGGGAAATGTGGATCCTATCTGTATATATTGATAACTTGATTAGGTAATATAAATAGACCAATCAGAAGCGTAAAACTCCGTGTTAGACAAATACTGTTAATTATGAACTAATTTTCATTGAATGCGAGGGGTCCCTTCCATTATGCTGGAAAATTGATGTTCACTTTTTGCATGGTATTTTTCCCTTTCTCATCCCCAAATCTTGTACCGTTCTCTCTTTCTGATATAAGTTATAATTGAGGACTCCACCCCCAACCAACTTGTGATCTCACATCCAAGGGCTGCCCATCACTTGAACTTCTGGTCTCAGTTGGGAGAGTTTTGGGAGTTCTTGAGCAGATGGCGAGATGTTTTATCGACCGCAGGAAAACGGACATTATTTGGTTGCGCATCCTTTGGACCACATAAGAGTTAGACTCAAAGCATTACTTGCAGCAACCACAAAGTCTCTGGCCAGATCAGGGCGTCTTATTGTCCTCTGCTGTTCACTCTTCCTTGTGTGCATCTTTCCCTCACGCTCTGTGTTTTTTTTTCTCTCTGTCTGTCTATCCCTCTGTGTATGTGTAAAGCCCTTGACCCCATCTTTTATCCCTGTACCTTTAGGCTGTTGCAAGCACAGACCAAGCCGAGTACAGAGTGTGGTCTCCAGTCAGGGCAGCCTGGATTCTGATCTTTTAGGTGAGAAGAGCTTTTCTGTAACCTTTTTTTTTGAAAACCACATATACTTTGTTTCATTAAAGCATGTGCATGGAGCAAATAGTGGAAAGGTACAGAAAATGATGCACTAGTACATGTGCTGCGTAACGTGCCATTTGATCACATTGCCATTACAGATCCTAGGAATGAACAAATGACAGTATTTTGTGTTTCTCTTTGCCATTTACAAAATGGAAGGAAGTGGATTTCTTCATTCAGGATCATCTCTGTACTACAGGAGCATCGAATCATAGAATCTTACAGCACAGAAGGAGGCCATTCAGCCCACCGGCTCTTGGAAAGAGCATACCCGAGTTGCCACTGAAAGGAACCAGCATTATGGATGTAGTCCCTTTTTAAATGTTTTTGAGGTTATGACACCAGCATATTATCCATGTGGCTCTGCTTTCCCCCCACTGTATAAAAGCTTCTGTTATTCTTCCCATTGTGACCAGTGAAAGCACACTTTACTGTTTGTCCTGGCAAAGTAGTACATCCATTAATTGTGCTTTCTTAACTTTTTTATGAACAGTTTCTTTTAAGTGGCTTCCTTTCGAATTCAAATTCTGCTCCAGATACAGAAAGGCTTTTATTATGGAGGATGCCCATAACCTCCACCATCTCTCATCCTGGTGTAATATATCCATTCCACTACCCCGGCTGGATTTCTATCGCCTTCCCACTGAAAATATGTTACATAAATTTCCTCTTTTTCTTTGCCACCCTTAACTTTAAGCTGTGTCACCAGTCCTTGAATTCTGCACCTGACAGAAGAACTTTCTTGGATCTAATAAGCATTCAGTAAGGTGCCACACAAAATTAGGGCTCATGGGACTGGGGGTAATATATTAGCATGGATTGAAGATTGGTTAATGGACAGAAAACAGAGAGTAGGAATAAACAGGTCATATTCAGGTTGGTAGGCTGTAACTAGTGCGGTTACCGCAAGGATCAGTGCTTTGGCCTCAGCTATTTACAAACTATATTAGTGACTTAGATGAGGGGACCGAGTGTAATGTATCCAAGTTTGGTGACGATACAAAGCTAGGTGGGAAAGTAAGTTGTGAGGAGGATGTAAAAAGGCTGCAAAGGGATATAGACAGATTAAGTGAGTGGGCAAGAGCATGGCAGATGGAATATAATGTGGAGAAATGTGAAGTTATCCACTTTGGTAGGAAAAATAGAAAAGCAGTATATTTTTTAAATTGGGAAATGTTGGTATTCACAGGGACCTGGGTGTCCTTGTGCACGAATCACTGGAAGTTAACATGCAGGTACAGTAAGCAATTCGGAAAGCAAATGGCATGTTAGCCTTTATTACAAAAGGATTGGTGTACAAGAGTAAAGAAGTCTTACTGCAATTATATAGGGCCTTGGTGAGACTACACCTGGAGTACTGTGTACAGTTTTGGTCTCCTTACTGAAGGAAGGATATACTTGCCTTAGAGGGAGTGCAACAAAGGTCCAGACTGATTCCTGGAATGGGAAGATTGTCCTACAAGGAGATATTGAGGAGACTAGGCCTATATTCCCTCGAATTTAGAAGAATGAGAGGTGATCTCATTGAAACATATAAAAATTCGTACAGGGTTTGACAGGGTAGATGCTGGGAGGATGTTTCCCTTGGCTGGGGAGTTTAGAACTCGGGGTCACACTCTCAATAAGGGGTTGGCCATTTAGGACTGAGATGAGGAGAAATTTCTTCACTCAAAGGATTGTGAATCTTTGGAATTCTCTACCCCAGAGGGCTGTGGATGCTCAGTGGTTGAGTATATTCAGGACAGAGATCGATAAATTTTTGGATATTAAGGGCATAATGTGGGAAAGTGGAGTTGATGTAGAAGATCAGCAATGATCTTATTGAATGGCGGAGCAGGCTCGAAGGGCTGAATGGCCTACTCTTGCTCCTATTTCTTATGTTCTTATGTTCTCCATGCCTCTGGAAAATTTTAAGGACCTATATCAAGTCCCCCCTCATTCTCCTCTTAAGAAAGTAAATTACCAGAGTAGATGATCATTCCTCATAACCCACTTGTCTACGTTCAGGAATCAGCCTCATAGCCCTCCTCCAGATTCCCTCCAATAACGCTACATTTCTGTAATAAGGAACCCAATATTGAACTCAGCACTCCAGATGTGATCGCACCAAGACCAGATACAACTTAAAAAGTTACATTACCAGCTGCACATCAAAAACATTTTATTTGCTTTCTGACCACCTGTGAGCAGTAAACAGATAAATTTAGTGACCTGTCTACTAAAACGCCCAGATCTAATGTGCCTTCCCTCGTGGTGCTAAGGGTTTTCAGTCTACTTGCTTCCTTATGTAACACTCTCATTCAAGCTGCTCTTCGTTTCTTTAGGATTAAATGATCACAAATTAATGATTCAGCAATCTTGCCATCTCCCCGTCCTCAGGCATCACCTTCCCACTGCCACTGCTAAATGTTTGAATGCCCCTCTGCATCATTCTCTTGTTCCTGATGTGCTTAAAGAACATTTTGTTATTGTCATTTATATTTTTTGTTATATTCTACTCCTACACCCTCCTCATGCCGCTTATCAATTTCTTGGCCTTCTCTGCTTGACTTGGTAGTTTTCTCCATTCCTGTTGATTCTCATCAGATGATTATATGCCAGGACCTTGATACGTATGAGAGAGCTGAGGGAAGCAATCTTCTGGGCTGTATTTATCACAGGAGCGGATACAGGTGGTGACCAAGACTGCTTTGCACCAAGCCAGCCTGCTTAGGTCTGGGTCAGTAATCTCCCAAGAAACTCAAAACAACCCCAGCTCTTACTGCTGAACATTCAGATGCTAATTGATAAGGGAAGTTGACTCATTTGCATCTTACACTGTCAACAAAAAACTGCATGGGATTTAAACTTGCTGGGCTGTGTTGCTTGCCCCATATGTTCTGTATGCGCATTAGATCAGGTTCCTGTGCTCTGAAGTCAGCAGCAAGTTTGAGGCTACCCAGTGTTAATTAGAGGCACAGTGACGTTCTCCCTGTCCGTGATTTTGGCTCATGTATCTTAAGAGACCTGATAAGTAGTTTGAGCCTTATGGGTGGAGGGAGTGAGGTATTCCGACTGGTACTCGTCAACATTTTATTAACGCACAAATAAAAAAAGGAAGGTCGGGATGGGAATAGGGCCACTAAGGGATGGAGAGGATAATACCACAGGCAGCAATAGAGAGATGGCAGAGATATTAAATAATTACTTTGCTTCAGTATTTACCAAGGAGATCGAACAGGTGCCGATGACATTGGATGATGAGATTAGTAATGAGTTAACTACATTTAAAATAAAATGAGATATACTAAATAAACTAATGAAACTCAAAGAGGATAAAACGCCTGGTCCGGACGGATTACATCCGCGCATTTTAAAAGAATCTAGGGAAGAAATAGCAGAGGCATTACTACACATATTTAGTAATTCGTTAGAAAAAGGTGTAGTGCCAGAGGACTAGCAGGTAGCTAATGTAATACCTATATTTAAGAAGGGAGATAGAACATGTACAGGATAGGCCAGTCAGCTTAACATCGGTGCTAGGAAAAATAATGGAATCCCTATTAAAGGAAAAATAGAAGAACATCTAGAAACCAAAAATATAATAATAAATAGCATGGATTTCAAAAGGAAAAGTCTTGCTTGACCAACCTAATTGAATTTTTTGAAGAGGTAACAGAGAGAGTAGACAAGGGTAATATAGCAGATGTAATTTATCTAGATTTTCAAAAGGCCTTCGATAAGGTACCACATAATAGACTAATGAATAAGGTCAGGGAATGCGGAGTCTGGGGACAAGTAGCAGAATGGATAGCTAGCTTCAAGACAGAATGCAGAGAGTAGGGGTAAAGGGTAGCTATTCAGAGTGGCAGAAGGTGGGAAGTGGTGTTCCACAAGGAGCAGTGCTGGGACCACTGTTGTTCACAATTTATATTAACGATTTAGACTTTGGAATCAAAAACACAATTTCTAAATCTGCAGATGACACCAAATTGGGGGGCATAGCCAATACTGAGGAGGACTGCAACAAATTACAAGAAGACATTAATAAACTTGCAGAATGAGCATATAATTGGCAAATGAAATTCAACACAGATAAATGTGAGGTATTACATTTTGGTAAGAAAAACAGGGAGGTAACATATACTTGGAAAATAAGAATCTAAATGGGGTAGAGGAACAATGGGATCTAGAAGTACAAATACACAAATCACAAAGTATCGACACAGGTTAACAAGGCCATAAAAAAAGCAAACCAAGTACGAGGGTTTATTTCTAGAGGGATAGAATTGAAAAGTAGTGAAGTTATGCTAAACTTGTATCGAACCTTGGTTAGACCACACTTGGAGTACTGCGTACAATTCTGGTCGCCATATTATAAAAAGGATATAGAGGCACTGGAGAGAGTGCAGAGAAGATTTACAAGGATGATACCAGAAATGCGAGGGTATACCCATCAGGAAAGGATGAACTTGAAAAGAGAAGACTGAGCGGTAACCTAATCGAGGTCTTTAAAATTATGAAAGGTTTTGATAGAGTAGATACAGAGAGAGTGTTTCCACTTGTGGGGAAGAGCAAAACTAGAGGCCATCAATATAAGATAGTCACCAAGAAATCAAATAGGGAATTCAGAAGAAACTTCTTTACCCAGAGAGTGGTAAGAATGTGGAACTCGCTACCACAGGGAGTGGTTGAAGCGAATAGTATAGATGCATTTAAGGGGCGGTTAGATAAGCATATGAGGGAGAAGGGAATAGAGGGTTATGCTGATAGGGTTAGATGAGGAAAGATGGGAGGAGGCTCGAGTGGAGCATAAACACCGGCATGGACTGGTTGGGCCGAATGGCCTGTTTCTGTGCTGTATATCCTGTGTAATCCTATGTAACATTTTCATAAATTATTTTCATCTCAAAGTTTGTGGATAACACCAAAATAACAGCGGTGGTAAATACTGTGGATTATGGAGACATGCTACCGGGGGACATAGAGTGTTAGGGAGGTGGCTAACAATTGGCAGATGCAGTTTATTGTAGATAAAGTGTAAAGTCCTTACAGGCAAAATAAACAGGAGAATTATGGAATTAATTGGAAAAGCTTGATTAAAATGAATTAGGAAAGGAACTGAGAGTCATAGTAGATAATTCTGTCACGCCATCCACCCAATGTCTGTAAAGAAAGAAAGAATTTGCTTGTATAAAAAGAGGAACAGTGTGTCGATCCAAGAAGGTTATCCTGCTGCTGTGTAGAGTGTTGGTCAGGCCTCACCTGGATCACTATGGGCACTTCTGGAACCCTCACTGCTGAAACACTATAGCCGAGTTATAAAAGATGCAGCGAAGCGTGACTAGAATTATTGGGTGACTTAAGATTAAAACATATGAGGATTGACTTACAGAATTGGGACTCGTTAGAAGATGGCTGAGGGGGATATGCTGAAGGAATTGATATTAATACGGCACAAATGGAGGATCAGCCAGAATATTTAAGTTGGTATAAGATAGCAGTACAAAGGGACATGAATATAACTTGAAAAATCTGACAGTCCCTCAGTCCTGCACTGGAGTGCCAGCCTGGATTTTGGGCTTAAGTCTCTGGAGTGGGACTTGAACCCACGAATTTCTGTATCAGATGCAAGATTGCTACCTCTGAGCCACAGCTGACACCTGCGTACTGTATCTGGGGATAGATTATCAATGGAAGAAATTGGACTCAGTGTAGTTGTAGTGAAGTTTGTGCAACTACTTCATTGTTTTATTTAGAAATTACTTTTGGCTTAAAAGACAGAAATGCAGTAGGTCCAAAATGTTAATTCAGGAATCAAAATAAATTTGCTCGTCTAATATTCACAACTTTGAATTCACTGGTGCAAACTAGCTTTTTCCTTCCTAAATAGAATGTTTGGTATGCCTGCAGTTTAAGTTATGAGAAACTGGTGCATCATTAGTATAACTCCCTATCTTCACGCATCATAAGGCGTGTGTATATTATGGGCTGTTTTTGAAGTTCTGGGTCAGCTTTTGACGTTTTGTAGGTAAGTATGTTCGAGTCCGGGATATTGAACAAGCCAGATACATTGTAGTTAATTAACACAAATTAATGGACCCTTATTTTTAAAATATTTTTAATCTTATCAGCTGGTGATGACATGCTACATTCTAAAAGCATATGATACAAAGTAGATAATATTGTGAAGTTTAAGTAAAGTTTTGTTACCTACAACAAAGCAACATTTGACTAACTAGGTAGAAGAATGCATTTTTTAATGTTATTCTAGCTTCTCACTAAAATCTTGTTGAGGGCCAAATTATGGTTGAGGACCACAACCTTGCTCACTGGTCAATTTCTTGATTGGCGCATCATGGAGTGATGAAACCTGGATCAGTTCCTTACACAGTGAACTCACAATTTCACTCATGTCACTGTGGGTCGTTTCCAAGTGGAAGCCAGACATTTCCTCACAGAAAGAGGTGGAGAGAGAAAATCAAAAACTGTAAAACCAATAGTTCTATTAACTAATGCAAATGAAAAGAAAAAAAAAGCTGGAAATCTGAAACCAAAACAAAACGATGGAAATACATAATACTGTAAGTTGGTGAGCATTTGTAAATAGAAAAGACAGGTTAACGTTTTGGCTCTAACCTGTCTTTTTTCCTTTTATAGATGCTGACTGACCCGTTGTGTTTCCAGCAGTTGATCTTTCAATTCTATTAGCTAGTTCTATTATTTGCGGTGTGGAACCTGGGAGGACTCTGCCTCTTCATAGTATATGATCGTCTCCTATTTTTCACGCGTTAGAGAGGGGAAGGCGCTGAATCATAGCTTGGTCAACATCCAACAACAAGGCAGGTTGTGAATGGAGATGGGATTCTTTTCATTTACATTAGTTAATAGAACTATTGGTTTTATAGTTTTTGATTTTCTCTCTCCACCTCTTTCTGTGGGGAAATGTCTGGCTTCCACTTGGAAACTGCCCACAGTGACATGAGTGAAATTGTGAGTTCACGTTTCACGACCACCGGATGTCCTAAAGCATTTTACAGCCAATTAAGTACTTTTTGGAGTGTAATGTAGGAAACGCGGCAGCCAATTTGCACACTGTACGCTATCATAAGCCTCTAGAGTACTGCAGGTGATGGAAGGTGGGCTACAAACTAGCCCCAGGCCGTATTATAAGAGCCAGTCCTTTCTAGTTGAGAAACACCAAATAAAGCAAAGGCTCGTTCTGCCTGTGCTGTGCCTGCATCCTGGGCCAACAGACAAAGATTTCTTTCAGCTGTATGTAAGGCGGCCTGAAGTAATTTATATGCTTTCACAAAGCATTACTGTCTTGATCTAATTACTGACATAGACAAGCTCTTTGGAGCATTTATGCTTCAGGCTGGCCCACATATTAAATCTTAGAGTTGCTCATCTTCATTATTGTGCTGTGTTAGCAGAAGCTCATTTATTATATGGAGATGTAACAAATGAGAAGTCACAATTATCAACCACCATAAACAAAGCTTCAACCCTTCCCTCTCTTATCTGTTTGACCTGGAGCATTTACAAGCTCATCAATTTTTTTTTATATGTACATTTGTCTAAACCTACTTGGTCTCTTCTGCTACTGCTTTAATCAAAGGCAGTACAACCGTAGCTAGGATCAAGTCTTGAATAGCTACTATGTAAATAGTCTTAATGTGGCAGTGTCCTACGACTTGTTCATTGAATAAATGACTGTCCATTTGTAAGTGATCGTTAAAAAACATGCATTTTCAAAATCCAGGTTTTTTTTTTAAACCTTACCCCTCCTGAAGGAGACTGAGAGATGGCCACAATATTTTATCTCACTCCTATGGTTATAATTCATGTCTGCACCTGGATAGTATCAGCAGGGAAGCCACTCATGCAATTCCAGCAATGATCATTCGGTAGTCAACACCGACAGAAACCTTGGCTGACTTCTCCCTTTCTATCCCAGGGTTACTGAAATCTACCAGCTAGGCCCAAATTAGGGATCAGACTTGTGACATTCTTGGTCCCTCTGGCTCAGGACACCATTATCCAGTGCATTTATTCACCAAGCTATTTGGGTTTAGGACTCCTCTTGACCTCTGGATTGAGAGATTCGAGTTTTGATACATACCTGGTATGGTGGAGGCCAGCAGATTGTGATACTCTGCTTGTCTCTTGAGCGATTTCAGGCAGTGATATTTGTCAGACCTCAAGGGGCTTGGGCTTTGATTCTGCTTTCTGGGCCATGTACAGGTTATGATGGAGGTAGCAGTGACTCTGAGTGTGAAGGTGCCACCATGAACGAGCAGGACCCCAAGTGCCCGCTGATGCCTGAATTTTGGCTGATCATCAAAATTCACTATGATCGAGTTGAAGTTTACTCTCACACACGGTGAGTATAAGATGCCAGCCAAACTTGTATCTGTAAGTAATGTGATGTACCTGCTCTATATTTAAGTGGGTGAGAGGTCCAGGTAGTATCATGCAATAAAATCTAAAGGGAATAATAGTTTTCATTTGTCTCTGGAGGTTGAACGGCAGTTGTATAACAAAGAAGACAGAAGTAGGTAATTCAATATTATATGTGATTTATGTTTAAAATATGTACTTGCCAAATGTTCTGTGAATTCTAAGTATACTTGCATTTTTCAATAAATTTACAATTAAATTCATTACATTTTAATGTTAACAGTCATCCCATCTCCTCTCCTGGTTCAATGTGGCTATGAAGGAGAATGCTAAAAGCTCAATAGGCTAAGAAATATTTTTTATATTTTTCTAGAAATCTTATTGGGATAAAGGATGAATCTACAGTTGAGGAAGAGGAAGAACTCGAATACTTGCGCCTCTATCGAACAGTGATTAAAAAAATTGGCGAGATTTGCCGTGTAGTCAACCAGGTAATCATAAATATGAGGTTGAACTGAACATTGGTTTAAATTTCAGATTGGAGATTTTGGCCCCAATATTAATCTGAAGGTGGCTTCCGAGCTGCGGGGTGGGTGGTGGTGTTGGGTGTGGGTGGAATTCTGTGGGCAAGTCCTGGAGGTCAATTCAGTGGCTCGGAATCTGCTATTGCAACTGAATTGAAGCAATTCATTTTGACTTACGGGTTTTGCGTCTCCACGCTGCGCAGTGGACATGATGTGCACTCGCATGACGGGATCTCCGCTGTATTTAAAGGGACAATGTACCAATTAAAGTTGGAGGTGTTCATGATGGATGGTGCACATAGTGCAAGGGCTGCATCCAGATTCAATATGCATCACTGGAATTACTGCTGGGTGCAGTCAGGAGCAGGAGGGACATACTTTTCCCCAGCAATGGGAGAAAGCTGGGCTATTGTCATCACAGGGGAAGTTTGCATAACTCCAGCCCTGGCAAACAATCCACCCGCCACCTGCCTTATGCATTTATGTGCAGCGGACTGCGAGACCATTAAGATGACTCTGGTAGTGTCCTGGAAGGAACAAGAAGCAAAACAATTGAGGGTGACCTTCACAGCCACTGGCAATGCATGTCCGCCAGGTCCAGCAGGTAGCAGATCTTCTAGGAGGCTGCAGATGTCTGCCACCACCTGACATGACAACCTCAGCCTGCGGAAGCACTGCTCTTCCGAGAGGTCAAGGAAGCTGAGCCTCTGTCGGTAAACCCTGTAACGTGGGTAGTGCCTCCTGCGACCTTGGCCCCTCTCCTGTGGACCTCTCTCCTATGCACATGCTGATCCCACCACAGCACGTTGTCGCTGCCGTAGATGGTGATGGTCTTCCTCTTCTGATGTACTGTCAAACAAATCCAACACGCCTCCCATCCTGATCGTCAGTTTGAAAGCCTCCAAAGTTTAGAAAAAGCTGTGTCCACACAAGCACTCTCTTGACAAATGGTTGCCAGAGGGAACTGAGCCATCAGTTATAGTAAGTGAGCTTTTATTTAGATGGGGCAATCACAAGTTCAAATACTCACCTGAACGGCAGCTCAATTTCACCTCCGTTTCACTGGTCAGTTTCCCGAGCCCTGGGAAACCCATGCTGGAGACGGTAAATTTTAACCTAAGTAAAATTCAATTTAAAAACATCTCATTAATGTCTCCCAAGGACATTAATTGCTGTGATAGCTACTAATTAAAGCCCCGACTGCGGCAAGTAGGTTACTCACAGGCATCCAAATGTACCTCCAGTAAACCCAGAAGTGGACACGTTGGAGCTGGGTCGCAGTCACGTTCAAAAAATCAATTCTTTAACTTCACCCCCCCCAGGGCCCGCCTCCAACCCACCCGTTCTTGGGGGTTAAAATTCCCCCTCTATTTCTAAACACGATAGATTGTTAACGTGTTAGGGTTTTGACATTCTTCTGGGAGCAAAAGAGATGGAAGACGTTAACCAGAGGCTGGGATATGCATCTTGAGGAACTTTGTACTCCGTTACCTTTTATAAGTTTCTGTAATGTTCTTAAAAGCAATCATGTTGTCTAACACGATAGCAAAATACTGCGGATGCTGGAACCCTTTTTTTCTTCCCTCCCTGAAGCTGGCAGCTGTCCTTCATTCCGCCAGCGCATTTCACACCTCATCTAGCCTCAGCCTGTCACATTACCACCTCCTCTCGCCTTGAATATCTCTCAATATCTCTTAATCTCTCCTGCCTTCTATCCTACCACTGACCTTCCCCTTTGTTCTTTCATCCCCTCCCCCTTTTCCCAGCATTATACTTGCTTTAAATCTATTTCATTTCCTGCTTTTTTCCAGTTCTGACGAAGGATCTTCGACCTGAAACGTTAACTCTGTTTCTCTCTCCACGGATGCTGCCTGACCTGCTGAGTTTTTCCAGCGTTTTCTGTTGCATGTTGTCTAACAAATGTTCAGTTCCCATATCCCTATCTTACCCTTCCTTCTACCGCCTTTCTACCCAATTCTTAAATGTTTGTCTGTCAAATCAAAGCATAATTTTTTTTTACCAAAATGTACCACCTCACGTTTACTGATATTGAACTCCACCTGTCTTTTTTTGCCCATTTTAACATCTTATCGATATCCCCTTGTAGCTTCCTTTGATCGTGAGAATTATTTACTATGCCTCCTATTTTAGTATAGTCTGCAAATTTGGACTCCAGTAATAATTATGCTTTGAATAATGGAAAGCTGGGTGATGTGGAACATCAGAGGACTTTGGGGGTTCATGTTCACATGATATTAAAAGCAGCACCTCAAGTGGATAAGGCCGTTTAAAAAAAAAAAGGCTAATGGAATACTGGGTTTTCTGGTAAGGGGCATTGAATATAAAAGTTGAGTTAGAACATCAGAACATAAGAAATGGGAGCAGGAGTAGGCCATTTGGCCCTTCGAGCCTGCTCTGCCATTCAGTAAGATTATGGCTGATCTTCTACCTCATCTCCACTTTCCTGAACTATCCCCATATCCCTTGATTCCCTTAATATTGCGAATTGCGAATCTATTTAAAGCTTAGTAAGACTACAGTTGCGAGTACTGTGTGCCCTATATTTCTTCATTGGCTGTAAAAGCGCTTTGGGACATCCTGAGGTCGTTAAAGGTGCTATATAAATGCAAGTTCTTTCTTCTTTCTATATCATTGATATACACAGTGAATAGAAGCAATCCAGAACAGAGCCCTGCGGGACATAGCTACCCACTTCCAACTACTCTGAGAAGCTCCTCTTAATTTTGACTCTCTATTTCCTCCATTCCAACCAGTTTTTAATCCAATTTACTCCCCGCCCCCAATTCCATACCCCTTCATGTTCTCCAATGGTCTCCTGTGTGATACCTTGCCAAAGTTCTGAAAGTCCATGTATACCCTGTCCAACATATATGCCATTTCCTCAAAGAACTCTGATCAGGTTTTCAAGCATGATCTTCCTTTCTGAAATCCGTCTTGGCTGCTTCTAATTATTTTCTCTTCAAGATATTTAGTAATTTCATCTTTAATTAAAGATTCCAAAATTGTCCCAATCATAGATGCTAAACTAGCTTAACTGTAATGATCCGGGTTAGCTCTGTCTCCTTTTTTGAAAATGATTATGACATTGGCCACTCGCTAATCCTTTGGCTCACAATTACTCTCAGTAGAACCCTGAAATATAATTTCTCTGCCTGCTCTACCCCCATTTTGTTCAGAATCCTTAGATTCAGGTCCAGATCCAGGTACTTTGTCCTCTTTTAGCTTAACTAGCTTCTCTAATACTCTCCTTTTATTTGTTATAATATACCTCATCTCACTTTTAACCAACTCAGGATTTACTTCCACCCCAGTATCCTTCTGTTTTGTAAACACTGAAGCGAAGTGCTTGTTAAGTACCCTGGTGAATTTGTGCTTATCCTTTAGCAGGTCTCCTCTCATTGATGTCTAAGAAGGATTCTAAGTGAGATTAGTATGGACAGAGTCCCAGTGCAGCACCTAATGGACATGAATCCATTTCTTATTATTTGACACCACCTGGCACACCCTTAAGTTTGGCATTGTCAAATTGGCCGGTCTTTGCACTCTTGACTGAACAGGTCATTGGCAATATACAATGCATGATGATGTTTGGCCTGTAAGTTGATGGGTAACTCTGCATCATTGCATATTCTGGCCAGTAATCCATATTTTTCTATACTTTGTTTCTTCTCTATTTGTCACAGCGTTTGCTGCTTCAGGATCTGCACGACAGCCATGTATGTAATTCACTTCTTGTCGCTGAGAGTGAAGAGGATATCTGGAAGAATGAAACCCCCTACACTTCATATCGTCCACGAGCTATTGCTAGTGATGGTATGCAACCACATTCCTAATCCGCTCAAATTCATACTTTATTCATATGTTCATTTTCATGGCCTGTTTTAGGTCATCTTTCAATAGTGCAGGAAATGCTGATTAATCTGTAGGATATGGAGTAAAGGTTTTAAAAGCTTTTCAAAGTCAATATTACCATAATGTAATTCTTTATATCAGTCTTTTATTACACAACATTGTGTCATTATGAAGTTAGATAGATAACTGTTTTCAGAGCTCCCATTAGTATTCGGCCTTTTTTTGGAGAGGAGCGAGTCAGGTTCAGGTGATGTATGCAAAAATATTTAGACGCAGTGGTAAATATTAGTTGGTCATCAAGTCCACCGAATCATTGCTGCCGATTTCAGGTGCATGCCCAATTTAATTACATTGACATAATCTTTAGAACTTGGGTCTTTGTTGATGGATTATGGATCGTCATGCCCAGGTTCAACAACGAGCCCCTAACTGTGATAAAATATTGACTGGAGAATAAGCGGGATGCCTATCACATTTTCCTATCATCTCAGAAAGTGGAAAATAATACATTGCCAACCCAGTGCATAAAGAGTAGGAGCAGAGGAACAGGAGTAGGCCATTCAGCCCCTCCAGCCTTCTCTGTCATTCAATGACTTCTGTATCCTAACTCCATCCATCTGCTTTGGCTCCATATCCCTTAATACCCTTGGCTAGCAAAAATCTATCAATCTCAGATTTAAAATTATTAATCTACTGCTTTTTGTGGGAGAGAGTTCCACACTTTTTGTGTGAAGAAGTGTTTCCTAACTTCTCTCCTGAATGGCCTGGCTTTGATTTTCAGGTTATGTCTCCTTGTCCTAAACTGCCCCAACAGCAGAAAACGTTTCTCTCTATCTACCCTATCAATTCTTTCAAAATCCTAAAAACCTCAATCGAATCATCCCTTAACCTTCTATAATCTAAGGAATACAAGACTGGTTTATGTAATCGCTCCTCATAATTTAACCCTTGGATCCCTGGTAACATTCTGGTGAATCTGTGCTGCATTCCTTCCAAGGCCAATATATCCTTTCTAAGGTGTGGTGCCCAGAACTGTACACAGTACTCCAGATTTGGTCTAACCAGGGCTTTGTATAGCTGTAGCAAAACTTTCCTTTATATTCTAGCCCTCTAGATATAAAAACGAACATTCCATTAGCCTTTTTGATTAGTTTTTTGTACGTAACCACTACATTTTAGTGATCTGTGTACATAGACCCCTAAATCTCTTTGGACCTCCACTGTTTCTAGCTTTTCACCATTTAAAAAATACTCACATCTATCTTTCTTCGGTCCAAAATGGATGACCTCACACTTATCTACTTTGAAATCCATCTGCCACAATTAATCTATCAATATCTCTTTGTAATTTTATTCTCCCATCTACACTACTTACTATACCACCTATCTTTGTGTCATCAGCAAACTTGAATATTTAGCTCTCTATTATGTTATCTAATTCATTAATAAATATAGTGAATAGTTGAGGCCCCAGCACAGATCCTTGTGGGAAACCACTAGTCACTTCTTTCCAATTCGAATACATACCCATTATTCCTACTCTCTAGCTTCTATTGCCTAACCAATCTCCCAACCAGGTCAATAATTTGCCTTCAATTCCATGAGCTTTAACTTTTAGCTAACAGTCTCTTGTGTGGAGCCTTATCGAATGCATTCGGGATGTCCATATCGACTACATCCATAGATATTCTTCTGTCCACTACTTTAGTTACTTTCTCACAAAATTCAATTAGGTTCGTTAGACATGACCTACGCTTTACAAATTCACGTTGGCTCTCTCTAATCAGTTCAAATTTCTCTTAAGTGCTCAGTCACTTTGTCCTTAATTATAGATTCCAGTAAATTCCCCACAACGGATGTTAGACCCAGTAGGTCTATAATTTCCTGGTTTCTCTCTCTCACCTTTCTTAAAACTAATTGACCATATTTATTTACAGGTGAAGTAGTAAATCAAAGCAAAAAGACATAGCAAAGATACTTAGCAGCACAATACTTAAGAAAGCAAATAATAGAGCTAAATTCGGTCTAAAAAGGGTTAACCTACCCTTTTCAGAAGAGTGTATCTCACAGTATGACATCTCACAGTATGACGAGCAACAGTTGGGTTTGTTTCTTTTGTGGACCATCAAGGTTTGGTTATATACATGGCCGATCCATGGAGATCATTCCTCATGTGTCAGAATAAAAGACTAGCAGCCTATGATTATAATCCATGGATCTTTCATCATAGATTTTAAAATTCTCATCCTTTAAAATCCCTCCGTGGCCTTGCCCCTCCCTGTCTCTGTAACCTCCTCCAGCCCTACAACCCTCCGAGATATCTGCGCTCCTCCAATACCGGCCTTTTGCACATCCCCGATTTTAATCGCGCCACCATTGGTGGCCATGCCTTCAGCTGCCTGGACCTAAGCTCTGGAATTCCCTGCTTAAACCATAGTCCATAAAAATTTTATTACTGGGATATCTTCACTGCTCTCCTCCCTCAGCCTCTGCACCGAACGACTTCTCATCCTCTGTGATTTCAACCTCCATCTCAGTTCATCATGCTCTCTCTCCTCTGAGTTCACTAGCCTCCTATCCTTCCTTAATCTCTCCCTCCATGTAAACTCCCCAACCCATATTCACAGCCACCCCTCGACCTTGCCATCTCTTGTGGCCTCGCTACTCCCATCGTGTCAATCGCAGATAAGGCCATCTCTAACCACTTCCTCGTATTGCTCTCCACCCACATCCCCCTTCCACCGCCCCCCCCCCCCCCCCAACCTTACTTCATTCTGTGTCCGCCCCTGGAAAAAAGTCTCTCCCAACTCTTACAACTGCACTTATGAAATCCCAACTGTCCAGCCTTTGGCCCTCCATTCACCATGACATTTCTGCAGCTACCAATCTGCTCAACCACACCCTCACCACCAGCTTTGTTGCCCTAGTCCCTACTAAAACAATTACCCTCTCTCACCCTGGCCGGTCCCCCTGGGACGGCTCTCATCTTCGCTCTAAGGAATGCAGACTTGAGCGGATATGGCGGACAACTGGTTTTGCCGTTGACCGCCAGATCTGGCTGGACCACATAAAGCATTATTGGGTCCTGCTCTCGTCTGCCAAAATTGCTCACTATTCCAGAATCATTCTGGAATGCAAAGATAAACCCTGGCTCCCATTCTCTACTGCTAACCACTCATGGACTTCTTTGGATGGTCTCAATCTTAGAGACAATCAGCTGCCTCTGCCACTTCCCTTCCTTCCCCTAACCCACTGGGCCAAACTTCCTCTAAGGTTACCCCCCTGCCCTAGCCCTGAACTCGCATCTTTCTCCAGTTTCTCTCCGATCTCCCCTCATGACCTCTCTGTGCTCATCTTGTCTATGAGACCCACCTCCTGCTCCCTCGATCCTATTCCCACCAAATTGCTGACCACCTAACTTCCTTTTCTGGCTCCCATGTTAGCTGACATTGTTAACGGTTCTCTCTCCTCAGGTACTGTCCCCCTCTCCCTCAAATCTGCCGTCATCACCCCTCTCAAAAAAAAACACTTGACCCCTCCGTCCTTGCAAACTACCGCCCCATCTCCAACCTCCCTTTCCTCTCAAGTCCTTGAACGTGTTGTCGCCTCCCAAATCTGTGCCCATCTTTCCCGCAATTCCATTTTTGAATCTCTCCAATCAGGTTTCCGCTCTTGCCACAGTACCGAAACGGCTCTCATCAAAGTCACAAATTACTTTGTGGCTGTGACAAAGGTAAACTATCCCTCCTCGTCCTTCTTGACTTGTCCACAACCTTTGACACGGTTGACCACTCCATCCTTCTCCAACGCCTCCCCACCGTCATCCAGCTGGGTGGGACTGCACTCGCCTGGTTCCATTCTTATCTATCTAATCGTAGCCAGAGAATCACCTGCAACGGCTTCTCTTCCCACTCCCGCATCGTTACCTCTGGTGTCCCCCAAGGATCTATCCTTGGCCCCCTCCTATTTCTCATCTACATGTTGCCCCTTGGCGACATCATCCGAAAACACAGCGTCAGTTTCCACATGTACGCTGACGACACCCAGCTCTACCTCACTACCTCTTCTCTCGACCCCTCCACGGTCTCTAAATTGTCAGACTGCTTGTCCGACATACAGTTCTGGATGAGCAGAAATTTCTCCAATTAAATATTGGGAAGACCGAAGCCATTGTTATCGGTCCCTGCCACAAACTCTGTTCCCTAGTCACTGACTCCATCCCTCTCCCTAACATCTGTCTGAGGCTTAACCACACTGTCCACAACCTTGGTGTCATATTTGACCCTGAAATGAGCTTCCGACCACATATCCGCAGCATAACAAATACCACCTATTTCCACCTCCGTAACATCACCTGTCTCCACCCTTGCCTCAGCTCATCCGCTGCTGAAACCCTCATCCATGCCTTTGTTACCTCTAGACTTGACTATTCCAATGCACTCCTGGCTGGCCTCGATTTCAAAATTCTCATCTTTGTTTTCAAATCCCTCCATGGCCTCGCCCCTCCCTATCTCTGTAATCTCCTTCAGCCCCTCAACCCCCCAAGATATCTGCGCTCCACTAATTCTGCCCTCCTGAGCATCCCTGATTATAATTGCTCCACCATTGGTGGCCGTGCCTTCTGTTGCCTAGGCCCTAAGCTCTGAAATTCCCTGCCTAAACCTCTCCGCCTCGCTACCTCTCTTTCCTCCTTTAAGACGCTCCTTAAAACCTACCTCTTTGACCAGGCTTTTGGTCATTGCCCTAATTTCTCCTTATGTGGCTCGGTGTCAAATTTTTTGTCTTAAAATACTCCTGTGAAGTGCCTTGGGACGTTTTACCAAGTTAAAGGCGCTATATAAATACAAGTTGTTGTTGTAAACCTCTCCGCTGCTCTACCTCTCTTTCCGCCTTTAATACGCTCCTTAAAATCCACCTCTTTGACCCATCTGCCCTATTATCTCCTTGTGTGGCTCGATGTCGAATTTTGTTTGATAGCGCCTTGGGATGTTTTACTACGTTAAAGGCATTTATATAAATGTAAGTTGTTGTTGTTAAAGTCACTGTCTATGAAATAAAGGTATTAAACCAAACAAACGAAGGGATTAACAGACGTACGCCTCTGAGCTGAGGTGTTAATAGCTAGAAGATGCAGTTTCCTTCAGCTTTACATCTTGTAATGGATTTTCCAAATGGCTTAGTAATCTCACAACATGTATATCACTGTCTAACAATCCCCATATATTAGCATTTCTCTCAAACTGTTCCTATTTTCAAAGTAACTGATTTAATTGGTTTCTGAACTGAGGAAGACAGTCTCCATTTAACTCTAGCTATTAAATAAACACAATTCTCAGTTTCCATCACACATGCAATCCATCTTAAGTTCTATAAACTCTGTGTTTTTGAAGATCTTATTGTTTCTTGTTTATTTTTTCTCTGTTCACTCACAGACTATTCAGCAGATGATAACTACCAGTCAAGGGATTACTTGGCTGCTACAATGAAATTTATGCCAGGCCATTTTGCCTGTGAAGTGGTGTGGAAGACCATCATACATATCCATCCTCGACTCAAGATGGGACCCAACATGGGTGTCGCAAGAGGTATGCTAAATTTTGGGGGGTTTTACACTATATATTTAATTGGGTTTGGTGCCTCTCTGCACTCCCGTAAATGGTCCCCATGAATCAGAACGTGCCTTTACCTGCTCAATATCTAGGTAAATATAGCGTGACCCATGCGTTGAACAGAGGACCTTTGTCAATGTACTCTGGCCCACCAGAATATATCATGGGCTGCCATGTGATCGCCTTGTCTTTGCTAAGGTGGAAGAATATACACTCTATCAGACTGTGCCATAGGCTATAAGCCACTAGACACAATTATTGAATATTAAACAGGTATATTGACAGTAAATACGAACTTTACTAGTCTCCTTGAAACGTCAAATAAAGGACACTGTTCTTGTCTTAACACTCAACATAAAACTGACCCTTGAAGGACAGTCACTTAATTCTTATGTGGCCATCTGCTACCTTGAAGTCTCTCATTAACTTCATATCGCTGATGGCCCCAGACTGATTGGATGCAATATTTATCAAGATATAGCTTTAAATTCCTTTGGCAATATCCCAAAACAAAACATTAAAAATAGCACCTCTCGTAATTAGAATGAAAATAAAATAATGCAGGTGATGGAAATCTGAAACAAAATCGGAAAATGCTGGAAGACGCAGCAAGCCAGGCACAGCAACTCGGTTCTGATGAAGGGCAGTGTCTGAAATGTTAACTTTGGCAGCGATTTCCCCTACCTGGGCAAGTCGCGGCCTCGCTGCTGGCTCCATCCTGGCCTCCGACATGACTTTCCCCTGATTGGGCGGGCTTAACAAGCCTGGCCAATTGAAGGAAGCGGGATGTGTCATCAGCCGGTTTCCTTAAAGGGACCATGCACAAATTTACTTGACATTTGTGCTGTCAGTGTTCTACAGCATTGAGGTGCTGCAAACACTGACAAGCACTGCACAGAGGTGCACGGCTGCACCCAGGCTCTCCCATGACTCCCTCCATATGCTTATGGAGGGAGTCACAGCACACAGAGAGGTCCTCTTCCCTTCCAATGGGCGGAAGAGACCTCCCCAGGAGACCAACGCAGCCTGGTTGCACATTGCACAGGAGGACACAAGCAGGGGTGTCATCAGGAGGACCAGGCTGCAGTGGCACAAACCTTTCAATGATCTCAGTAGATCACGAGACGTAACTGCAAAGCCACACTCAACCTCATCCTGCTGTGCCACTCATCACATCCCCATCACTCTGCCTTCCCTACCCTACTCCTGCACATCCTTACTCACACCAACTTACCTTGCACCTCCACCCATCCCTCTCTATCTACATTATCACTTCCCCATCTCACTAGCCACCCCTCACATTCACCCTCATCCTAGTCCAGTCATGCTAACTAACAACACACAAGGGTAGGCAAGTGTGTGTTTTTTAACCAATGTTCATATGAAGTTTCTGTTAATGTGCTGTCAAACATTGAAATCTTTATTTTCAACAGTTTACATTCCTGGACAGATTTGTGTGCACCTTTGGAAGTGGTTTATTGAGTTGCAGTGAATGGTGAGACATAACGGTAGCCCCCGCAATGCTGATGAGTGTGAAAGGAATGGCTTGGGCATTGTAGGGATGCTTTATGTTGTTGGTGTGGGGTGGTGCCAACCTGGCGCATCATGTGGCAGCGAGGGTGTGCAGCATCAAGTGAAGTAAATGTGACCATGGTGAGGCTATCCCTGGTGCCCCGGGCAGCAATGTGGTTGGGTGCTGATGCCCTGTGTCCTGTGCAGCATCAGGTGATTGCAGAGAAGGTTGGTGTGGTTGTTGGTGCTGCTGGTGTGCCTGGTGATGCTGGTGTTGCGGCTGATAGTGGTCAGATTCTGAGGTCCAAGGTGCGAGAGTATAAACCGTACCCATGCTGATGGAATAGATGGCAGGTAAACTTGAGATGACAGAAGCAATCTGTCAATGGTGAGAGAGGTTGTTCCAATGAGGTGACACTGGATAGAGAGTTTGCTCCAAACTCTTGCAACCTACATAAAGCTCAATCTGTCTTCCAAATGCATTAAGCAACAGCTTCTGAGCTTGGAAAGTGAACAGCTGTGAGATGGGAGCTTTTAAAGCACATTTCAAGCTGTCAAGTAATGAGATGATTCCATGGCCATTGAACTCCCACCCAGCTTAACAGACGTGATCCCCGAGCAGCGTGGATCCCGTTGGCGAGTTGGTAAATTTCTGAAGGTGAGCTCAAAATTGTTGTTAATCCTCTGTTAACAAGATCATCAAGACCTTAATTGCCTCCCCCGCAGTTGCGTGTCAGGCCTGCTCAGCGCTGACGGACCCAACATTTGATAAAGACACGTGGTGGTGGGTTGACAGCGGGGTCCCGACCCACTGTCAAAAAAACCCACTTTCCCACCCAACCCGCCACCAATCCCGCCCGCAGGCCCCCCTGGAAAATTCCCCCCTTTGTCTCTTCTCTCCACAGATGCTGTGCCTGTCTTGCTGGGTGTTTTCAGCATTTTCCCATTTTGTTTCTCTCATAGTTAATTAGGTTGTCAGACATTCACAAGATTTAAAATGGTGTTTGCCCATGTAAATACAGTTGCCGAACAAACATATACTCTAAACAGCCCCATAGATAGCTTGTATTTGAATTGAATAGCTAGGTCTATTGATCTGTTCTAAACACTTGAATAAGAAAGATCAAATTAAGGGAAGGTAATCTAGCATTGTCGGATCTTAACCTGAAGTATTGTTTTTAACTGTGGATTTAAGCCACCTTTATCCACAGTCCTACATTGTTGCAATGTAAATGCCCTTCCTGATGTTGTATGACTTGTAATTTCCCTCCTACTCTTATGCATATTCTAAATGCCTCACTTAATGTGTAGCTTGTTTACTTATTTTTCAGCTATTCAGGCCCTGAGATCGGTTCTAAATGCTTTCTCAGTTGTGAACAGAAAAAACATGTTTGTGTACCAAGAAAGGGCCACAAAGTCTGTATTTTACCTCAGGTAAGAACGCAATCCAAAAGACACTGCCCATAGTGCTGCAGTAATTGGCACTAAATTGGCAGTCTCACTCCAGCCTTAAGACTGGGATAAGGCATGAGAAACAGAAAAGATTATACTGGTGCCACACTGGGTTGGGATTAAGACGTAACCCATATCTAACTGTGATATATGTGACGTATACCTGAACTTGGGAGTATTTAATAATGATACTGGATGCCAGAAGTGGAAAAATGTTCAGCTTACCGTGTTGGCACTCCTTTCCTTTAGGACCATAAAAAAAAAATCAGTCAAAAAATATATTTTTAAAGGAACAACAGCAATTCTGTACAGTGTGTTTGGATAGCATTCTGAAATGGAAAGCAAAGCTTGGGAGGTGATTACAGCTTTGAAATCATTCCAGGGTGTCTTTAAAAAAAAAACATACAAGTTGATCTCCTATATCATTGCTTACGTGCAAAAATATTAAATGGAATATATGAAAAATAATATATTGTCAACCCCTTATTTATATTTTCCTTCTGACTTATTTTTAAAATTTCACTTCTCTAATATTTGGCTCGCAATTCTCAGTTTACTTTTATATTCACTATAGTTATCTTCCTTTTGTGATCCTTTCTATTGCTTCATAATATGTTTACTTCTGCAAAATTGTATTTATTTTGATCCTGGGGTGCCAATTAAACATTCAGTGGAAATAATCCTTACTCCGTTGAGTTCTTGTGCAGCATTTCACCATTATTGATTATCAGTATCTTTGTTATGTGAAAGTATTACACTCGTTTTTTTATTTAAATTCGCAAAAAAAAGGAATCCAGGACAAGAAGGCATAATCTTAAAATTAGAACTAGGCTCTTTCGGAGTGAAATCAGGAAGCACTTTTTCACATAAAGGGTAGTGGAAATCTGGAACTCGCTCCCCCAGAAGGCTGTGGCTGCTGGGCCCATTGAAATTTTCAAGACTGAGAGGGATTGATTTTTGTTGGGTAAGCTAATTGAGGTATATGGAACAAAGGCAGGTGAATGTTGAAGTACAGTCAGCCATGGACTAATTGAACAGTGGAACAATCTCAAGGGGCTGAATATGGCCTACCCCTGTTCCTATGTTTCTAGCAGTGCTTAATTGTGATTTTCCTCATTTTATTGAAGCAATGAAAAAACAATTTAGTCATTTGTTTCTTTTCAACTCATCTTAAAAAAAAAAGCCACGGCATTAATACAATTATTTCTCTTTTCCTTCTTTAGTAATCTTTTCTACATCTACTACAACTCATTAATTTGTGTTGCTCTAAAAATTGAACTCTGTTCGTGGAGTGACAAAAACGAGTTTTCTACAATGCCCTGTGCAATTACAAGTGGCACATTACTAGCATTGTTCATTATATTCTCCTAAACTCTTGCTTTGCATATATGCAGAGTAGCTTCTGCAAGGTCTTGCTTATTTCATGCCTGTTCTGAAGATAAGGTCAGGTTTTGAGAACACAAGCAGAAGCAGGTGGCACACACAGAGTTCAGAGGACACACAGAGTTCAGAGGACACACAGAGTTCAGAGGACAACATAGCTTAGATTTAGCCACACATTGAGCTACAACTGCAAGAAATCTAATGAGGAAGCAACAGCAACTGAATTTGGTATTCCCATGTAGATCGTAGATTTACCAGAGTTTTCTCTGTCCTTCGGAATTTGTGAAAGCACTGAGCACTGACCGGTGTTATTGGTAGTGGGCATTAAAGGTCTTGTAGGAGGAATTGAATAGTTGTGAGATATTGGAGAAGGCATCATCCTCATTTAAAAAAAAACCTTCTGGATTCATTTTTCAAGCAGTGATTGTCTCATACTTTCCATAAGATGTTCCAAAATCTCCAAATGTAATTATCACTTTTCTTTGGTCTTGTTCAGATAGAATATCAATGATGAACGGGTATTTGATACCATATTTCCAATTACGTGCTATGGAATGCAATTCAGCAAAAAACATGTATGCCGGAAAGAAAACATCCTTTGTGCTGATGAATATAGGGCTAGAGGGAGTGATACTCAAATTTTCAGATGATACTAAAATAGGAGGTATAATAAATAATTCCAAGGATCAAAGGAAATTGCAAGGGGATATTTATAAATCCGATGAAAGTCTTGAAAAACGGGCTATTTTCATTAGAACAGAGGGGATTAAGGGATTGTTTGATAGAGGTGCGTAAAATTATGAAGGGATTGGACAGCGTAGGTAGAAATAGACTGTTTCCAATGATTGAAGGGTCGAGAACAAGAGAATATAGATATGATTCAATATAAAAGTTTTAGGAGAGAGCAGGAGAAACTATTTTACACAGAGTGTTGTCAGGCTGTGGAATGCACTACTAGAGTTAGCAATTGAAGCAGAAACCATGTCCACATTTAAGAATAGGTTGGTTAGGTGGTTGAAGGAAAGTGGGATAATCAGATATAGATCATGGGCAGGCATATGGGATTAAGACTACTGCCCATGTCGAGGATAAGCACCAACACACACTGGTTGGGCCAAATGACCTGTTTCGTGTTGTAGTTTCTATGTAATTCTATGATGGGTGAGAATTCCAGTTGCTTCTCTGCAGATGCAGGTTCAGATTTAGCTAAAATAAATGGAAAAGGTGGGTTTTGATCAGATGATAAAATGCCCAAAAATTTAAAAATAAATAAGGCAGTAAAACAAGTAGCCCAAGGAGATAAGAATGTGATTTTTCCAGTTTAAATTTGAAAAGACACAGTCCTAGTTATATGTACAGAGAAATATTGTTTTTCTTTGGTTCCATTATTTTTTGTTAATGTTTTGGGGGTTTGATAATGGGTGGTCAGCTCCTGCTTGGTCACATGATTAGGCCCGGATTGGCATAGGGAATTACTTTACTAGCTGATATTCAAATAAATCACATGCCATCATATTATGCCATTATAGTTTTGTAATGCAATATTACAGTAAAACATTTTTGCCATTGTAGTTCTCACTTTAAACGCATCACGTGTAATCTGGTATCTGACCTGTGATAACTGCTTCCTCCCTTCACTGCTTGTCCATTCTTACAGACTCTCTGAAACAACATGGAGTGGAAATACACCGGACTCAGATAGGGAGGGTCCGCCCATGCTGTCTTCTCGTTCACTGGCTTTAACACGCAGCCAGGAACCCATACTTGTGGATGAACTCGGGGTAAAGTCAAATGGTGATCTTTTTGAACCACATTTTTATCGGAACTGATTGGGTCCTTTCTCTCAATGTCCGTTCTTTTATTTTTAATCCAGTGTTCCAAACCCTATGTGGATTCCACACCCTCCCGCAGTGCGGAGTCATCGCGACCCGTTGGCCAAGTCGATAAGCACATTCTGCTGATGGTACATGGTGTCGGACAGGCAGGTAGGTTTGCAGCTGGTGGCGGAACAGCAGGATCATCCTGGCAAGGTGGGAATAAAATTGCTGTAAACTTAGGAAAATGTATCCAGGAACAACAAGTGAAATTACAAAATGATGAGCAATCAAACCTCCAAAATGGAAATGTGGCTGTGAAAGACTGGCTCGTAATATTACGGAAGCACTTTTAATCAAAATCTTTTGTAACGCTCTTTTCGAGTCATTGATTGAAATGTCATGCACACTATCAGCCAAGGTTGAGGGCAAGGCAGAG
Source organism: Squalus acanthias (assembly GCA_030390025.1). Lineage (NCBI taxonomy): Eukaryota > Metazoa > Chordata > Chondrichthyes > Squaliformes > Squalidae > Squalus > Squalus acanthias. The sequence continues at coordinate 21,612,778 of CM059439.1, forward strand.
CAATCAGCTGAACCTAACAGGTTCAGCCGCCCTCTCAACTTCAGTTTTTGCCTCTTCCTCATCTCCCATTTCAAATGCAGTTCTCCACTTGGGAGGAACACATGATACTGTTTGAATCTCCACCTCTCTAACCCTCGGAAATCTATACCAAAGAAGAAGAACTTGCATTTCGTGACCTTAACAGCCGGTTAGGTACTTTTTGAAGTGTAGTCGCTGTTGTAAATTAAGAAACGCTGCAGTGAATTTGTGCACAGCAAGGTCCCACAAACAGAAAATTTGAAGATGTGATCATGACCAGATAATCTGTTTTAATGAAATAAAAACGGAAAACGCTGGAAATCCTCAGCAGGTCAGCATCTGTTCTGATGAAAGGTCATCGACCTGAAATGTTGGGAATTTTAAAATGGGTCAGTGCGTGGGGTTGGGGACGGGGGTTAAATCGGGAAAAATTCTGAGCATGTCGGGAAGCCGGCTCCAAACCGCCGACTTCCAGGTTTTCCAGAGGCGGTACAAGAGGCGGGCAGCCTCCCCGCTCCCAGGAGGCGGGTTGGCATTTTAAATATGTTAATGAGGCTTATTAGATAATTATATTTGTGCACATTTAGTCTGATTTGCACTACATAGTAATGTTGCCGTGTTCATCGATTGTTTAAATAGCATTGCTGGTGTTTTCAGGGCCTGAAATCACAGATGAGTTGGTGAAGGTCCTGCGAAGGCGATTGGATGAGACAACACTTGATATCATCACAGTCATGCTGGTCCGGAACTGCAAACTGACTCCAGCTGATGTAGAGGTACTGTAAGCATTAAAATGTAACACAAAGTGAAGAGGTGGCTGGTTGCACTGATGCTGTCAATCTCTCCGCTGTCTCAACAGCAGGAGGTATGAAGCAGACGTTGGGTATTACTAGGTTTAAGCTGCTTTTACTTGAGCGAAGTGACGGCAAATGCCTAGTTCTTTTGCAGTAGCTGCATTTGGAACCTGCAAATGGTCCAATTTCCGTTGTTCAGGCAGCAGTGGAGACCCATTTATTTTGTGGGTCTTGTGACTCTCTGGCCAGCTCCAACTCTGGCCAGAGAATGATGTCAGGCGAGAGAATGTAGTGCCCCTCTCCCAAAAACAGAGTGGCAATGTAAAAGTACCTTTAGTCAACAAAGAAATTAAAGTTAATGGGGAGAAAATTGGGTCGGGCCCCCTTTGGGTGCTAACTTGGCCGGGGCGCTAAAAGTTAGCGCACCCGAAATTGAATGGTAGCGCACCAAGCAGGAGGCGGGGCGTTACTGGAAGCGCTCCCCCTCCTTCTTGGGGCGCTCCCATTGAATATCGCAGCGCTACGTGCATCGGCATGTAGCGCCGCGGTATTACAGGCCTCCTTCCCCTTACTAAAGGGGAGGGGCCTAGCGCAGCACGCACCGGGGCCCTGCGGGACCACTGGGGAACGGGGTGCCAGGAAAAGAGTCCGGCACTCAAGGAGTGCTGAGCTGACCGATCGCGGCCGGCACCCCACGGGGGAGGCGAGAGGGGGCAGGTGCTGGCAGGCGGCCCCCCAAAAAATGGCCGCCCGGCGCCTGCCCTTTAATTTGCACCGCCCCGACCACAAAAACACCACCCTGACCCTGTCAGATATAGCAGGGGGCGCAAGCCAAGTTTGCGGCCGGGGTGCGAGCGGGAGGCACAGCACCACCGGGCGCTACCAGCTACCGCCGCTGCTGAATTTCACAGGAGGCGTTAGCCGTGCCCGGGCGCTAGGTGCTTTGCGCCCCATTAACGCCCCCTCGGGGCACTAACGGGAGACACAAAGCAACCGAATTTTTCCTCCAATGACTTCTATGTAAAGACCATCATTGAAGCACGAGTCTTGGTTGATTCTAATTAGATTGTAATGCTACAAAAAAGCCCACAGGATGGCAGTAGTGGATTGTTACAATAACGGAGGATGTTTGTGATTTTGTTTTTAAGGTTGAAAACTATCATTTTAACCCGTAATGTGGTTGTATGAATTAAAAAAAAATCTTCTATTTACTTGATTCTAAAACCTTTAAAAAAAAATTTAAAAAATGTTACTTTGGATGGCCATTGTGCATTTCATTTAGAGTCACAATAGTAAAACTTATCCTGTCTCTCTGAAACTACAAGTCCTCAGCTCAGATTGTATCTCGGTCCTTTCCCTGAGTGTTGTTCACAGTGAATCTCAGCAATTTGAGACCTGTTTTTGATGCTGACAAAAAGCAAGCCTGACTGGTTAATGTTTATGGCAATGATGGATTGCAGCACATTCCTAAGGCATGTATCGGATAATTCAGATTGGAAGTTATGGTGAATTTCTAACCAATTGCTTTTTGAAAACTGGTATTTTTTTTCTTTGCAGTTTATACAGCCACCTGGCACACCACCAACAGAAGTAGTGCAGTTCACAATCCCACACTGCTGTCTACCTTGGCTGTACGCTGTTGCATATTACCTGCGTCAGAACCTGCTGATTTTCCTTCATACACCAAAATACACAGATAGTAATGTAGAACATCATTTCCAGGTAATTTTTTGGGGATAGAGGGCTGCAACTAGCTGACAATGTTGCTTTATTCCTAAAAGCAGAAGACGTAATATTTGTTCTGCTAAGTGGGATAATGTACTTTGTGTCTGTGTGGCTGTTTTCTTTGCGCCTAGCTGTAACTATCTCTGGCTGCCTGCAGCTTTGTGAGTATGCATTCTGTAGCTTTTCTTTTGTGTGTCTGATGCCGATTATCTCAGGCTGGTTTCTAATGGACTGACTCAGGCGAATGTAGTTTGCATGTCACGTTTTACAGCAAACTCTTAAGTATAAGTAAGATTGTAACTTTTTACCAAGCCCAAAACCAAACAAGGGACAGGATAGACCTGTGGCCAGGTGTGGGATCATGGCTTGAATTTTAATATTTTTGCTAATTATAAAAATTCACTGAAAACTCCACATCATAAACAGAAATAAGTGTTTCGGTATCCAATTTACATTTTAGAAATTCTGAACCGCCACTCAAAAAACAGACTGTCTTGTCCATAGGCCGATGAGCCTCTGTAAATGCTGACACAGGTACCTATATTGTATGGGAGATGTATCATAATTATACCGTTAGTGTATCTCTCTGAGATGTTACATGAATACCTGTTAGCCATCTTATTAAATATCCACTCGTGAAATGAAATTAAATTTGCTCATTGTTCACTCAATAGCCACAGGAGATTATGCAAAGCATAGAGTTCCAAATATTTGTGAATTGTTCCCTTTTATTTGGTGTATACTCATGCATGTATAGTCACTGACACACCAGCACACTAGTAGTATGAGGCATGAGTAAATTGTTCCCTTTTATCCACTATGCACTGTATGTGTGCAGGTGCCATTCTCTTTATCATCTGTGTATTGTGCAAGAGATTGGATTAGGTGAATATATTTTGATGGACTGATTTGAGATTGGTTTTGATGGTGGATTGATTGTCCTTGGTATGAAATTGACTTCATTTTCTTTTCTTTCTACAGCATTATACTCACGGAAAAAGTGTATCCGATGCCGACATCTACCTCTACAATAAACCTGGTGGTCAAGGAACTGGTGGGAAAGGTAACACAAAATTTTCCTTTCAGCAGATGGTGAAATGTGCATCAGTTTTTAAAGGGGCACTCTGCCTCCATTTTTTTTGTAAAAAGAAAGCTAGCAACTACATTCAACTTTCATCATTCATTAATCTCAATTTACAAATGGGATATTCTGCCATTGGTACAGGTTAAGACTGCTGTCTCTTTAAATCTTAATGCAATCTTAGAGTCATTCTTCTCAGTTGTATATCTAACTTCATTCTGGAACACATTGGCTGTGATTAGAATATGTCAAATTTCTTAGCTCAATTTTTGTACCAGTTATTATTTTAAATTCCTGAAAATTAGAGGTCTAGAAAAATTAGTTTTGTGCACTGTTTTGCAAGAATTCTAAAATTTGCTATTTTCATGTAGTCCTCTTTTAGCCTATTAATGCTTATGCCAGTCAGTTAGGTTTTGGCAAAATCAAAATACTGCAGATGCTGGAAATCAGAAATAAAAACAGAAAATGCTGGAAATACTCAGCAGGTCAGGCAGCATCTGTGGAGAGAGAAACAGAGTTAATGTTTCAGGTCGATGACCTTTCATCAGAATTGGAAAAAGTTAGAGATGTAACAGATTTTAAGCAAGTGCAGGGGCAGGGAAAGGGGGGAGGGGAGGAAAGAACAAAAGGGAAGGTCTGTGATAGGGTGGAAGGCAGGAGAGATTAAATGACAAAAGGGATGATTGTACAAAGCAAAAGGAGATGGTAATGAGACAAGTAAAGAAACAAAAGATGAGTCTAGAAGAGGTGTAAATGGGTATAGCAGAATTATCAGCTGCCATCTGAAAAGCTAGGGGCTGAGGTTATGGTCTGAAATTGTTGAAGGACATCATTTTGGCCTTTTGCATGGGCTGTATTTATTGAGGAACGAAAGTGAAGTGCCAAGCCTTATAGTGTGGGCTACCACCAAGGGTGAAAAGAGTAAAAGGGAAGATCAGATAAATTGGCAAATAGTAATTAGGGGATGCTAATGTTGGGTTTTAAAATCCAAAGATTATGGGAGAAAAGAAAAACAGCAAGAGTGTTGTTAAAGTAGAAGAGACACTGTTATGATAGTTTATTAGATATCATCTCCAGTTTGGTATGCTCCTATTTGTTTATAGATATCGGTGATCAAAGAAGAGCGTTAACTTACTTTACTTTTAAGTGTAGTCTTCCTTATTCTTTGAACACAAAATACAGTCCCCACAAGTAAAGTTCCCTTCCTGCTAACCCCTCTCTTAGAGCTCTTGTGGTGGAACAACTAGATCTTAAAATTTTACTAGCTGCTGGTGTATGCTCTCAGGACCTAACTGCTGCCACTTCTGTTGGAAAGAATTCAGGATGTGTTCCAAAGTGAGGATAGATATCCGAGTGGGGTAGGAGTCTAAGATAGACATTGATGTTTAATAGGACAATGTCCTTAGGTGCCTTTCCCCAATAAGAATGATACAGTATCCTGCTTGTATGTGGAGGTTCTATTGCGTTCGAAGAAAGAAGAACTACACATGCAGTGAGCAATCTTAATACTTATTTTCAATATTATAATATTATGTGACCTTATTTTAATAGAACCAATGGGGGTTAATATTCCAACTAGTTGAATCAAGGGTTGCAGAAGGGAGGCGATGTGATGGAGCTGCATTGGAGATCTGTTTCTTAATGAAAAGCTTAGTTCTTGTTTTTGTAAACCAATTACAGTATAACAACAGCTTTATTAGATAGGTTCACCAAACCAGGCTACAGCCTCCAATCAAAGTTGGAATTGAGAAAAGTAAAATATTGAGATATAAACAAAATTTTGGGATGAATTTTTTGTTTAAGGAGCAAATGAATTTTTTGGTGAGCGAGGCAAAAGATGTCAGTGCTGGGGAGTGCAACACTTTATCAAATTTTGTAACCCAGTGTCAGCATCAAGCATTCCCAGGTTTAGTTTAGCATAGCCAGCTCCCTTTACTTTGCCACAACTTCAGAAGAGTATGCGCTACTGCACCAACGTGAATTTCTTACTTCTGACACTAACCATGTTTTGATGTCTCTGAGTGAAGTAAGGGTACTGATTGGCGCGCACCCACTAGAAGGGGTAATACTGCCTGAGCTGACTTCAGAGGACCTTTACAGTCAGTAGCCAGAGGATACTTTTATCTCAAATCTTGACTGGATTTGATCCCAAGGTTGAAAGGCCAGTGTCACATTGTGACGTTGAAGTTGCTTCTATTAGGTAATGGCTGTGGCACTATAATGGGGAGAGAGAGATGGTGGGGATGAAAAAATATACAACTGCAAGAGAAGTGGGTGGGAAAGAAACAGATCCTGCTGTAGGGTAAATAGTGGAGTGATGCTGTTGTAGGGTGTGGCATTGGAAGGGGAAATGGTGCTGCTGTGGAGGGGGGATAAACAGAGCAGCAATGCCATGCAGCATGAAGAGAGAACAAGAACTTGTGCTGCCAGAATACATGGGAGGCGTGGGAATGTACTTGGGAGACGGTAAACAGCATTACCACAGGTGGAAAGCAGAGGGCATGGGGAGGATGAAGTTGAATTCATGTGGCACGAAGGGAATCATTGGGGAATGTGAAATAAGTCGTGGTGCTGCAAGGAGTGAGGGCTGTAGGGCAACTAATACTTTTCTGGCCATCAGGGAAAGGAAGGGGAAGTCAGAAGAGGAATCAGAAGTGCTGTGTAAGAAAGGAAGGGAAAGTACTTCTCCTGCAGGGAAATAAGGATGTCAAAGTGGCACTATTGTAAGGAACTTAGGATGAAAAGCAATGCTGATTTGGGGCATGGATAGGAGGTTACAAGAGAACCGCTTGCATGGTAGAAGGTAGGGCAGATAAAGAGAACTGCCACAGTTCTGCAGCATTCAAATCCCTCTGTTGAGAAATAGTTGACAACAATAATAATTTAAATTGTACTTAACAAAATCTAAAGCTGGATTAAAATATCTGGTTGGATGAATCGTGCATGTCAATGTTTGTTAAATTCAAAAGAAGAAAACTAGAGCTTAATTTTAATGATCAGTCTTTACACTATGAATTACATGACGGTAACTGCACATTGCTCACCATGGTAACAATAAGCTCACAACCTTATGAATTCTCCAGTTGGTGCTGATTGCTTTTGAAAATTACTAATATAAGTAATAAATTTGCTGTCACACACCACTCTACAACTGAATGGGCAAAAGGCACTTTATCATTGAATGGTTACAGCACGGAAGATGGCCATTCGGCCCGTCGAGCCCGTGCCAGCTCTCTGTAAGAGCACCTCAGCTAGTCCCACTCCCCCGCCCTTTCCCCGTAGCCCTGCAATTTTCTTTCCTTCAGGTACTTATCCAACTCCCTTTTGAAAGCCACGATTGAATCTGCCTCCACCACCCTTTCAGGCAGTGCATTACCAGATCCTAACCACTCGCTGAGTAAAGAAGTTTTTCCTCATATCGCCTTTGATTCTTCTGCCAATCATCTTAAATCTGTGTCCTCTGGTTCTCGACCCTTCTGCCAATGGGAACAGTTTCTCTCTCTCTACTCTGTCCAGACCCCTCATGATTTTGAACACCTCTATCAAATCTCCTCTCAATCTTCTCTGCTCCATGGAGAACAACCCCAGCTTCAACTCCATTTTAACCCCCTTTGTTCCACGTTCCTTAATACCTTTACCCAAAAAAAACTATCAATCTCAGTCTCGCAAATTTCAATTGACCCAGCATCCACAGCCTTTTGGAGGAGCCAGTTCCAGATTTCAATTACCCTTGTGTTTAAAAAAAAAAAGAGCTTCCTGACTTCATTCCTAAATGGCTCTAATTTTAAGATTATGCCCTCCTGTTCTGGATTTCCCCACCAGAGGAAATAGTTTCTTTGTATCTACCCTATTGAATCCCTTTATCATTTTAATCGTCTTGATTAGATCACCCATCAACCTTGTAAACTCAAGGCAATACAAGCCAAGTTTATGCAATCTATCCTCGTAATCTAACCTTTTAAGCCCTCGTTTCATTCTGGTGATTCTGCACTGTACCCCTGCCAAGGCCAATATATCTTTCCTGAGGTTTGGTGCCAAAACTGAACACAGTACTCCAGATGGTGTCTGATGAAGGCTGTGTACAACTGAAGCATCATTTCCTCCTCTTTGTATTCCAACCCTCTTTAGATAAAGGCCAGCATTCCATTAGCCTATTTGATTAAATTTTGTGCTTGTGTGCTAGCTATTACTGATTTCTGTATGTAACACTTTAATCCCTTTACTCCTCCACAGTGCCTAGGCTCTCACCGTAAGAAAATATTCCAGTTTGTCTTTCTCAGATCCTCACAGCTCCCCACATTGAACTCCATCTGCCATTGTTTCTCCCACTCACTTAGTTTGTCTATTTCCCTTTGTAACTTCCTGCTCCCATCCACGCAACTTATTGTGCCTCCTAATAGTGTCATACCAAGAAGGCAGGGAGCAGCTTGCTCTCAAGCTTCCAACTGTGCTGGGAGGAGCTGACAGTTAGAAAGTGCAAACTCACCCAGGGACAACTCTTCCCCATCCACATTTCATTGGGGGGGTATCTGTGTGCAGACCCTCCCACAGTATCCTGGTTGAGGTCAGTACCTCAGCAGCTTGCGAGATCAAACTTGCCCCGAACCACACTTTTTTTGGTTGAATATTACTTTTTTCTTGTGGCTCATTTCTTTTGCACCTTTCCTTTTCAAGCTTCTTGGATTAGAGGATTTTTTAATGTATTACAGAGTTATAATTCGAACAGTATTACTAATTAAGGGACAGGAGATCACACATAGTGCTTCTATTTGATTCCTTACTGTCCAACAGGTAGTAATGGTGCCCCACCTTCTCTGATGCACTCCTGCCACAGTTTTGCAACTTTTTGTGAAGCATAAGATGATGAGAATTAGGAGCAGGAGTTGGCCATATGGCCCGTCGAGCCTGCTCCGCCATTCAATAAGATCAAGGCTGATCTTCCACCTCAACTTCACTTTCCTGCCTGATTCCCATATCCCTAGAGTCCAAAAATGTATCTATCTCAGCCTTGAATATACTCAACGACTAAGCATCCCCAGCCCTCTTGGGTAGAGAATTCCAAAGATTCACAACCCTCTGAGTGAAGAAATTCCTCCTCATCTCAGTCTTAAATGGCCGACCCCTTATCCTGATAAATGATGTGAAAACGAGCTATTTCGGACCACACAATCACACCCGTAGTTGGCAGGATTCGAACCTGCACGGGGAACCCCAATGGATTTCTAGTACATCGCCTTAACCACTCGGCCATGACTACCAAACCCCATAACAGTGATTGAAATGAGGAATGTTGCTGTTCCCTCTCAAATAGCTTGAACTGTGGGATGAACTGGGCAGGATCCCAGCTGTGTATTTACTGAATATATTGGGAAATGTGAAGTGATTTTGTTATTCCATCTGCACCCCACTGTTGAACTGGACCAGATGTCTCTCCTTGCCTTTCTACACGCACACACAGACAGAGAGACTGACTCACACACAGACAGACACAGACACACACCTGTTTTGTGTAGTTCGTTTTTCATTCTAGAGCTTGTTCAGCCTTGTGTAGAGCCTTTCCTCTAATAATGATTGGTGTTGAAGGTGTTTTAGGTGAACAAGCTATCTATGAATGTTCTTTCATTGATGTAGGTACCATGGTGGAACTTGTGCAGCATCTATTTCCACCCTCCCAGTTCCAAGGTATTGCTTATTTTGTAGATGCAGCAGTGTGCTATTAAAACCCTTCCTCACTGCTTTTTTTTTTCTCTCCTCCAAACCCCCCAATCCTATTTCATTTCCATTCTGGGTTTGGCCGCCTTGGCTGAGTGTCTTGGTAGACTATAGCATTTGATTTCATACCAATAATTCTTTTAGTGTGTAAACTTCTGAGGGAGGCGGTGGGTGCGGTGTTATGATATCACTGCATGTTCTGCTATTGCTCTCTGCTGCATGTTTATCGTTAGAACGTTGATATTCTTTAAACTGTTTGATATTGTACATCCCGATACTTGTGGTTCATGATGATTCTCCCAAACTGTTGAATGTGCTACTCTTACTTCTTTACATATCTGGGTATTGCCCTTGCTTTCTAAAACTAAACCTCACTTTCCAAGGTGATGGCTCGCGCAATGGTCTGCGTTGATTTAATGACTTACAAGATCCCAATGGAATTGCTATGAACTGTGGATATTTAACATTAAAAGCATTGAGAGGATTGTCTGATTCAGTTAGAAGTCTTAACTTACCATTTCGTTTAACATTTAGATGTGAGGAAAATCTTCCCCGTATGTAGTAATTGTATGAAACCGTCCACCTATATAGGCCCACGGTAAGGATGGGGGTAGGGGCAGAACGAGGGTTCCTGGACGGTCAGCGGTTCATGGGGGTGAGAAGAGCACAAACCTTTGTGTGGCTCAGAGGAGCACTCCTGCTTCTCTTGGCCCTCACCGGGTCAAGGAAAGGTTAAAACATGACTGAAAAGGCCCCTGATCTTCAGATCTGGTTGTTGTTGTCAGGCTGGCCCCTTCGGGCGCCTTGATCTCTTCTGGGGTCCTGTTAACATAATGGCATTAGCATACATGTATGAAGCTCCCTAGGCGGGCTCTTCAGTCGCCTGAAAAATCAGGCATTTTAAAATTGGATCGGAGTCGATTTTGGGATGTCTGAAGTAAAAAGTGTTCAATTCCTCTAACCTGATAATTCTCATCTTGGTGAACTTAGAACTATAAATTATGGGGAAAAAATAAATTTATATAGCTACAATAGGAGTGTTTTTTTTGTTCGTTTATGGGATGTGGGCGTCGTTGGCAAGGCCAGCATTTATTGCCCATCCCTAATTGCCCTTGAGAAGGTGGTGGTGAGCCGCCTTCTTGAACCGCTGCAGTCCGTGTGGTGAAGGTACTCCCACAGTGCTGTTAGGTAGGGAGTTCCAGGATTTTAACCCAGCGACGATGAAGGATCGGCGATATACTTCTAAGTCAGGATGGTGTGTGACTTGGAGGGGAACTTGGAGGTGGTGGTGTTCCCATGCGCCTGCTGCCATTGTCCTTCTAGGTGGAAGAGGTAGCAGGTTTGGGAGGTGCTGCCGAAGAAGCCTTGGCGAGTTGCTGCAGTGCATCTTATAGATGGGTACACACTGCAGCCACGGTACGCCGGTGGTGGAGGAAGTGAATGTTTAAGGTGGTGGGTGGGGTGCACTGTTGTTTGTGCAGTCTGCTTTATATATAGACTTGTCAAGTTCCAAAGCTGACAAATCATTTACTTCTTCATAAGAGTTATTTATACACTTCTGTATTTCAGAATTAGAAACATTTTGTGAATATTAGACATGTAATGTACTAGAAGAAGTAACTTGTTACAGACTAGTTAACTCTAACTATGGCATACTGTTGGTTGCATGAGAAACTGCCTCCTTCAGTACTTGCTGTGGGACGTTTTACTACGTTAACAACAACAACTTGCAATTATATAACGCCTTTAACATAGTGAAACGTCCCAAGGTGCTTCACAGGAGCGTTATCAAACAAGATTTGACACCGAGCCACATAAGGAGATATTAGGGTAGATGGCCAAAAGCTTGGTCAAAGAGGTATGTTTTAAGGAGTGTCTTAAAGGAGGAGAGAGAGATAGAGAGGTTTAGGGAGGGAATTCCAGAGCTTAGGACCGAGGCAGCTGAATCCACGGCTTCCAATGGTGGAGTGATTAAAATCGGGGATGTGCAAGAGGCCAGAATTGGAGGAACACAGAGATCTCGGGGGTTTGTAGGACTCCAAGATAGGGAGGGATGAGGCCATGCAGAGATTTGAAAATAAGGATGAGAATTTTAAAATCAAGGCATTGTCGAACGGAAAGCCAATGTAGGTCAGTGAGCACAGGAGTGACGGGTGAACGGGACTTAGTGCGAATTAGGATACGGGCAGCAGAATTTTGGATGAGGTCAGGTTTATGGAGGGTGGAAGATGGGAGGCCAGTCAGGAGAGTATTGGAATAGTCAAGTCTAGAGGTAACAAAATCATGGATGAGGGTTTCAGCAGCAGATGAGCTGAGACAGGGTCGGAGTCGGGCGATCTTACGGAGGTGGAAGTATAAAGACGCTGTATAAATGCAAGTTATTGTTGGGGAACTTCAGTTGGTTTAAATTAACTATAAATCTTTCATGGCACAAATGAGATTTCTGAACCTACCCAATTTTAGTTGTATGCTACTGTAGGAGGAGGACTAATGGTGCAAGAAGTCAGTTTAATTGCACATTTTCAGAGCTTTGCAATAGACATGTCTCCTTGTGAAGATTTAATGCATTTTCAAGTTGGTGTGGTTATTCTTTGGGCTTGCTGTGGAAAAACCAGATGCTTCTAGCTGACATCAAATATTCTGGATTCATTGTGTGTCCATGTAAGTAGGTGTGGTGAAGAATGTAGGTGGGACTGTGTAAATATTTAAAGTAGAATTGATTATAAAAACCAGAAAGTTAAATAATTAATCTTCCGGTTACCCAGACACACAGCACAGCCTGGTATGGTACATTTATTTTAACATTTTGCTCTAGCATGCAGTTTGGAAGCCGTGTGCTCTGCTAAATTCAGTGATGTATTATTACACATTTAAGAACATAAGAATATAAGAAATAGGAAAAGGAGTAGGCCATACAGCCCCTCGAGCCTGCTCCACCATTCAATAAGATCATGGCTGATCATCAACCTCAAATCCACTTTCCCGCCCGATCCCCATATCCCTTGATTCCCTTAGAGTCCAAAAATCTATCTATCTCAGCCTTGAATATACTCAAAGACTCAGCCTCCATAGCCCTCTGGGGCAGAGAATTCCAACGATTCACAACCCTCTGAGTGAAGAAATTCCTCCTCATCTCAGTCTTAAATGGCCAACCCCTTATCCTGAGACTATGCCCCGTAGTTCTAGACACTCCAGCCAAGGGAAACAACCTCTCAGCATCTACCCCGTCAATCCCCTTCTGAATCTTGTATGTTTCAATGAGATCACCTCTCATTCTTCTAAACTCCAGAGTGTATAGGCTCATTCTACATAATCTCTCATCATAGGACAGCCCTCTCATCCCAGGACTCAATCTAGTGAACCTTTGTTTGATTCCATTGTTCCGTACTTTCATCTTGTTAGCCATTCCATACCAGTAGACAATGTCTGATACAACCCAGCCAGTGCCCAATAATGATAGTCATAAAACACAATTACTGATAGCACAAGCTCACCAATGAATGTGTAGAAGTAATGATACCATCATGACAGTATTTATGTTCTATTTTCTGTCTCCCATCATCCCCCATCCTCACTGATCTCCACTGGCCAAGTCACCAAATGCATTGAATTTAAAATCTTTATCCTCATCTTGAAATCCGTTCACAAACTTGTCCCACTCTACCTTTACAATCTCCTCCAGCCTTGCATTCCCTCATGCACCCTGAATTTGGCCTCTTGTACCACTCAAACCCATTCTCTGGAGATTCACAGAATCACAGAATCCCCACAGTGCAGATAGAGGCCATTTCGGCCCATCGAGCCTGCACCGACACATATCCCACCCTATCCCCGTAACCCCACGTATTTAATCCCCCCTAACACTAAGGGTCAATTTATCATAGCCAAATCAACCTAACCCGCACATCTTTGGACTGTGGGAGGAAACCGGAGCACCCGGAGGAAACCCACACAGACACGGGGAGAATGTGCAAACTCCACACAGACAGTCACCCGTGGCCGGATTCGAACCCGGGTCCCTGGCGCTGTGAGGTAACAGTGCTAACCACTATGCCACCGTGTTGCCCTCAAACCCTTCTTCCTCCCTTCTTTCTCTACCTTTAAAAGACTTTTTAAGCCCATCTTTTCAACCAAGGTTTTCGTCACCTATCCCAACTCCTCCTCATGCCTCAAGTTTCTATTTTTTTCTTTATGTAAAGGTGTTATATAAATTAAAAAGCAGACCACAAAGGTAATGATCTCTGGATTATTACCTGAGCCAGGAGCAAATTGACATAGGGTCAATAGGATCAGGGAGATGAATGCGTGGCTCAAAGATTGGTGTGGGAGAAGTGGATTTCGATTCGTGCGGCACTGGCACCAGTACTGGGGAAAGAGAGAGCTGTTCCGTTGGGACGGACTACACCTGAACCATGCTGGGACCAGAGTTCTAGCGAATCGAATAACTAGGGAGGTAGATAGGGCTTTAAACTAAATAAGGGGGGTGTGGGGGAGGGTCCCGGTGGAGAGAAATTTAGAATGCTAAAGAGAAAAGACAAGGAAGCAGTGCAGGAAAGTGATTGGGGTAAGGATAACCAGATTGTGTCAGGAAGGGACAGAGCATACAAACAAAAGAGTGCACTAACAAATAGGGTCTGGGTAAGAAAAAATGGTAATAAGACAAATAGGGCCATAGTACAAAAAAATGTTAAGATGTCTAAAAATGTTAAAAAGACAAATCTAAAGGCACTGTATCTGAATGCACGAAGCATTCGTAATAAGGTAGACGAATTAACAGTGCAAATAGATGTAAATGGATACGATATAATAGCGATTATGGAGACATGGCTGCAGGATGACCAAGGTTGGGAGCTGAATATCCAAGGATATTCGATATTTAGGAAGAACAGGCAAAAAGGAAAAGGAGGTGGGGTGGCGTTGTTAGTCAAGGATGAAATCAGAGCAATAGTGAGAAAGGATATGGCTCAGCAAATCAAGATGTAGAATCAGTCTGGGTGGAGCTAAGAAGCACCAAGGGGCAGAAAACATTGGTGGGAGTTGTCTATAGGCCTCCAAACAGTAGTGGTAATGTAGGGGACGGCATCAAACAGGAAATTAGAGATGCATGTAACAAGGGTACTACAGTAATCATGGGAGATTACATATAGACTGGCCAAACCAAATTAGCAATAATGCTGTGGAGGATGAATTCCTGGAGTGTGTACGAGATGGTTTTTTAGACCAGTACGTTGAGGAGCCAACTAGGGAACAGGCTATCCTAGATTGGGTATTGTGCAATGAGAAGGGGTTAATTAATAGTCTTGTTGTGCGGGGTCCTTTAGGGAAGAGTGACCATAACATGATACAATTTTTCATTAAGATGGAAAGTGAAGTAGTCCAATCCGAAACTAGGGTCCTAAATCTAAACAAAGGAAACTACAAAGGTATGAGGAGTGAGTTGGCTATGATAGATTGGGGAGCTTCATTAAAAGGCATGATGGTGGATAGGCAATGGCTAACATTTAAGGAACGAATGCATGAATTGCAGCAGTTATACATTCCTTTCTGGCGCAAAAACACAAAAGGAAAAGCGGCCCAACCATGGCTAACAAAAGAAATTAAGGATAGTATTAGATCCAAAGAGGAGTCATATAAAGTTGCCAGAAAAAGTAGCAAGCCTGAGGATTGGGAGCAGTTTAGAATTCAGCAAAAAAGGACCAAGAGATTGATTAAAAGGGTAAAAATAGAGTATGAGAGTAAACTTGCAAGGAACATAAAAGCGGAATGTAAAAGCTTCTACAAGTATGTAAAAAGAAAAAGATTAGTGAAGACAAATGTAGGTGCCTTACAGTCAGAAACGGGAGAATTTATAATGGGGAACAAGGAAACGGCAGAGCAATTTAAACAAATACTTTGGTTCTGTCTTCACGGAAGAGGACACAAATAACTTCCCAGAAATGCTAGGGAACCAAGGGTCTAGTGAGAAGGAGGAATTAAAGGAAATTAGTATTAGTAAAAAAATAGTGCTGGAGAAATTATTGGGACTGAAAGCCGATAAATTCCCTGGGCCTGATAATCTGCATCATAGAGTACTAAAAGAGGTAGCCATGGAAATAGTGGATGCATTGGTTGTCATCTTCCAAAATTCTATCGATTATTGAACAGTTCCTGCAGATTGGAGGGTGGCAAATGTAACCCCACTATTTAAAAAAGGAGGGAGAGAGAAAACCGGGAACTACAGACCGGTTAGCCTAACATCAGTAGTAGGGAAAATGCTAGAGCCTATTATAAAGGATGTGATAACAGGACACTTAGAAAATATCAACGGGATTAGACAAAGTCAACATGGACTTATGAAAGGGAAATTGTGTTTGACAAACCTACTGGAGTTTTTTGAGGATGTAACTAGTAGAATAGATAAGGGAGAACCAGTGGATGTGGTGTATTTGGATTTTCAGAAGGCCTTTGATAAAGTCCCACATAAGAGGTTAGTGTGCAAAATTAAAACACATGGGATTGGGGGTAATATACTGGCATGGATTGAAAATTGGTTAACAGACAGGAAACAGAGAGTAGGAATAAATGGGTCTTTTTCGGGGTGGCAGGCGGTGACTAGTGGGGTACCGCAGGGATCAGTGCTTGGGCCTCAGCTATTCACAATATATATCAATGATTTGGATGAGAGAACCAAATGTAATATTTCCAAGTTTTGCTGACAACACGAAACTAGGTGGAAAACTTCGGTAGGAAAACAGAAAGGCAGAGTATTATTTAAATGGTGATAGATTGGGAAATGTTGATATAGAAAGGGACCTGGGTGTCCTTGTACACCAGTCACTGAAAGCAAACATGCAGGTGCAGCAAGCAG
Source organism: Squalus acanthias (assembly GCA_030390025.1). Taxonomy (NCBI): domain Eukaryota; kingdom Metazoa; phylum Chordata; class Chondrichthyes; order Squaliformes; family Squalidae; genus Squalus; species Squalus acanthias. The sequence goes on from CM059439.1 coordinate 21,628,955, forward strand.
TTAGGGAGGCAAATGGTATGTTGGCCTTCATTGCAAGAGGATTTGAGTACAGGAGCAAGGATGTCTTACTACAGTTATACAGGGCCTTGGTGAGACCACACCTGGAGTACTGTGTGCAGTTTTGGTCTCCTTACCTAAGAAAGGATATACTTGCCATAGAGGGAGTGTAGCGAAGGTTCACCAGACTAATTCCTGGGATGGCAGGACTGTCTTATGAGGAGAGATTGGGTCGACTAGGCCTGTATTCACTAGAGTTTAGAAGAATCAGAGGGGATCTAATTGAAATGTATAAAATTCTGACAGGGCTAGACAGACTGGATGCAAGGAGGATGTTTCTCATGGGGGGTCTAGAACGAGGGGTCACAGTCTCAGGATACGGGGTAGGACATTTAGGACTGAGATGAGGAGAAATTTCTTCACTCAGAGGGTGGTGAACCTGTGGAATTCTCCACCACAGAAGGCTGTGGAGGCCAAGTCACTGAATATATTTAAGAAGGAGATAGATAGATTTCTAGACACAAAAGGCATCAAGGGGAATGGGGAGAGAGCGGGAATATGGTATTGAGATAGAGGATCAGCCATGATCATATTGAATGGCGGAGCAGGCTCGAAGGGCCGAATGGCCTACTCCTGCTCCGATTTTTCTATGTTCTATGTTTTCTTGCACTTTAAAAGGATGCTAATATATTGTTATCAAAGTAGAGGCAGAAAAACAGTTAGTTTACTAGATTGTGCCAACTGCTTTAATATACAAAATCAATAAAGGCTATGGGGGGGAATTTTAACCCTCAAGGATGAGTGGGTTGGGTGTGGGTGGGAGGTAACATTTTTAAAATGCTGAAACACGACCCGGTTTTAACAGAGACGGTGCGGGGGGGGGGGGGGGGAATATTTTTTAACTGAATTTTTTTTTTAATGCATGGAGGCCGGGTTTCCTGGGGCTCTGGAATCTCAGCAGATAAAAGGAGGCGAGAAGAATTTCCTGAAACATTCTTGGGACGGGGTAAAATTGTTGTTCTTTTGGCTTTTCGTTTCTCAACCACTACATTGAAGATCAATTTAAATACTTGTTTAATGCCAATTCATTGTTTCCTTGTGGTTTTGTTCGTGATGGTGCATTTTCATTCAAATATGGTGAGCTTCAGCTACAGTGCAGTGTACGATGAACACACTATTGTATCTGTTATGCAGGATAGTTAGCAAGCAATGTTACAGGTGTGCTTGGTGTACTGATCCTGCACTCATAAAGTAACATGATACATATAAACATGGCCACTGCCACGTTGCTCTTCCACCCATCATTTTTGTTGTAAAATTTAACAGCACTTACCAAATGATATAATCGTGGGGTCGTGTATCGCAATTATAATCAAAGCTATTTTGCAGACAAAAATTGCAATTTGCATTTTCATGAATAAAGACGCTTACTATTTGCAGTGTGTCTGTAAGGTTGGCTGTTAACAGAGGGTCTTGACATGACATGACGACAGCGTTGCTACTTCCATATCCCATGCAAGCAGAGTTCACTTCAGTGATTTAATTTGATTCATTTTGATATTCTGCATGTACTGAAAATCCCTTGGTAGCAAACCCCAATTTTTTATAACCCCATGTTGATCATTCTCTAACTGCTAATATGGGGAAATGCATCTCTACATTTAGTGCTGCAGTCTACGCTTCTCATGGAATCCAGTCTTTGAGGCAGGGACAAATACAAAGGCAAGAAAGGGTACTCTCCAAATTGAAGTGTCAGCTGGGCACCAAAGCTTACAGTACATGGATACTAGTGGCTTTTGACTGCCACTAGTATCCAGATTCTTTGGAAAATTTGGGATGAGCTAGTGTTGTACTGTGCATTTGAGTGGTCAAGAAAGAGCTATGTACAAACCAAACAAAGCTGTAAAATTTCGGAGACAATGACGTAGTCAAGAGATATTTTGGTTTGATAAACCAATGTATAAATTCAGGTAACACACTTGCTTTGACATCACTTAATGAGCTTTATGCATGCTCCACGTACTGATCTTAATTATTTTATTTGATCTGTGTTTACCCCAGGCATTGCCTGTATCGCCTTATCCATTGTGGATCAGCAAGGAAACCCCATACCGACGACGCAACAGCAAGAACCAACAGACCCTTCCAAACTATGCTTTGCCATGGATCTCATCCAGGAGGCAGACTTCAACAAGTTGACCAGTGCCTCCAGACACGAGAGCAGCTCTGAAGGAAAAATATCAGGTAGCTAGCACTGTATTTTCAAATAGATAAATATGTGGTTGATTCTTAATGTCCTCAAGGCAACTAGGGGTGGGAATTAAATGCTTCCTTGCAAGCATTGATGACGTGCCTAAGAATACAATTTTTTTTTAAAGTTATGAATTTAAGTGTAGTTGCAGAGTAAGATCCACTCCATTATGCTGAAGCTTTTATTTTTTTTTAAATCACTGGTGGTGGATGGAAGAATGAGACTGTACAGTTGAACTAAAAACATATTCTGTTACAGCATTAGATGTTTATTTGATTTGTATGATTTCACACTGCCACTGTTTCTTGGTAGCTGGGGCCTATTGGGAGATGGTGAGGTGAGACTTTTTTTAAACTGTTCTCAAATGTGAGTGAAGCGGGCAAGGCTGGATTTAGTGTCCATCTCAATTAGCCTTGTGTGGTGAGTATTCCATCACACCCTCGACTTGAGCCTTGTAGATTGACAGGTTTGAGGGGTCAGGAGTTGAGCCACATATCGTAGAGTACCCAGCTTTTGGCCTGCTCTTGTAGCCACGGTGTTGATGTGGCTGGTCTGGTTCAACTCCTAGTCAATGATGACCTCTAAGATGTTGATAGTGAGGAACTTGGCGATGGTGTTGCTATTGAAGGTTCTGCTTAGTATTCTATAATACCTTGTATGTCCCCTTTCAATTACCTCCTCTCAAAGCAGAAAAGTCAAATTATTTCTAACATTTTTTTATAACTCTTCCTCTGATACTAGGATGAGTCTCATGGGCCTTCCCTGCATTGCTTCCAGGGCTTATATATTTCCCTTGTGTATTTAAAAAAAACTTTTATTTATTTATGCATTCACGAGATGTGGTTGTCACTGTCAACACCAGCATTTATTGCCCTTCCCTTGTTGCCCTTGAGAAGGTGGTGGTGAGCCGCCGCCTTGAACTGTAGCAGTCTGTGTTGTGAAGGTACTCCCACAGTGCTGTTAGGGAGGGAGTTCCAGGATTTTGACCTGGTGACGATGAAGGATCGGTGATATATATGTCGAAGTCAGGATGGTGTGTGACGTGGAGGTGGTGGTGTTCCCATGCGCCTGCTGCCATTGTCCTTCTAGGTGGTAGAGGTCACGGGTTTGGAAGGTGCTGTCGAAGAAGCCTTGGCGAGTTGCTGCAGTGCATCATGAGGATGGTATTCACTGCAGCCACGGTGCGCTGGAGGTGGAGATAGTGAATGTTTAAGGTGGTGGATGGGGTGCCAATCAAGTGGACTAATTTGTCCTGGATGGTATCGAGCTTCTTGAATCTTGTTGGAGCTGCACTCATCCAGGAAAGTATTCCATCGCACTCCTCACTTGTGCCTTGTAGGTAATGGAAAGGCTTTGGGGAGTCAGGAGGTGAGTCACGTGCCGCAGAATACCCAGCCTCTGACCTGCTCTTGTAGCCACAGTATTTATGTGGCTGGTCCAATTAAGTTTCTGGTAAGTGGTGACCCCCAGGATGTTGATGGTGGGGGATTCGATGATGGGACGTTTTGCTAGTTATAGGTGCCATATAAATGCAAATTATTGTTGTTGTTGGTAATGCCATTGAATGTCAGTGGGAGATGGTTAAACTCTCTCTTGTTGGAGATGGGGGTAGGGGAAATAGGAAGTGCTCCAGGCATCACGAATTTGGAGTAGGCTTGATGGACCAGCTGGTGTTTTCCTGCCCATTATTTTCATATGTTCGTATAGTGCTCTGCAGAGGTCACACCTTGAATAGTGTGGCCTCAGCAGAGCACTATATAGCTTCAGCAAGACAGCCTCAGCTGTGCACTCTACTGATTTGACGGCATAGCTCAGCTCTGTTTGCATTGTGATTGCTGCTCTGCAGTGTACATCACTCTCGGATCTATTTCAACCTCTCCCTTAGCCAATTTTGACACAACTCATGGACTAAGTGTGCTGCCCTCTTTTTCTACCAATGTGTAACACTTCTCTGTATTGAGTTTCATCTTCCCACTGGAAAATTTTGACTAGGTCCTTCTTTAGTTATTTGACTGCTCCCCTAATTTAGTGTACTCAGTGATTTTGACAAACTTACCCTGCACTTCTCAATCCAGGTTACATAGACGTTACAAGACAGAAGCGGACCGTTGGGCCCAACAGTCCGTGTTGTTCGTTATTCTCCACGTTAGCAGTATCCTAATCCAGTGTGTCCACTCTGTTCCCATATCCCTTCTACTCCCCTTTCCTTCTACCACCTATCTAACCTCTTCTTAAATGTTGACATGGTTTCTGCTTCAACCCCTAACACTAGTAGTGCGTTCCACAGCCTCTCAATCCTCTGTGTAAAAGTAACTTCTCCTGCTCTCATAAATTTCTTACATTTCTGTCCCTTTCTTCTAGACCCCTCAGCCACTGCAAACAGTCTGTTTCTATTTCGTCTGTCCCATCCCTTCATAATTTTAATGTAGTTTAGAAATAGTTTCAATGTCAGCACATCCACTTTGTACATCTCCCCCAACTGGCATTCCTCTAACCAATGTTCCCTCTCTGCCGGTCCCGCGCAGCCCAGGACCGGCTTTACTAATGTTAAATTTCACGCATGCGTGAGACTGTGAATGGGCCGCGCAGCCCCTTAGAGGATGAACATTGCCTCTAACTAGTACCTGCTGCGTCCGACCTTGCACCAATTCCGTAGCACCTGCAAGATTTACCAAGGGCAAATACTACCTTCAGCTTGTTTAGCAACCCATCATGCAGAATTTTAGCAAAGATTTGCTGGACGGTGAGGTGCACTACAGCATAAGGTTTTCCAATGTCCACTGGAAAGTCACTTCCTAAAAATATGTCAAGCAGGTTGGCCAGGCAGCATCTCCCCATTCTGAAATCATCTTGGCTGCCATCTTCTAGTTATTTGTTCCTAATGTTCAATCCATTATTTTGCTTGTCACTAATGTAAGGCTAATGGAGCCATAGTTAACTGATTTTGTCTTGTTGCCATTTTTTAAAAAGAGGTACTGCCTTTGCTTGTTTCCAACTCAGTGGGACTTCCTCTTCATTTATCGACTCACAAGGACAGTTAGCACTTTGAAAATTTCATCCCTGATCTCTCATGCCCAGAGTGCAGTGTGGTATCTGAGCAGCAGTGTGATTTAACAGGCCTGCGTTGGGCATTCAGATGTAACCAACAAGCCCCAGATGTTACTGAACAGCATATGAACACTCGTACAGGTGCACATCACAGAGTGTGGGCGTAACTGACCATCCCGAGATTGATTGGTTGTACAGCTGAACCTCTTAACCACTGAGTCTAATCACTGTGTTGTCTCCTTAGACCCAAACACCCTTGTACGCTTTGATATCTGGGAACAGGGAAACATTAGTCTACTGCAACTTACTGACAAACTTCAGAATGGTCTCCGTCATGCCCTTTGTGATGTTGTTATGGAATTTCGAATGCTCCAGTGCCCACTCTGTGTGGAGTCCTACTGTCCAGTCATGGTCACACCAGAGAGTGACATCAACAATGGTAAGAGTTTAAAATTCACAAATCAATGTAGTACAATATAGAGGGAAAATGCTGTTATAAACAATAACCAGGTATTCCAGGTCATTTTTGCAGAGCTGTGGGAATGCTTATTGATACGAGAAAGATGCTCACTGTAAGGCTGGGTTGCAGTTTCAAGTGGGATAGGCATCCAAAACTCTGCTGCCCATATCCTATCCCACTCCTGTCCTTGCTGACCTACAATGGCTCCTGATCCTTAAATGCTGCCAATTTAAAATTCTCATCCTTGTGTTTAAAATCCCTTCATGGTCTTGCCCCTCCCTAACTCTGTAACCTGCTGCAGCCCTATAACTCCCTAGAACTCTCTGATCTTCTGATTCTGGCCTTGTGCATCCTTGCCCTTCCTTTAGCCCAGCATTGGCGGCAGTGCCTCCACCCACCTATTCCCCATGTTCTCGAATACCCTCCCTAAACCCCTCTGTCTCCACGTCCCTTTCCTCCTTTAAGACCCTCTTTGACTAAGCTTTTGGTCACGCCTCCTAATATTTTCTTTTTGTCTTGGCATCCATTTTTGTCTGATTACACCTCTGTTAAGCGCCTTGAGACATTTTTCTACATTAAAAGTGTTATATGAATGCAAGTGTTGTTGTGGATCAATTGATACAATGTCCCCTTTAGAATCTTTCATACATCCCAGGTTTTCCCTGACTTCCTGTGTGCTACAAATATATTTTTAGTAGCCTTTCCTATTGCAAGCATTTCTTAACATTTCATTCTTTCCTTTTTTGTGACTGGTCAGGTCGACTCAGCAGGTCTGGGTCAGAGATTAAGGAAGCAACTATCCTTTCTGTCAGCACGACTGGAAGTAAAAGCAGTCCTGTATCCGTGCAAATTGTACCTACCACATGTAACCCAGAATCTACCACTCCAACAAGCAAGACAGGCCGACGTAGTTTCTGGGATATGCTGGTGAGTGCCGAAACATTGAGGCCTGTAATGTTACACCCAAAGCGTGAAATGTCGCTGTAACACAGAGTGAATCGTGCGCACACACCGCAACTGTGGCGGCAAGGTCACTGTGTGTTGCAGAGCCAGGCGCACAGTCTTCCTTGAGGTGAAAAATAACTGGGAATCCTTATATGTTTCAGAGTAAGACTGATTTCTCTGACACTGGCACTCCCAAGACCACAGACGACATTGTTCTCGAAAGGACCGATGACAGTCGCATCCGTCGCAGGCACAAAACCGAACATTTGAAGCAGTCCTCCAGTCACGAGCGAACATCCACAGTGGAATTGGAGCAAACGCAGAGGCAGGTGGCTTCAAGAAGGTACAGTCCCCACCACTTTCTCCATCCACGTTTATCCCGGACAGTTACCAGTGCCTATAATCCGGCAAATGGCGCTAACCATTTGCCAGTATCATACTCCGCAATTACAAAGGTGGCGTTTAAACTGTATTGGGTGGGCCAGCTATTTCGGGTGGTCCGAGGAAGCAGCAGCAATTTAATCTTTTCTGTTTAGTGCTTTTAGAGGACTTAACTTTTGAACAGTGTGATTTTAAATTTTATTAACGCTACCACGTTATACCGGCTATTACGTATAGCGGGTAAATCGTGTACACACAAATGTGCCCACTATAAGTGATGGGTACTGTATATGACAACTGTCATTGTTTGTAGTTTTTATTTAATGGTGTAGATAGAGGCCAGTGAGTGATATAGCAACAAATTGAAACCATGCAGATCTGATCTGTTACAGCTTGAGATGCTTATCTGGGAATGTGAATAAAAAATTACAAATTCCAGCCCTGGACCCCCAAGGTGGGCCCATTTCTGCCAATCGACAAGCCAATATACTTGCTTTCTCTCTGTGAACCCAACTACTGATTTTCCCCCAGGCCAGACATACAGGAATTCCCACTTGGAAGTCCCCAGCTCTCCTGGTTGGCCTTATTTGGGATGGGCAGAGGCTCAACCCCTTAAAAGACCCCGGGGAAACTGCCAGAGAAGGTCAGGAACCACCTGTATCCAGGCCTTGGCCTAATATGCAGCGCTTCTGCAAGTCTCGCAGGAATATGCTGGAAAGACCATATATATTTGGCTACGATATGCCTATCCATATAAGTCTACATTCTGTGCACTAGGTTTCCAATAGTCTTTCTGTAGCAGGAAGGGGATTACTAATCAATACCCTGTGTGTCACTGGACCTTTCTCTGATGGGTATGGGTGATACGATCATTGTTTATAAATATATCCAAGTATGTTGAGGTACAGTGCCAAGGATCAATCTCTCTAATGTTCGCTCTTGTGCACACTCTCTTTTTCTATCTGACTTGTATTCTCTAAATCGATGCCTATCATGCAACTGATTAGTAGGTTTTATCAAGTTAATGTCTTTATTTCTATGGGGAGAGAGAGTATTTAATAGTCCTCAATTAATAATGAAAATCAGATATCTGTTGTTGTCCTAATTTACATAGACAGGTTAGAAATGACTCACTGTTGTAGTGCTCCAGTGTGTGCATGTAGCTTTGATATACACAGGTGAAATGCACTGGAACAAATAAGGTCATTGCCATTGCCTGTTAACTCTCTGCAGGAAGCGGACTGGCCAGCTGGAGGAAGGAGACCTGGGTTCTCTTCATCAGCTCTTCCACGTCACTTGTCAGCAATGGATGGCATTCATGGGTAGACTGGGTGAGTACATATTCTGGATTATTTATACAATTCTGAACAATTGCTGTGTTTGGACATGAAATACTTAATTATTTTGTATATCCATGCATGAAGTACTCTGATAAATTAATGGCAAATTTTGTCTTTACGGAACCGTTTGTATTTTAAACTGTTGAATAAAATATTAAACCCTAGATGTCAGCCTTGGCTCAGTGGCAACACTCTCGCCTCTGATTTATTTATTACTGTGATAAGAGGCATGGGACCTGTGTGTAAGTGCTGAAAATTAAAGTTAATGGCATTTCTCTATCTGTGATGCTTCTGGGTCCATGATACATTTGGACATATAAAGATGGGCTCTTAATAAATAGAAATGTTTACTGGGTCTTGGATGTACAGCTTAATTGCCCTCGTCCATCTTTTTGTCCACTAACAGAACAGGTTGGTGAAATTGTAGGCCTGAATTGGCTAGGATCCATTCATCTCCCCTCGTATTTAAATTGAAATCTTTTCAAGTCCAGCTGTGTGAAGCTGCAGGTGCAATAAGCTACAACAAACTCAGTGATGTTTACAGCTAGAGTGATGCCATTTGTCTCTCTTCAGAGCTGATTATCCAGCTTTAGCCAGGATGAACCTTAGAGTCAGTGGATTATTCCACAGCTAGCATGCAACAGTGCCTGGAGCACTGAATAATAGTTAACCAGTACCCTAAAGGCCTGTTCTGGAGTTTTTTCTTTTTGCCAACACCAGCTGTCCTCTAAACATCATTAAGCTATTGTTCTGCTGTTTAATCAAGAAGAGTTGAAATCGGTCTGTCATTAATGTGAGTGAAGCAGATGTAAAGTAGAGGAAGTTCAATGAAATTCTAAAATAATTTGCAATTAACAGACATGAGTAAACTTTCAACGGTTGTTGAACAGTGGTCCAGATCTACATCATAAATTGCTCCTTCATCTTGGTTACCTAGTGAAGGGGTTTAATTTGTATCGAGGTTTAAAAAGATAATGCTTGTTTTTTTTATTCGTTCATGGGATGTGGGCGTCGCTGGCAAGGCCAGCATTTATTGCCCATCCCTAATTGCCCTTGAGAAGGTGGTGGTGAGCCGCCGCCTTGAACCGCTGCAGTCCGTGTGGTGAAGGTACTCTCATAGTACTTTAGGGAGGGAGTTCCGGGATTTTGACCCAGTGACTATGAAGGACCGGCGATATACTTCCAAGTCAAGATGGTGTGTGACTTGGAGGGGAACTTGGAGGTGGTGGTGTTCCCATGCGCCTGCTGTCCTTGTCCTTCTAGGTGGAAGAGGTCGCGGGTTTGGGAGGTGCTGCCGAAGAAGCCTTGGCGAGTTGCTGCAGTGCATCTTGTAGATGGTACACACTACAGCCATGGTACGCCGGTGGTGGAGGGAGTGAATGTTTAAGGTGGTGGATGGGGTACTGATCAAGCGGGCTGCTTTGTCCTGGATGGTGTCGAGCTTCTTGAGTGTTGTTGGAGCTGCACTCATCCAGGCAAGTGGAGAGTATTCCATCACACTCCTTACTTGTGCCTTGTAGATGGTGGAAAGGCTTTGGGGAGTCAGGAGGTGAGACACTCGCCACAGAATACCCAGCCTCTGACCTGCTCTTGTTGCCACAGTATTTATGTGGCTGGTCCAGTTAAGTTTCTGGTTAATGGTGACTCCCCCAGGATGTTGATGGTGGGGATTCTGCAATGGTAATGCCGTTGAATGTCAAGGGGCGGTGGTTAGACTCTCGCTTGTTGGAGATAGTCATTGCCTGGACTTGTGTGGTGCGAATGTTACCTGCCACTTATCAACCCAAGCCTGAACATCGTCCAGGTCTTGTTGCATGCGGGCATGTACTGCTTCATTATCTGAGGGGTTGTGAATGGCACTGAACACTGTGCAGTCATCAGCGAACATCCCCATTTCTGACCTTGTTGGGGAGTGAATCCCAAACTGAGGCAGACTGGTTGTTGTCGGGTGTGCCTGCTCATTCGGTTGTGAAACTTTGTTGATTTTCTGGAAGTTGTCAACTTGTAGCTTGACTGTGAACATCCCATAAGCAGGGGCTTTTTAAAGTTACAAGTACCATATATGAGAAACTTAACAGGCAATGTGACTCCTTCTGACATGTAATGATAGAATGATGCAGTCTACTACCGTGTAATGAAGTATTATGAGTGATGGAGCATTAAGAGGTGAGGAAGCTTAGAAAGCTTCCTGATGTTGGCTTTAATGGAATCCTTACCTATAGTACCTGCGCTCTCACGAAGATTAATCTGCAGAAGCATCCTATGATGTGTCAAGAGAGTACATCCAATGACTCGTTCTCACAGTTTAAGTAGGAGAGAGGCAGTTTACTTTTGGAGCTGCTGGTAATTGTTGGTGTGGTGACAGCACAACCAACTGCAGTCCAAATGGATAATAAAATGTACATGGCTGGTTGACAGCTCTACAGATAAACGCAAATCCTACATTACTACACCTCACTAATAAAAGGGACTAGAAAGCTTGTTTATTGATTCGATTTCATTTTAAGTTGACAGTTATTTGTAGAGTGCTTTAAAATCAAATAATATTGTGGCCTGCAGCTTTAAGCGTACAATCTTGATAAAGCTGATCGAAGATTTCTTATACACACAGGCTGCAATACCATTTAGTAGCTTGGTATAGCTCTGTCCATGTTTTAAGGGTATTTTTGTTGTGTTTCCCCCCCACCCCCCCATAAAATTCCAGGAGAGGGAGGCAAGTAACCTGCTCACTTTGAGCTCTTGATCCAACTGCTAGACTGAGTGCTAGAGTGTCCTAAGCTTCCCAATTTTCTTGAGAAAATATTTTACGTTCATTTGGCACTTCTTCACACTGACACAACTGTCTTGGAACGCTTCATATTGGGGAGTTGTAGGCTTGAATCTGCATCTTACCACTCCACTTTACTGTGTTCCTAATGCTTTGAAATGACTGAATCCTGGTGTTGTCTTGCTATGTGCCTCATTTTCCCTTGCAGGATGTCCCTCGGTACAGCAGTGCTCTGTTGATATTGGCTCCCGATTTCTACTCCGCTCCATTCTCACCGAGATTGTGAATTTGATCAGCAGTCTTGCCACTGACACAACTGTCAAGATTTTTGAGAAAATTAGGTTAGTTTCAGTGCATTTGTGATGCGGGCTGTAGGAACTTAGTATTATGTTTTGGGACTCTATGCTTTCATGTCTGTTGTATGAGTTCAAGTCAAAACAATACAGAATTAGTGCTGAACCTTTTCTGCCTTGGAATGGAGAGAGCAGCCAAAAGACACTTTCATTCTTTAGTCCTTTAGGGGCATGAAGGTTTTCTCTGCGTGCTTTATATTGCTCATGCTCTAGGCTTCGCTTCCTGTGGGTCTGTCACTCTTGCCAACTCGAGGTTTGTTGCACATAAAAAAAAAAAGCACATCTAAGAGATCTAGTGCAAATGTGTCTCTCTCCCCCTCCCACACAAGCAGCATGCAACATGCAGTTATCTATGAAAATGAAATTATGCCCACCATCACTCAAAGTTCAAAACTGATGTATACAGCTGAGATGCCACAGACTTGTCTGATGAATATGCTTTTCAAGTTCTGCAGCAATGAGTGTACATTCTGCTACAAAAGTTACATATTTGCGACTTTTTCATCCATTAATGACGAAATGACTCGTTCTAGTGTTTTGTGACAAACTCATTTTTGTCAAATATACGTTTCAAAAATTATTCCATAAAATCCCACTGGTCAGTAGCATTCTACAAGGAATTATGCTTTGCTTGGATTGGGGTAATACACGCTACATTTTGCCTTTTTCATGTGGAGGAGTATTACATAGGATAAACAGCACAGAAACAGGCCATTCGGCCAACCAGTCAATGCCGGTGTTTATATACTCCACTTGAGCCTCCTCCCGTCTTTCCTCATCTAAATCTGTCAGTATAACCCTCTATTCCCTTCTCCCTCATATGCTTGTCCAGCGTCCCCTTAAATGCATCTATACTATTCGCTTCAACCACTCCCTGTGGTAGCGAGTTCCACATTCTCACCACTCTTTGGGTAAAGAAGTTTCTTCTGAATTCCCTATTGGATTTCTTGGTGACTATCTTATATTGATGGCCTCTAGTTTTGCTCTTCCCCACAAGTGGAAACACTCTCTGTATGTACTCTATCAAAACCTTTCATAATTTTAAAGACCCCTGTTAGGTCACCCCTCAGCCTTCTTTTTTCAAGAGAAAAGAGACCCAGCCTGTTCATCCTTTCCTGATATATATACCCTCACATTTCTGGTATCATCCTTGTAAATCTTCTCTGCACCCTCTCTAGTGCCTCTATATCCTTTTTGTAATATGGCGACCAGAACTGTACGCAGTACTCCAAGTGTGGTCTAACCAAGGTTCGATACAGGTTTAGCATAACTTCACTACTTTTCAATTCTATCCCTCTGGAAATAAACCCTAGTGCTTGGTTTGCTTTTTTATGGCCTTGCTAACGCTGTGGCGCAGCTTTTAGTGATTTGTGTATTTGTACTCTGAGATCCCTTTGTTCCTCTACCCCAACTGGACTCGCACCCTCCAAGTGATAAGTGACCTCCATATTCTTCCTACCAAAATGTAATACCTCACATTTATCTGTGTTGAACTTCATTTGCCAATTATATGCCCATTCTGCAAGTTTTTTAACGTCCTCCTGTAATTTGTTGCAGTCTACCTCAGTATTGACTATCCCCCCCAATTTGGTATCGTCCGCAAATTTAGAAATTGTGTTTTTGATTCCAAAGTCTAAATCGTTAATGTAAATTGTGAACAGCAGTGGTCCCAGCACTGATCCTTGTGGAACACTGTGAATAGCTACCCTTTACTCCCACTCTCTGCTTTCTGTCCTGAAGCCAGCTAGCAATCCATTCTGTTACTTGTCCCCTGACTCCACATTCTCTGACCTTATTTATTAGTTATAGGGTGATCATTGTAGCTTCAAGTTAATTTCCAGCTTCAGGGGGATGAGGGTGTAGCTTGAGTGAGAAACTCCCACCCCCGATGTTGGTGGCTGTGCCTTCAACTTCCTGGGGCTCACACTTTGGAATTTTCTACCTCCCTCTCCTCCATTAAGACCCTCCTTAAAACCCACCACTTTGACAAAGGTTTTGGTCACCCCTCCTATAATTTATAAGTTGTTGTCATCATTGTTCCAAAAGACTGTCGGAGACTGCAGCCACAAGATTGTTAATTCTTATCTTCAGAGATAATGCATTTTCTGAATCAAAACTTAACCCTGTTTTCTCCTTTCTTTGTGTTGTAGTTCTCCGCATGGTTCCACTTTCCTGCCATATTCTCTCAGTCAACACTCCAGTACTCGTCCTGGTTCTGCTAGACAGTTCATTCTGATTGGACGCAATTTCCACCAGTGGCGTTACAGTACTGAACAAGGTATGGATGTGTTGTAAATAATATTGGCTTTGTTTGGGTCTTCGCCTGCAAATCCAGTTAGCTAGCTGACTACAAAGTACAAATCCAAATTGATCTTTGCACTGATTGGTTTGGCGGACAAAATTTAGTAGCAGCCAGATGTTAAGTGAAGGTGATTATTGCATACCTTTATATTCACTCAGTGAGGTAAACTGTAAGTTTTGGACTTTCCTACTTTTAATACATGTGGGAGAGGTTGACTAGTTGTCGTGCGGCCAATCATGACAGTAAAATTGGAATCCTAGCCAATTGCTATCAATTTCTTAAAGAAGAAAAATCATGCATATTAGGCATTGCCTTTGCACAATTGGAACCTAGGTTTCAGTCCCCAGAGAGGAATGACGATTTTGCTCTATGTTGGGGGAACTGAGCAGTGCAGTAACCAAAGGAAGATGGTTGTGGTGGTTGGAGGTCCGTCATCACAGCCCCAGGACATCACTGCAGGAGTTCCTCAGGACAGTGTCCTAGGCCCAATCATCTTCAGCTGCTGCATCAATGACCTTCCCTCCATCATAAGGTCAGAAATGGGGATATTCGCTGATGACTGCACAGTGTTCAGTGCCATTCGCAACTCAGATAATGAAGCAGTCCATGCCCGCACGCAGCAAGACCTGGACGACATTCAGGCTTGGGCTGGTAAGTGGCAGGTAACATTCACGCCACACAAGTGCCAGGCAATGACTATCTCCAACAAGCGAGCGTCTAACCACCGCCCCTTAACATTCAACAGCATTACCATCGCTGAATCCCCCATCATCAATATTCTGGGGGTCACCATTAACCAGAAACTTAACTGGACCAGCCACATAAATACTGTGGCAACAAAAGCAGGCCAGAGGCTGGGTATTCTGCAGCGAGTGTCTCACCTCCTGACTCCCCAAAGCCTTTCCACCATCTACAAGGCACAAGTCAGAAGTGTGATGGAATACTCTCCACTTGCCTGGATGAGTGCAGCTCCAACAACACTCAAGAAGCTTGACACCATCCAAGACAAAGCAGCCCGCTTGATTGGCACCCCATCCACCACCTTAAACATTCACTCCCTCCACCACCGGCGTACCGTGGCTGCAGTGTGTACCATCTACAAGATGCACTGCAGCAACTCGCCAAGGCTTCTTCGGCAGCACCTCTTAAACCCGCGACCTCTATCACCTAGAAGTTCAAGGGCAGCAGGCGCCAGGGAACACCACCACCTCCAAGTTCCCCTCCAAGTCGCACACCATCCTGACGGAGAAGTATATCGCTGATCCTTTATCTGGATTGAACTTTGAATCCAGAGTTCAAAATCCTGGAACTCCCTCCCTAACACCACTGTGGGAATACCTTCACCACACGGACTGCAGCAGTTCAAGAAAGCAGCTCACCACCACCTTCTCAAGGGCAACTAGGGATGGGCAATAAATGCTGGCCTTGCCAGTGACGCCCTCATCCCATGAACGAATAAAAATAAAGTATGTTGGATGTTGCTTTCATTGCTGGAAGAAAGGTTTGAATCCCGAAGTGCAGAGATGAAGGTCTCCTCGCCTTCTAGTGGCTGCTAATTATGACAGTGGAAGAGAACAAAGCGAAAGAAAGTCATTTTAAATGTTTCAGTATATCCAATTTGATTTTACAAAATACATAGTTGGGATTCTTGGAACATTTAAATTGAATAATTATGTTAGCTTTTCTTGCTGAGAAGTCAGAATTTTTCTTGCGCATAATAAATTACATTCTAGTGAATGACTTTGAGCACACTGTGAGAAATTACCTTATCCCAGCCTGTCTCAGAGTCTCATTCCAAAATAAAGTTTAATAGATATATCATGGAACATTTTGAAGTGTGGTAATCATAAAAAGCTCTTTAATTGAAGCAATCAATCAGCTTGATTTGGATTGTAACACAGTAGGTGTAATAAATTACAGAAGATAAGGTCTTGTACATTAAATCAACTTACTTACATGTCCTATTACTAAGTCTCTTGTTTAGTATTGAAACCTCTCTCTGTCCTAGTGAGTGCCACGTGCTTGAGTGTAGTGATTGTTAATTTTCTATATCATGCTCTGCAATGCTGTGCCTGTTCATATTTTATGTGCCTACAGTTGACTGTGATGGTGATGAGAGCAGAACTTTGGTAAATAGTGTCAAACGTAAGTCTCACCAGATGGTTTTTATGGTGATTATGGTGGTGGGTTAAGCTTGTTAAGGAAAATCAGAATGTTGTGCTGTTCAGAAAATTTTAGAGCACCAGTTTATAATAATTTGTGTATCTCACGGAGGCCACAAATATGGGAGTGTAACAAATCGGAATGCCATACTAGTGTACTAGTAGGCATGCCTCTGAGATTGCAAGATACGTAATAACATCTGAGCAGTCTTGCCCATTTTCTCAATCGAAGATGACCATGTGGAGACAGGGCTGCAATGGAAATCACCACAAGTGTATTTGATTCATCAATCACCAGGGTGCAGTGATACTGCAACGGGTTGTAATTATTTTGTGGGTTGTAATCATTTTGCACTGCTCCGTTGTTTCCTGTTGGTGTTATTGTTTGCACCATGGAAGTGCAGCACTGAAAAGCTGCAGTTTTATTCGTCAACAACAGCTACATTAAGGCTAGAATTGTTCTGCATCCGTCCTCTGCTAACCAACCAATCTTGCTTTGCTAATGAGATTCAGTAAAATCTGGAACAAAAAGTGTTGTGAAAAGCTATGAGCCCCAACAACATCCTGTGCTGAAGACTTGTGCTCCTGAACTAGCCACGTACCTAGCTAACCTGTTCCTATACAGCTATAACACTGGCATCTACCTGACAATATGGAAAATTGCCCAGCTATGTCCTGCCAGCAAAAAGCAGGATAAACCTAACCCGTCCTATCAGCTCACTTCCAATCAACAGCAAAGTGATGGAAGGAATTGTCAACCGTGCTATGAAGCAGCATTTACTCACCAATAACCTGCTCACTGATGCTCAGTTTGGGTTCCGTCAGGATCACTCGGCTCTAGACCTCATTACAGCCTTGGTCCAAACATGGACATGAGCTGAATTTCAGAGGTGAGGTGAGAGTGACTGCCCCTGACATCAAGACAGCATTCAACCGAGTGTGGCACCAAGGAGCCCCAGTAAAACTGAAGTCAGTGGGGATTAGGTGGAAAACTGTCCATTGGCTGCAGTCAAACCTGGCACAAAGGAAGATGGTTGTGGTTGTTGGAGGCCAATAACCTCAGCCCCAGCACACTGCTGCAGGAGTTCCTCAGGGCAGCATCTTAGAGCCCAGCTATCTTCAGCTGCATCATTAATGACCTTCGCTTAATCATAATGTCAGAATTAGGGCTGTTCGTTGATCATTGCACATTATTCAGCTCCATTCGTAATTCCTCAGATAATGAAGCAGTTCATGCAGCAAGACCTGGACAATATCCAGGCTTGGGCTAATAAGTGGCAACTAATATTTGCACCACATAAGTGCCAGGTAATAACCATCTCCCAACAAGAGAGAGTCTAACCACCTCCCATTGACATTCAGTGGCATTACCATCTTGAGCCCCCCGCTATCCTGGTGGTCATCACCAAACAGAAATTCAACTGGAGCAGCTAAAGAAATGCCGTGGCTACTAGAGCAGATCAGAGGCTGCATATTCTGTAGCAAGTGGCTCACCTCCTGATTTCCCCAAATCAGTAAAGTTTGTTTACTACTTATTTAAGGTTTTTTTTTTTCTTTCCTCACTTTTAGCAGTGGCCTGCCTACATTGCAGACCATTCCAAGGCAAGATGTCAGGCAGGTCACCTATTCCTTTGGCTCTTCCTATACTGTCTGATGACTGACTTCATGGAAATAGACTGGGGTGTCTCTCTGAATTTTTTTAAAGCTTCTCTTGCAGTGAATTTATACTTGTCTTTCACCCTGGGTGCTTCCCCATGTTGGTATAGCTGAACTAGGTAACTAACCTTATGGGAAATCAAAAGTGCAATCCACGGTTTAGCACTGGAATGGCATGTTGGAACTCCAATATGCTGTGATGCCCGAGCTGCTTCCTTCTTAATTTGAAGGGTATGAAGGTGTTAGTTCTGAGATGAATTGTTCTTTTTGCTAATTACTTGAAAATCCAGTTTTAAAAAAGGGTGGCTTTCCCACAGTTTTGTAGTGTCCTAATATTGTTCCTTTTATCTCTCTCTCCAAAAAAACCATAAAGCTCACAAGGGGTTTCAGAGGTTCGAGGCTGTGGAGTTCAGTACTGCTGAGAAATCGGGCGATCCCTCAAGCCCAGGAATTAGTGGGAGGGGTATGGTTCCCCGGCAGCGATTCCTCGTAATTGACATCATCGATAAGAAGGTACATCCTGGATGAGCATCATTAAGTCCCTTTACTGCTACAGTAAGACTGAAGGTGAAATTCCTTCTGTAGGTTAATTATTACCTAAAATGTTACTGTGAGTATAAAACAGGATTTCTTTTTTGGTACTCGTAACATTTTTTTTTTGACTGCGGGAATTTCATCCTGTATATTTCGTAAATAGGAGAAGAATTACCCTTTGTAATTCATGTTAATATTGACTTATTTTCAGTTTATAATATAATGGAATTAGGAAATGCTGCAAAGACACCATAAGTCAACATCTATAAAGAAAAGACAGGTTAACGTTTTAGGTACAAACCTTTGCCCAGAAATGTTAAATCTTATCATTTGCTTTATAGATGCTAGTGGCCCTGCTGTCTATTTCCAGTATTTGCAATTAAAATGTTTTTTTTTCACTGTTTCTTCCCTCCTGTTTTTTTTTATTATTCTCCCCTCTATTTACCATGTGCTCTGTTTTTGTTTTTGCATGCTGACGTGCTCTTACTTTGTTTCCAGCTAATCTTGTATACCTATAACTGGTCAGTGGATCTGGGAGTGTCATTGAATCGAGGATTGATTCGTCTTATTCAATGGCAGAATGCACGCTCTCATGTGGTACACTGCCTCCTCAGTCAAAAGATGGGGCTCTTCCATCATTACTGTTTTGCTGATACACCTGTATACGATGACTCCAAACAGGTAACGGACCTCACGGACATTATAACCAATGTTCTCTTATAAGCCTGTAGAATGTAGGTCATCAAGTTCATAAATCGCACTCATTGGGTAATATTTGTAGGTGTGCTGCCATCATCTACAAAGTTGTACAATATGAACTTATGCTTTCTCTGTTGGAAATAAGGGAAATATATTGTAAGAGTACAATCGAAGGAGGAGGAAGAAGGTTTGTGAATGTAATAGGAGTGCAGAAGATGCCACAAATGTAGAAGTGATGATGTGTTTGGTGAACACTTTGAATGAAAGGAAAACCTCTGTAAGGGAATGCCTGAAATGAATGTAAGATAGGAAATTGTTCTGCCTGTAAGTAAAGCATGTCAAAGCATGTTTTGTGGTTTGATTGCTTATTGGACTATGAATTGTTTGGAACAAGTTAATGAATAACAAGTTAGTAAATTTCAATGAACTGAATAGTTCCCTGCTCTCTAGAGATTGTATCACTTGAGTAGTAGAGATAATACAAAGGGAAATTCTCACTAAATAATTTAAATGGCTCCAGTACACAGCAGGAATGAAAAATGGCATTCTGTGTGACAACTCTAAGAGTATATGAAAGAATGAACTTGGATTAATCATATCATCAGGATGTCCCAAAGCACAGTACTGCCAATTAATTATTGTTGACCTGCAGTCACAGTTATTATATAGGTAAACACAGCAGCCAATTTGCACAGAGCAAAATCCCACAAACAGCAAATGAGTGAATAACCAGTTGATCTGTTTTGTTAGTGTTGCCCGAGGGAGGAATGTTGGCCAGGATGCCAGGAGAACTCCCTGCTCCTCTTCAAATGGTACAAAGGAATCTTTTGCATCCAAATCTTATCCAAAAGATGAAACCACCAACAATGCAGCATTGCTTCAGCACTGCATAGAAGCATAAGTCTAGATTATGCGTTCAAGTCTGTAGTAGTGCAGGACTGAGACTCCGTAACAAGACTGCAACCAACTGAGCCAAGCTGAGGCATGAATATGACACTTATTTCAAATCTTTGAGTGAATCTCTGACCGGTTTTCAGCAACAATAGCTTACAGCACAAAAGTACCTCAAATTCAGCACTAATTGACATTAATTTGGCACACTCACTCAAAGAGGCGGAAGGAATAGAGGGGGAAATGTCAAATACCACACCGGCACCATATGGGAGTAGATGGTGTGAGATTGGGTTCCAGTGAAGTGCTAGGATTACGGCTATTAAGGTATGTTCTGTTATAAGAACAGAAGAAATAGGAGCAGGAGTAGGCCATTTGGCCCTTCGATAAGATCATGGCTGATCTTCTACCTCATCTCCACTTTCCTGCACAATCCCCGTATCCCTTGATTCCCTTAATATTCAAAAATCTATCGATCTCTGTCTTGAATATACTCAACGACTGAGCCTCCACAGTCCTCTGGGGTAGAGAATTCCAAAGATTCACCACTCTGAGTGAAGAAATTTCTCCTCATCTCAGTCCTAAATGGCCGACCCCTCATTCTGAGACTGACCCCTGGTTCTAGATTCCCCAACCAGGGGAAACATCCTCCCTGCATCTACGCTGTCAAGCCCTGTAAGAGTTTTGTATGTTTCAATGAGATCACCTCTCATTCTTCTAAACTCTGGAGAATATAGGTCTATTCTACTCAGTCTGCCCTCATAGGACAATCCCCCCATCCCAGGAATCAGTCTGGTGAACCTTCGTTGCACTCTCTCTATGGCAAGTATATCCTTCCTTAGGTAAGGAGACCAAAACTGTCCACAATACTCCAGGTGTGGTCTCACCAGGACCCTATATAATTGCAGTTATGCATGGGACTGGACCTGTACCTGTCTTTGGAATACCCAATGCTGAAAACCAGATAATTTTTATAACATTGTCATTCATGTGGCTGAGCACATGTAAGTTATGTGCTCTGGATTGGCACTTTGTATAAAGCTCCCATCTGCTACTTAGTTCTCCTTTTCATTTAGTTTCTGCCTTAGATATAGAAAAGTAACTTAAACTTACTAACTCAAATTTGCATCATAAAATAGACCTGTAAAATATTGTTGGGGAAGGACGGAGGGGAATTGAAACATCATTATTAGGCAATTTGCATCAAGGCTCTCTTAGGTTACAGCAAATTCCTCTGAACTGTGAGCCATAATGATATGCTGGAACAGATGGCATGCCTTTTGAAGCATGCAATTTTGATAGTAATTTAATAATCTGTTGTACAAAGGAACTGTGTTGCTTTCTAAAATTGGTCAGAATTCTGCAGGTACTTTCCCTGAAGGGGGTGGCAGGGCAACTGAGCATGCTGATAACTGCCATTGCTGTGCATAGGCACTCCGAGCATTGATCAACGTGACAGTAACTTGCCATGGCAACCAGCTGTTCGGTGCTGTCGGCACACATTAGGGACGGTCTCTGAACGTTAACAGGTAAATGGGAAAAATCCTTGCCATAGTTGACCAGCTGTTCAGAAATGTCATTGCATATCAGGGACACAGGCTGAACAATAACAAGGACCGTGATTGTGACCTTGCCAGTCGACGGAATTCTGTACCAATACATTATGTCATATCCTTTTGGCAGGCTTGTATAATTTTGATCATACATACACAAACAAACCTTTTTTTTTCCCCACCTAAAGCCACAACATTTTTATTCTGTACTGTTAGCCAATTTATCAATGACACGTAATGACAATTCATTCCACATTATTTGTGTGAACTGACCTCTTATCCAGCAAGAATCCAGCTGAATACCATGAGAAAGGCTCTAGGGAGCCCACGTTTCTCACACATTTCGTAATCCACAATGAATAGCAATGACAGCCAAAGGATGAGGCGGATTGCAATGCACTGATCCCTGCTAAATTGTAACTACACTCAGCTAACTGATTAGTACCAGAATTTCATGTCAGAATCCTGCTGCGGTTCTTCCTTAAGGATAATACTTGGGCTGTCTCTTTTCACGCACTGCGAGTTATATGCCAGCTTTAAATTGTGTGCAAACTACAGGAAACATTGCCAACCACTGAAAGTTTCACTGAGTGCCTCTGGTATCTCCTGCTAAACAATTTCACAGTCTGCCAATCCTGAGAGTTATTAGTAAAAGGACAAAGAAACAGATAGCAGAAACTCTGAACATTATGGGCACATGTGGCTGTCGCAAAACTCTAGAGCAGAAGCAGATAGTAGATGAGGACAAGAAACACCTCCCTCTCCTCAACTGGCTCAAGAAATCTCTCATCTGCTCCAAGACCCAGGATTTCCACATGTTGTCCAAGGCTCTCTTCTAACACAAATAATTCTTTAACTTCTTCCCGTCCTACTTGCCATGTTAAACCAGGAGAAGGGCAGAGTAGTCCTGCCCCCTTACTGGCTGAGAAAACTGTGGGTTTCAGAGTTTCTGATGCTCCCGGTGGCGCAACCTCTCAGAATACTTGAAGTGTTGCCTCAAAAATGAAGGAAATTGTAGATCCTGCCCATCCACAGTAACAGTGGAGGACTAGGCCTGACTGCACCAAAGTGGTGTACACTTCTGCTCTGTTGCTGCTTGAAGTGCCCAGAAACTTAGAAATGTAAACAAGCCCCAAAAGTGTTGTATTTAAAATGCGAGCCCACTAACTAGTGACTTGAAAGAAAGACTGGCATTTATATAGTGCCTTTCACAACCACCGGACATCCCAAAGCGCTTTACAGCCAATGAAGTACTTTTGAAGTGTAGTCACTGTTGTAATGTAGGAAACGGGGCAGCTAATTTGCGCACAGCAAGCTCCCACAAACAGCAATGTGATAATGACCAGGTGATCTGTTTTTGTTATATCGATTGAGTGATAATATTGGCTAGGACACCGGGGATAACTCCCCTGCTATTCTTCGGAATAGTGCCATGGGATCTTTTACGTCCGCCTGAGTGAGCAGACGGGGCCTCAGTTTAATGTCTCATCCGAAAGACGGCACCTCCAACGGTGCAGCATTCCCTCAGCACTGCACTGGAGTGTCAGCCCAGATTTTTGTATTCTGCAGTGGGACTTGAACCCACAGCCTTCTGACTCAGAGACGAGAGTGCTACCCACTGATCCTCAGCTGACACTTGGGTCACTAATCCAATACATCTTGCAAATCATTCACACAAAATCTGTACAACTGTCAGTGATGAATGATTATGGTGTCAGTCTCTGGACATGGACCTTATCATTTGTGAAGTAACACACTTTAATTGCACATTAGGAGTAGGGGACGGGGGAGGTAAACACTGAGGTCTTGGCCTGATGGGGTGTATGTACTTTGACCAGATTGTTTGTCAGAATAATTTAGTAGTTACTGGGTATGTACAGCCTGTATAAGGTGTGTGCTTGGAGGTCTGTTCGGCTGTGACAAATACACAGGTGGTTGTCCCAATTTTTTAGTTCACCCGATTGAACTGTATGCACAGGCCATCGATAGGCACTAGGTTAGGGTTGACTCACTCTTATCAGGTGTGGCTGATAGAGGATATATAGTGCTGGTAGAAAATAGTTATGGCCGCATAACCAATGGTGCGCAGACAGCATGCACCCCAACTGGGAGGCCAGAGACTCACCGGAAATTGGGCCGTGGGCCTCATTTCAATCATTTAAGTGAACTGGCCGGCCCCTGTTGCACCTCGAGGCAGCTTCCCCATTGCCTATTGATCAATGGCGGGCCACTTGCCTTGCTGTCGGCGGCCTTTAGGTTAAGTGCTGGGTGGAGGAGGATAGAGAATGGCAGAGGGGCCGATCGCAGGTGCTTGGGAGGTGCTGTTGGTGCCGGGAGGAGAACTGCTGCTCCTCCTGGCTCCATGTCAAACTTTAAAAGAAATGAGCGTAACCTTTTGATGGCAGCCTCCTGCTCGGCTGCATCTATGCCAGAAAAAACCTGAGCGGCGCCTGCTCCATTCAGGGAAGACCCTCTTTCCCTGAGGGGTCCTAAAACAGGTGTTCGGCCCCTGGTTAACATATGGAAAGGGGCCTGACGCCTGTTTTAGGTGACTGCCCTGAATGCCTGAACATCGTCCAAAACCAATATGGTGATGTATGTTTTTTAGGCTATGCCCCGCAAAAATTGGTCATTTTTGCTCCTGTTTTCTGTCTGGAAAGTTTTTCTGCAGCTTTTGGCGTGTGCAATATACTCATGATTTTAAATGCCATGTGAATGCTAAATACTGGATATTAAAAATTACAATTAAGAGAGCGTGTGAAAGTTAAGTATCTTCATGTGTCATTGGATTCTATGAACAAAATCAAAATCTTGCTGCTAATTTTTGTCAGAAAACCTCTGAGGGTCCTGGAAGGGTTAGTGTTCTGTGTGACTATGGCCCAGAAATTAAACAGTGAGTGTTCGCGCGGGGGTAAGGCTTCCCCGCGATATCTCACTCCGCGCCTACCTTTTTCCTCCAGGGCCCACACGAACTTTAGTTTCAAGGCCAGTCCCACATGCAGCTGTGCAGTGCTTGCGTGACCCAGAGACGCAATTAGTTCGTGCGAGCTCTGGGATCACGTGATTCAGTTAGAGCCAATGGCAGCACACCATCTTTCATTCATAGTTTTCACAGCAAGAGCTGTCAAAGCTATGAATCCTACACACCCCCAAAAGAACAGCTAAACCTCAATTAAATTTAAAAAAAAGCCATCACATTAATAAAATAAGTATAGTTAAATAAATTAACCACTTTAAACAAAAAATTAAATTTTTGAAAAAATTTAAAATCTTTTTAAAAGTTATAAAAATAAACTTACCTTTCTTTAAAGTCTCTAAAAAAGATAAACCTGTTGAAAAAAATTTAAAATAATACTTAATTACTACTTGTTAAGAGGGTCTTACGCCTCCTTTCTTCATGTGTAAAATCTTCCATGCTTACCTGCGCGTTCAAAGCTGCAAAAATAACTAAGTGCACTGCGTGCGCGCAGCCTGTAGCATGCACGCGGTTCACTTAGGAACCGCCCCCTTTTGAATTCACGAAGTGCCGGTTTCCCGCGCATGCGCAGTGCATGCAGGAAACCGGCAATTGGAGACCTAAAACGCGAGAGTACACAGTGCGTACTCTCGCGTATTAGGTCTAATTTTCGGGCCTATATTGAAAAGTACCTAATGCACATTTTGAGGCAATTGCTGGTTTGAACTGCAATCAGAAACTCTTAAGCAAAGCAGCATGTTGCTGGGGTATAAAACTTGAAAGGGTGTCGGTCTCTCTGCCATCCCACACAACAGGATGCCTTTGGGCAACTGTTGTACAATATGCTAATCTTCGTGATCACCCTGCGGCAAGTAGTGTTCATAAGAGAGTTCACGTCACAGTACTGGGCACCCCCGGAGACAAATTTGCTTTCAATTTGTTCCAACCCAGATCGTGCACAAAGTGAAGCATAAGGATTAAAATATAGGGCAGTCCTCTGGCCGGTGTTCAGGCATCCATTCAATAAAAAACATGTGTATTACTGCTGGTTCGTATTAAGAACCTGAACACTGTCAAGTGGTATTGATTTACACAACCTAGATATAGGTGGAACACGAGGGATACCTAAAGCAATAGTCTTGTATCATAAAACAGTTTTAATCTTTAAGTTATATACTAACAATTGTACTTGCATTGAATATTCACCCGTGGGCTTTTCAGTAAGAGCCATTTTTTCCTAAGATGTCCAATTAAACTTTTCCTATTTGCATTATGAAGGGTAATCTTGGACCCACAAACTTTGTATATAGGTTGTAATCTTCAAAGAATCAAGTTTCATAAAAGATGATCATATCTGAGTGCTTGAAAAGGTATTGAAGTGGTCTAGCTGTGAAAAACACAAGTATAATAATACTAATTTTCTGATGGTTTTTCTTCTTATAATATTATTTTAATGTTTGTATCCCTCTCTCATCAGGCAGCTCTTGCTGCCAACTCTAGCTGGAAAAGTCAGGCTGTTACCAATCTGTGATTAGTTGGTTGGAGTTCTGAGGGCCAGATTGGTTCAGTCCTCTTCTCCTCACTGAAGTGGAGGGGTTTGCTGGCTTGAAGTGATCCATTCAGGGGTTTGGCCACAAGAGTAGGCTGATCTCCTCTCCCATTAACTTACACACCTGGAGTTGGCACATGACCAACACACTTAGTTCTAACGAAGCTTTCAATGAATTAGAATCATTTCTGACCACCTGTTTCTGGTTTTACAATTACAGCTGAGCAGAAATTACGTATCCACTTTGTAAAAGACGATGCGCATTAGTAATTTCTACTGAAGTGTAATTCTCAGTCTATTACTGGAACAATTTCTCTTCCGTTCCTCATCACCTCTCTGTCCACACAGGAAGCGAATCCATTCCTTCAATCCACACTGGAAGCTGATTCACTGATCAAGAGCCCAACCCCGCCACCAAGTAAGGAACAGGGACGGCTGAGCTCAACAAACCGGAGTCTTCAACCTCTTCACTTCCCGCCGGAGATTGTCCCGTTTGATGAGGCACTGCGTGACATCACTGTGCCTAAAGCGATGCGGCAGTCACATGATGTGGGGCTGTCTGACCCGGTCTCCCGTCACGGCGCACAGTTCCTAGAAATCAAAAACCTGGAGCGGAGAGGTGAGGGAGACATGGAGAGCACTTATTTGTCCAATATTGCTCATTAATGCAGCCTGCATGTTCCATTATGCTTGTGCTTGCAGCTGGTCTGCAATCAATTTAACATATTGAGTATATTACACAGCTATTTTGCATGTGAGAAATTAAGAGAAGCACTTTTTGTTTACGAGTGAGTCTGACCTGATAACCTGCAAGCAACCAAGTTGTGCTTTTTCATGTAAATAGAAATAAAAATTCCTCCTCATCCATTTAGATTTTCATACAATGAAGAGTCGTTGAACCCTTGAAGGTGTTGGAGACTGTTGGAACAATCTTCCTTTAAAATGTTGTGTCACTCAGGGGCATGACTGTCACTCCTGTTTGTTTCTGTGTATGTCTGAGTGATAAGTGTGTGTGTATATGTAACATTTCATTCTGAGTGTATGTCACTTCATTTCCTCAAGTCATTCACAGCAGTCTCACTGTTGTCAGCACACCAGAACAGAAGTTGCTGAAACATTGTTTTCCCTAGCTGTTACCTGAGTCACGTGTCTCTTTCGCAAGGGTTTTTGTGAAATCTTTTATTATTTTTTTCTGCAAGTTTCAAACTTTGCAAAGTCTGTGGCACCCTGCTTCTGGTCCTGCAATGCACTTGCTATTTTTTCAGGTTCAGTGGAGACTACCGGTACACAATTGTCACTAAGTCCATATTGGGAGCTTTTATCAGATGTAATACTTTCATGTCTATCTTTATCTACACATTTAGCTCAACGGAGCTTCTTTTTGGGTATTACACAGAGCAGTGTTTAGCAAGTGCAGACATTTTAAGGTAGCTTATAAGAGAGATCCTTTACACAGGGTAGGTAATCTAATCTCCTGACACTGCGATCTTCACATGGTTGGTTTTGTAAATTTAATTTAATGAAGCTGTGTTAGTGGCGCCAAGGTGCTCATTATGTTATTATTTTATGCGGTACTGCTGAGCTGGGTAGTGCATGAGTGAGCCCTGCTGATATGTGAGTGAGTGCTGCACTATTCAGCTGAGCTGTGTAATGTGTGAAGTGAGTTCTGTACAGGATGCTGCGAGCAGTGCATTTTCTCATGCATTAAGCCAAAGGTGTGACCTGATTGTTTCTCTTTCAGAGATGGAGAAACAGATGAAAATTGAGAACCTCTTTGTGACATGGCAGCAACGTTCTGCCCAGTCCAACATGCCCATCACAGTAAGTAACATTCTGGCACACCGAGGGAAATGTCTCATTGTCCTCTTTATTATATGGACTTTAAAGCCCACCTCTTGTAAGATTTAATCTAGCAGCATTTGGGTGAACCTATAGTTAAAGTGTTGTGACTAGTACTTTTACCGGTCCATTTGTCTGTGATACAACAATGAAAGGCATGCTAGTTAAATAAAACCACACTGATAGTATAGTGTCTCCCTGTACACTTTCTGGTCATAAGCAATTAAGCTCTGAACTGGGAAGTAAATGTGGTAACCTTTCAATGCGTTCTCTGGTTTAGGTTGGTGACCTGGACACTCTGAAACAGTCTTCACGTCTTGTTCACTACTGTGCCACTCCACTGCTGTTTGATCCCATCTTCAGACAGCAAATCCAGGCAGAGCAGCAAGTTGGATCTGAGGGAAAGGTAGGTTGGTGATGCATGTGGTTTAAACAGGGAACGGCCATTAAGGACATTTGGAATCAGAGCTGGTGACCAGTTCAAATTTGGTCTCACATGAATGGAAAGTGGGAAAATACAGTCCGTAAGAATAGAAGTGGAAGGGAGGTCAGGAAAGGAATCGGAGACAGGGAGACAGTGCAAGGTAATAGAATGATTAAAGGATGTGGAGCAAAAACAAGTCTGAAGGATTGTGTAGGAAGTCTTAGGAACGATACAGGAAAGTTGGAATGGGATAGTGAGTGTTGGAATGGTGGGGTGGGGGGAAGGTCGCTCAATGTGCTGCATAGTATTTTTTTTAAAACTGACCTTGTCGGGGTAAACAAGCTAATTGTGCACAAGAGGTCAGTCATGTCATGCCTAAGAACAAGTCACAATCTGTTGGAAATCAGCAGTTCGTTGAAGCAAAACATGAGCCTCAAGCACTGTAGAGAGCGAATGAGCATCTGCCAATTCATAAGTTCCATCTAAAATAAACAGATCCTGGTGCTCTCCAGCCAAGAGAGCAGTGTCAGTTTAACCTATCCTATATCGTTAATTCTTATTGAGGACTGCAGGAGAATGCCTGTTCCTTGAATCAAATTGAACATCAACTTGCTGTGAATTTAGAAATGCTTCAGAGGTTCCAAATATTTCTTTAATTATTCCTCATGTGACCATCTCCATATGAGCTACAGATGACCAAATTCTTAAAATCCTAATGTTTAAATACCTTTATGGCCTCACCACTTCTATCTCTGCAACTTCCTCCTGCAACACCTGCCCCAAGAACCATTCGCTCCCCCGACTCAGGCCTCTTGTACATCTCCGCCACCCTTCTTCCCACCATTGGCAACCGTGCCTTCAACTGTCTAGGCCCCACGCTCTGGAATTCCCTCTCTAAACTCCTCAATCTCTCCCATTCCCTTCCCTCTAAAACACACCTCCTTGACTCCTCTTAATGTCTCTGTCTTCGGCTTGGCATCCATTTTTTGTCTGATTACCCGTGAAGCACCTTGGGACATTTTTCCATGTTGAAGGCGTTCTATAAATGCAAATTATTGTGGTTGTTGCATAATTGATTTAATTCCTTATGCAAAAATTTAATTGGACCCTCCATACCCTTCTGTACTCCATAATTTTTTTGTTGTCTCAAATATGACAAAATTACAAGTGTTTTTTTTTTGCATCCAGGATGTTTACGTAGGTAAGAACCAATAATATCCCAAACTCTGTTCCCTATGGTACTTCATTCAGTTTCTGTCTCTTACCCCCACCCACCTCACAGTACAACTAAACACTTTTCATGTTTCTTTTTTTAAATTCAATTTCTTATCCAGTTTCAGGTTCTATATGAATTTTAGTCTAATTAGTGGACTCTTCTGTGAGAATTTATCAAAGGGTTTGTGGAAGCCAAAATAAACTACATTCCATCATCTACTTTATTTGTAGCATCCTCAAAAAAGCCAAGAAAATTTGTCAAGGACGACCATCCCCATCTAAATTGATTTTGACTTCATTAAATTATTGCTGAGTATATCTCATCCATCATAGTTTCTATTATTTAGCCTACCACTGATAGAATACTATTGATGTTTGGCTAATGTCGTTATCTGGGTCAGGTTTGACGTTTTGAAATGTATAGAATAATCATAATGTTACAGTAATTGGATAGCAAGCCTGTATTTTCCTCCTCGCTGATTACTTTGAGAAAATAGTCATTATCAATGCTCAACGGTTTCATGGAAATTATTTTTTTCTTTTAAATGTTCAGATGAATCAGAAGGAACAAGCTTATAATGTCATAAAATTAGTTTCTGTCTACATTTGTTATGTATTTGTGAGGTAAAGCAACTAAAATAGAAAGGTTTCAAATCAGGATCGCTCTTTCTTTGGATCTTTCTAAACAGGTATTATGCCAAAGAAGGTGGCAAAAGTTGTACCCCTGTTCAAAATGAGGAAATGGATAAGTTAAGAAGTTGTAACTTTTCTTACCTGGTTTGTGGTAAAACGTCTAGATTAAATAATACAGGAAGAAATTACTGAACATTTAGAAAGGCACATGGACCAACCAGGGATAGTTACCATGGATTTATAAAGGCAGGTTGTGATTGCTTGATTATTTTTTAGGGAAATTCAGTGTACATAGTTGAAGAAAATAAATAAAGAACTTCGATTTATATCGAGCTTTTCATATCTTTCGGGAATCCCAACGCGCTGTACAACCAATGAATTACTTTTAAAATGTAGATTTTCTGAAGGTTTTTGATAAGGTGCCACATGAGAGACTTGTTGCAAAAGTTAAGGTAGATGGTATTAAAGAGAATGCAGCTGCATAGATAGAGTTGCTTAGGGGACGGAAAGCAGAAAATAGGGGTAATGGATGATTTCTGGATTGGCTGGATTTGGGTAGTCTATTCCTAATGGGAATTCTTTAGTTTTCCATTGATATGACCGATTTGGACATAGGCACAAGAAGAATTGTATTGACGTTTGTTGATACTAAATTAGAGGGAAGATTGAGGGAGGATACAGACTAGTTAGTGGAGTGAGCAGATATGTGGCAGATGCAGTTCAATGCAGACAAATGTGGAGTAGTACATTTTGGGTGTCAGACTTGGCTCAGAACGTCGAAGGTTCAAGCCCCATTCTAAAGACTTGAGTAGATAATCTAGGCTAATGGTTCTGTGCAGTACTGATGGAGTAATGCACTGTCGGAGGTGCTGTATTTCAGATCAGACATTTAACCAAGGCCCTGTCTGCTCTCTCAGATGGACGTAAGATCCAATGGCACTATTTGATGGAAAGCAGGAGAGTTCTCCTGGTTTCCTGGCCAATATTTATCTTGAACCAACATCACTAAAACAGATTATTTGGTCATTAATCTCATTGCTGTTTGTGGGACTTGCTGTGTGCAAATTGACTGTTGTGTTCCCCAACATTACAACAGTGACTACACTTCAAGAGTACTTCATTGGCTGTGAAGTGCTTTGTCACATATTGAGGTTGAGAAAGGCAGTATATAAATGCAAGTTTTTTTCTTTCCTAAATGTTTATGTCCATTTTAATGCAGAGATGAACTGCAATTATCTTTTCTTGCCTTCCCATTTTCTGAGACTTCTGACCCTCTCTCCACAGAAGCGCCATCGTTCTAATGATTCAACAGCGTCAGGGAGAGACCGGAGTCACAGCTGTGATTCTGTGGAAACAATGCCTTTTAAACTGAAAGAGGAGCAGTGGCTGGGAGAGATCTCCAATGCATTCATGCAGCAGTACATCCAGTACCTACAGAGCATGGGCTTTATCCTGGTGCAGGTCCGTCCACCTTCTCCTACTAGGAGGTAAGAACAACAACAGTTGAATGCAAGGTAGCAGAATTGTCACCTATGCTTTCTCTGTACAAGTCATGCAATTGAAACAATGCAGTTACTACTGTCTCAGAATGACCCATATAATTGAATCTGATGTATTTTTGTTTTCCCATGATGCTAATATAACCTTTAAATGGAAGAAAGTGTAGGCATTTCCTTGCAGTACACCACACTGATACCGTGATGTGACCTAATTAATACTGTATCTATCCTCATAA
Source organism: Squalus acanthias (assembly GCA_030390025.1). NCBI lineage: Eukaryota > Metazoa > Chordata > Chondrichthyes > Squaliformes > Squalidae > Squalus > Squalus acanthias. Next base: position 21,660,645 of record CM059439.1, read on the forward strand.
AATACAGAAGTTGGTGAACATCCTCACCGTGCATGGCACTAAAATAACTCCTGTAATTTATTTTTTAAAAGTGTTGGGTAATTCCATAAACTAGGTGAGCTGGTAAATATCCTCAGGGCAAACTGAAAGAAAGCCTTTTTTCACTGGCACATCCCGTCTCATAATCATATTTTCACCACACGATGGAAATGCAAGCTAAATGCCAAAACGTGGATGGTTATCTTGTGCTTTTGTTACTAACAGTAAAATGGGACGATTGGCGTGGAATATAGAAAACCTGAATGGTAAGACAGATAAGAGCAGAAACAAATCAACTAACTGCTGCTTTGATAACTATTTTCAGCCCATCTATATACAAAATAATAACTCGACTGGGACACCATCAGAGTTCTAGGAATAGTATAAGCTAATGTCTAGTTTATAGACCTCATTTGTGTTACAGAATTGTTGGCCACGATTCTAGATTGCAACACAATGCCTAAATAGTGTTTCCATCATTTCAACTCCAAAATGCTATTGCCATTGTTAACTGTTTCCACACACCATCTATTGTAAAATCCTGTATGTTACATGTTCTCTAATATATGTTAATATCCTTTTAAATGTAGGGACAGGATTTTTATACTAGTATCTCTGGGTTTTGGAATTGAAATAACAACTTCCAAATAGAGTGGAAGACTTTTACTAGACTTTACCATATGTGTTTGCAAGCTACCTTTTTAAAAGTATGAATGAGTTTACGTTGGTCTACCTAGTAGTGATGGAATTCATAATACTTCCACTGATATTCTACACAAGTGGATGTGGCTCCCTAATAACCTGATTGATTCTGATTTACTAGACCAGGACACTCGCTGGATACCCAGTTTATGCCCAATGGTTCTGTTGCCTTACTGTAGCTTTCCTGATGGTCACAGTGCACTGTCTCCTCACGGTGGCAAGCCCAATCATCAGGCAAGACTCCTGCCTACCGCACTGCTAATGCTTCCCTTTGCCCCCTTCCCACCAACATTACGTTGTGTTATGATAAGACGTACTGCACACTTGCTGATGGACCAAACTCAGTCTTACTGCAGCAGCTCAACCCGCTCCCCCGAATGTTGCAAGCCAGTTACTTTTCCTAACAATCATCTTCCACTGTCACTAATCAGAAAATCTGACTGTTGGACCGCAGCATCCAGCTCCACTGATCACTTCATTTTAACATTCATACCCTGACCATATTTGTGGGTTTATTTCTTTCAGTTTGGGGCGGACACGGCCACTGGACTCGCGATCTATAACTTCTATTCACAAGCAGAAAAGTGATGACAGTCCAAAGGTGAGCAGTCAAGAGTGTTTAGAGAATAGTTCATGGGGAAAAGCGGAGTCCTTATCCATGCAGTCCAGAAATTACTGCGATATCAGCGAACGAATGCTCGAAGCGTCGTACAACATCGCCTGTTCTCTATTTCAAAGCAGGTGTTCACCTTTTATTGTAAATAGGTTCACATTTCCAGTAAAATAGCAGACAGAGAAATTGCATAAGAGTTCATAAAATGTTCATTCGCTAATGTTGCCAACAGTCATTTTTAGGCTTCTATGCAATATTTTAAATAACCTTCAGTTATTTGATTCCCAGACACTTTGTGAACCATCAGTTTGATTTTATAGTTGGGTTTCTTAAATTGCAATTTAGTGACACATGACTTTTCTGTATTATTGTCAGGACTCCATGGCACAGATTGTGCAATGGCGGCTGGGAATCCTTTTCATCACTTTGCATAGCATGTGATCCTCCAACTGGCCTTTTAGGCCAACCTAAGAGAATGCTTGTGTTGAAACAAAAATAATGTATGCAAATTAACAGGAAAGATGACTGTAATTGAGGCATTTACAACACTTCAGTAGGACAAGAAGCACTTAAAAAATGAAGTGGCATGAAAAGAGATTCTTGCAATGCCAACTTTCACTGCAGCTCAAGACATTTAAGTGCAAGTTGCAGATTTCTGTCATGGTCATAGCATCATTAAAATTAATGATGGTGGTTGGTTTCAGTGCATATTTTTGGTAGAAGCATGTCAGAGAGATAAGTAGACAACAGAAGTGGACTGCCCACACCTGCCATTATGCCACCAATCATATATGCAGATGCTGGCACATTTACCTGGCAATGACCCATGTCAGCAGGGAGCCAGTTGCAAAGCTATGCCATCTGCTGCATGGAAACCTGTAGTTAACCTGCACTATAGGGATTGCACTGCCAGTGACAGTCCGGATCATCATCTCCCTCAGATTTCCTGCCTTTAACTTCTAAGTTAGCCGAGGGGTGGGCTTGCGGTATCAGCCAATATGCTGCCTGCATATGCATCATGCAGGTGTTTAATACATCGGTCAACGTTCATCTCTTTTTCCAGTGAATAACAAAAGGAGCTTGACGTGGCTGCCAGTGTTGCCAAACTGCTGCATCTGGTATCCGTAGTTGCTCCTCCATGTGCACTATGACTAACCCGGGCCATTTTCACCAGCATGTTCTTGGATGTGTGTGGCTGTGCTGGTGCTTACAAACATTGTTGAAAGAGATGTGGGGTGCTGTGAAGTGCTGTCTTGTTCTGGGCTGCTCTTCTAAGCCAGTGGCAACAAAAATAATCATTTTAGATGCTCCTAAAGACAGCTTTAAACAGTGCTTGCATTGCACCATAGTACATCTTACATTTGTATGCTTACATGTATGCCTGTGTGGGAATGAGTGAGAATGGGAACCGGACATAAGAACTAGATAGTACTAATCTTGAGCCTGAGTAGACTATGTCCTCGTCCTTAAATTCTTTTAACTATTAGGATATTCAATGTGGTCTCTTCCAAAGAATCAAGTGCTTGCAAGCTCTGCGCCCTTCTCTAGTTCATATCTGTTCCCTTGTATTATGTACAATCTTATGAAAACAAAGTCTTGACTGATACAAATATTATTATATGTAAATTCACTGCCAATCAAAATTGGGCATTTTATGTCTGAAATCTTGGCACTTGGTATCAGTGAAGGTGAGTGCACAGATTCCATCTAACCCAGGAGAGAGCATTTAATTTGTATGGGCTGTTAGCTTTTGGATTTAAAAAAATCGTCCTAGATTGTAGGGCAGAAAGAACAGCTGAACTCTTGCCTTGCTTAGAAAAACAATGCAGCTGTTTTTGACCCCAACTTACAAAAAACTGTATGTACTTAGATTGATTTTAAAATATACTTGAATTTGTTTTCACATTGCTGTGTGGGTGTTTATTACTGCTGACCTGCCTTTGATTTTCATCAAGCACCCACAGGAGCATGCGGTCATTCATCACTTACTGCTTCGCACTAAAGGGGTTATAAGCCCAGCTTCCAGAAACCCTCCAAAATAAGTCCCAAGATGGTTCAGTCTGTACACAGAAACAACAGTGAAGCCATTTGTAACCTCTGGAATAGACTTGAGGTTGTCTTTGTGGGTTACTCTGTAAATCATGCTTCACGGTGTCTTCATTGTTTGATATGTGGATGGAGTCTTTGAGCTGCCTGAGTCTTCTGATAGTTTTATGAGTTGTATCCAATCTTAGTAGCGTTGCTAAGCTCACTAGGTGATCTGTTCTGTTCCTGCAAGTGGAGAAAGAGGCACTTTTTGTGGAGAGAAAGAACTGGTTCGTCACCACAGCAGCGCTCTGTGATGCTATCTCTGCAGTTTTTGTCAAACTAATACTGTGCAAAGCAGTTCCCACACTGGTATCAAGCCCGAGGCACGCGGCAAAAGGTTGTAATATTCACAGTAACTGAATCATTTGATTTGTGTATTGAAATCTATTATAGAGCATGGACGGCTCCAGTGTAATGACCTATCATCTTCAAAGGGCTCTGCCAGGTGGAATTGTGCTCATGGAACTCGCTTTCCAGGTAAGGATGACATGTTGTGCTTGCAAAGATATCAGACATCTTTCATACATTTCACAGCTGACAAATTTCTTTTTTTTGTGCAGGAGGGATGAAATTGCATTATGTTTCAGAAGTGACAAAATAAGCATTGGTGAATGGGAGTCAGTAGAATGATCCACTGAGTGATGTCTGACCACGTAACTCATGAGTGGGTACGGAGTCAGATATATAAATGGATCATTTTGCATATTCTGTCGATCTGAGGTAGTTTATTATATTTCGTTAGATGTGGGAATGAGGGGGAAAAGTGTTGCTTAAAAGTGTCTCGTACAAGTTGATTATGCAAAAACCTGCCATTATGGATCTGTTTGTGGTGGTATAATAACACCTTTACCCTGGTGATGCTTTCCACTTGTATTGATGTACATTTTAATTGTGCTGAACAAAAGGTCAGAAAGGGAGAGTCATAATCAGAAATGCTTCTCTAGTTACACAGAAGATTCCTATTTTAATTGCTTCACAAGGGCTAAATGTCACAGACTACGTTTGTGCTGTCGATTGCTTTTCCAGCATCCAGTTTTGGAATGAATGATTACTTCCTCCAGCTCAACTACAGGAAGACCCGAAGCCTTTATCTTCGGCCCCTGACACAAACTCTTCTCCATTTCACTAATTCCATCCCCTTCTGCAGCCGCTGTCTCAGACTGTTCACATGCTTGGTGTCCCATTTGATCCTGAGCTACATTTCAGATTCCATATCTTTTCCAGCAAGAAGGCCACTTACTTCCAGCTTAGCAACAACGCCTGCCTCTGCTCCTACCTCTGCCTCGCCACAGCTAAAACCTTTATCCATGCCTTTCAGACTCTACTGCTCCAAAGCTCTGCATCCTAGTCTTCTATCCTCCACTTTCCATAAATTCCAACTGATGTAAAACTCTGCCGCACATATCCTGTCCCACTCACCCACCTCCCCCATTCTTGCGGAGCTATGTTGGCTTCCTGTCCGGTCCCCCCCCCGCAGTTGATTTAATTTAGAATCCTGGGCCCAAATTTCTGGAGGCCTTCTGGCACATTCCCAGTCCAACGGGGAATGCAGCAGAAGGCCCAGGAATTAGCCCAGGACCCAGATATGCTGGATCCTGCCCTTCTCCAGTGCTTTGTTTTGGGGTGGGACATTCATCTGCTCTAAACAGGGTCACCTGTGCCAGCTGATACGCTGAGTGAGAGGAAGTATCCGGCTTCCTGGTGGAAGACGTGGGATCCCCAAAATAGGATGCATTCTGTGGACCCATCTGTCCCCTATACCATGGGGCCAATGAAGGCCAGTCAAAAAACTCTTCAATGTTGCTAGCACTGGAATGGAGAGACAACAATGGAAAGACAATATAAATGCAAATTGTTGGAAGCTTCGACACAATACCTAATGTCCTCCACATTTTAAGGCATACTTTCGGGTCAAGTAAACTGGCATCTAAATAGTATTGCAAGTCACATGTACTTTCCTTCATTTGATCATGTTGGCAAAACAATTACTTGATCAATAAGCTGGTTCCCTACTGTCTGCACATCTCCTTAGCAAACAGATGAAAAATGTCTCTATCTATCAATGAAGGGGTTAATCATTCAATATAAATTGATGTCACCCAGGCTATAACACCAGAGCTTATCTGTGAAGATGTTAATGTTGATAAGTAAGTTTTATTTGCAAGCAAAGGAATTGGGAATGTGCATGAAAAGAAAAACCTGGCTAGTGTGATACCGTGACACTCTGGGATCACAGTACAGCAGTCGGTGTGATACTGCGACACTCTGAGATTCAGTACAGCTGTTACTGTGACACTCTGAGATCTCAGTACTCAGTGTAATACTTTGACACTCTGGGGTCCCACGGCAGCATTCAGTGACTATGTGATACTGTATCAGGAATAAACTTTGGTTTCCCAGCACAGCAGTTGTTTTGTTGTCATGACATTGTGGATTCCTAATGTAGTACTTGGTGTGATGATAATTGACAGGCAAAACTGACAATAGCGCCTTTCACCGGAAGTAATATCAGACATAGCCATCACGTAACAGTCGAAATTTCCCTCATGTTAATGTGTTTGTTGAGCATCAGCAGAGTATGATGTCAAATTATCTAGCTAGTGCCTCATATAAGTTTTTAGTCCCTGATGGGCTAGCATACTTCACAGATAATTCAAGCAGCGCATTGGTAACAGATACATCTGTCGAGTCTTGTGTAAATCACCTGGTTAAGTGGTGTCCTGTACAGGAAAGTATAATCAGCACATAATGGTGTGATTGACTCCCATCACTAGATGGCACAGTGCCCTTCTTTATTCAGGATTCAGTAACATTTCAGTTGCCTGCTGTAGATTTGAAGTTATTAAGCAACTAGAATATGTGCAGCAGTATGTCCATTGAGTTTTTTGTGATTGACAAATGGAGTGTATGTTTAAACCTGAGGACCTGTGTCTCGTTAAATTGGGAGAAGCCAATCTCTTTTAGAGCTAGGATAACCTCTTTTGGGGAAGACCCAAGCCTTGTGGGTAAATAAGAATTGCCTGTATTTTTGTGGGACCATTACACATGTGTACTATTTGGCTGGATTAATGACATTTTCATCAAAATATACAGTTTTACTCATTATAGAGTGCCAAAAGGAGCCTTATTGCAGGTGGTTCATGATTGGCTGGTTTCTATTTGTTCCTGCTATCTAAATTACATTGCACGGTAATTTGTAGCAAAAATATCTGTCATTTTAATTCAGGTCCATTAAATACCAGTGAATAAAGTGCAATTAACTCTTTATTCACAAAAAGAGGAAAATATTTCTATCCCTAATTTCTACTCTTTCCCATTTCTAGGGCTGTTACTTCTGTGTGAAACAATATGCCCTCGAGTGCTCCCGGATTCCGATGGGACAGTCTGTCAACTCTCAGGTAACTTTAAATCTGTTAGAGCGATAGGGGATGTATTTATATATTTGATGGTCATACTAAATATTAAAGTCAGATTATCCAATTTAAGTGACCTAAAATAACACAGTTTAAAAAAAATCAAGGCTACACAGCCTAACTCTTTAACAGATGACTGCTTTTAAAAAAATGCATATTTTAGATTTTCTGTGAAAAACGTAAACGCTGCAGCCCCCTAATTGCTTCATTTTAAAACAACACCGTAACCAGACATTGCTTAATTAAACACTATTAATGCTGCCTGAACTAAATCAATGAAGTTTATGAAAGTGGGCAGTCTGAATACTCTCATTAGAAGTGGTACAGCTAGTTGGAGCATTGTTGCAGGAGCAAGAAAAGAACATTCAACCCATTCAACTTGCTCACTACTCCTTCATCTCTGGCACCTTTGTTCAAACCCACTTCCAACCTGGTTGAGAAAAGAGATCGACTGCTATAATCGGTTGAGAAACGTTAAAAACACTTATGGAGTGGTACTATGGGTTGTTCCACTTGGCTACAAGGAGATGAGGCCACTATTAGACCAAACATGAGGAGGTTAGCCAAGGAACTAAAGTAAATCATAACTAATAAATTAGGTTTAAATAGCCATCAGTTTTGCAGTCTCTTCCTTCCCATATTAATGGATCAATTCAAAATGTGGCAATTTATTGCTTCTGACATCCACTTGCATCACAGAAGTCAAACATGTTTTACAGGGAACCATTGTGCCACAGTCCTTCAAAACCTTGGCATGCTTTAAAACTGTCATAGTAGTTGGCTTTGAATAGTTGCCATCTGGTGTCAGCAGCTCCCTGCATAACGTCATGTATCTGGTTCAGTCTCGTCAGACCACTTAATCCATATCCATGTTGAGAATATGTTGTGTAGATAGGATTTCTCTGATGGTTCTGAATGATTCATTTTTAAATTTGTGTTGTAGTACAGAATCTGTTTCAAATGACGCTTGCATGTTTTTATTTGATTTTTAAAAGTAGCTAGAGTGATCTGTCTATATGTTTGTAAATAATTTGTAATCTCTTCTCAGTCTTTATGTTCATTTGTTCATAGCATTTGGGTGAGGCATTGCCACCTAATGAGTTAAATTACATACAACGCTGTCCTTCGATAATAGAATTTGGATTTTACATCATCAACAAATTCTGAAAGAATAAAACTGAATATGCAGAATATAATCAGAAAATTTCTTGTCAATACCAAGCTGTCAAAATGGAAACTCTGAGGGGAATTCTGCCAAATCTGGCCCTTGACCTCTGTTAGGAGATCATGCCTTTAGGGTGAGTGTCACAATGAGTGGCCATATTCTTAGCTGCAGTAGGTTGGGAAACCAAATTTGCTTTGACCAGTGGGAAGTTACTAGGATCACTTACAGCTCCTCTGTATAAATGGCCCTGCGTATGAGAAATACTGAACATAAGAAATAGGAGCAGGAGTAGGCCATTTGGCCTTTCGAGCCTGCTCCGCCATTCAACAAGATCATGGCTGATCTTCTGCAGGCATACAGAAATCTCCCAGTTGAGCAACTTGGCTCCCACATCAAAACCTCAACTATCTCTTGTGTTCTGAAAGCTGCCTTGATATTCATTTCTGGGTTAGCCCACCCCTTGAACATTTGAAGTGTTTGGAAACAAAAGGAACCTTCGTGCAACTGGACCTTGTCCCTGCTCAAGATGTCTTTGACACATTGCACACCTTGCAAGCTATTAAAACAGAATGTGGAGAGTAAAGCATTCTGATGACACTAATATCACTCCATATGGCATTCTAGCACAAAAATAGGTTGAATTTGCCATTGTTTACATATTGTAGAGACCTTCACTAGTTTGCTGTTTTTCAAAGGTCATGGCTAACAACACTGCTTGAAGCTTCAAACTATAAATTACTAATTGGTTTGTAGCTGGTGCTACACATTATGGGGCAAAACTTTCTGGAGAAGGCATCCCATCTTATGAAGGAAGCATTAGTCACCAGGCAGAGGAAGGATAATGGAGCTTTCATTCCAAATACTTAACAACGTGATGTTACCAAACTTTTGCAGTAATTAGCTTGTTCCTGGATGATCTCTACATCTGGGACAACAGAGATTGCTTCATTGATCAATGTGTTGGGGGATTTAGTTCCTAGTACCTCAAGAGTCCTGCATCGGGAACCATCAAAATGAATACCAGCATCAGTCGTAGGGTCCACAACTAGCTTTGACCCTGAATAGACACAGTGGGCTGGATTTTGATACTGGGGACGTGATGGAGGCGGGACTCCCACTTTTTGGGTTGTAGACCCGCCTCCATCGACTTGTGGCCAACCCACTGTATTTTCACTTGATTGACCTTGTTGAGCCCGCCCAGTGAGCTCAGCAGGCCAATTAAGGGCCACCTGGCAACAGGTGACGTCACAGATTGACATTTCATCTGTCAAGAGCTTTTGACAGATGAAATATCAGCGTTTGACAGCTCTGTGAAGCTGTCAAACACTGACAATTTGTCTTCTAACTTGAGTCCTTCCTCTCAGGCTGAGTTAGAAATCATTCCAGCACAGAAAACAGAGGCTGAAACTTTTGACAGCACCACGGTCTTTCTGCTTTCTGTGCCGGTGAGATTTCTGACTCCCGAGAACTGAAGGGCTGACACCTGCAGGAGGTAAGTAAAACTTTTTCCCACACTTAGCACTTACCTTGCACACTTACCTCTGCACACATGCACCCATCACTCACCTGCCCACCGGACATATCGACCCCTCCAACCCCTGCAGACCCACGGTCCACCTCGCTAACTTGGCGTGGTTGGGACCTGTCGGGAAGTCCACATTTCAGCTTTTAAAATAGGGATTAGGCAAAAAACTGCCTGTTAACTACCTGTTAACAGGCAGTTAATTGTCACTAATCCCCTTCCCGCCTCAGGGAGGTGGGTCCCAGCACAAGGTCGGGTACCCGCCTCCAGCGAAACTGGCATGGGGGCGGGATGGGTTCGGGACCCCCGAATCTGCAACTTTAACCCCCCACACGCCTCCAAACCCGCCTCCCACGGGTCAATGAAAATCCAGCCCAGTGACTGCACCAAAAGTATTTCACCGTATGTGAAGTATTTTTGAATAGTTTGTACAGTATAACCAGACTAACCTGGGACTGAGCAGTTTATGAAGGGCAGACAAAAGAGATGCCACTTCTCAATTCTACTTTTTTTTTGAGCAGCTGCTATTGCTGCTTCTCCTGGTATTGGAAAAATGTGATTTTAAAAAGGAGCAGTGCTGTGTTGAGTTTAAAGTCTGGGTGAATAACAAGTTTGGTGACCCTTCAAATGATTAGGCTGCTGTTGTGATGTTTTATGATTAATTCTGGCCTGTGGCAATGCCTCGCTTAAATGTACTGTACCTAGAATAGAAAATGCATGTGTGTCTGTGTTGAGTGCCATATCCATCTCCATTCCTGTCTCCAATTAGGGCTCTCTAGTGTCCAAAGCTCGCATCAAGTGCCTTGCCGAAGTGAGTTCGGTCTCAGAGTCAGCGGTATGTCCCAAGCTCCAGAGGCCTTACTCTCATACACTTTCTCTCTTTCCCTACTGCACACTGACTCTCCTTTTGCTGGTCTTGCTCATTTTTTCTTTCTCCCCCTCACTCTGTGGCTCTGACTGTTAGTCATTCTAAAAGAATGTACAATGGTTTTGATGTTACTTACATTGTGCTCTTTTTCAATTCATAGACATTCATTCTGTGTTGCACTGTTCAGCTATTACTTGCACCAGGGGTTTGAGTAAATACTGGAAAATGGGACATATCCATGCCCACTTTTCCCTCCCCCTTTCATATGCGTGTTCCTCAATTATTCAGCCTGCATACATAAATTAAAATTGCTGTCCTCCCATGCAAGGAGAAAAACAATAACTAGGATTGATGTCCCTTCAAGAAATGACACTTGCACTGCCATTTCAATTAGGTGATCATTCCTCTCCACCCCTCCTACTTTGTATTCAAGGCCATGTTCTGGATCACACCTAGAGTCTTAACTGTTATCTTTATACGCCAGGAACAATAACAACAACAACTTGCCTATATGTAGCACCTATAATGTTGAAAAACATCACACAGTGCTTCACAGAGGCATAGATATTAAGGGTGAAAGAGGTGGGTTTTAAGGAGGTTCTTAAAGGTGCAGAAGAAGGTGGAAGAATTTAGTGAGGGGATCCTAGAGCATGGGGCCTAGATGGCTGAAGGCATGGCCACCAGTGATGAGGCGAATGGAGGGAGGATGCACAAGAGGCTAGAGTCGGAGGAATGGAGAGAGCTCAGGTAGGGTGTAGGGCAATGGGAGGTTAGAGAGATAGGGAGGGGGAAGGCCATGAAGAGATTAAACACAAGGATGAAAATGTTAAATTTGAGATGTTGGGGGACTGGGAACCAATATAGGTCAGGGAGGATGGGTGAGCGGGGCTTGGTGTGGGATAGGATACAGGCAGCAGTGATTTTGATTAGCTGACGTTTACAGAGGGTGGTGGATGGGAGGCTGATGGGGAGAACATTGGAATTGTCAAGTCTGGAGGTGACAAAGGCATAAATCAGCATTTCAGCAACAGATGGGCTGATGTAGGGGTGGAGGCAGGCAATCCTACAGAAGTGGAAGTTAACTTATGTCTATGGTTGATATTAAGGGGTCGCATGTAGATGAGGAAAAGGAAGGGGCCAAGAATAGATAGAGAGAGGCTGGGAAGAGAACCCACTGCTCATGCTCTGGCTACGATAAGTCAATTAAGAGTGGAACCAAACGAGGATAGTCCAACCGGGTTGGAGAATATAGGAGCGGTGTAGGATGAAGATGGTGTAGTTGACTGTGTCTTGGATATGGAGTTGAGGGAGCGACGAGGGGGGCCACACCAGGAGGAACAACCAGGGTGGGAAAGAGTAAAGGTTTTGTCAGGCTTATTCAGTCAGAACGGTTTCCATTCTAGCCAACATCTAAATAAAACATTAAATGTAACTAGGAGTGATGGTGACAGCAGATTTGTGTGGTAATTAATACAGAGCTTATCATGAGACCTTTATAACTGAATCTTTTTGCACAGTAGTCACTGACGCATTCTCTGTTATTCAGAAAAGCCACTATTTGCCAAGAGGCATTCATTTCTCTAATATAGAGATCTCAAGGGATGAGCATTTCTGGTGGATTCCAACTGCAGTTTCTTCCTTCGTGCAGCCCTAGTGACTGGTGCCTGTATAGATGATCTGAACCACAATATGGTTCCTGGTACAAAAAAAATTTGTACTTCATAAAGTCAGGCTTGCTGTGTTATTTCAAGTAGCTTGTCTACAACAGCTCAGAGAAGATAGTGACATACAACACAACAGTTGTTAGGTACATGAAGAAGTAAGGTCAAATACTATCCCACTTGCTTTGCCTTGCTGTTATGAAAATCTGGCATTGATACTGTTAAAATATATCAGGCCGCTCTGCTCAACACCTCAGTAATACACAGAATATAGTAACAGATACCCTCTTCTACAAGGATCAAAAGTGCACTCGTATCATAGGGCTACTTAATGATGCATCCCAATACAACCTTCCAGACCAGAGGATACAGTAAACCTGCTGCCTGAAAGAAAACAGGATAACAGGCGCCCTTGAGGCTGTTGGTACCTGGGAGTGGAAAGTCTCCAAATGTGTTCTCCACACTCACATGGGGACAGCAATTACTATTTGAATGTTGAGTTTTCATAGTCAACCCTTTACATGAAAAATAAATATCAGTGAAAGGTTTGGAGAAATGCTTGTTTTAGATACTGGCAGTGCAACCAGGTGGACATCTGTGGAAATGCTGGTAGGGTATAATGGTGCTTTTATGAGTGTTATATCACTGTAAAGTGATGCTTCTGTGGAAATGCGGACACTATGGGGTGCTCAATGGGATTTCTTGGGAATTTGGGCATTGTTTTCAATAATGTTGCTTTTGTGAGCCTTTCTTAAGACAGCTCGCTTCCCATTATGGTGAGTAGTCTGTACAACTGCTCATATCATTTATAATTGACATCAATATTAATAGAGTGAGAGAGGAAGTGTACTGCTACATATCTATTCCAGTATGTTGTCTAAAATCATTGCAATTCTTACACCAGGGAGTTTTATTCTCAAAATGCAAGATCCTATGAAAAGACTTGTGTCTGCTGCAAAACAGTCCAGATTTTTAAACAAAATTTAAAGGAATTGGTTGTTCTGAATTCCCCTAGAACACAGACGAGCCTGATTTCTATTTGATATAACTATATTGCGTAGCACAGCAGTCCGTGCCAGGCAATGATTTTTGATTTAAGGGGTGAGGTCTTCAAACCTCAAACTTCTTTTGCAAGTTAGAAAGTTGTTTCTAAGAACTAAAGTAATAAAAAATAATTAAATAAAGCTGCATTTTATTGGTATGGACATACAGACTGTAGGGCAGACTTGCTGCTGAACTCATTATTCCACAGATCTGATTATTGTTGGAAGTACTCGGCTAACAACAGTGACTAGATGTGACAGGATCCAAACAAACACAAAGTGAGCTGCTTCAGCCTGGTCTGATCCAGCTCACCTGTTTGTGGTATCTCATTTCTTCTTCCTCTTGTATCCATCTCCAGCCATTATGGCAGAACATTCTCAGCCAAGCGTTTACTTGTCCACAATCAGCACAGCTCTGATTTTTTTTCCTTTCACAGCAGTGAAGAAGGGGTGAATCAGGCAAAGTTATTTTATCTTCACTTCCATTTTCTGCCGAGCTAAAACAAGTGAACCTGTGTAAATGGGTATCCCTAAGTTAGGCTCATGATCTGGGGGTATCCAAGCACTTTTGGTTATATTTTACTATTTTAACCTATTGAGGTAGAGACCTCTAAGAATGTCCTATCAACTGTAGCTCAAAATATCAAGATCCAAAAGCCTTTTAAATCAAATGGTACATTGTGGTTAAAAGTGAGTTTGGAGCTGAGAGAGTGTATGCTTAATATTCCACAGAGTGGGTAATTCTTTGGGGAGCCAAATCTGTTCCGACTGAGAGAAAAATTCTTGGGTTGAGGGAAAAGATACTATGTAGGGTTTTAAAATCACAGTGAGGATTGGTGGAACTGGATGTGAAGAAGTTTTTTTTTGCTTCGATCCTGAAGCCAACCACTGGATATGATTATATGCAATTGGATTGGTGTTAAATGTAGAGTGACCTTCTCCAACTTAAAAGCTGTTAACTTTTTGAATAGGCTGCCATCTGGTACAGAAAATCCTGGCTCAGTTTAAGTGTTCAGGCCAGAAGAGAAACAAAAGTGGTCTTTATTGATAGGACCTGAATGGGCTGAATGGATTTTCTACTCCTACCTAGTTAAGTTATCGTATAATTAAGGCAGCTGAATAAGTGAAAGGCAGCCTTAGGATTCAACACTGTTTGAGAATCCAATGAATTCTGCTTGTTGTACAAATAGTTAATTCAGTGTTGAATTGGGGGGGAAAAGAGAAATTTCTCCCAACCTCAGATGGTACTCATAAAACTACTAAAAATTCAGCAGGTTTTGGGGGTTAGTACAAGTCTCAGCTTTACAGAGGAGGATTAGTTTTCCCAACTGCTCCAAGGCTGTAAGTGGTCTGCTTTTCTCTTCTGCCTTCTTCAACTATATCAGATTCGTTTTCAATTGTGCTTTCTCATTGCCTGATCCGAATAATAATAATGCTCAGGACATGTCAGAAACACCTGATATATTAGGAAATCAGAATAGTCATCAGGGTCAAAATTAAAGCAACATTCAAAGTGTTATCCATAGAGTCAGGTGGCCAATTATGACCCTGAAGACTCCTTTTTTTCTTTGATCATTGTGGCCATTCTGAAAGCTCTATTTATGGATTCCTTATTAAAACTTAGTGTTCAATTTCCTGAATCTGTTACATCTTTACTTTTAATACCAGAATTCATATTTTCCCATCTTTTCTTTCATGGGATGTTGTCATGGGTTGAGCAGTTAATATAAAGCCCAAGATTCAATCCATGACGTTAGTGGTACAGTAGAATTGAGAATAGCATGAGCAAACCTCCATTTTACAATCTTGCAATATTCAATGTTTTGAACATCGCAATTATAATAAGGGATGCATTACACAAAATTCAACCATTTGTTGCACTTTAAGTAAAGGGAGATTTACTTGAACATAGCCGTAACAAGCCGTAAGCCGAGAGTCTGGTGAATGTAATCAATAGTTACCTGTCATCTCTATCCTGGCAGCTATCAATGTTGTTCACAGAGGAGTGTGACAAGGTGAGGGACCTGATGCACGTTCACTCCTTCAGTTATGATTTCCACCTGCGCATCATTCATCAATATCTGGTCGGCCGTCAGATGACTCTGAGGCAGGGCTACCACCTGACTAGCTTCCTGGAAGATTTTATCTGTCACCATCCAGATATTCCCAAATATGGAAGGAACCACATCTTTGAAGGTAAGAGATATGTAATTCTGGAAAGTTAGGAACACATTAGCATCTCTTAGAAAGGAACTAAAGGAGCCCAATTCACAACCACGATCTATAGTTACTAAGCCAAATCTCTCCACCGCATTTTTTTGGTTAGATCTATAATTTTTTTTGTACTTCACTCCATTGTGACATCAATTTATTGCACTCAAAATATAGCTATGCCAGTTATAGACTGTGAATAGATAGTGTAGACTAATAAACTGTCCAATTTTTCTATGAGTGAGGAAGGCATCACAGTGCATAGATGAACTTTACAAGCAGATTGTTAATATTTTATCCATGGGGTGAGGTGGAGGAAATAAATTCCTGTTCACTGTAACTGCACCATATATTTGATTTATGCCACAAGATACACACACCAGCAATAAACGTAATTATGGTTTTTCAGCATCTTGGGGCTCCAGTTTGATACACCACAGAGTGATAGGACACTATTCCATTATTGATCACCATATAAGGCACTGACTTCAGATGTGCTGTATGGAGAAGCACCCAATGAGAGAAGAAAAATCAGAAGGAGGAGTTGACCCAGGCTTTTTTCGCATACCATCTAGTTTTTTGTTACAGTGCGGAATTCACAGGGAATAGGTCAACTGCCAAAGTTATATTATGCAAGGAGACCGAGGGAGAGAAAAAGAGGAAGAAAGTAATAATTTTTTAATGAAAAGTTTTAAAAATTCATTCACTGGATGTGGACGTCGCCGGCAAGGCCAGCAGTTATTGCCCATCCCTAATTTCCCTCGGGAAGGTGGTGGTGAGGTGCCTTCTTGAATACAACTGAGTGGCTTGCTAGGCCATTTCAGAGGGCAGTTAAGAGTCAACCACATTGCTGTGGGTCTGGAGTCACATATAGGCCAGACCGGGTAAGGACGGCAGCTTTCCTTCCCTAAAGGACATTAGTGAACCAGATGGGTTTTTACGACAATCTGATAGTTTCATGGTTGCCATTACTGATACTAGCTTTTTATTCCAGATTTATTTAATTAACTGAATTTAAATTCCCCAGCTGCCGTGGTGGGATTTGAACCCATGTTTCCGGGTATGGCACAATGCCACATTGTGGTAGCTCAGTTTGTATCCCTGAGCTAGATATGGGAAAAATCAGCCAGGGTTGTTATTATTAGTTATTTGTCAGAGATTGGTTAAGGACAGAATTGGTCTCGGCATTGAATTCGTCCATGTTCAAATACACTGACAGCAACCACTAGCTAGCCTAAAAAAAAGCATTGGGCGACTGATGTTGGTCAAGTTGAAAAACATACCAGATGTAAACTATAAGCAAAATATTAACAGAAACATGCAAATTGATGCCTGTTACCAGAATCAGTTTTTGATATTCCATCTTTCTTTTAGGGACTATAGCCCTCTCCACAAACATGACAACAGCTCACCAACTGTATAACTACATCACAGACCATGCCAGCACGTATGGAATGAAACCACTGCGCATGTCAAGAACAGCAATGAGTATGGATGGCAGAAAGGGGAACCAGAACACAGAAATGCATGAGTATGCATTAGTGGCACTCTGGAATAGGTAAGTGCAAAAGAACATGTGTCTGTATGCCATTCTGTTGGAATGCATATCTTCCTTCCATTTTGCTGCCTCCAATTCCATTGCCAATTGGAATCTTGCCCCTTTATGAAGGACCTAACTGACACCTCATCAACTGTTTTGCTGGGAATCCTGTCCACAAGCTACAACAACAACAATTTGCATTTATATAGCACCTTTAATGTTGTAAAACATCCCAAGGCACCTCACAGGAGCATTATCAAACAAAATTTGACACCGAGCCACATAAGGCAATATAGGACAGGTGATCACCGCTTGGTTAAAGAGGTAGGTTTAAGGAGCGTCTAAAGGAGGAGAGAGAGGTAGAGGGGCGGAGAGGCATAGGAAGGGGATTCCAGAGCCTAGGGCCCAGGCTGCTGAAGGTATGGCCGCCAATTGTGGAGCGATGAAAATCGGCGATGCGCAAGAGGCCAGAATTGGAGCACAGAGATCTCGGGAGTGTTGTAGGGCTGGAGGAGGTTACAGAGATAGGGAGGAGCGAGACCATGGAGGGAATTGAAAACGAGCATGAGAATTTTTAAATTGAGGTGTTGCCGGTTTGGGAGCCAAGTTGGTCAGCGAACACGGGTGATGGGTGAACAGGATTTGGTGCGAGTTAGGATACAGGCAGCAGAGTTTGGGATGAGGGTGGAAGATGGGAGGCTGGCCAGGAGAGCATTGGAATAATCAAGTTTAGCGATGACAAAGGCATGGATGAGGGTTTCAGCAACAGATGAGCTGAGGCGGGGCGGAGATGGGCAATGTTACGGAGGTGGAAGTAGGCAGTCTTGATGATGGAGCAAATATGTAGTCGGAAGCTCATCTCGGGGTCAAATAGGACTCTAAGGTTGCGAACAGTCTGGTTCAGCCTCAGACAGTGACCAAGAAGAGGGTTGGAGTCGATGGCTAGGGAACGGAGTTTATGGCGAGGACCGAATAGAATGGCTTTATATTCTATAACTTCCCAATATTTAGTTGCAGGAAATTTCTGCTCATCCAGAACTGGATGTCGGACAAGCAGCGTGACAAATCAGAGACAGTGGCGGGATTGAGGGAGGTGGAGGTGAGGTAGAGCTGGGTGTCATCAGCGTACTTGTGAAGCCTGACATTGTGTTTTTGGATGATGTTGCTGAGGGGCAACATGTAGATGTGAAATAGGAGGGGGCCTACTACTATGTCACTCAGCAATTTAAAGACCCAGATCATGTCTCTCTTCAGTCTGTCTCCAGTGAAAGCAAGTTCAGCTATGCAAATCACTCCTGATAACTTATTACCCTACATCCTAGAATCATCCTTGTTGCTTTTCTCTGAACCCACTTCAAATCATCAGTATGCTTTTGATAGTTCAGTGTCCCAAATTGCACACAGTATTCCAAATGTACCTTCTCGAACAATATGATCAAGGTTAGAAACACTACTTTTTAACTTATAAAGGTGGATTTTAGATGTAATCAGTGTAACTAACTAAAATTATGGGCAGAGATCAGTTGTGTTTGTTCTCCGCCCATAATGAACCTCACATGCATTTCAGCAGGCGTTTTGAGTTGCGCATTCTAATAAATATCGAATTGTCAGCTTTTTTTTGGTGATTACAATCTGGGATATCACTGTATTAGTTTAGAAAATAATGTATAAGAATAATTTTTGGTGTTTATGAAAAGACTTCGACAGGAATTTCTTCCAATTTTTTTTATGTCCAGATCTGGATCATATAAAGATTCTGAAGGTATCCGACACCATGATGAGTTTGACATATCCTTGTTGGTGTGTCATAGTGCAGGTCCTTTTGAAGAACAACCGGAAACAGAACGCAATATGCTACGGTAGGATTATCCCTTATTTCCTTTGATTCATTTAGGTGGCCTTATTTTGGCGTTACTGGGAGTTTTAAATATAGGAAGCATATAGTCTCTATTTCACCCCCTCGATTATTTGTATCTCTAGGTTCAATGTTCCCTCCTTCACTGTGAAGAGTGGAGCCGTCTCTGCATCTTTCAATGCTGCTGTAGTGAGAAACATTTACAAAAGCTGTGTACCTGTGCAGAGTTTATGTGCCTGTGATGCTTGTGCCAAATCTCGAAGCTGGAATCTTGTGGGTCCTTCTTAAACTTGGCAACTGGGCTTGAATGTCCTGCTGTTACATTGGGAGGGGGCGAAGCCTCTACATTTCATGCGTCATGCATTTGACCACCAATCGTCCCTGCCTCAATTACACTTTTGTGTCCTGGAGTTACCAGTGATGTTCCTAGAGCAAGTTGGACAGTTACATTATACTGAATAGGGATACGCTTAATGTCACATACCGCATTCAGTCTAACATTCTGTGATAAGTCCTTTGCCTTTCCTGTAAATGTTGTTTTTTAACTTGTAGAAGTTGTGGGCCCAAAAATTCCCTACCTTACCGCCACGAGTTACCACCACAATCCTGGAGAAAAATGGCAGCCACCACTCTAATGCCTTACTCTGGCGCGGGACTCGGCGGTCGCCATTTTGGTGAGGGCCTTAGCGCTGACCCTGGACATGCAAATATGGAGAACATGACGTCAGTCGGTGTGCAATGCCGACGTAACGTCATGCTCTGCGAACGTAGACCTTGGCGCTGAGTTTAGCACTGGGCCCTAAGCATGCTCTGAAAAGCGAGCGTGCAGCAGACTGACAGAGATGCTGTCAGCACTTCTTAAAGCGACACATCTTTCAGGTAAGTTTGTATTTAAGCTTTTGGACTGGATTTTTAAAATATTTTATTGAAGTAGTGGCTTGGTGCAATACATGTTAAAAGTTTTTTTAAGTGTGCAGGGAGTGCTGCTGGACGCTTGCAGGGCCTCGGAGGGTAATGGAAGGCCTCAGAGAAGACAGAAAATGCTGGAAATACTCAGCAGGTCAGGCACCATCCGTGGAGAGAGAAACAGAGTTCACGTCTCAGGTTGAGATGCTGCCTGACCTGCTAAATATGTCCAGCATTTTATGCTGTCATATCAGATTTACAGCATTTGCTCGCAGAGGGAAGAGGAGGTAGCAGAAGAGGAAGAAGCAGAAGGAAGGATGCAACCCAGACAGTCCCTTTCTGGCTGGAATATCCCGGATGGAATCATTCACCTGCGGTATCAGTGACCACAACCCCAATTCCCCTTTCAAAATTTGTCCCACACCTTACCTTTTCTCTGTTACTGACTATCACAACGTCCTCTTGGCCATAATGCTGAAATAAAAGCCACCACAAAGCAAATTTTCCAATCCAACTTTATACATCTATCCATCCAATATGATATCAAGAAATCAACTAATCGCCCTTATGCATTCCCTTAGTGACTTTCTTGTGTGTGCCTTTGCCTATCCTACTGATGTCACACCGTGCTACCCCAGTGGCTGCAGCATGGCTGGTGGAAGGCTGCTGACTTTCAGTGGGGGACACTGCACATGGCCTTGCTGGTTGACGTTGAGGAGCTGGATGCTGGGAGTGTGAAATCGAGTGACAGTGTTTTGTCTCCTTCTTCTTTACTCTCCTCTCCTCTCTCTCTTACTCTCCTCTCCCTCTTCTTGGTCACCCACTGGCTGGGCAGGCTGCATTTCTTGGGTGTGTGAAATGAGGAAGGCACAAGGGTAGGGTTGTGGTGAGGGGAGGGCGGGAAAGCAAGAGGTGCATGCGAGAAGGAGGATAACATATGAGGATACCAGCACCTTATATTCTTTCAGCCCCACCACTAGCCAAGGGCTCAGCCGTGCCCCTGCCAAGAATGGCCAACACCCTATCCTCCAAGAGGTGAGGTGAGGCTAGGAATGGGAGGTGTACCTCGTGTTTGGGGCTGGTATCCTCATATGTTGGTAGACGAGTGATTGGGGTGGGGGGGTCGTGCATTGAGAAGTGTGTGAGGCTAGTGGCAGTTGGTAGGAGATGGCTTTTGAAGATGCATTCACTGACCTTGACCACTGGTCTGAGGTGATAAAGCTTCTTTGGGCACTGGAGCCAGGTTGCGCGTGACCCTGCTGGCAGTGATGGCCTCGGTGATCTGGTCCCACATCCTTCTTTCTGGAGGGCCTCCTGGCCCCTGTGGGGCCTCCTGGCCCCTGTGGGTAGAGGACCTCTCTTGCAGCGTTGACCCCCTGCACAAAGCTGGAGTGCTGTGTGCGAGACCCTGGGTGCCCCTTCTCTGGCTTGCTGAACCATTTGTGTTAGTGCTGAAGCACTTTCCCCATTTTTTTAGGTGTGGAAGGCCATTCAGCTTGAAGAGCTGAAGAGTCCCATTTGGGAATTCTTTTTAGTGTTATTTTTTTTTCCAGAAGGCATTGAGCTGTAAGGGCTAAAAGCTGCCTACTTTTAAATGATTTTTATTTTTTTCATTTTAGAAGGCAGTTCCCCTTTAAGGGACCGAACTACTTTCTGAAATGACAGCCTTGGTTTAAGAGGAGGCCGTTCTTGCTGCAATTACGCTATGGCCACACTACATTGGGCCTCCTGCCGGGACTAACGCCATGAAAATGGCCTTGCAGTGGTAATTGGCGACCAGTGCCATCAATTTCGGCAGCCGTTAACTCCGGCCCGCGGGGGCACTGGCAGGTTTTTATCGATCTCCAATTTCTAGGCCATGGAATCCAGTATATATTTCCAATTGAGAGGGACCTAATAATTCTTAACATTAGGCTTTGTAATGGCATATTCTCAGCAGGCTGGTAATAGTATGTTCTCAGCAGGCTGGTAATAATATGCCCCTGTTATGTGCTGGGCATTGTTATCTTTCTGCATTTATTCCACCTAGAATTTGACACTCCCTTGATGTGAAATTGCAGATTACCTTCAGGTACGATCTGGGTAACAACATATATAGTTTATATTTGTCTACATAAACTGTAGTGATTTCAAGAATTTTCACTCTGTAAAGTGAGAATCAATTAATTATATATATTCAAAATGTAATCTAATCTTTCCAACATAAATCTTCCCCTGATCTGTTGTTTCTGCACAAATCTAATTAGTGAGTACAGACCTATTTGACACAAACCTCAAATACAAGTAAGACTACTTGTTAATTATCCTTTTGGTCGATTTGTCTATAAATTGTAATTGAAGTCATTTCTGAAGGGTTTCTGGTTCATCAAGCTATGGAGCTGTGGCTGAATCTGATCACAGTATTATCACACTCCATTAACTGCCTTGTACTGCAATCAATAGCAGAACCATAGCGGAGGGAGGTTTGAAGCATTGACCGACAGTAAGAACAGATTTTTTCTTTTGTGAACCATACTACAGCCACAGTTAGTGGGGTCTTGTTGGGCCAGGGAGGTAGAGTTAAGAAAACCTAAGGAAGACTCATTTAGGTCTGTTGGTGAGCTACAACCCCAGATTATATATACTGTGTGCACTTTAAAAATCTCAAATCTTCCTCATTTGTTTATCTTCCACTTACAAAAAGGATGCAGCTAAAGATTTGCAAAAGGATTTACATTGGTTTACAATTCTTCAGACAAATGAAAATTAGCACTGATGAATATAAAGTGTTATACATGGGTCAAAAATGTGGATCAATAGTACACGGTAAATAGAATTAGGGAGACTTACGGACTTGTGATTAATAGTAGATATGTTTGTTTCAGTATCCAGAAAGTTTGGCAGCGCAATTAAGAAAGTTAATAGAATATTGGGATTATATATATAGCTGAAACAGTAGAATACAAGTCTACAGAAACTATGTGTTGGCTTTACAATGCACTGGTTAGCCCACACTTCAAACTATAAATGTGGTAAACATCATTGGAAAAGTTACAGAGAAGGGCAGCAACACTGATCCCAAGTATAAAACAGATGAGCTATGAAGAAAGATTAGGACACCTCATCAAAGTTGTTTGTTTAAATGAAAAAGTTAAAGTAAACCCAGATTATCAGTTCAAAGTGAGCCAGGAAAATAGGACGAGAGGACCTACATGGCTCTTTGTAAAAAGAACATTTAAAACTGATTTGTGTAAGAACTTTATTACTCAGTGATAAATATGTGGAATAATCTGCTATTCAGGATAGTAGAGCCAAAAACATTGGTGTTCTTCTGATTTTGATCAGTGCTGTAATGGGAGGGAGCATGCGAGAGAGGGTACTAGAGACCTGAGCTTCAATGGGACAAATGGCCCTTTCTCATTCTTAACTTTTCTTGTGTGTTTATGTAATTGAATGAACCAATATCTGGATGAGGAAAATCATAGCCCTTTTCAGTCTTAGAGTAACTGTGCTTAGCCATGTGATCTTTTCAAGCCATTCCTGCATATTAGGTCTTATTGTGGATTTGATTACCTATTTTTGGGGCACTCTTCCTCATTCTCTGACTGTATCTCACCCTTCAGATCCAAAGCTGTTTTTTCCCCCCTCTTTGTGTCTCTCAATGTAGATCTGAGATAAAAATCTAGGATGAGGATTTGGATGGGTTTCTGCTGCAAGGATGATAGTGTCCAGTGATTTTTGCTTTGAATGACTGCGTTTGGATGATGCACTATATCCAGAGAATTACGAAGAACATATTAAATCTAATGTTTCAGTGGCTAAGCTGTGTGTCTCGCAGGCCTTTTCTCAAGTGATTGTGAACTGTGCAGGTCTCAAACTGGAATTCTGTCTCAACTGTCTGTCTGGATACTTACTCTACAGGAACTTAAGCTACATGTTTCCCAGTTTATTATTACCATGTAATATTACTGTGTGCTAGTAGATTACAATGTAAAGATTAAAAACAAATTCCAAAATAAATGGTATACTGCTGATGCTCAACAATGTATTAGGCATGCACTATTACGCTGTATATGCCTCCACTAATATTTTAATCCTTGTAAACTTTACTCCCAGTTGGCCATCAAAATGATACTTTTATAATCTTCCCCCAAATCCTACTTAGTTGTGGAATATTGTAAACTTAATATGTGCTTAAATTTCCTAGTGTTTTTAAATGTATTTTCTTTCCCTCCCACCCCTCTCTCCCGAAGGCAATGGCTCCTTACTGGGATACGGTTCCAGGGGGCCCTCCAGGACCTCACTCAAGTAGCTATTATTCATGCACAAAACTTAACGGTAATGTCAGTAGGATATTTGACTGCAGGGGCGTTACAGCTAAGTAGAGTCCTGTCTTCACCTGACATCCATACACTCACTTCCAGCAAGGGCTGCTGGATGTCAGTCGGAACCAGGAATCCTGGCTGTTTTTCCCTCCTTAAACCAGATGCGCCGAGGCCAAATGTAGCACCATTGCCACCGCCCCAGCTGAGATCACTTAACTCGGCACAGATTAGGGATTTAAATTTCATCTTTGTTTAGCAGCCTGGTGGCTAATCAAGCAATTAGGATGTTGTCTCTCACCCAAGACTCCCAACAATGCAAGTTCCTGATCACTGGTGAAGATGAGGCAAGCAGCTTCCACAGAAGCTGGGAGGTTGATGAATCAGCCCATGCCAACCTTATGCAACTTAGCAATCACTGATTCAAGAGCAATCCTGGGGAAACTGAGAAAATAGGGAATCACCTTGTCTTTTGAGATGATAAATGATGTGCAAGGCCTGGGAGACTGAGGTGAAAGCATAAATCATTTACACATCTATGATGGATGAAGAGATTAAAATAATTTACCTATCAAGCCCCTTCCCTTTGGGTATTTTAGCTGTACTTCTGTAGCTAACCTCATGATTACTATGTTTATGATTGGCGGAATTGGGGTAGTCCATCTCTGGGAGTTGGATTCAAATACAGCTCATACTGATAACCTTCTCCACTGGTAAGGGTCCTATGTGCAATCAATTAGACCATTCACAGCATAAAGTTTTAATTTAACACAACAAGTGCAAAATTAACTATCACTCAAAGTCACCATAGAGATAGCTGATGTGTGACATGGGAAAATGCACATGTGTAATTTTCTGAGGGTTAAGACACATTTGGGGTGCTGTGCATTGTTGGTGCAATTTAAAATAAACATGTTAAGGCCTTTAAAATGGTGGGCAAAGGAATTTCATATGATTGTGTTCACTAATATTGTGCAGTGCAACTTTCAATCCACTTGTTGAGGTTGAGGTAAATGGAGTTTTACTCTGCATCTGCACATTGTGCTTGATACCAACGTTGGAGGGTAAAAATGCCAGTGTTCCATTCTCCATTTAGAATACACTAAAAAAGCACAGCTACCAGCAAAGCTGTGCCTGTAGAAAATACTGGCACCTGGCTTTATAGCTCTCCCTGATGCAGTCAAATGAGTATCAACTATAGTTTTGTGTAAGAAATTAGTAATAAAAAAAATTCAACACACAAAGCTTACCTCCATCACTTTTCTGCCGTGCACAATAGGAAACCTTTTCAACTCTCTATTGGCTTAG
Organism: Squalus acanthias; assembly: GCA_030390025.1. NCBI lineage: Eukaryota > Metazoa > Chordata > Chondrichthyes > Squaliformes > Squalidae > Squalus > Squalus acanthias. The sequence continues at coordinate 21,685,859 of CM059439.1, forward strand.
TTCATATTCCTGTGTTCCCAGTTGTTTCCATTATATTCATATTTTTTTCCTACTTCCTGTATGACTCAAGCCCATTCTTTGCTATATTACAAATAGGTACAAATGCAAAATACCATGTGTCGTATCATAGACATACATATTTTTATTTTCTCCACCCCCCCCCCCAAAGGACAGGACATGAAGAATATAATAACGTAAAGCACATGAAAGATGTTAAGCCTTCATTTGCCTTGAGAATTGATGAATCGACGTATGGCTGACTCCTGCCCCTAATTCTTATGTTCTTATTTTGCTTGTGTCAGGTCCTGGAGCAAACTGCACCTGTCTGAAAGATTAGCTTATTTCAAATGGCATGGAATTTTCAAAGTTTAATCTTTTTTTTTTTAAGATTGCGTTTCTACGTGATAATGACAAGTTGCCGGGAGCTCTTCCCACGACTAACTGCTGATATGCGACGCTTTAAGAAATTACCACGGACTCGTAGGGATTCTTTGGACTTTACTCGAGATTCCTCGTGGTCAGAAAAATCTGAACCCGAACGGAGGGAGACTGACCCAGATGGGTGGGATGAGACGAGCGATTCCAGTGAGTTTTACTCTCATGGGAAACAGTTGAAGATGGCGCCAGAGCTGTTCTACTCCTCTCCACTCTTCCCTTTGCTGGCATCAGAGGTAGCAACAGCCCAAGAACAGATTGCAATGATGGTTCAGCAAGCAAAGTCCCACTGTCGACGTGATGTTCTCTGGCAACGCCTCTTCCTGGGAGAGCATCTGTCTTCAGATAAACACAAAATGAGCAAGCTGTCCTTTGCAGAGCTGGAAGAGTTACTCGGTGCTGTGCATAGCAAATCCATTTCTGAGATTGACCCACAGCTGGTGAGAGATAGAATATTCTGTAGTTATCAGTAAAGTTGAATGATTATTTTCAATACAATCTGTGTTCCTTATAACTGTTGTCGCTTGATGACTCAGGTACTTTCCCCTGCATATCCTGGCTTATTCATTGATACATATTTGGTGGAACTCTAGAATCAATTCCTGGCATACTCAAAACTGATGTCAATGCACTGGTGTGACAGGGATTGGCTCCACAGGGAATCCAAAGCATAGGAATCCAGGACTTGCCTGTATATTAATGAGGATGTAACTGAGCTACCAAAGATCGGTGGTGACTGGATATTTCGAAGCCTCTTCTGATGTATCCATAACTAACATTGGTAGAGTGGCTCTCTGGTTGAATAGCCTACTTTGGGCTGAAAATCAAAAGAGTTGTGCAGTTTTTTTTGTGGTATGATATAGGCTGGCGAATACTTTATGTTGAAGGTTCTTCTCACAGTATCATTGCATAATGCATTTTGAACAGTGAGATGCACCACAGTCAAAGCCATTACATTGAACTACATGTCCCTATATTATATTGAGTTTAAAATATAATGATAGTATGTATGCATGAAAGATGTTACAGCAGTAAAATATGACGTAAAACTCTTGTTTTAGGAAAAAAATGCTTTTGAAATACACGGATATAACTTTTTCAAAGTCTAATTTGAATTCTGAGCAGTCAACCACAAGTTTAGCTCCTTCTCCAATCATTGAGAATGATGTCTGAAACTGCAACATATCCATTTTATTATAATGAATAACATCGTCATCAAGAATGAGGAATGTTAGTGTTCAGGAATGAGCATTTTTACACTCCGCATCAGCGGGCAGTATAGCATGCGGCAGCTGCAAAGTAAGGCTTTGACTAATCTGCTTCAGCAATATGCCTTAATTCCATCTCCAACACCAACTTCAACCTCAGACAAGCATCCACGTAAATCCTTTCCGTAGATTCAATCCTGAGTATTACACTAAGAAGGAAGCTTATGCATGAAGGAAACAAAACATTGGCGTCACTGTTTTGACTTTTGTTTTTAATAGGACCTTTTTAAAATTTGTTTCTCCCAACTCTCCCCCTATTCCATCTTTCGTCATTGCTCTTTCTACCTTATTACCTCCTTGTATTTATCATTGCTCTGCTCTCTTTTGTTCCAGGATTGCTTCCTATCAATGAGTACCAGCTGGTATCAGAGTCTGATCAAGGTTTTACTAAACCGATTCTCCCAGAGTTGCCGACACTTTGTAGATGCAGATAGAGGAATCCAGTATCTGGTAAGTTGAAACCCATAATCTAACAGATTTATATCCATTGCCTGATTTAAGCTGGAGGAAGGTGCACTCCTGGAAATGAGCTTCCCAGACAGTGGCGCAACATGCCAACAAACTTCTTCACTAAAACTAGAGGATCTGCTATTGCCTTTGGCGGAGTTATTTTTATCCTATCTAACATACATTATTGGGGAAACTGATTTAAGATGATTGAATGACTTAAATTGCAATTTTATTGCACAGCATGTGTTGGTGGTATTTTCAGGTTGAACTCTGCGATTTTGTGTGGGAAGTCTAAATCATTGGCCTTGATGATGATTATTATATATTCACCTAAATGTGTAACTAATTTATCTCTTAGCGGGATACATAAGAAGACTGTAGGGAAGATGTTCCAGGGTGCAGGCAGTTAGGAGGTAGGTTGCACATACCGCATGAGGGAGGGAGGGCATGGTTAGGTATTGTCGGAAGTGTAGTTTTGGTGTGTGGGAGCACTGGGAGGGAAATGATGGGGTCTAGCAGAAGCAGATGGTTATTGGGTGTGGGAGTAGTAGGGGTGTGTTCTGCTATGTTGGCTAGTGTGTTGGGGTGTGGCAATAGGATGGGGGGTTCTGGGTTATGGCAGTACTACAAGAGAATGACACATGTTTTTGTCATAGAGGTTATTTGCAAAGGTTAGTCTCATCATTTTGATGTAGAATCACCAAAATGTGAAGCCTGTTTCCTCTGGGGGAAATTATATCAAAGGTAGTAACTGTTTTATTACACTTATAGAGGGTGTTTCCTGAATCCAGGAGAAGGAACTATTTTTCTCCTACAATGCTGTGGTCCCAAAAAGAATTGGAGGTTCAGACCAATCCTGAATCAGAAGTATTTGAATGAGCTCTTGTAGAAGGAACATTTCAAAGTTGATCATGTTCAGTCATATAACCATCAACAAAAGGATCAATGTAAAGAAGCAGAAGTTACCAAAGTACAGTTAATCTGTTGGCTTTACATCACCTTCCAAGTGTCAGTAACTTTTCTCAAGTTTGCATATCTACACCTACTTAAGACAACAGGTACAGGTACAATCAAGGAGAGCTCTCCATCTTTAATAAAGCTACAGGATCCCAGTTGGGATGATCACTATAGGATCCCTCTCCTCCATTATAAGTGCAATAACAACAACAACAACAACTTGTATTTATATAGCGCCTTTAAGGTAGTAAAGCATCCCAAGGCGCTTCACAGGAGTGTTATAAGACAAAAATTTGACACCGAGCCACATAAGAAATTAGGGCAGGTGACCAAAAGCTTGGTTAAAGAGGTAGGTTTTAAGGAGCGTCTTAAAGGAGGAGAGAGAGGCAGAGAGGTTTAGGGAGGGAATTCCAGAGCTTCGGGCCTAGGCAGCTGAAGGCACGGCCACCAATGGTTGAGCGATTATAATCAGGGATGCTAAGAGGGTAGAATTTGAGGAGCTCAGATATCTCGGGGGGTTGTGGGGGGGTGTTGTGGGGCTGAAGGAGATTACAGAGATAGGGAGGGGCAGGGCCATGGAGGGATTTGAAAACAAATATGAGATTTTTGAAATCGAGGTGTTGCTTAACCGGGAGTCAATGGAGGTCAACGAGCACAGGGGTGATGGGTGAACAGGACTTGGTGCGAGTTATGACACGGGCAGCCGAGTTTTGGATGACTTCAAGTTTACGTAGAGTAGAATGTGGGAGGCCAGCCAGGAGTGTGTTGGAATAGTCAAGTCTAGAGGTAACAAAGGCATGGATTGGGGTTTCAGCAGCAGATGAGCTGAGGCAGGGGCAGAGACGGGCAATGTTACGGAGGTGGAAACAGGCGGTCTTAGTTATGCCATGGATATGTGGTCGGAAGCTCATTTCAGGGTCAAATATGATACTAAGGTTGCAAACAGTCTGGTTCAGCCTCAGACAGATGCTAGGGAGAGGGATGGAGTTGGTGGCGGGGACCGAAGACAATGGCTTCGGTCTTCCCAATATTTAATTGGAGATAATTTCTGCTCATCCAGAACTGGATGTCGGACAAGCAGTCTGAAAATTTAGAGACCGTAGAGGGGTCGAGAGAAGTGGTGGTGAGGTAGAAACTGATGCCATGTTTTCGGATGATGTCGCCAAAGGGCAACGTGTAGATGAGAAATAGGAGGGGGCCAAGGATAGATCCTTGGGGGACCACAGAGGTAACGATGTGGGCGCGGGCAGAGAAGCCAATGCTGGTGATTTTCTGGCTATGATTAGATAGCTAAGAATGGAACCAGGCGAGTGAAGTCCCACCCAGCTGGACGATGGTGGAGAGGCGTTGGAGGAGGATGGAGTGGTCAACCGTGTCAAAGGCTGCAGACAGGTCGAGAAGGACAAGGAGGGATTGTTTACCTTTGTCACAGTCACAAAGGATGTCATTTGTGACTTTGATAAGAGCCGTTTCGGTACTGTGGCAAGGGCAGAAACCTGATTGGAGGGATTCAAACAGAGTTCCGAGAAAGATGGGCACAGATTTGGGAGGCGACAACACGTTCAAGGACTTTGGAGAGGAAAGGGAGGTTGGAGATGGGGCGGTAGTTTGCAAGGACAGAGGGGTCAAAGGTTGTTTTTTTGAGGAGAGTGGCGATGACGGCAGATTTGAAGGAGAGCGGGAAAGTACCTGAGGAGAGAGAACCGTTAACAATGTCCACTATCATGGAGCCAGAAAAGGAAGTTGGGTGGTCAGCAGTTTAGTGGGAATAGGGTCGAGGGAGCGGGAAGTGGGTCTCATGGACAAGATGAGCATGGAGAGGTCAAGAGGGGAGATCGGAGAGAAACTAGAGAAAGATGTGAGTTCAGGGCTAGGGCAGGGGGGAACCTTAGAGGAGGTTTGGCCCGGTGGTCTAGGGGACGGAAGGGAAGTGGCAGAGGCAGCTGATTGGATGGTCTCAGTCTTAGAGACAAAGAAGTCCATGAGCTCCTCGCACTTGTTGTTGGAGGTGAGTGTGGAGGAGACAGGGGAGAGGGGTTTAAGAAGACTGTTAGCAGTAGAGAATAGAAGCCGGGGGTTATCTTTGCATCCCAGAATGATCCTGGAATAGTGAGCAGTTTTGGCAGACAAGAGTAGGACCCGATAATGCTTTATGTGGTCCAGCCAGATCTGGCGGTGAATTGCTTAGCCAGTTGTCCACCATATCCGTTTAAGTCTGTAGCCCTTGGACTTGAGGGAGCGAAGATGAGGGCCTTATCAGGGGGAGCGGCCAGGGTGAGAGAGAGTAATGGTTTTAATAGGGACTAGGGCATCAAAGGTGGTGGTGGTGTGGGTGTGGTTGAGCAGATCAGTAGCTGCAGAAATGTCGTGGTGAATGGAGGGCCAAAGGACTGGACAGTTGGGATTTCGTAAGTGCAGTTGTAAGAGAGTTGGGAGAGAATTTTTTTCAGGGGCGGACATACAAGGAAGTAGGGTTGGGTATGGGAAGGGGGATGTGGGTGGAGAGCGATACAAGGAAGTGATCAGAGATGGCCTTATCTGCGATTGACACGATGGGAGTAGCGAGGTCACGAGAGATGGCAAGTTCAAGGGGCTGGCCGTGAATATGTGTTGTGGAGTTTACATGGAGGGAGAGATTAAGGAAGGATAGGAGGGTAGTGAACTCAGAGGAGAGAGAGCATGATGAATTGAGATGGAGGTTGAAATCACCGAGGATGAGAAGTTGCTTAGTGCAGAGGCTGAGGGAGGAAAGCAGTGAAGATATCTCGGTGATAAAATTTTTATCATATTGGGTAACAGCAATATAATTCATAAGACCACACAAGTTTACAGCACAGAAGGAGACCATTCAGCCCATCGTATCTGTACCAGCTCTTGTTGGAGCAATCCATAACTAATCCCATGTCCCTGCTCTCTTTTCCGGTTGCCCTGTATCTTCTACTACCTCAAATATTTATTTACTTTTCTCTTAAAAGATGCAATGGTCTCTGCCTCAACCACTCCCTGTGGCAGAGCATTCCATACTCCAGCAACTCTCTCCTCACTCTCTAAATTCATAGCCCCTCATGCTGACTCCCTAATCAGAGGAAATAGTCTTTCCCAAGTCACCCTATCAGAACTCTTCATAATTTTAAAAACCTGTATTAAATCTCCTCATAGGCTTCTCTGCTCTAGTGAAAGTAGTACCAGTATCTCTAGTCTCTTATAGCAATAGTTTCCCATTCCTGGTGAATCTATACTGAACACTCTCTATGACTTTAATGCCCTTTTCCTATAATAGGAGGTGCCCAAAACTGCACACGGTTCTCAAACTGTGCCCTAACCAATGTTTATACAATTTATCTTTTTTTTTGCTCTTGTACGCGATGTCTCTATTTCGAACTCAAAATGCTGTTGGAATTTTTTTATGACTTTATCTACCAACACTTGCATTTTCATGGAATTAGTTATTTGAACCCATGCGTCCCTCTTCATCCGCACTCATCAGCATCTTTCCGTTGAGTGTATACTCCCACTCCTTTTCCCTCCTGAAATTATTACCTCACACATATCCACATTAAATTGTATCTGTCACCTGTCTGCCCATTCCACTAATCTGTCGGTGTCTTCCTGAAGTATTTTACAGTCCTCCTCGCTAGTTTGTCAAACCCTTTACTTTTGTGTCATCACCAAATTTCAGAATTGTGTTCCCTAAACTCATCCAGATCATCCATATATAATCTATACATACCAAGCGCTAACTCCTGGAGTACATTACTTCCAACCCTTCTCCAATCGGAGCAACACCCATTAACCCTAACTCTTCTTGTTTCTTTTCCGTCAACCGCCTTTCTATCCATGTTGTTATATTTCCTCTTGTACCATACGCCAGCATCTCTAGGAAGAGGTCTCTCCCTGACACGGAGACAAATTCTCTTCTAACGTACTGAGTCTGATTACAGGACCATTTTTATGGCTTTCAATGCGCAACATTTCATCTGAACCTTTCAGCACGTTGGTCTCGGGTATTTTAACATCATGGAGGGTGCTGATTGACATAGCCTCCGTCGCTGCATTGATTTGGCGGGGCTTCGATCAAAGCATTTTGCAGGCTTGACCTTTTCTCATCCTATTGATGGATGTTTCCCAAGCAGGAAGTGCTCATTTGTCGGATAAATACAATTGAAACGTTTAGATAGGTTTTGCCAGGACAGGCATGATCAATCGATCACAAGTGAAGCACGAGCAGGTGGTATTGCCGTGACATTATTCATCTCCAAAAAAAAAAAATACCTTTTCTTATTTTCTGAATGTTCCTATAATAAACTAAGAATTTGGGGGATTAATCCAGCTTTTAAAATATATATTTTTTCAAAATCCTAATTTGTTCTGTGCATCGGTGACCACAGTGATCATACTTATGTCTTGTACATTCCTGTATTCCTGTCATATAGTTAGGGTGACATTCGCCTGTATTGGGAAAGAGGAGGGGCTGTGGTCATCTTCAACCTGTCTGTAATGCTGTGATGTAACTTTCTTCACAGGCGGTGTTGAATCAGAAGTTTATCGACTGTTTTGTTCTCATCTTTCTTGATTCACAGTCTGCAAAGACGGTAAGATCTCAAACAAGCCTCAAAAGAGAATCACAAAGTGTCTGAGAGACCCGTGTATGACATAGACAGGATGATATGTCGCTTGTATAAAACTGAGTCTCACAGGAGGGAGCTCCAAGAAACACTTGTATAATTAATGGCATAAGAGCATTTTCCCCTCTATACATAGGGGAAGGTGAGTGACAACACTGTATAAAGAGAAGTAAGAAATGAGTGTGTGGCAGTGCGCCAGTGCCAAATGTTGGTGTTATGATGAACTGTGCCATCTGATGGTGGCATGCAACTTTGACCCAGTAATCACAGAGTGAGTAACGGATCTTAATGCTGCTGTTGGGGAGGGGCTGAGCAGAGCTGGAGCACTTTCACACACAAGATCAGGAGGAAAGAGTCAGTATTACCCTGCACTGCTCTTGCATCTCTATTAGTGACACTGCCAGTTGATGTAATGTGGCATGGATCAACGGTCCAGTGGCTCCCTATAATAGCTGACCAAATCAGAGGCCGAACCATCCTGAAGCCACACTTATCCTAGTGGCAGCTAAGAGCAACATGGGTGGGCGTTTCTGAGAAGGATGCCCTTTCGCCTCATTGTGCATTATGGAGACCGAGGGAACTGGCAAGGGAAAGAAGTGCATTTTATAACCTGTTAACTAAAAATGTACACTGTTTCTATATAAGGTGGCTATGTATTTCCACTAACCTATTCCAATGTTAGAAGCTGCTTTTTCTTTTTCAGAATCTAAAGGTTGTATTCCGAGAGCCACTTCCTGCACAGCCACAGAACAGTGACAGCCCCTTACCTCAGCTTGTATCCATGTACTATCACCTGGAGTCTGTCATCAACACTGCATGCTTCAACCTGTGGACTGGTATGCTACAGTAACAGACATCAAACCCACCTGCATTGACTTTTGGACTAATCTACTTTATTATACTGACTTTTACATTCACGTTGTTACTCCTCAATTGTTCGAGGCAAAAAACTGTGGTGTAGTATGTTCCACACGGCGAGAAGTATTGACTTTAATATGAATCACTCTTTTTATCCCTGTACGTTCACTTCAAGGGATCTGTGGGCGCCTTCCAAAAGTCAGACAGTGCGTTTTTATTAGATGTTTGTGTTTATTAATTTATTTTTTATTTACTGAATTTATAGCTTATTTTACTAATTAATATATGTCATCACATTTTTTTTCTGGTTTTCTTTTAAACCTTTTGTCCCCTTCCTTTCTTCATCTTGGTTGCTTCATCCATGTATGATGCCAACCCAGGAAGGTGGAACAACTATCCCATGGACTTAACAGAAGTATTGCTCATCCTGTAGCCAGACAGCACTGTGGCTATAGGGCAAGGTACATGAAAGGTGTTTCCTTCCCCTCTTTTCTTCCCTCCCTCATCAAAGTGATGAACTGACAAAACTCATCAGTGTTGTGGATAGATTTGAGCAACCAGGCCCAGCAGGAATGAGAATCTGAGATTGTCAGGTTGTAAAGCAAGTGTCTAGGTTGTTGAATCTGAAACTTTTAAAGATTTACTTTTGTTAGGTGCCTGCATTATCTCAAACTTACATGCACTGGAAAGCAATTGAGTATAATTTTCTGAGATTTTCCACAGGTATCATAATCTTCAAAATTCAGGTTTGTTCTCACCTTAAAAAAAGAATACAAAACAAAATCCTAATTTCTGCATTACGTTCACTTTGCGTGTTCCTGCACTCGTGACACATTTCCATACATGACCTGGTAGAGGTGTTGCTTTGAGCATGGCTTCCTGACCACCCCTACAGTGAAATAAAAGTGGTGGTGCACTTAGGACTGAATGCTCAGAGTGCATAAGAAGTACCTTTGGTTTTAAAGCACATTCCTTCGTAGAATGTCAACAGTCAACTACAGACTTAGTTGCAGCTGCACAATATCTCTTTGCTTAGGGATGATTAATTATGAATGAATATATTTGATGTATATTATGTATATAGTGAAAATGGCTGGATTATCATTGTAAAATAATAAAGTTCTATTAATCATTTTCTGTGCGAACAAAGTGTTTCCCTCTACCATCTAAACATGTTCTGGTCTACAGACCAGTGAGTTTTTATTCAATTTCATTTTTACAGCTGTTTTATTCTTCTATCAATATTTTCATCTTTTCTTCCTCATCTTCGTGACTCGAAGTTTTTGGATGGTTCAGAAAAATGAGCAGAATTGCAGAATATAATCCCCCAAAATCCAGGAAAATCCATTTACTAAAGAGAATTTGACTTATTCAGTCACCAATGGTTTTAATTCTAAAAAAAATGGAATCGCAGAATGTGATTCCAAAACACCGGTAAAAATCATGGAATCCGTGTAGTAGAATTTGATTGATTCAGTCAGTGTTCAACACTGGCCCTGGTGATATTTGTAAATGTTGGTGGTTAATCTGGGAAAGTTGTAACATTTAATGTCTCATCCTATCAAAGGTCAGTTGAAGCTGCAAAATATAACACAAAATCTATCATTTTTCGGCAGTCTATCTCAGCCTTGAATATACTCAATAACTGACCATCCACAGCCCTCTGAGGTAGAGAATTCCAAAAATTCACAACCCTCTGAGTGAAGAAAGTCCTCTATTCTCAGTCTTAAATGGCCGACCCCTTATCCTGAGACTATGCCCCCTAGTTCTAGACTCTCCAGTCAGGGGAAACAACCTCTCCATCTACCCTGTCAAGCCCCCTCAGAATCTTATGTTTCACTGAGATCACCTCTCATTCTTCTAAACTCCAGAGAGTATATGCCCATTCTACTCAATTTCTCATCATAGGACAACCCTCTCATCCCAGGAATCAATCTAGTGAACCTTTGTTGCACCGCCTCCAAGGCAAGTATATCCTTCCTCAGATAAGGAGACCAAAACTGTGCACAGTACTCCAGGTGTGGTCTCACCAAAGCCCTGTACAATTGTAGCAAGACTTCCTTACTCTACTGGACCATAATGTGATATTGAATATCTTCTGCAATTCCCCACTTGGTGAGACATTACTTCAGGTAAACTAACTCCACACCTCCTAACAGCTGGTTCAAGAGCAAGATTGGCAAAGGAGTGGCACTAGTTCATCGACCCACCTTCGACAATGGTACATGTATGCAGGGGTTGGTTACCTTCAATGAAGAGAAAAAGAACTTGTAAAATATGAGTTAGGATGATAATTTTCATGAAGAATTAGCATCTACTTGTAGCCATTCATGATGGGTGGTTTTCCCCATGTAGTCTTGTGCTGAGGGATTTGCCTGGAGAAATTAATTTAAGAACAGTTTTTGTCTATAGATGCAGGAAGACTTCTGAGAACATTACACAGGATGCATACCCTATTCATTTTAAGGCAGAGCTTTCCTCGATTAATAAAGAGAACAGCTCAGCATACCTTTCTGCCTAAGCAGTTTTCTGCACCTAAGGAAGAGGCTTTTAATAACAAAGAAATTCTACACAGGTATGCTTTGGGACTGATCAATGATATGAAAAGATTGATGGCCGTTTTCCATTTTTATTTCTTTTGTTATAATGAAGTCAATATTCTAGTCGTTTGGCTGAAACTCAACAAAGCCCCTCGGTTACATGAGCAGTCAGATTGAGCGTTATCAATTCATGACGAATTGCCAACCGGCACCACTGTAAATGAAGCAGTCACTGAAATTTATCTCCAACTCAATAGCTTATCCAACCATGTAATATGATACTTATATACTCATTTCAAAGAAAAAAACTCCAGTGTGGCCTTTACAGGCAGCAGGGTCAATATTCAAAGAGTGCGCAAAGAACATTTACTGTTTGCAAAACTGATATGAAACATAAGTAGTTTTGAAATTTCATGTTAATGGTCAAGGGAACAAGAATGTGCACCCAGTTATACTGTACACAGTAGGTACATAGCACCAGATAAGTGATAGAATGTGTGAAATAAAGTCCCATTCTGTTAATGAATCTCAAATGAAAACTTTTTTTCCAACTTTTCTGTTTCTCTCTCACTGATGCCAAATGTAATGTCCCCACTACGATGCTGGCTGGCATAAGCTAGCTCAATGATAACCAAGGAACAAATCCGAGACCTTCCTTGTCTATACAATAATTAGTCTGGTACAATTCTTCTCCAGACCATCTACACACAGTTCAATCTTTGAGAATAATCGACTCTTAATAGAAGGCTTTGTACACATTCTTTAGCATTCAGGAAATATTCCACTACCGAGGCATATAATACCAGGCAGTAAAAGGTTTATTTTATGGCTTCATGGTAATTGTAGCCACAGAAGTCCCAGACTCCTCCATCACCATCCCTGGGTATGTCCTGTCCCACCAGCAGGACAGACCCACCAGAGGTGGCGGCACAGTGGTATACAGTCGGGATGGAGTGGCCCTCGGAGTCCTCAACATTGACTCCGGACCCCATGAAGTCTCTCAGTATCAGGTCAAACATGGGCAAGGAAACCTCCTGCTGATTACCACCTACCGCCCTCCCTCAGCTGATTAATCAGTACTCCTCCATGTTGAACACCACTTGGAAGAAGCAATGAGGATAGCAAGGGCGCAGAATGTACACTGGGTGGGGAACTTCAATGTCCATCACCAAGAGTGGCTCGGTAGCACCACTACTGACCGAGCTGGCCGAGTCCTGAAGGACATAGGTGCCAGTCTGGACCTGCAACAGGTGGTGAGAGAACCAACACGAGGGAAAAACCTATTTGACGTCATCCTCGCCCATCTACCTGTCGCAGATGCATCTGTCCATGGTAGCAGTGACCACCGCACAGTCCTTGTGGCACTACCACTGTGCTAAATGGGATAGATTCAGAACAGATCTAGCAGCTTAAAACTAGGCATCCATGAGCAGTAGCAGAATTGTACTCCACCACAATCTGTAACCTCATGGCCGGCATTTCCCTCTACCATTATCGTCGAGCCAGCGGACCAACTCTGGTTCAATGAGGAGTGCAGAAGAGGATGCCAGGAGCAGCACCAGGCGTACCTAAAAATGAGGTGCCAACCTGGGGAAGCTGCAACACAGGACTACATGCATGCTAAAAGGCGGAAGCAGCATGCTATAGACAGAGCTAAGCAATCCCACAATCAACGGATCAGATCTGCAGTCTGCAGTCCTGCCACATCCAGTCGTGAATGGTGGCGGACAATTAAACAACTAACAAGAGGAGGAGGCTCCATGAATATCCCCATCCTCAATGATGGCGGTGCCCAGCACGCGAGTGCAAAAAACAAAGCTGAAGCGTTTGCAACCATCTTTAGCCAGAAGTGCCGAGTGGATGATGCATATTGGCCTCCTCCTGACGTCCCCACCGTCACAGAAGCCAGTCTTTAGCCAATTTGATTCACTCCACGTGATATCAAGAAACGGCTGAGGATGTAACAAGCAGGGTGGATAAAGGGGAACTAGTAGATGTCATGTATTTGGATTTCCAGAAGGCATTCAATAAGGTGCCACATAAAAGGTTACTACATAAGATAAGAGCTCACGAGATTGGGGGTAATATATTAGCATGGATAGAGGATTGGCTAACTAACAGAAGAGAGTCGGGATACATGGGTCATTTTCACATTGGCAAACTAACTAGGGTGCCGCAGGGATCAGTGCTGGGGCCTCAACTATTTACAATCTATATTAATGACTTGGATGAAGGGACCGAGTGTAATGTAGCCAAATTTGCTGATGGTACAAAGATAGGTGGGAAAGCCCCTACGTCTTATGTGCTTATGTTCTATGTTCTTGGCCCCCACAAGGAAAGTAAAAGTAACTTAATCTTAAATGGCTTCTTCTGGTCCCAGATCCTCTTCTCGCTGTCTTCAGCTGGCCGGAAAACTGCAGTGGCTTCCCAACTTAGACCAGAGTAAAAATTGCAGTTGGGACCCAATGATGTCATCGGACCTCGATTCGCCTATTTAAAGGAAGGCCCGGCCAGATCCAGATGGGTGCATTTGCCGCCTTCTCAGAAGAGCGGGTTGGAAGATGTCAGAATTTAGGCGGGATATCGGGTAATTTACCCGGCCGATTTTAACTGCCCACCTGCCCAGTTTGCACTGGGAGGGTAGGGTTCAAATTGCCCCTAAAGCTGAACTAGACATTCTTGAAAAAAGATATTACAAGATGATTGTTAAGAAGTGTGAACAGCAGGAGTGCTATCAAAGACCATCAGGAACTCTACCAGTCACAGCTACCCAATTATCTAGCTAAAAGTCTTACTATGTATAATGACTCTGTTTCCCATTATATAACCAATTAATAATTTAATTTGCAACTTCCTCCTGGATCCCCTACACTTTCATTTTAGCTATAAATCCCCAGTGAGGGACCTTATTAAATTCTTTCTGAAATTCAAGTATTAATGTATTGCACCATCACATTCTCATTACTTAGCCAATTGTATCACGAGTGAAATCCAAGAGGCTTCATGGATATGACCTGCCTTTTGTAAACTAGTGTTGATGTGGATTAACCATCTTTTTTACTTTTGTGTGTTTTTTAATCTGATTTTCATAATTTTAAAACATTTTTCCCATTCTTAATCTTACCTCTATGTACCACTATATTTTGCGAATATCATTTTCCAATTTTATTATTTACACCTTCTCCAGCGTATCCTTCAAATATCTAATTTTTCCCTGCCCGATCCCCCCAAGATTTTTATTTCCAAGTGTTTCTGCCCAATTTCTCTTCTGATTGCCTTAAAATCAGATCTCTAGAAACCTAATACTTTAATTTTACGCCCCCTTGCTCCAGGCTCCACTGTAAAGCTAATATAACTGTCAGTGGTACTCAAGTGTTACCCAAAACTCAAAAAACCACTGTTTTGGTCTCTTTAATAAATACCAGTTAAAGGATGGCCTTATACTCCCCAAGGTCTCACATTGAGCAGTGTACTGCACCAGCTCCCTGAATTTAAAATTCAAAAATTTAGAATTCAAAAAACTCACATCATTATACCGCTTAATTACTGGATGATTAAAATCAAGCATAATCAGTATTCTTCCTTTCTCTGCTCTTTTTTAAAAACTTGAATAATTCCATTGCAATTTCTCCTCCTTGCCCTGCTGATCTATAATGATTCCAAATGATTAACTTCTTTCCCTTGATATCACACGTTTCCACCCAAATTGACAAGTCTGCTTCCCTTCATCTGCTGCTGAATTGTCCCTTTTGATTAGTGCCAGGTCCTATTAGTAACATTACCCTTCTCTAATGTATTTTTCCTGTCTCTTATGAACCCCGCTGTATAAAACTTATATTCCTCCTCAGGCTTTAACTATATTTTTGGTAAGCCAATTATATTTACTTTCTTTCATGTACAACCTTCAATCATATATTGTTCATTAGGATTTTGCACAAGGGCGAAAGGTAATAGTAGGATCAGGGCGAGAGATGGCAGAGAGCAGCAGGATCACACATCTAGTTTTACCAAACTGTTTCATTACAGATGCTAATTTTTATTTGATTCTACATTCTGACACAACTGCTACTTATACATTTTAATGAAGATTCAGTTTTGCAGGACATGGCGAATGAGATGAGAGACTTCAGCCCTAATACTGTTGTGCTGAAGACTTGTGCTCCAGAACTAGCCGTGCCTCTAGACAAGCTGTTCCAGTACAGCTACAACACTGGCATCTATCCGACAATGTGGAAAACTGCCCAGGTATGTCCTGTCCACAAAAAGCAGGACAAATCCAATCCAGCCAATCACCGCCCCATCAGTCTACTCTCAATCATCAGCAAAGTGATGGAAGGTGTCGTCGATAGTGCTATCAAGCAGCACTTACTCACCAATAACCTGCTCACTGATGCCCAGTTTGGATTCCGCCAGGACCATTCAGCTCCAGACCTCATTACAGCCTTGGTCCAAACATGGACAAAAGAGCTGAAATCCAGAGGTGAGGTGAGAGTGACTGCCCTTGACATCAATGCAGCATTTGACCTGAGTGTGGCATCAAGGAGCCCTAGTAAAACTGAAGTCAATGGGAATCGGGGGGAAAACTCTCCACTGGCTGGCGTCATACCTAGCACAAAGGAAGATGGTTGTGGTGGTTGGAGGTCAATCATCACAGCCCCAGGACATTGCTGCAGGAGTTCCTCAGGGCAGTGTCCTAGGCCCAACCATCTTCAGCTGCTTCATCAATGACCTTCCCTCCATCATAAGGTCTGAAGTGGGGATGTTCGCTGAAGAATGCACAGTGTTCAGTGCCATTCGCAACTCAGATAATGAAGCAGTCCATGCCCGCATGCAGCAAGACCTGGACGACATTCAGGCTTGGGCTGATAAGTGGCAGGTAACATTCGCGCCACACAAGTGCCTGGCAATGACTATCTCCAACAAGTGAGCGTTTAACCACCGCCCCTTAACATTCAACAGCATTACTATTGCCGAATCTCCCACCATGAACATTCTGGGGGTCACCATTGACCAGAAACTTAACTGGACTAGCCACATAAAATCTGTGGCAACAAGAGCAGGTCAGAGGCTGGGTATTCTGCGGCGAGTGTCTCACCTCCTGACTCCCCCAAAGCCTTTCCACCATCTACAAGGCACAAGTCAGGAGTGTGATGGAATACTCTCCACTTGCCTGGATGCGTATAGCTCCAACAACACTCAAGAAGCTCGACACCATCCAGGACAAAGCAGCCCGCTTGATTGGCACCCCATCCACCACCTTAAACATTCACTCCCTCCACCACTGGCGCACCGTGGCTGCAGTGTGTACCATCTACAAGATGCACTGCAGCAACTCGCCAAGGCTTCTTCAGCAGCACCTCCCAAACCCGTGACCTCTTCTACCTAGAAGGACAAGGGCAGCAGGGAACACCACCACCTCCAAGTTCCCCTCCAAGTCACACACCATCCTGACTTGGAAGTATATCGCCGTTCCTTCATTGTCGCTGGGTCAAAATCCTGGAACTCCCTCCCGAACAGCACTGTGGGAGTACCTTCACCACACGGACTGCAGCGGTTCAAGAAGACGGCTCACCACCACCTTCTCAAGGGCAACTAGGGATGGGCAATAAATGCTGGCCTTTCCAGCGACACCCACATCCCATGAATGAATTAAAAAACTGTTCTCCTATGCTCCTAGCGCAGGTACAGTCATAGAGTCATTACCGCACAGAAGGAGGCCATTCAGCCATCGAGTCCGTGCCGGCTCTCTGTAGAGCAATCCAGTCAGTCCCATTCCCTCACTCTATCCCCGTAGCCCTGCAAGTTTATTTCCCTCAAGTGCCTATCCAGTCTCCCCTTGAAAACATTGAGTGTCTCCGCTTCCACCACTTCCGTCGGCAGCGCGTTCCAGGTCCTCACCACTCGCTGTGTAAAAAAGTTCTTCCTCACATCCCCCCTGTATCTCTTGCCCAAAACATTAAATCTGTGTCCCCTAGTCCTTGTACCATCAACTAGTGGGAACAGCCTTTCCTCGTCTAGCCTATCCAAATCCGTCATAATCTTGTACACCTCTATCAAATCACCCCCCAACCTCCTTTGCTCCAAGGAGAACAACCTCAGCTTCTCCAACCTAACCCTGTAGCGAAAATTCCTCATCCCTGGAACCATTCTGGTAAATCTCCTCTGCATCATCTCAAGGACCTTCACATCCTTCCTAAAGTGTGGTGACCAGAACTGGATGCAATACTCTAGTTGTGGCCTAACCAGAGCTTTATAAAGGTTCAGCATAACTTCCCTGCTTTTGTACTCAATACCTCTATTTATGAAGCCCAAGATCCCATATGCTTTGTTAACCACTCTCTCAATATGTCCTGCCACCTTCAAAGATCTATGCACATGAACCCCAGGTCCCTCTGTCCCTGCACACTCTTTAGAACTGTGCCATTAATCTATATTGCCTCTCCCTATCCCTTCTGCCAAAATGCATCACCTCACACTTCTCTGTATTAAATTCCATCTGCCACTTGTCTGTCCATTCTGCTAGCCTATCTATGTCCTGTTGCAGTCGATTGGTATCATCCTTACTGTTTGCCACACCTCCAAGTTTGGTATCATCGGCAAATTTTAAAATTTTACTCAATATCCAAGTCATTTATATATATCAAAAAAAGCAGTGGCCCCAGCACTGACCCTTGGGGAACACCACTGTCTACCATCCTCCAGTCTGAAAAACAACCATTTACCACGGCTCGCTGTTTTCTGTCCTTAAGTCAATTCCTTATCCAAGCTGACATTGACCCTCCTATTCCATGAGCCTCAATTTTGTTAACCAGCCTTTTATGTGGTACTTTGTCAAACGCTTTCTTAAAATCCATATAGACAACATCCACTGCATTCCCTTCATCAACCTTCTCTGTTACTTCATCAAAGAATTCAATTAGATTAGTCCAACACGATCTGCCTTTTACAAATCCGTGCTGGCTCTCCTTAATTAACTTAAACCTCTCCAAGTGCCTGTTAATTTTTTCCCTGATTATTGTTTCTAAAACCTTACCCACCACTGATGTTAAACTGACTGGCCTATAGTTACTAGGATTGTCCTTACACCCTTTCTTGAACAAAGGTGTCACCTTTGCCACTTTCCAATCCTCTGGTACTTCTCCATATCTAGGGAAGATTGGAAGATTATGGCAAGCCCTTCGGCTATCTCCACCCCCACTTCCCTTAGCAACCTGGGATGCAAGCCATCCGGACCAGGCGATTTATCCACTCTAACCATATCCAGCCTTTCCAGTACATCCTGCCTATCAATTTTCACCCCATCCATTACCTCTACCGTCTTCGCTTCTACCGATATTTTGTCAGCATCCTCTTCCTTAGTAAACACTGATACAAAGTACTCATTGAGTATTCTAGCCTTGCCCTGAGCCTCTAAGCATATATCACCTTCTTTGTCCCTAATAGGCCCCACCCCGCCTCTTACTACCCGCTTACTGTTTACATGCTGGTAGAAGATTTTTGGGTTCCCTCTTATGTTAACAGCCATTCTACTCTCATATTCTCTCTTTGCCAGTCTTATTTTCCTCTTCACTTACCCTCTCAACTTATTGTATTTGGCATGGTTCCCACTTGAAGAATTCACCTGACATGCATCATACTCTTTTTTCGTTTCATCATATTCTCTATCTCCCTCGTCTTCCAAGGAGCCCTGGCTTTGGTTCCCCTACCCTTCCCTCTTGTTGGAATGTACCTAGCCTGTACCTGAAACATCTCCTCCTTAAAGATCACCCATTGTTCTGTTACAGTTTTTCCTGTCAATCTTTGGTTCCATTTTACCCTGGCTAGATCCCCTCTCATTCCATTGAAGTTAGCCCTCTTCCAATTTAGAAGTTGTACTTTAGATTGTTCCTTGCTCTTCTCCATTACTAATCTAAACCTTATGATACGATGATCACTCTTACCCAAGTGTTCCCTCACAGACACTTGATCCACTTGGCCCGCCTCATTCCCCAGCACCAGATCCAGCAATGCCTCCTTCCTAGTTGGGCTGAGAACATACTGGTCAAGGAAGTTCTCCTGAACACATTTCAGAAATTCCTCCCCCTCCTTTCCCTTTACTCTAACATTATCCCAATCTATATTTGAGTAATTAAAGTCCCCCAATATCACCACTCTATAGTTCTTGCACATCTCTGTGATTTCCCTGCAGATTTGCTCCTCTCTCTCTCTCTCACTATTTGGAGGCCTATAGAATACCAATAGCATGATCATACCCTTTTTGCTTCTCAACTCTAACCAAATGGATTCTGTCCTTGCCCCCTCAAGGACATCCTCTCTTTCGAACACTACAATGTCTTCCTTAATCAGTACTGCCACCCCACCTCCCTTTTTACCTTCCCTATCTTTTCTGAACACCTTGTACCCTTGAATATTAAGTGCCCAGTCCTCACCATTTTTAAGCCATGTTTCCGTTATTGCCACTACATCATATTCCCACACGACTAATGGTACATGTAGCTCACCAACCTTATTCACCACACTTTGTGCGTTTACATACATGCATTGCAAACCTGTCTTTGTATTCCTCGTAATCGTTCTTATTCTGCTCCTATCTAATATGGTACTACTTCCTTCTCGAGTACTATCCAACACTCTCCCTCCTTTATGCACCTTATTCCTCTTTTCTACTTCTATATGCTGGTGCCCACCCCCCTGCCAATTTAGTTTAAACCTTCCCCAATCACACTAGTGAACCTCCCCACGAGGACATTGGTCCCAGTCCTGTTGAGGTGCAACCCGTCCCTTTTGAATAGGTGCCTCCTGCCCCAGAACTGGTCCCAATGCCCCAAGAATCTGAAGCCCTCCCTCCTGCACCATGCCTCAAGCCATGCATTGATCCTCCCTATCTTCCTATTTCTACTCTCGCTGGCGTGTGACACTGAGTAATCCAGAGGTTACTACCTTTGAGGTCCTACTTTTTAACTTCCTCCCTAGTTCCTGAAAGTCTGACTGTAGGACCTCAGTACCTGCCCTCTCTATGTCGTTGGTACCGACGTGTACCACAACTTCTGGCTCATTCCCTTCCCCCTGCAGACGAGATGTATCCCAGGCTGCTGTGTGAGGCAAGGCAGGAGATTGCAGGGGCTCTGACACAAATTTTCAGATCCTCTCTGGCCACAGGGGAGTTGCCAGAGGACTGGAGGACAGCTAACGCAGTACCATTGTTCAAGAAGGGTAGTAGGGATAAACCAGGGAATTACAGGCCAGTGAGCCTAACATCAGTGGTAGGGAAATTATTGGAAAAAATTCTGAGGGACAGAATTAGTCTCCACTTGGAGAGGCAAGGATTAATCAAGGATAGTCAGCATAGCTTTGTCAGGGGGAGATCATGTCTAACCAATTTGACTGAATTTTTCGAGGGGGTGACTAGGTGCGTGGATGAGGGTAGTGCAGTTGATGTAGTCTACATGGACTTCAGTAAGGCTTTTGACAAAGTCCCACATGGGAGACTGGTCAAGAAGGTAAGAGCCCAGGGCAAATTGGCACATTGGATCCAAAATTGGCTTAGTGGCAGGAAGCAGAGGGTGATGGTCGAAGGTTGTTTTTGTGACTGGAAGCCTGTGTCCAGTGGTGTACCGCAGGGATCGGTACTGGGTCCTTTGCTGTTTATAGTGTACATTAATGATTTAGATATGAATGTAGGAGGTATGACCAGTAAGTTCGCAGATGACACGAAAATTGGTGGAGTGGTAAATAGCGAGGAGGGAAGCCTCAGGCTACAGGACGATATAGACGGGTTGGTCAGATGGGCAGAACAAAGGCAAATGGATTTTAACCCTGAAAAGTGTGAAGTGATGCATTTTGGGAGGACTAACAAGGCAAGGGAATACACAATGAATGGCAGGACCCTAGGAAGGACAGAGGATCAGAGGGACCTTGGTGTGCATGTACATAGATCCCTGAAGGCAGCAGGATAGGTAGATAAGGTAGTTAAAAAGGCATATGGGATACTTGCCTTCATTAGCCGAGGCATAGAATATAAGAGCAGGGAGGTTATGATGGAGCTGTACAAAATGCTAGTTAGGCCACAGCTGGAATACTGTGTGCAGTTTTGGTCGCCACACTATAGGAAGAATGTGATTGCATTGGAGAGGGTGCAGAGGAGATTCACCAGGATGTTACCTGGGCTGGAGCGCTTCAGCTATGAAGAGAGACTGGACAGGCTGGGGTTGTTTTCCTTAGAGCAGAGAAGGCTGAGGGGGGACCTGATTGAGGTGTACCAAAATTATGAGGGGCATAGATAGGGTAGATAGAAAGGAACTTTTCCCCTTAGTAGAGGGGTCAATAACCAGGGGGCATAGTTTCAAAGTAAGGGGCAGGAGGCTTAGAGGGGATTTGAGGAAAAACTTTTTCACCCAGAGGGTGGTTGGAATCTGGAACTCACTGCCTGAAAGGGTGGTAGAGGCAGGAACCCTCATAACATTCAAGAAGCATTTAGATGAGCACTTGAAACGCCACAGCATACAAGGCTACGGACCAAGTGCTGGAAAATGGGATTAGAATAGACAGGGCTTGATGGCCGGCGTGGACACGATGGGCCGAAGGGCCTCTTTCTATGCTGTATAACTCTGACTCTAATATACTGCACCCTCTCTTTACCCTGGCACCAGGGAGGCAACACACCATGCGGGGCTCATGGTGACGGTTACGGAAACGCCTTTCTGTCCCCCTAACTATGGAATCTCCTATAACTATGGAATCTCCTATAATGACTGCATTTCTACACTTTGCTGTTCCCCCCTGTGCAGTCCCTTGCCCATTGGTGCCACGGTCTGGACTGCACTCCTTCAAGGTATCGTCACTCCCAGCAGTCTCCAATGCTGCGTACTGGTTTGAAAGTGACACACACCCCGAAGACTCCTCCATCTTCTGGACGGCCACCCATTTACTATCCTGAACACACTCTGCCTGTGGGGTGGCCACCTCCTGGAACGTACGGTCTAGGAAACTCTCAGCCTCCCTGATGCTCCGCAGTGACTCCAGCTGCCCCTCAAGCTCGGAAACCCTGAGCTCGAGCTCAAGCAGCTGGAAACACTTCCTACGCACATGGTCCCCCAAGACACACGAAGTGTCCTGCAATTTCCACATGGCGCAGGAATTGCAAGCAACAGGTATCAGCTGCCCATTCATGATCTAAAAAATGTCTATTCCCTCTTTCAGAAGCTAATTAGTATCTTGTTTAAACTATTAATTTTAATCAATGTCTCTCGACCTCAGCTCTCAGGTATCGCTGCCTCACGCTTCCTCTCTCGGACTGCTCCTTGTTTTTTAAAAATACCAGAACAGCACCACTTCCCTCAATGCACCGAATTCCCTCACTCACCAGATTGCAAGTTTAGTACTCTGTAGAAGCAGTACTCCGTCGAACTGGACTCCGTGTGACTTACAAGCCAGCGGAAGCTATGAAAATGAGGTAGCAAGGCCATTAGGGGGCTTCCACCTGATATGGCTGTAAAAACAATGGGCAGGCACCCAAATGCAGAGGCACCAAAGGAAATTGGCAGTAAGCCTTGTGCCTGGCCCACTCTTACCTCTCCCTCAGATCGGGGGAATCTGAGAGAGGCAGGTAACCAGGTCAGGAAAGCTCACAAAGGTAAGTTGTCTTTTCCCCCCAGTAATGGGTGCAGCTACTTGCCAAGGGGAGGACAGCAGACTTACGGGTCGGGGGACGTGCGTACGGGGCGGGAGCGCACCTACAGGGCGGGGGGACCGACCTACGGCCCTGTGCCTGGGGGATGTCGAGCTACTGCAGATGACCCTGAAGCCAGGTGGGTCAAGTTCACGTCAGACAGATCACACTTCGGATGAGCTCTGCTTAAACTGGGCCTGAGCAGGGTTGGGAGGAGTGCTCCTTTAGATTGGCCCAGATATTCCGATTGCAGGCCTCCCGCAGGCGGAGGGCTGCGATCTGGCAAAATCTGCGCCCTTACCTGAGGGCTCCCAGGACGCACACAGTTCCGCTGCTGGGCCTCTCCAAACTGCGAGTGCGCAGGGCCCACGTATCCCAGAGGCGCAGGTAGTTCGCAGCATCCCTGGGATCACGTCGGCCATGGGGAGCCAATCACAGAAGGGAATCTCCCTTCATACACTTGACAGGAAGACCTGTCAAATATATGAATGGAGATCACCCCAAAAACATAGTAAAACATTAAATAAATTTTTAAAAACATCACATTTTTAAATGACTTGAAATTACAATAAAATTACAATAAATTAACGATTTTAAACAAAAATTTTAATTAAAAAAAAAAAATTAATGTTTTTAACGGGGCTAAAAATAAACTTACCTTTTTTTAAAGTATTTTTAAATGATAAATCAGTGAAATTTTTAAAAAAGCTTTTTTCAACTCTTATCCTGGTAAAAGCAGGCCTTACATCTGTTTTTACCAGGCGTAAGAATTGTAAGGGTTTTCTGCGGGCGGAGGGTCTCCAAAAAGCGGAACTATCCGCCCGCAGAGGCCCTGCTCCCGGGCAGGCGGAGGATCTGTCGAGCTTTCTTGACAGATCGGAAATGCTGGTGTTTCCAGCGCATGCGCAGTGCACGCTTGAAACCGGCATTTCCGATGTCCCTACGGGTGGGAACACAGCGCGTACACACCCGTGGGGATCGGAATATCCGGGCTATTATTAGTCTTCCGTCGAGGCACCTTTACATTAAAGTGCTGCTGAGGGTAAATGCACGATACTCCTACAGTCACTCTTTCACATAATGGACCGGACGCATCAACTCCTGACAGCATTGGAAACCCCCAGTGTTCTGGGTCTTGTGAGCTGCCGTTGAATTCGATGCCTCCTGTGCTCAGCTGCCAGTCGCGTGGATTTAGTTCTGTGGGCCCGACAGCTCCCCGTCAATTCCTACATCTGCTCTTTGTGGGTTTCACGGATTTTCTTTTCACTAAATTGTTGTGAAATTGACTTAATAAGAATGTCTCTCTTGTGTTTTTCCTGTTCCCTGCACTTGGTTCTTGCCGTGATATTCCTGCATTAGGGTGCAGATGTGCAGTCATGGACATTGCAGACACGCTTCTCTTCCAGCACTATGGATTAAATATAAAACCACTCCAAGATCTGTAGTTCTAGCAGCAATGTCATGATCAGATCAAACAGATTGGAAGGATAAAAATAGTCAGATTGAGGTTGGACCCACCTGAGGTATTTAAATTGTCCTTGCTTGGCTACTTGTTGGTGAGCTATATAAGTGTGGAGCATTCCTGTGTTTTTGATAAACTGTCACTTGTTGAACAATTGTGGGCTGGCACTGAGCAGGGTTTAGCCTAGAATGGTCCATCTTCCATGCTGAAAAGGGATTTGAGACAGTAGAGAGCCTGGAGAGGGCCCAGATTGCCAATATGAGGCAAATACTGTTTTGTGTTCATCAAAGGATGGAACATCATTGTTAGAACACTTTTCCGTTTTTGAGGCCCTGTCACCATTCAGCACTCCCTTAGCAACAGCTACTCACAGAGTAAGCTCCATGTAAACTGCCTGAACAACATGTTTTCACCCTAACTGAAGAGGAGTAACTCCTACTATACCAGTGTTACATTTCCATTTCTCACAGCAGCCAACTTGTTTAAGAACATAAGAACTAGGAGCAGGAGTAGGCCATTCAGCCCCTCGAGCCTGCTCCGCCATTCATCTGATCTTCTACCTCATCTCCACTTTCCTGAACTATCCCCATATCCCTTGATTCCCTTAAAATCCAAAAATCTATCGATCTCTGTCTTGAATACACTCAACGACTGAGCCTCTGGAGTAGAGAATTCCAAAGATTCACCACCCTCTGAGTGAAGAAATTTCTCCTCATCTCAGTCCTAAATGGCCAACCGCTTATTCTGAGACTGTGATCCCTGGTTCTAGACTCCCCAGCCAGGGAAAACATCCTCCCTGCATCTACCCTGTCAAGCCCTGTAAGAATTTTATATGTTTCAATGAGATCACCTCTCATTCTTCTAAACTCTAGAGAATATAGGCCTAGTCTACTCAATCTGTCCTTATAGGACAATCCCCCCCCATCCCAGGAACCAGTCTGGTGAATCTTCATTGCACTCCCTCTACCTTAGGTAAGGAGACCAAAACTGTACACAATACTCCAGGTGTGGTCTCACCAGGTCCCTATATAATTGCAGTAAGACGTCTTTACTCTTATACTCAAATCTTCTTGTAATAAAGGCCAACACACCATTTGCTTTTCTAATTGCTTGCTGTACCTGTATGTTAACTTTCAGTGATTCATGTGCAAGGACACCCAGGTCCCTCTGAACACCAACATTTCCCAATTTCTCACCATTTAAAAAATACTCTGCTTTTCTATTTTTCCTACCAAAGTGGATAACTTCACATTTCTCCACATTATATTCCATTTGCCATGTTCTTGCTCACTCACTTAGCCTGTCTATATCTCCTTGAAGCCTCTTTGCATCCTCCTCACAACTTACATTCCCACCTAGCTTTGTATCATCAGCAAACTTGGATATATTACATTTGGTCCCCTCATCCAAATCATTGATGTAGATTGTGAATAGCTGAGGCCCAAGCACTGACCCTTGCGGTACCCCACTAGTTACAGCCTGCCAACCCAAAAATGACCTGTTTATTCCTACTTTCTGTTTTCTGTCCATTAACCAATCCTCAATCCATGCTAGTATATTACTCCCAATCCCATGAGCCCTAATTTTGTTTAATAACCTCTTGTGTGGCACCTTATCGAATGCCTTCTGAAAATCCAAATACACCACATCCACTGGTTCCCCCTTATCTATTCTGTTAGTTGCAACCTCAAAAAACTCTAACAGATTTGTCAAACACGATACCCCTTTCATAAATCCGTGTTGACTCTGCCCAATCCTATTATTATTTTCTAAGTACCCTGTTACCACGTCCTTAATAATAGATTCTAGCATTTTCCCTACTACTGATGTCAGGCTAACTGGTCTGTAGTTCCCCGTTTTCTCTCTCCCTCCTTTCTTAAATAGTGGGGTTACATTTGCGACCTTCCAATCCCCGATAACCGTTCTAGAATCTATGGAATTTTGGAAAATGACAACCAATGCATCCACTATCTCTAACTCTTTCAAAACCCTAGGATGTAGGCCATCAGGTCCAGGGGATTTATTGGCTTTCAGTCCCATTAATTTCTCCAGTACTACTTTTTTACTAATACTAATATCTTTCAGTTCCTCATTCTTGCTAGACCCTTGGTTGTCCACAATTTCCGGGAAGTTTTTGCATCTTCTTCCGTGAAGACAGACACTCGGGGCGATTTTGCCAGCCCTGGGGAGGCGGGACTGCCGGGAAAATGGCAGAAGTTGGGGGTGGGTGCCATGCCATCTTCCCAGGAGGCAGGCAGCCGTCCTGCGCCGGGTCCCGTCTCCTTGGAGGCGGGAAGGGATTAAAGCCTATTAACTGCTTGTTAACAGGTAGTTAACAGGCAGAAAATACGATGATCCCCTTTTTGCCCTCACAAGTGCGGGCTTCCCGAAGGCTCCGAAACCCGTCAGGTCAGCAAGGCGAGTACTGGGTCGGGGGGGGTTGCAAAAGTGTGCTGTGAAGGTAAGTGATGGGTGCAAGAGTATAGAGGTGAGTATCTGAGGTAAGTGCAAAGTGTTAGTAAAAGTGTACTTACCTTTGTTTCTTCCTGCAGGCTTCAGTCGGTGTGTATGTGGAGAGTCTCGGACATCCGTGTTACAGATGACAGATGGCCGTTGCATTCTCAGATGCAACAACCATCTCATTTCTGTAAAAGAAAGAAGTTTGATGAGGTCTTGAATTCAAGACCTCATCAAACTACAGAGAATGTCACTGTTTGACAGCTTCACAGAGCTGTCAAATGATGACAATTCATCTGTCAAAAATTTTTGACAGATGAAATGTCATATGTTGACATTCTCTGCAACCGGCTTTCCCTTAATTGGCCTGCTAAACCTGCTGGGCAGGCTTAACAAGGTCAATCAAGGGAAAATAGCGTGGGTTGGCCACAAATCGATGGAGGCGGGACATCGACCCGCCAAGCAGTAGTCCCGCCTCCAACGCGTCCCCATTGGTAAAATCACCCCCAAAGTATTTGTTTAATTTCTCTGCCATTTCCTTATTCCCCATTATAATTTCTCCTGTCTCAGCCTGTAAGGTACCCGCATTTACTTTCGCGAATCTTTTCCTTTTTACATACTTATAGAAGCTTTTAGTCCATTTTTATGTCTCTTGCTAGTTTACTCTCATATTCTATTTTCCCTTTCTTTATCAATTTCTTGGTCCTCCTTTGCTGAATTCTAAAATCTTCCCAATCCTCAGGCTTACTGCTCTTTTTGGCAGCATTATAAGCTTCTTCCTTTGATCTAATACTATCTTTAACTTCTCTTGTTAGCCATGGTTGGACCACTTTTCCTGTGGGGTTTTTGTGCCTTAAAGGAATGTATATTTGTTGTAAATTATGTATTAAAACTGATGATTGCTAGAAAATGCTCAAACATATTTCACTTCTAATCTTCACAACTGGCAAACAGCGTTCGTGAAGGCTTGATTTAAACTCTGCTTGCAGAGTTGAAGCGTTAGTGTGATGACCCACTATATCAACAATATACATAGTCATCAATGCACCCATCTACCATGAACTTAATGCCTCTTCATTGTTGGCGCCGCCATCCTTGGGTACGAAGGACATACACTACTATCAACAAAAAAAACACCAACTTGCATTTATATAAAATATCCCAACTCGCATCAAAAAAAATGGACGCCAAGCCAAAGAATGAGATATTAGGAGAGGTGATCAAGCCCTCCCACTGTTTGCTTTTTAAAGTGTATATGGTGTTTACTTTTTTAATAATGTAACAATCCCTCGATGCGTTGGATAATAGATTTCAGGAGCAGTCCATTAGCTTTGTTATGTTCTTCTAAACTCAGATGGGAAATCAGCCTGGTTGTAACTGATACGTAACAGCAGCAGACACTGTACAAAACAAATGCTTTTAAACAAAGTAATTCCATTCACTAAACAGAAATATTCTCTCATCAGACAAATGACTAAAACTTGGACTTGCTTGTAATGGTGTTTATTTTGTAATTAGGCTCGTGGAACTAGTGACAAGTAAGCCAACTGGATTGAAAGTGACTTGGCAATGGGAAGGTGAAGGTGGTGATAAAAAGGAAAAATCTCTGCCTGGATGACAGTGAGCAACAGCATGGCAAGCAGATCTCTGCTGGCTCCCTACTGTTCACACGATTCATAAATAAACTGGAGGAATGTACTTATGTCAAATGTGGTGATGATTTCAAGCTAAGTGGCTAGGTAATAAACCTAAGCTAGATAAACAGCATTCAGAGACCCAGACCAATTAAGCATATGGGCCCAGGAACTATAGATGGATTCTAATGCAGATAATGCATAATTGAACATGAAACAGCATAATGTGTGCATAATGAAGGGATACTCTTTTGAAAAAACTAACTGCAGAGACACCAGGGATTGAGCTGCTGGGCTATCCATGGGAAACGGTTTTCTTTTCATCCTGCAATAAAGACGGGGAAGGAAATGAATCTGGATGTGATCATTCAGAAAGTTTATAATTGCTATGAAGTTGTCATCAACAAAGCCATAATCAAATACTGGGATACTGCTCGGTGACATTTGCCACAAGTTATTCTAAACTTGTACAGGTGGCTATGTTGGTGAGGTCAGATTTGTAACAGTCAGGTTTTGGTACCCTCCTTTCAAAAAGTCACTGATATAGCGGAGAGGGTTCAGAGAACAGCGACAGGAATGATTCTGGGATTTAGGGAATCTTAAGTTTTGAAGAGAGAGCTGCAGAACTGAACTCGTTTCTATTAAAGTAAAGGTGGGGGGAAGACATGACTCACGGCTTTTAAAATGTTGAGAGGTGTCAATGATGCAGATAGAAGCAGGTTATTTGAATAAAACTAGAAGATACAGGGTTTTAAAAATTAACTCGCCTTAAGTGAGACTACGGATTAGAAGAAATGTCTTGTTCATTCAGTAGTGGCAATGTGGAACAGACTACCAGCAACAGCAGCTGAAGCTGAGAAGATTAATTCCTTAAAAAAAAAGGAGTTGGTAAGTAGCTGGTTGGGAATGTGTAATGATGGTTAACAGGGGTACAGACTTACACTACACTGTGCTGTTGGGGTTGGGCGGAATGGCGTTTGGAGAACAACAGGCCATCATTGAATGGGGGAGATGAGGATGAATGAATAATCCAGAATTTTGTTTGATTATCCTTAGGGATCAAGGAATCCTTATGCAGAACTTTCGCTGAGGAGATTAAGTGAGTGAGCTGGATTGTACATGATCTGAGTTGGATGGGTCAACCAGCATTTTTATTTCCACACTTTCTTGTATTCTAACCTGTTTTCAAGCTCGAAGATTGCTTTATAAATGATTGCTCAAATGACCATCCTGTTGACAGCCGTACATTCAGACTGAATTAGAATTTGATTTCATAGAAATTAAACTGCTATTTGCTACTCAAGTAGAAGGTTCTGCAGTTTACTCTTCATCTCCATTACTAACATGCAGCTAGACCAGTCGATTTACTGCTGTCCTGGTTGATCCCGTAGGCCCTCAACCAGCCAAGACCATCTACTGTGTTGCCTGTTTTAATTATAAAAAAGAAAAGATTAAATCCACATTTTAATAAATAATGGTTTCCTTGCCTGCTTCTGCGAAACAGAGCTCTCTTACCTCTGGAGCTCCCTGTTTGTTGTTCTTGTGTATTAATCTGATGCGTTGAAAGAATGGCACTGATCTTATCATGGACAAAGGCAAACAGCAAGCCAGAAAGGAGCTTTTTTAATGGAACGTAAAAACCTTCCCGTTAAATTGTTTCAGAACCAGCTTACTGGAGTTTTCTTTCTGTGTATGGACACACCACAATACATTGCCTAACTTCTTGCAAATTCATCAAATAGCTGCAAAATGTTGATTTTGTCAAAGATTGACAGTTGTTTATTACTTGCCCAGTGAATGTAGCAGCCATCAGGTAAAATTTTAGATTTTCCTGCAAGCAAAGTGCTGGCCCTTTTCTCCATTGTATACACTGGGTTTGAATATACAAAGCAACACAGTTGCTTAGATTTTATTTTCCTTTTTCTGTTCATGCTCCAGTTTCAAAAACCTAGTGACGTTAGTAAGACTCAGAAACTTAATGGACAGAGGACATTTCTTCTTTTATAATTGGATGCGAATCGAACTAGCTCTATTTGTTGAGTCAGTATTTCTTGTGATATGTGACTCAAACATTATAACTCAAACATATAAATAGTAAAAGATGAGTCAAAGGAAAGGTGGGGCCGATTAGGGACCAAAAAGGAAATCTTCTTATTGAGGTAGCGGGCATGGCTGAAGTACTAAATGAATACCTTGCATCTGTCTTCACTAGAGAAGGGGATGCTGCCAATGTCACAGTAAAGGAGGAAGCAGTAGAGAAACTGGATAGGATAAAAATAGACAAAGAGGAAGTACTAAAAAAGTTGGTAGCGCTCAAAGTAGAAAAGTCATCCGGTCCAGATGGGATAGGAAGATAGGAACAGGAGTAGGCCATTCAGCCCCTCGAGCCTGTTCCGCCATTCAATGAGATCATGGCTGATCTGCGACCTAACTCCATATACCCGCCTTTGGCCCATATCCCTTAATACCTTTGGTTAACAAAAATCTATCAATCTCCGATTTAAAATTAACTATTGATCTAGCATCAATTGCCATTTGCGGAAGAAAGTTCCAAACTTCTACCACCCTTTGTGTGTAGAAGTGTTTCCTAATTTCACTCTTGAAAGACCTGGCTCTAAGGCCAATATATCCTTCCTAAGGTGTGGTGCCCAGAACTGCTCACAGTACTCCAGGTGTGGTCTAACCAGGGCTTTGTATAGCTGCAGCATAACTTCTACCCCCTAGGTAGAAGCATCCTAGGTTGCTGAGGGAAGCAAAGGTGGAAATTGCAGAAGCTCTGGCCACAATCTTCCAATCCTCCTTAGACGTGGAGGTGGTGCCAGAGGAATGGAGGATTGCAAAAATTACATCTCTGTTCAAAAAAGGGGAGAGAGATAAACCCGGCAATTACAGGACAATCAGTCTAATGCTGGTGGTGGGGAAACCTCTAGAGACATTAATCCGTGGCAAAATTATTTAGCACTTGGAAAAATATGGGTTAATAAATGAAAGCCAGCACAGATTTGTTAAAGGCAAATCGTGTTTGACTAACTTGATTGAGTTCTTTGATGAACTAACGGAGAGGGTTGATGAGGGTAGCGTGGTTGATGTGTATATGGACTTTCAAAAGGCGTTTGATAAAGTACAACATAATAGACTTGTTAGCAAAGTTGAAAGCCATTGAGATTAAATGGGCAGTGGTTGCCTGGATATGAAATTGACTAAGGGACAGAAAGCAGAGAGTAGTGGTGATTGGTTGTTTTTCAGACTGGAGGGAAGTGTGTCATGGTTTCCCTCAGAGGTTGGTGTTGGGACCACTGCTCTTTTTCATTTTTATTAATTACCTGGACTTGGGTACACAGGGCATAATTTCAAAGTTTGCAGATGACACGAAACTCAGAAATGTAGTAAACAGTGAGGAGGATAGTAACAGACTTCAGGAGGACATAGACTGGTAAAGCGGGCAGACACATGGCAGATGAAATTTAACGCAGAGAAGTGTGAAGTGATTCATTTTGGAACGAAAAATGAGGCGAGGCAATATAAACTAAATGGTACAATTTTACAGGGGGTGCAGGAACAGAGAGACCTGGGGGTGTATGTACACAAGTCTCTGAAGGTGGCAGGACAAGTTGAGAAGGCTGTTAAAAAGGTATACGGGATCCTTGGCTTTATAAATAGAAGCACAGAGTACAAAAGCAAGGAAGTTATGCTCAACCTTTATAAAACACTGCTTAGGCCCCAGCTGGAGTATTGTGGCCAATTCTGGGCACCACACTTTAGGAAGGATGACAAGACCTTGGAGAGGCTGCAGAGGAGATTTACTGGAATAGTACCAGGGATGAAAGACTTCAGTTACTTGGAGAGACTAGAGAAGCTGGGGTTGTTCTCCTTAGAGCAGAGAAAATTAAGTGGAGATTTGATAGAGGTGTTCAAAATCTTGAAGGGTTTTGATAGAGTAAATACGGAGAAACTGTTTCCAGTGGTAGAAGGGTCGATAACCAGAGGACACAGATTGAAGGTGATCGGCAAAAGAACCAGAGGCGACATGAGGAAACATTTTTTATGCAGCGAGTTGTTATGATTTGAAATGCACTGTCTGAAAGAGTGGTGGAAACAGATTCAATAATAAATTTCAATAGGGAATTGGATAAATACTTGAAAAGGAAAAAAGTGCTGGGCTATGGGGAAAGAGCAGGGGGAGTGGGATTAATTGGATAGCTCTTTCAAAGAGCTGGCACAGGCACGATGAGCCAAATGGCCTCCTTCTGTGCTGTATGATTCTATGATTGCCAACATACACTTTTAAATCTCAGTACTGTGCCTGTAGTCTCCAAAAATGACAAGTGTGAAGACAATACAATTTTCTAGGTAACTCACCTTTTGGAGTATACTCGCAGCCTATATAACCTTGATATCCCAATTTTTCCAGCAGGTTGAATATGTAGCTGTAGCTGATCTCTCCGGGACTATCTGGTTCATTCCGGTTAGGAACTTGTGCGATTTGGACATGACCTGATGGTAGAAGACACAACACATCAGAGCAGCAGTATATCCTTCAGGGATCTTAATCAAACAGCGTGTAAAGTAAGACTCGGGATTAAAAGCACAATTATCTTTGACAGGAGATCTCTGCATGGAATTCACGGATAGCCATCTACGTCATCGCGCTTGGTGAACTGAATTTTTTTTTAATGAGAAAACACAGTTCTTAATTATGTTTCTGGGAATGACAGCTTTAGCAGTATCTTGATGGAGGCTGGTTCATTCAATGTAATAATATCTCATCAGACAAGGCAAAACTTAAGTGTCCTCTGTAAATTAACGGACTTTAATGATGTACCAGTCTCAAACATTTTAACAATGCAATGCCCTTTCTGTCGATCAGCACTACAGAGCCACACAATTCCACTCCCTGGTGTGATTGATTCCTTGGGGAATTAAACTACCCAATACAACAATCAGCTGAACTTCAAGCAGGGACAGGTCATTCTGGACTGGACAAACGGACACAGAGCAATTCTACTCCTAGATTCCATGCACAACCCTGCTGTATATGCCTGAGGACTCCACTTACATTCTGTACCTTGATTATGAGACATAAGTCGAGTGAATAATGTAGTTTGCAGCTTTAGAAATTCTTGGTCTGTTTTTAACCTCAAGGAAAATGTAATCCTTAAAGTTTAATTTTAATTCTAATTTCAGAAATTGCATAGCTGAGCCACTCCAATTAGCTTCCTATTATTTAACATTCTTTCTCAGAGCCAGCAATGTTTGCAAATGACAGTGAACATTAATCCCTGGCTCCTGAAGGCTAGAATACACAGATTGCACAGTGAAGATTTTCTCCCTATTGGGCGCTTTCACTCCTGCCCAGTCTCAGTTGATAGCACTCTCACCTCCAAGTCAATCCAGAACTCCAGCACATAATGTAGACTGACATTCCAGTGCCGTTACTGAGGGAGCGCTACACTGTCAGAGATGCCGTCCTTTGGATGAGATGTTAAATCAAGACCACCTGCCTATTCAGGTGGAATTTAAAGAATTTTGAAGAGGAGCAGGGAGATTTTCCGATGTTCTGCCCAACAGTCCCACTCAAACACCACAAACAAAATTTATCTCATTGCTACGGGTAGAATTTGTTGTGTGCAAAATATCTGCTGCGTTTGTCTACATAATAATGATTGTGTTTCATAATATATGTGAAGTGCTTTGAGCTGCTTCTGAAATGTGATTGTGCACTATTATAAATGCAATTCTTATTTTCTTTTTCATTCAGCTAGATTTTCCATCCATTGAACATGAATGGGCAAAAGATATAGGCTCTCTGAATGCCATCTCTACAGCACTACAACACAGAAGATAAGCAGCACCCACTTTCCAAGCAACACAAATCTAATACAGTACACAGGGACATTGTTACCCAAGCTCGCCAAGGCTTCATCGGCAGCACCTCCCAAACCCGCGACCTTTTCCAACTAGAAGGACAAGGGCAGCAGGCACATGGGAACACCACCACCTCCAAGTCACACACCATCCTGACTTAGAAGTATATCGCCGATCCTTCATTGTCGCTGGGTCAAAATCCTGGAACTCCCTCCCTAACAACACTGTGGGAGTACCTTCACCACACAGACTGCAGTGGTTCAAGAAGGCGGCTCACCACCACCTTCTCAAGGGCAATTAGGGATGGGCAATAAATGCTGGACTTGCCAGCGACGCCCACATCCCATAAACAAATTTAAAAAAAGCTCCACAACATACATGTTGACCCTCCAAATTTACGGGGCATATAGCTGTCACTGTATACAATGACTTTGCAAACAGCTCCTTCCCACTACATGGGAAACCAGTGGGTACACTCCCTATAAAACATATACATGTACACTGAAAGAAAGTACTTGCCTATCAGCGGGAAGTAGTTGGTGATGTTCTGAGTGAGATTCCCATCCATTATCTGCCAGTGAAACAAGTCCTGCATCCGAACACACTTCAGTTACTGCAGAAACAGCAAGACACAGTCTGCACAGAAACCTTCTGTATGTTACCTCAATATGCAGCATTAAATATGCACAGAACAATCCAGTTTTACAAATACAATGTCTCATCACACAACAAAAATACAGAATGAGACTGAGGGTCGCATCCCACACTCAGTCTCGAGGGTAACTACATAGAATTGTACAGCACAGAAACAGGCCATTCGGCCCAACAGCTCTATGCCGGCTCTATGACGCTCCACACAAGCCTCCTCCTGCCTTACTTCATCTCACCCTATCAACATATTCCCTTCTCCCTCGTGTACTTATCTAGCTTCCCCTTAAATGCATCGATGCTATTCGCCTCAACCACTCCCTGTGGTAGCGAGTTCCACATTCTCACCACTCTCTGAGTAAAGAAGTTTCTCCTGAATTCCTTATTGGATTTATTAGTAACCATCCTGACCTTACTGCAACAGTGAGGCAGTGTTATCACTCAAAGAACTCAAATCCCACTGAAAGAGGTCTGTGCACCAATAGTAATTATCATGAGAGAAATTTTCCACGGCGCCGTGACACCAGCGATACTTCGCACAGAACAGGCAGCGTATTGGAAAGTCGCCGCTGCACTGCCCGCAATGCTTTCTTTTTGTCCGTGCGTGGAATGTTGCAGGCAGTGCACCTACGGTTTTTGGATAAGCTGCTCACTGTGCATGAGGTCTTGCAAACGTTGCCCTGTAACTGTAGAAATGACTGCTGGTGATAATAGCACATGAAGGCTCAACACGTTGGCACGGCATTCCTCTGTTCACTATTTTAACAGGGCATTAACTCATTCATATCGGCAACAGTAATCCGTGACCTAAAGTTTTCAAAGTAAATCTTTAAGCGTGTTTTTTATAGAATAACTGGAGCGATTAGGAGGAAACCGCAGCTGATGATCACAAACCAGGAGAACGAATCCCTCACTCGTCTACTGCTGATTAGGTTTACTGTGATCACTTCCACCCACTTTTATTAATTATTTATAATACCTAAAGCAGCGTTAATATTAATAAAGAAATTAACTGCAAGCTAGTGTGATGGCTCCGGCTAAAGGTGCTTATTGCTGTGGCGGACACCTCCAGCCAGGATGATGCGTTTAGTTTATGTGGAGCGACGCCCTCACTGAAGGGTTAGATTTCTGACATGATAACTCCCAAGTTCAGTCGAAATTTACCTGCAGTGGATTGCTGAGAAATATTTCTGCCCACATTACAAACCAGCAATTGGTCATGGGAGCAATATTAATATTCTGAGCGTACATGAATACCCTGGCTGCTGCGCCTCATCAAAAGAGTTTTGATTACTGACTCATCAGGCTTGCTGTTCCTCCTCCCCCTCCTCCCCCTCCCTGTCATTATCCAAACGCTTACGTATCCCCAATCATTGGTGGCTCAGGAAGTTGGGGACTTATTTTCTATTTACAATATCACTCACCAGCTGGAGTTTCAGGTTCGGCCTATCCACCTGCTGCAGAATCTTCACAGCTGCAATAAACAGCACGTCCTCTATTAAACTACACACAGAGGATACACGAGGGGATCTGCTGCTTACCAGCAGATTAAACCGCTGAGCTCCATCACAATTTTAAACCACATGTTATGACTAATTATATGAGTGTGCGATCTTTAAAGGCTGGGAATAAGATAGTGGTTTTATTCCATCGGGGGTTCGCACAGCAGAGGACTCCTGCATTCTGCTGTACAATAGTGATAATTGTGAACTTAGGATGGAGACAGGCGGGCTGGTATATACATCACGAGTGATTGAAAACAGCAGAGGACACGTAGCAAATAATACAATCTCCAAGAGAGGCTTTTATTTTTAGCAAAATAAATAATCGTAGAATGATAGAAACATAGAAACATAGAAACTAGGAGCAGGAGTAGGCCATTCGGCCCATCGAGCCTGCTCCACCATTCAATACGATCATGGCTGATCATCCAAATCCAGTACCCTGTCCCTGCTTTCCCACACAGAATCCCCATCGAGCCTGCACCGACACATATCCCACCCTATCCCCGTAACCCCACGTATTTAATTCCCCCTAACATATCCCATCCTATCCCCGTAACCCCACATATTTAATCCCCCCCTAACACTAAGGGTCAATTTATCATAGCCAAATCAACCTAACCCGCACATTTTTGGACTGTGGGAGGAAACCGGAGCACCCGGAGGAAACCCACGCAGACACGGGGAGAATGTGCAAACTCCACACAGACAGTCACCCGAGGTCAGATTCGAACCCGGGTCCCTGGCGCTGTGAGGCACCAGTGCTAACCACTATGCCACCGTACAGCACAGAAGGAGGCTATTCGGCCCAGCGTGCCTGTGCCACCTCTTTGGTAGTGCTATCCAATTAGTCCCACTCCCCTGCTCTTGCAAAATTTACCACTTTTCCTTTTCAAGTATATGTCCAATTCCCTTTTGAAAGTCACTATTGAATCTGCTTCCACCACCCTTTCAGGCAGTGCATTCCAGGTCATAGCAACTCGCTGTGTAAAAAATTCTCGTCCTCTCCCCCACCCCCCCGCCTGGTTCTTTTGCCAATTATTTTAAATCTGCGTCCTCTGGTTATCAGCCCTCCTGCCAGTAGAAACAGTTTCTCCCTATCTACTCTTATCAAAACCCCTCATAATTTTGAACACCTTTATTAAAATCTCCCTTTAACCTGCTCTGCTCTCAGGAGAACAATCCCAGCTTCTCCAGTCTCCCCACAGAACTGAAGGTCCCTCGTCCCTTGTACCATTCTGGTAAATCCCCTCTGCACCCTCTCCAAATAAGTAATTGTAACTGATGGAAAAATGCTGTGCGAGGCATGCAGCTTTAAACAGCAGCTGTCACTGGGCGCGCTCGCTGCCATATGGAGTATAGCAAGACTTCAGGAGTTAAGAGTGCAGCTTTCAAAAATAATCCACAGCAAATAAAGCACTGAGCTCAGTCCATGTGGTATAAAATCATTTCCCAAAGGGCATTATCTCAAACTCAGTTATAAAATACGGTCCACTCCTGAGAATTTAAAATGTCGTTTTGGTTATAAAATGATTTGAATTATCAGACCATTTGATTTTGGTGCCTTTGAATTAAGAGTAAACGGCATTAAAACCTAGAGTAAAATACCTAGATAGCAATTAAAAAAAAAAAATTCTGATGAAAGTTACAATTGTATAATGATAGTTTATATTCATCATTTGACTGATATTTTTACCTCAAGTCCTTCTATCCACTGTGTACTATTTGTGTACTATGCATGAGGGGCTGATGACATTTACTCCTATTGAACGCAGTGAACTTGTTACAGTCATGGCACACTGATACATGAAGTTATTTTAAAAAACATGTAAATGCTTCATGTCTCAGGTATTACAACTATGCTAGTTGATATAGAGTAGATTTTTCCAGATATACCTACACTGTAGATAAATGGATCCTATAGAGACCATCTTTCATACTCAAGACCTGACAGATGGAATTCTTCTAACTTCGGGCAGATTTAAATGAGCCCTTTGTAAACAGTCCTTACAGCACCATAATGATGCATCAAATATAAAGATGGGCTGTGTCTGATGGTGTTATTCATTACTGCATATATCTCTACCTCATATAGTTGTGTGTGCATCAGACGTCCTCATTCTGCGTGTCTGTCAAAGCACGCTGTGCAGACATTCTTTGCCGCACGACCGACCGCATCAAAGAACTTATTGGCCCGGATTTTACGGTGGGTATGGCAGCATACTCTCAGAGCACGGCGTCATACCTCTGTGGAAATCCACCGCAAGTTCAGGAATTCCGCCATGTCCCGAACCTGCGCTCTGTCAACGTATGCGTTGACGGGCCATCCGCACGGCTCACGAAAAAGCAATTGCTGGCGCAAAGTTGGGCTGTTTGCCCACCAACTGCCCAGCAATTGCCTACGGAAATGTTACGGTTGATGCAGACAGGCGCAGAGGAGTTTTTCTGCAGTACAGGCCGAGGAGCTGGGAGGCAAAAAAACGAGGATCTACAGTGCCGCCACTGGCGGGATGGTGTAATCACAGTTTCCATCATGAATACGGACATAGGAATTGTGGACAAGATGGGCACACAAACATAAGATTTTTAGTATATTAATAGATAGTTTATAGATTTCCCAATTCATTTATTTTCCACTGATAAATAGCCTTCAACTATATGAACTAAAGGGGAAAAAAGAGCCAAAGGTGATTACATGATATCATATTTGTGTCTCCATCCAAACTGCTCGTCAGCTGAGTAAATTTAAACCCAATCCTTTTACACTTTTTTAAATTAACCTGGCTGCCTGCCTGGGGTATTTTACAGACCCCCTCCCCCCAGTGTAGCTTTCTACAGATCAAGATTCACTCTTACCTTGGTGTGGAGTATTCAGGAAGTAACGGGGATCTGTGATTCGAGTGTTAATAGGTTCAAGCAGCCCCAGCATACCCTCCTGAATAAAAGAAAAAAAAACGTAGTTTTAAGTTCAGGTGCTAAGGTTCAGGAAAGAATAACATTGAGAATTCCATAATTTTTTGGAGGGCGGGGGAGGGTGGGAGAATACAGTACCCAGCCAGTCCCTCATTCCACCAAGGGGCCAGTGCAGCACACCCCACAGTGTAAGGGGCCGCTATGGTAGAGGAAAGCCCCTTTGCTTCAGATACAACAGTGTGGGGAAGAACAAAAGAGAAAACAACAAGAGCAGATTCAAGGATCAAAATTCTAAGTTAGGGACACCAGCTACCTACACCCATAATGGCAGGGCTGTTACCAGTGTCGAACCCTACCAGCTACAGCAACAACCCCAGGCCAAATGCTTTTACCATAAGCTACATAGGCATAATCCTACAGGGACTGGGTCTTAAATTTGCACTTAATCCCACTAACTGCAGAGGCTGAGATGTGCTCGGAATTAAAGGCACCTTTTCAAAACAGATTTCTAGTGAATCGGAGGAGGGTCCACTTATAGTCATTCTGCACTACAGATATCACCACGCTCCCCATGAATCATTAGTCTTTGACTTTCTACTGTTCTGTTAGACTGCTACCTTTGAGAGGATGTCTGCCGCATACTTCAGATTTCCAATAAATGTGGCCTCCATCGCCTTGGTAACAGATGTTCTGTCTAGGCCCACTGGAATGCGTCCTGCCATCAAATGGATCCTTAAACAGAAAGAATTTCAGTGCTGCTTAAAAAATATTCTCATTGATATAACACATTATCACTTCAAAATTTACTTTTTAGACTGTAGTCACGGTTTTTTAACTCACTCTCAGGATATGGACGTTGCTGGCAAGGCCGACATTTACTGCCATTTGCTTTGATACAACTGAATGGCCTGTTAGGCCACTTTCATAGGGCAGTTAAGAGTCAACCACGATGGTGTGGGACTGGAGTCACATACAGGCCAGACCGGGTAAGGACGACAGGCTTCCTTCCCTAAAGGACACTAGTG
Source organism: Squalus acanthias (assembly GCA_030390025.1). Lineage (NCBI taxonomy): Eukaryota > Metazoa > Chordata > Chondrichthyes > Squaliformes > Squalidae > Squalus > Squalus acanthias. Next base: position 21,726,166 of record CM059439.1, read on the forward strand.
AACAGCTGGGTTTTTACAATGATCCAATCGCTTCATGGTCACTTTATTTTTTACTGATACCAGCTGTTTATTTCCAGATTTGATTTTAAACTGAATTCAAATTCTCAAACGGTCATGCTGGGGGAGATTTGAACTCAATTCTCTGGATTATTCGTCCAGGCCAGTGGATTACCAGAAACATAGGAATTGCTAGATGAAAAAAAGACCAAGGTTCATCTATTTCACCTTCTACCACCCTGGTAGTCGCATGATACAACTATAATGGAGTTGTTGACTAATCATAGCGATCAATCTCTATCAACTGATCTACAACAGACCCAGACATGAGGCGAGGATAAATCCAAAGTCACCTGTTTCTCCCAAGCGTGCTACACCTACCACACGTCATACCTCAAATTACTCCTACACTTTATCCCAACTTTTTATTTTCTGAAAGAAATCTATCTAATTTGCATTTGAATGAATAAATACTCTCTGCCGCCACCATATCCCTTGGGAGCCTGTTCCATAGATTTACCACTTGCTCACAAAAATATTGTTTCCGCAGATTAGTTTTGAATTAATCCCCTTCAAGCGCAGGCCGTGTCCTCAGGTTCTACTGTTCTGGTCAAGGTGAAATAGCCTGTCATGGTCCACCTTATCTAGTCCCTTTCGAATCATAAAAACAGCAATCATATAATAGTCCAGTAACTAGTCCTGTTGTTATGTAGATAAACGCAGCAATCACAGTTGTATGATTGAGTTATGCCGCTCTGTGCAGGACAGTGTTGGCTGGGGTTGAGTGGAGAATCTACTGAACTATTAATCACCATTCACACATGGAGTACGCGACTGAGCCTGCACTCTGGGTTTTACAGGCAAAGACAGATAAAGGGCTTTACAATAACTGCTCAAACTGTCGAACTTTTCGGGGGCTACTTGTGTTGTGGGTTCTTGCTCTGGACACAGCTCAAGAGTAGTTTAGTTCCAGGTTGATGTTCAGGATTCCTGACATAATAGATACTCAGCTAGGCCACGCTGTGCAGGAGGGAAGTAAGGGGATTTGCTTTGATACAAGGAGGGGGAGGTGAGATAACAGAGGCTGAGGCGAGCTATCATGCATATGAAAAAACCACAAACAAGCGCAGCCTATTTTACAGTTCCATCCTCATTACTGGCTGATTCCCATTAGACGCAGGATACTCTGGATCCACACTAATTCATTTCAAAAAAAGGTTTATACTAATCGAAAGTGACCAAAGGCTGTTAAAATTAAAGTATTTAATATTCATCTTTCTGCCCTGCTCTAGTCTCTCTCTCTCTCTCTCCCAGGTCCTGCTCTAGTCTCTCTCTCTCTCTCTCTCTCCCTGCCCTGCTCTAGTCTCTCTCTCTCTCCCCGGCCCTGCTCTAGTCTCTCTCTCTCTCTCTCTCCGGCCCTGCTCTAGTCTCTCTCTCTCTCTCTCTCTCCCCGGCCCTGCTCTAGTCTCTCTCTCTCTCTCTCTCTCTCTCTCTCTCCGGCCCTGCTCTAGTCTCTCTCTCTCTCTCTCCGGCCCTGCTCTAGTCTCTCGCTCTCTCTCTCCCGGGCCTGCTCTAGTCTCTCTCTCTCTCTCCCAGGCCCTGCTCTGGTCTCTCTCTCTCTCTCCCAGGCCCTGCTCTAGTCTCTCTCTCTCTCTCTCTCCGGCCCTGCTCTAGTCTCTCTCTCTCTCTCTCCGGCCCTGCTCTAGTCTCTCTCTCTCTCTCTCTCCCCGGCCCTGCTCTAGTCTCTCTCTCTCTCTCTCCGGCCCTGCTCTAGTCTCTCTCTCTCTCTCTCTCTCTCTCTCTGGCCCTGCTCTAGTCCCTCTCTCTCTCTCTCTCTCTCCCAGGCCCTGCTCTAGTCTCTCTCTCTCTCTCTCTCTCCGGCCCTGCTCCAGTCTCTCTCTCTCTCTCTCTCCCCCCGGCCCTGCTCTAGTCTCTCTCTCTCTCTCTCTCCCCCCGGCCCTGCTCTAGTCTCTCTCTCTCTCTCTCTCCCCCCGGCCCTGCTCTAGTCTCTCTCTCTCTCTCTCTCTCTCTCTCCCCGGCCCTGCTCTAGTCTCTCTCTCTCTCTCTCTCTTTCCCAGGCCCTGCTCTAGTCTCTCTCTCTCTCTCTCTCTCTCTCTCTCTCAGGCCCTGCTCTAGTCTCTCTCTCTCTCTCTCTCTCTCCCAGGCCCTGCTCCAGTCTCTCTCTCTCTCTCTCTCTCTCCCCGGCCCTGCTCTAGTCTCTCTCTCTCTCTCTCTCTTTCTCCAGCCCTGCTCCAGTCTCTCTCTCTCTCTCTCTCTCTGGCCCTGCACTAGTCTCTCTCTCTCTCTCTCTCTCTCTCTCCCCGGCCTTGCTCTAGTCTCTCTCTCTCTCTCTCTCTCTCTCCCCGGCCCTGCTCTAGTCTCTCTCTCTCTCTCTCTCTCCGGCCCTGCTCTAGTCTCTCTCTCTCTCTCTCTCTCCCCGGCCTTGCTCTAGTCTCTCTCTCTCTCTCTCTCTCTCTCCCCGGCCTTGCTCTAGTCTCTCTCTCTCTCTCTCTCTCTCTCTCCCCGGCCCTGCTCTAGTCTCTCTCTCTCTCTCCCCGGCCTTGCTCTAGTCTCTCTCTCTCTCTCTCTCTCCCCGGCCTTGCTCTAGTCTCTCTCTCTCTCTCTCTCTCTCTCCCAGGCCCTGCTCTAGTCTCTCTCTCTCTCTCTCTCTCTCTCCCCGGCCTTGCTCTAGTCTCTCTCTCTCTCTCTCTCTCTCTCCCAGGCCCTGCTCTAGTCTCTCTCTCTCTCTCTCTCTCCCCGGCCTTGCTCTAGTCTCTCTCTCTCTCTCTCTCCCCGACCTTGCTCTAGTCTCTCTCTCTCTCTCTCTCCCCCAGGCCCTGCTCTAGTCTCTCTCTCTCTCTCTCTCTCCCCGGCCTTGCTCTAGTCTCTCTCTCTCTCTCTCTCTCTCTCTCCCCGGCCCTGCTCTAGTCTCTCTCTCTCTCTCTCTCTCTCTCTCTCCGGCCCTGCTCTAGTCTCTCTCTCTCTCTCTCTCTCTCCCCGGCCCTGCTCTAGTCTCTCTCTCTCTCTCTCTCTCTGGCCCTGCTCTAGTCTCTCTCTCTCTCTCTCTCTCTCCCCGGCCCTGCTCTAGTCTCTCTCTCTCTCTCTCTCTCCCCGGCCCTGCTCTAGTCTCTCTCTCTCTCTCTCTCTCTCTCTCTCCCCGGCCCTGCTCTAGTCTCTCTCTCTCTCTCTCTCCCCCCGGCCCTGCTCTAGTCTCTCTCTCTCTCTCTCTCCGGCCCTGCTCTAGTCTCTCTCTCTCTCTCTCTCTCTCTCTCCCAGGCCCTGCTCTAGTCTCTCTCTCTCTCTCTCTCCCCCCGGCCCTGCTCTAGTCTCTCTCTCTCTCTCTCTCCGGCCCTGCTCTAGTCTCTCTCTCTCTCTCTCTCTCCCAGGCCCTGCTCTAGTCTCTCTCTCTCTCTCTCCGGCCCTGCTCTAGTCTCTCTCTCTCTCTCTCTCTCCGGCCCTGCTCTAGTCTCTCTCTCTCTCTCTCCCAGGCCCTGCTCTAGTCTCTCTCTCTCTCTCTCCCCCAGGCCCTGCTCTAGTCTCTCTTTCTCTCTCTCCCCGGCCCTGCGCTAGTCTCTCTCTCTCCCAAGCCCTGCTCTAGTCTCTCTCTCTCTCTCTCTCTCTCCCCGGCCCTGCGCTAGTCTCTCTCTCTCTCTCTCCCAGGCCCTGCTCTAGTCTCTCTCTCTCTCTCTCTCTCCCAGGCCCTGCTCTAGTCTCTCTCTCTCTCTCTCCCCGGCCCTGCGCTAGTCTCTCTCTCTCTCTCCCCCAGGCCCTGCTCTAGTCTCTCTCTCTCTCTCTCTCTCCCCGGCCCTGCTCTGGTCTCTCTCTCTCTCTCTCTCTCTCTCTCCCCGGCCCTGCTCTAGTCTCTCTCTCTCTCTCTCTCTCTCTCCCCCGGCCCTGCTCCAGTCTCTCTCTCTCTCTCTCTCTCCCAGGCCCTGCTCTAGTCTCTCTCTCTCTCTCTCTCTCTCTCCCAGGCCCTGCTCTAGTCTCTCTCTCTCTCTCTCTCTCTCTCTCTGGCCCTGCTCTAGTCTCTCTCTCTCTCTCCGGCCCTGCTCTAGTCTCTCTCTCTCTCTCTCTCACCCCGGCCCTGCTCCAGTCTCTCTCTCTCTCTCTCTCTCCCCGGCCCTGCTCTAGTCTCTCTCTCTCTCTCTCTCAGGCCCTGCTCTAGTCTCTCTCTCTCTCTCTCTCTCTCCGGCCCTGCTCTAGTCTCTCTCTCTCTCTCTCTCTCTCCGGCCCTGCTCTAGTCTCTCTCACCCCGGCCCTGCTCTAGTCTCTCTCTCTCTCTCTCCCAGGCCCTGCTCTAGTCTCTCTCTCTCTCTCACCCCGGCCCTGCTCCAGTATCTCTCTCTCTCTCTCTCTCCCCGGCCCTGCTCTAGTCTCTCTCTCTCTCTCTCTCTCCCCGGCCCTGCTCCAGTCTCTCTCTCTCTCTCTCTCTCCCCGGCCCTGCTCTAGTCTCTCTCTCTCTCTCTCTCTCTCTCTCTCACTCCCCCAGGCCCTGCTCTAGTCTCTCTCTCTCTCTCTCTCTCCCAGGCCCTGCTCTAGTCTCTCTCTCTCTCTCTCTCTCCCCGGCCCTGCTCTAGTCTCTCTCTCTCTCTCTCTCTCTCTCCCAGGCCCTGCTCTAGTCTCTCTCTCTCTCTCTCTCTCTCTCTCTGGCCCTGCTCTAGTCTCTCTCTCTCTCTCCGGCCCTGCTCTAGTCTCTCTCTCTCTCTCTCTCTCTCTCTCCCCGGCCCTGCTCCAGTCTCTCTCTCTCTCTCTCTCTCTCCCCGGCCCTGCTCTAGTCTCTCTCTCTCTCTCTCTCTCTCAGGCCCTGCTCTAGTCTCTCTCTCTCTCTCTCTCTCTCCCCGGCCCTGCTCTAGTCTCTCTCTCTCTCTCTCTCACCCCGGCCCTGCTCTAGTCTCTCTCTCTCTCTCTCCCAGGCCCTGCTCTAGTCTCTCTCTCTCTCTCTCTCTCTCCGGCCCTGCTCTAGTCTCTCTCTCTCTCTCTCTCTCACCCCGGCCCTGCTCTAGTCTCTCTCTCTCTCTCTCTCTCTCAGGCCCTGCTCTAGTCTCTCTCTCTCTCTCTCTCACCCCGGCCCTGCTCCAGTCTCTCTCTCTCTCTCTCTCTCCCCGGCCCTGCTCTAGTCTCTCTCTCTCTCTCTCTCTCCCCGGCCCTGCTCCAGTCTCTCTCTCTCTCTCTCTCTCTCCCCGGCCCTGCTCTAGTCTCTCTCTCTCTCTCTCTCTCCCAGGCCCTGCTCTAGTCTCTCTCACTCTCTCTCTCCCCGGCCTTGCTCTAGTCTCTCTCTCTCTCTCTCTCTCCCCGGCCTTGCTCTAGTCTCTCTCTCTCTCTCTCTCTCTCTCTCTCTCTCCCCGGCCTTGCTCTAGTCTCTCTCTCTCTCTCTCCCAGGCCCTGCTCTAGTCTCTCTCTCTCTCTCTCTCTCTCCCCGGCCCTGCTCTAGTCTCTCTCTCTCTCTCTCTCTCTCCCAGGCCCTGCTCCAGTCTCTCTCTCTCTCTCTCTCTCTCTCAGGCCCTGCTCTAGTCTCTCTCTCTCTCTCTCTCTCTCCCCGGCCCTGCTCTAGTCTCTCTCTCCCTCTCTCTCCCAGGTCCTGCTCTAGTCTCTCTCTCTCTCTCTCTCCCAGGCCCTGCTCTAGTCTCTCTCTCTCTCTCTCTCTCTCTCTCGCTCCGGCCCTGCTCTAGTCTCTCTCTCTCTCTCGTTCTCCCCGGCCCTGCTCTAGTCTCTCCCCAGTCTCTCTCTCTCTCTCCCCCCGGCCCTGCTCTAGTCTCTCTCTCTCTCTCTCCGGCCCTGCTCTAGTCTCTCTCTCTCTCGTTCTCTCCGGCCCTGCTCTAGTCTCTCTCTCTCTCTCGTTCTCTCCGGCCCTGCTCTAGTCTCTCTCTCTCTCTCTCTCTCTCTGGCCCTGCTCTAGTCTCTCTCTCTCTCTCTCTCTCTCTCTCTCTCTCTCTCTCCCCGGCCCTGCTCTAGTCTCTCTCTCTCTCTCTCTCTCTCTCTCCCAGGCCCTGCTCTAGTCTCTCTCTCTCTCTCTCTCTCTCTCCCAGGCCCTGCTCTAGTCTCTCTCTCTCTCTCTCTCAGGCCCTGCTCTAGTCTCTCTCTCCCTCTCTCTCCCCGGCCCTGCTCTAGTCTCTCTCTCTCTCTCTCTCCCCGGCCCTGCTCTAGTCTCTCTCTCTCTCTCTCTCTCCCAGGCCCTGCTCTAGTCTCTCTCTCTCTCTCTCTCTCTCTCTCTCTCCGGCCCTGCTCTAGTCTCTCTCTCTCTCTCTCTCTCTCCCCGGCCCTGCTCTAGTCTCTCTCTCTCTCTCTCTCTCTGGCCCTGCTCTAGTCTCTCTCTCTCTCTCTCTCTCTCCCCGGCCCTGCTCTAGTCTCTCTCTCTCTCTCTCTCTCCCCGGCCCTGCTCTAGTCTCTCTCTCTCTCTCTCTCTCTCTCTCTCCCCGGCCCTGCTCTAGTCTCTCTCTCTCTCTCTCTCCCCCCGGCCCTGCTCTAGTCTCTCTCTCTCTCTCTCTCCGGCCCTGCTCTAGTCTCTCTCTCTCTCTCTCTCTCTCTCTCCCAGGCCCTGCTCTAGTCTCTCTCTCTCTCTCTCTCCCCCCGGCCCTGCTCTAGTCTCTCTCTCTCTCTCTCTCCGGCCCTGCTCTAGTCTCTCTCTCTCTCTCTCTCTCTCCCAGGCCCTGCTCTAGTCTCTCTCTCTCTCTCTCCGGCCCTGCTCTAGTCTCTCTCTCTCTCTCTCTCTCCGGCCCTGCTCTAGTCTCTCTCTCTCTCTCTCCCAGGCCCTGCTCTAGTCTCTCTCTCTCTCTCTCCCCCAGGCCCTGCTCTAGTCTCTCTTTCTCTCTCTCCCCGGCCCTGCGCTAGTCTCTCTCTCTCCCAAGCCCTGCTCTAGTCTCTCTCTCTCTCTCTCTCTCTCCCCGGCCCTGCGCTAGTCTCTCTCTCTCTCTCTCCCAGGCCCTGCTCTAGTCTCTCTCTCTCTCTCTCTCTCCCAGGCCCTGCTCTAGTCTCTCTCTCTCTCTCTCCCCGGCCCTGCGCTAGTCTCTCTCTCTCTCTCCCCCAGGCCCTGCTCTAGTCTCTCTCTCTCTCTCTCTCTCCCCGGCCCTGCTCTGGTCTCTCTCTCTCTCTCTCTCTCTCTCTCCCCGGCCCTGCTCTAGTCTCTCTCTCTCTCTCTCTCTCTCTCCCCCGGCCCTGCTCCAGTCTCTCTCTCTCTCTCTCTCTCCCAGGCCCTGCTCTAGTCTCTCTCTCTCTCTCTCTCTCTCTCCCAGGCCCTGCTCTAGTCTCTCTCTCTCTCTCTCTCTCTCTCTCTGGCCCTGCTCTAGTCTCTCTCTCTCTCTCCGGCCCTGCTCTAGTCTCTCTCTCTCTCTCTCTCACCCCGGCCCTGCTCCAGTCTCTCTCTCTCTCTCTCTCTCCCCGGCCCTGCTCTAGTCTCTCTCTCTCTCTCTCTCAGGCCCTGCTCTAGTCTCTCTCTCTCTCTCTCTCTCTCCGGCCCTGCTCTAGTCTCTCTCACCCCGGCCCTGCTCTAGTCTCTCTCTCTCTCTCTCCCAGGCCCTGCTCTAGTCTCTCTCTCTCTCTCACCCCGGCCCTGCTCCAGTATCTCTCTCTCTCTCTCTCTCCCCGGCCCTGCTCTAGTCTCTCTCTCTCTCTCTCTCTCCCCGGCCCTGCTCCAGTCTCTCTCTCTCTCTCTCTCTCCCCGGCCCTGCTCTAGTCTCTCTCTCTCTCTCTCTCTCTCTCTCTCACTCCCCCAGGCCCTGCTCTAGTCTCTCTCTCTCTCTCTCTCTCCCCGGCCCTGCTCTAGTCTCTCTCTCTCTCTCTCTCTCTCTCCCAGGCCCTGCTCTAGTCTCTCTCTCTCTCTCTCTCTCTCTCTCTGGCCCTGCTCTAGTCTCTCTCTCTCTCTCCGGCCCTGCTCTAGTCTCTCTCTCTCTCTCTCTCTCTCTCTCCCCGGCCCTGCTCCAGTCTCTCTCTCTCTCTCTCTCTCCCCGGCCCTGCTCTAGTCTCTCTCTCTCTCTCTCTCTCTCAGGCCCTGCTCTAGTCTCTCTCTCTCTCTCTCTCTCTCCCCGGCCCTGCTCTAGTCTCTCTCTCTCTCTCTCTCACCCCGGCCCTGCTCTAGTCTCTCTCTCTCTCTCTCCCAGGCCCTGCTCTAGTCTCTCTCTCTCTCTCTCTCTCTCCGGCCCTGCTCTAGTCTCTCTCTCTCTCTCTCTCTCACCCCGGCCCTGCTCTAGTCTCTCTCTCTCTCTCTCTCTCTCAGGCCCTGCTCTAGTCTCTCTCTCTCTCTCTCTCACCCCGGCCCTGCTCCAGTCTCTCTCTCTCTCTCTCTCTCCCCGGCCCTGCTCTAGTCTCTCTCTCTCTCTCTCTCTCCCCGGCCCTGCTCCAGTCTCTCTCTCTCTCTCTCTCTCCCCGGCCCTGCTCTAGTCTCTCTCTCTCTCTCTCTCTCCCAGGCCCTGCTCTAGTCTCTCTCACTCTCTCTCTCCCCGGCCTTGCTCTAGTCTCTCTCTCTCTCTCTCTCTCCCCGGCCTTGCTCTAGTCTCTCTCTCTCTCTCTCTCTCTCTCTCTCTCTCCCCGGCCTTGCTCTAGTCTCTCTCTCTCTCTCTCCCAGGCCCTGCTCTAGTCTCTCTCTCTCTCTCTCTCTCTCCCCGGCCCTGCTCTAGTCTCTCTCTCTCTCTCTCTCTCTCCCAGGCCCTGCTCCAGTCTCTCTCTCTCTCTCTCTCTCTCTCAGGCCCTGCTCTAGTCTCTCTCTCTCTCTCTCTCTCTCCCCGGCCCTGCTCTAGTCTCTCTCTCCCTCTCTCTCCCAGGTCCTGCTCTAGTCTCTCTCTCTCTCTCTCTCCCAGGCCCTGCTCTAGTCTCTCTCTCTCTCTCTCTCTCTCTCTCGCTCCGGCCCTGCTCTAGTCTCTCTCTCTCTCTCGTTCTCCCCGGCCCTGCTCTAGTCTCTCCCCAGTCTCTCTCTCTCTCTCCCCCCGGCCCTGCTCTAGTCTCTCTCTCTCTCTCTCCGGCCCTGCTCTAGTCTCTCTCTCTCTCTCGTTCTCTCCGGCCCTGCTCTAGTCTCTCTCTCTCTCTCGTTCTCTCCGGCCCTGCTCTAGTCTCTCTCTCTCTCTCTCTCTCTGGCCCTGCTCTAGTCTCTCTCTCTCTCTCTCTCTCTCTCTCTCTCTCTCTCCCCGGCCCTGCTCTAGTCTCTCTCTCTCTCTCTCTCTCTCTCTCTCCCAGGCCCTGCTCTAGTCTCTCTCTCTCTCTCTCTCTCTCTCCCAGGCCCTGCTCTAGTCTCTCTCTCTCTCTCTCTCAGGCCCTGCTCTAGTCTCTCTCTCCCTCTCTCTCCCCGGCCCTGCTCTAGTCTCTCTCTCTCTCTCTCTCCCCGGCCCTGCTCTAGTCTCTCTCTCTCTCTCTCTCTCTCTCAGGCCCTGCTCTAGTCTCTCTCTCTCTCTCTCCCAGGCCCTGCTCTAGTCTCTCTCTCTCTCTCTCTCTCAGGCCCTGCTCTAGTCTCTCTCTCTCTCTCTCCCCGGCCCTGCTCTAGTCTCTCTCTCTCTCTCTCTCTCCCAGGCCCTGCTCTAGTCTCTCTCCCTCTCTCTCCCAGGTCCTGCTCTAGTCTCTCTCTCTCTCTCTCCCAGGTCCTGCTCTAGTCTCTCTCTCTCTCTCCGCAGCCCTGCTCTAGTCTCTCTCTCTCTCTCCCCGGCCCTGCTCTAGTCTCTCTCTCTCTCTCTCTCTCTCCCCGGCCCTGCTCTAGTCTCTCTCTCTCTCTCTCTCTCCCAGGCCCTGCTCTAGTCTCTCTCTCCCTCTCTCTCCCAGGTCCTGCTCTAGTCTCTCTCTCTCTCTCTCTCTCCCAGGCCCTGCTCTAGTCTCTCTCTCTCTCCCAGGCCCTGCTCTAGTCTCTCTCTCTCTCTCTCTCTCTCTCCCAGGCCCTGCTCTAGTCTCTCTCTCTCTCTCTCTCTCCCCGGCCTTGCTCTAGTCTCTCTCTCTCCCTCTCTCTCCCAGGTCCTGCTCCAGTCTCTCTCTCTCTCTCTCTCCCACGCCCTGCTCTAGTCTCTCTCTCTCTCTCTCTCCCAGGCCCTGCTCTAGTCTCTCTCTCTCTCTCCCAGGCCCTGCTCTAGTCTCTCTCTCTCTCTCTCTCTCCCAGGCCCTGCTCCAGTCTCTCTCTCTCTCTCTCTCCCAGGTCCTGCTCCAGTCTCTCTCTCTCTCTCTCTCCGCAGCCCTGCTCTAGTCTCTCTCTCTCTCTCCCCGGCCCTGCTCTAGTCTCTCTCTCTCTCTCTCTCTCTCTCTCTCCCCGGCCCTGCTCTAGTCTCTCTCTCTCTCTCTCCCCGGCCCTGCTCTAGTCTCTCTCTCTCTCTCTCTCTCCCCGGCCCTGCTCTAGTCTCTCTCTCTCTCTCTCTCTCTCAGGCCCTGCTCTAGTCTCTCTCTCCCTCTCTCTCCCAGGTCCTGCTCTAGTCTCTCTCTCTCTCTCTCTCAGGCCCTGCTCTAGTCTCTCTCTCCCTCTCTCTCCCAGGTCCTGCTCTAGTCTCTCTCTCTCTCTCCCAGGCCCTGCTCTAGTCTCTCTCTCTCTCTCTCTCCCCGGCCTTGCTCTAGTCTCTCTCTCTCTCTCTCCGGCCCTGCTCTAGTCTCTCTCTCTCTCTCTCTCTCCCAGGCCCTGCTCTAGTCTCTCTCTCTCTCTCTCTCTCCCAGGCCCTGCTCTAGTCTCTCTCTCTCTCTCTCTCTCTCTCTCTCCCCGGCCCTGCTCCAGTCTCTCTCTCCCTCTCTCTCCCAGGTCCTGCTCTAGTCTCTCTCTCTCTCTCTCTCTCCCAGGCCCTGCTCTAGTCTCTCTCTCTCTCTCTCTCCCCGGCCTTGCTCTAGTCTCTCTCTCTCTCTCTCTCTCTCTCTCTCTCCCAGGCCCTGCTCTAGTCTCTCTCTCTCTCTCTCTCTCTCCCCGGCCCTGCTTTAGTCTCTCTCTCTCTCTCTCTCTCTCTCTCCGGCCCTGCTCTAGTCTCTCTCTCTCTCTCTCCCAGGCCCTGCTCTAGTCTCTCTCTCTCTCTCTCCCCCAGGCCCTGCTCTAGTCTCTCTCTCTCTCTCTCCCCGGCCCTGCGCTAGTCTCTCTCTCTCTCTCTCCCAAGCCCTGCTCTAGTCTCTCTCTCTCTCTCTCTCTCTCTCTCCCCGGCCCTGCGCTAGTCTCTCTCTCTCTCTCTCCCAGGCCCTGCTCTAGTCTCTCTCTCTCTCTCTCTCTCCCCGGCCCTGCTGTAGTCTCTCTCTCTCTCTCTCTCTCTCCCAGGCCCTGCTCTAGTCTCTCTCTCTCTCTCTCTCTCTCCCCGGCCCTGCTCTAGTCTCTCTCTCTCTCTCTCTCTCTCTCTCTCTTTCCCCAGCCCTGCTCTAGTCTCTCTCTCTCTCTCTCTCTCTCTTTCCCCGGCCCTGCTCTAGTCTCTCTCTCTCTCTCTCTTTCCCCGGCCCTGCTCTAGTCTCTCTCTCTCTCTCTCCCCCGCCCAGCTCTAGTCTCTCTCTCTCTCTCTCTCTCTCTCCCTGCCCTGCTCTTGTCTCTCTCTCTCTCTCTCTCTCTCTCCCTGCCCTGCTCTAGTCTCTCTCTCTCTCTCTCTCTCTCCTGCCCTGCTCTCGTCTCTCTCTCTCCCCAAGGCCCTGCTCTAGTCTCTCTCTCTCTCTCTCTCTCTCTCTCTCTCTCTCTCCCCGGCCCTGCTCTAGTCTCTCTCTCTCTCTCTCTCTCTCTCTCTCTCCCCGGCCCTGCTCTAGTCTCTCTCTCTCTCTCTCTCCGGCCCTGCTCTAGACTCTCTCTCTCTCTCGTTCTCCCCGGCCCTGCTCTAGTCTCTCCCCAGTCTCTCTCTCTCTCTCTCTCCCCCCGGCCCTGCTCTAGTCTCTCTCTCTCTCTCTCCCCCGCCCTGCTCTAGTCTCTCTCTCTCTCTCTCTCTCTCTCTCTCTCTCCCCGGCCCTGCTCTAGTCTCTCTCTCTCTCTCTCTCTCTCTCTCTCTCCCCGGCCCTGCTCTAGTCTCTCTCTCTCTCTCTCTCTCCGGCCCTGCTCTAGACTCTCTCTCTCTCTCGTTCTCCCCGGCCCTGCTCTAGTCTCTCCCCAGTCTCTCTCTCTCTCTCACTCCCCCAGGCCCTGCTCTAGTCTCTCTCTCTCTCTCTCTCTCTCCCAGGCCCTGCTCCAGTCTCTCTCTCTCTCTCTCTCTCTCTCAGGCCCTGCTCTAGTCTCTCTCTCTCTCCCCGGCCCTGCTCTAGTCTCTCTCTCCCTCTCTCTCCCAGGTCCTGCTCTAGTCTCTCTCTCTCTCTCTCTCTCCCCGGCCCTGCTCTAGTCTCTCTCTCTCTCTCTCTCCCAGGCCCTGCTCCAGTCTCTCTCTCTCTCTCTCTCTCCCCGGCCCTGCTCTAGTCTCTCTCTCTCTCTCTCTCTCTCTCTCTCTCCCCGGCCCTGCTCTAGTCTCTCTCTCTCTCTCTCTCCGGCCCTGCTCTAGTCTCTCTCTCTCTCTCTCTCTCTCTCTCTCTCTCCCCGGCCCTGCTCTAGTCTCTCCCCAGTCTCTCTCTCTCTCTCCCCCCGGCCCTGCTCTAGTCTCTCTCTCTCTCTCTCCGGCCCTGCTCTAGTCTCTCTCTCTCTCTCGTTCTCTCCGGCCCTGCTCTAGTCTCTCTCTCTCTCTCGTTCTCTCCGGCCCTGCTCTAGTCTCTCTCTCTCTCTCTCTCTCTGGCCCTGCTCTAGTCTCTCTCTCTCTCTCTCTCTCTCTCTCTCTCTCTCCCCGGCCCTGCTCTAGTCTCTCTCTCTCTCTCTCTCTCTCTCTCTCCCAGGCCCTGCTCTAGTCTCTCTCTCTCTCTCTCTCTCTCTCCCCGGCCCTGCTCTAGTCTCTCTCGGTCTCTCTCTCTCTCAGGCCCTGCTCTAGTCTCTCTCTCTCTCTCTCTCTCCCCGGCCCTGCTCTAGTCTCTCTCTCTCTCTCTCTCCCCGGCCCTGCTCTAGTCTCTCTCTCTCTCTCTCAGGCCCTGCTCTAGTCTCTCTCTCTCTCTCTCTCTCTCTCTCAGGCCCTGCTCTAGTCTCTCTCTCTCTCTCTCCCAGGCCTTGCTCTAGTCTCTCTCTCTCTCTCTCTCTCTCCCCGGCCCTGCTCTAGTCTCTCTCTCTCTCTCTCTCCCCGGCCCTGCTCTAGTCTCTCTCTCTCTCTCTCAGGCCCTGCTCTAGTCTCTCTCTCTCTCTCTCTCTCTCTCCCCGGCCCTGCTCTAGTCTCTCTCTCTCTCTCTCTCTCTCCCCGGCCCTGCTCTAGTCTCTCTCCCTCTCTCGCCCAGGTCCTGCTCTAGTCTCTCTCTCTCTCTCCGCAGCCCTGCTCTAGTCTCTCTCTCTCTCTCCCCGGCCCTGCTCTAGTCTCTCTCTCTCTCTCTCTCTCCCCGGCCCTGCTCTAGTCTCTCTCTCTCTCTCTCTCTCCCAGGCCCTGCTCTAGTCTCTCTCTCCCTCTCTCTCCCAGGTCCTGCTCTAGTCTCTCTCTCTCTCTCTCTCTCAGGCCCTGCTCTAGTCTCTCTCTCTCTCTCTCTCTCCCAGGCCCTGCTCTAGTCTCTCTCTCTCTCTCTCTCTCTCTCCCAGGCCCTGCTCTAGTCTCTCTCTCTCTCTCTCTCTCTCCCCGGCCTTGCTCTAGTCTCTCTCTCTCCCTCTCTCTCCCAGGTCCTGCTCCAGTCTCTCTCTCTCTCTCTCTCCCAGGCCCTGCTCTAGTCTCTCTCTCTCTCTCTCTCCCAGGCCCTGCTCTAGTCTCTCTCTCTCTCTCCCAGGCCCTGCTCTAGTCTCTCTCTCTCTCTCTCTCTCCCCGGCCTTGCTCTAGTCTCTCTCTCTCCCTCTCTCTCCCAGGTCCTGCTCCAGTCTCTCTCTCTCTCTCTCTCCGCAGCCCTGCTCTAGTCTCTCTCTCTCTCTCCCCGGCCCTGCTCTAGTCTCTCTCTCTCTCTCTCTCTCTCTCTCTCCCCGGCCCTGCTCTAGTCTCTCTCTCTCTCTCTCTCTCCCAGGTCCTGCTCTAGTCTCTCTCTCTCTCTCTCTCAGGCCCTGCTCTAGTCTCTCTCTCCCTCTCTCTCCCAGGTCCTGCTCTAGTCTCTCTCTCTCTCTCTCTCTCCCAGGCCCTGCTCTAGTCTCTCTCTCTCTCTCTCTCCCCGGCCTTGCTCTAGTCTCTCTCTCTCTCTCTCTCCCAGGCCCTGCTCTAGTCTCTCTCTCTCTCTCTCTCTCTCTCCCAGGCCCTGCTCTAGTCTCTCTCTCTCTCTCTCTCTCTCTCCCCGGCCCTGCTCTAGTCTCTCTCTCTCTCTCTCCGGCCCTGCTCTAGTCTCTCTCTCTCTCTCTCTCTCTCTCTCCCCCAGGCCCTGCTCTAGTCTCTCTCTCTCTCTCTCCCCGGCCCTGCGCTAGTCTCTCTCTCTCTCTCTCCCAAGCCCTGCTCGTGTCTCTCTCTCTCTCTCTCTCTCTCTCTCCCCGGCCCTGCGCTAGTCTCTCTCTCTCTCTCTCCCAGGCCCTGCTCTAGTCTCTCTCTCTCTCTCTCTCTCCCAGGCCCTGCTCTAGTCTCTCTCTGTCTCTCTCAGGCCCTGCTCTAGTCTCTCTCTCTCTCTCTCCCCGGCCCTGCTGTAGTCTCTCTCTCTCTCTCCCCGGCCCTGCTCTGGTCTCTCTCTCTCTCTCTCTCTCTCTCTCTCTCTCCCAGGCCCTGCTCTAGTCTCTCTCTCTCTCTCTCTCTCTCCCCGGCCCTGCTCTAGTCTCTCTCTCTCTCTCTCTCTCTCTCTCTCTTTCCCCAGCCCTGCTCTAGTCTCTCTCTCTCTCTCTCTTTCCCCGGCCCTGCTCTAGTCTCTCTCTCTCTCTCTCTCTTTCCCCGGCCCTGCTCCAGTCTCTCTCTCTCTCTCTCTCTCTCCCTGCCCTGCTCTAGTCTCTCTCTCTCTCTCTCTCTCTCCCTGCCCTGCTCTCGTCTCTCTCTCTCCCCAAGGCCCTGCTCTAGTCTCTCTCTCTCTCTCTCTCTCCATGCCCTGCTCTAGTCTCTCTCTCTCTCTCTCTCCCCGGCCCTGCTCTAGTCTCTCTCTCTCTCTCTCTCTCTCCACAAGGCCCTGCTCTAGTCTCTCTCTCTCTCTCTCTCCCTGCCCTGCTGTAGTCTCTCTCTCTCTCCCTGCCCTGCTCTAGTCTCTCTCTCTCTCTCTCTCTCCCTGCCCTGCTCTAGTCTCTCTCTCTCTCTCTCTCTCTCTCTCTCCCAGGCCCTGCTCTAGTCTCTCTCTCTCGCCTGGGCCCTGCTGTTTTAATCCCTTCTGGAGGCATGAATTGCCAAAGTGCACACTAAAAATAGTGTCTGAAAGGTACTTACCGTTTGCAGCCCACAGTTTTAGCATATTGCACTGCTAGATCCAGTCCTGTTCGGAATTCAGCCTGTTGCATCGGAAGTGCTCCAAGCCCAAGTTCTCCTCTCTCTTTATTTCCTGGAAATGAAAAGGCCAACACAGAAATATCAGTGAGAAGTTCTGGTGAGCTGGGTGGTGGAAGGACAGCAGCGATATCCACAGGGCAGCAGGTAGGTTACAGAGTAACACCCTAGACATACAACTGATAGGTTGACCCCTCCATCATCCTGTCTTGAGGACCTTGGTCTCCTGGTCATCCTGAATGGTGCAGACCAGCGCTCTGTCATCTTGGACCTTCATAGTACAACCAATGAGTATATCTTCCTAGTTACAAAGAAAATGACTTTTATACGATGAAAATTGATTCTGATGATGTTTGCAAAACCAATTGACAAAACTGGACATAACACTAATCGGTTCACTACTCAAGTATTTCTGATTGGATCTAAACATATTATCAGGAGTTGACTATCTCTCCTCCACACTTTCTCCAGCCTAATAATTCATTGTGTTGGACATGCAATGTGGATTTGATATTAATTCAGTATATATATATTTACCTGGCGGGGTATTAATCAGTATAATCTCCACTCCATTCTTCTTTAAAGCTTTCTTTAACTCTTTCGCTTCAGTCCCGTATGGCCATGCCACCTCCACTGCTTTGAATCCAGCCTGGGCAGCTGCCTCCACCCGCTGGGACAGAGTATCAATCTCTGGGAAAAGCCAGGAAAGG
The DNA here is from genome assembly GCA_030390025.1 of Squalus acanthias. Lineage (NCBI taxonomy): Eukaryota > Metazoa > Chordata > Chondrichthyes > Squaliformes > Squalidae > Squalus > Squalus acanthias. The sequence continues at coordinate 21,742,136 of CM059439.1, forward strand.
TTGGCAGCGAAGTGCAGAGGACACGACATTGCTACTGCAAACCAAGTGTAAGAAAATGCATCAGAGAAAAGCTTTGAAATGTCCAAAGGTGAGATCTCATCCTCTAAAGGTCACAGAAGCACAGATAAAGCTGCCAGAATTGCTTTGTGCGATGCCATTACCACACGGCTATTGAAGGTATTGACTGAATTACTGCGATTCAGCATTGCCACATACAAGTTGTACTCAGCTTTAATGGATTATTCCATGTTAAATTAAACACCAGGAAGCAGGTACGATGAAGATAAGTCAGACTGCTATTTTGCAGGTGTCCAATTAAGCAAATTTAACGGAGACTTAAAATCTTCTACTCTTTTTGAATGATATTCATTAAACAACAAATGTTCCCCAATTTTTCTGCAAAATGTGAATTCATTTGAGAATTCAATTATGGAACTTTATTATCCTTCAATGTAATGCCACAGTAGGTGATTCAAGCAATGTGTGATCATTCCAAACTACCAACTGTGATTACATCATTTTGTGCACTTATTTTGAAGGGCAAAAATAATTAAAAGTTTCCCAAATAATTGTCAGAGGGTAAACCAGCTTCTCCACAAATGTTGACCATCGCGTAACTTTTGCACGGGCTTTGGTTTCATGTCCTTTTGTAGTGATGGGTAACGCATCATTAAAATTCCTGTCAGATATTCCTTTAGTAAGGGCACGAAAATGTCCAAGGTGCGAAGTTAAAGCCATGTCGATTTATTGTTAAACTCGTACTTGCAAAAATTCAGCCCAACTAATTTAAAGATATTTTCAAATGTGAATTGGATTCACTGGAAGGAATCTCCACAGGGGTCAGTCTCTGACTGAAGTGGTACATCACCCAGAGTGGCACTCAATACTGCCCCTGTATCCCTACCAGTCCGAACACCACAGAGCTCTCGCGCCATCTGCCAATTGTGTCGAGGTCAGTGACTGGTGATCACTGATCAGTGTTGTCAAAAGGTGGCCAAGTAAGTTGTCTCCATAGTCAAACTGTACTGATGCAGAGACTCTATCAATGTGCAACCAAGGAAGGGGGTAAAAGAACACTTTACAAATATGAAAGATCCTTGATGTGCAAAAAACATGCTAACTGGCCATCTAATGTGAGAGAGAAATGCACTCACTCCCTTAACACTCAGAGAAAGAGAGATCACACCAGGGTAGAGATTGGTTATGGCCCATTTTTTGGCAGCCCACTTTCCAACCAGGAGGCCCAAAACGCGCCTAAAATTGAGCTCATTTGCTTAGTTTGGGCGAGCTGCCAGTGCCTGTCACGCCTCCACAAGCAGCTCGTACATTTTGTCTACATAAATGTTGGGCCACAGGCCTCGCCGACAGTGGCCCGAAGGAGGTAAGTCCCGGAACGGGGTGGGGCTGGTGAATACTGTGGCGTCGAGGGAACACTCCTGCTCCTCCTGATTCCACAGCAACGCTATTGGAAAAACATTTTTTCTCACAATCTAACCCTTTCTTGGCAGCTGCTGCTTAGGCCAACAGTGGCTGCTGAGGAATCTTGAGCAGGGCAGACCCAGCGCAGACCGGTTTCTGTAAGGGGGGCCTAAAACAGGCAGTAGGCCCCGTCATTCACATAGGTAAGGGACCTCATGCCTGTTTCAGGCAGCCGCCAGGGACGTCTGAAAGATTGCCCGGCCCAATTTCAGGTCAAATGTCTTTCAGGCGCCCTTGGGGCACAGGACATTGGACCTCACTGCGCCCATTTTATGCCCATAAAACGTGTGCAACGCTCACCAATTTCTACCTCACCACATTGCCTGCCAGTGTGTGAGAGAGAAAATTGCAGCAAATCACCCAGGCTGACAGCATGCAGATGTAATTACCTATTACTGTTGCAGAAAGTGTGAGACCAAACACAGCATATCTAACCCAGCACTGCCACCAGTGAGATTGGGGAGATAATGAATTCTACAATCATTAACTTTTATAGTTAATTATTAAACTTTATTCCATCAATGAAGATTAAAATTCTAGAGTTCTGGAACTTGGCAGTTGATTTATTATTGATATTTTTGTTCTCCCTATTGCATATAAATTGACTTAAATGAATAAACCCCATACTGGTTTTAAATTAAGTCATTCTAGTAAAAGACCTTAGGGCCAATCATCTTGTTACATAAAACAGAACCTGCTTGGGTTTCCATAACAACAAAGCACTTAGGAAAAAAAAGCTGGAGGAATTGAGGGATGCAGAGAAAGGGTGACTACTAAAGATATTTACAAATAGATGAAAAACACATATTTAGAAAATAGGTATGTATAAATCACCATCAATCTGATTGCAGGGACTCCATCAATGTGCAATTGCGGGAGGGGGTAAAATCAATGGAAGCTTTATTCATATGTTTGCTGGGAAGTATAGAGGGCTATTTTGAACAGATCAACAGAAGGTGACATTGGACAAAAATGAAAGAACACAGAATCAGGTCGTGTCCAAAAGTGGAATTCGGGAAACAACCAATCACTTAGATTACAATTGTAAGAGCAGAGACAAGAACATACGTGAGTGAAAAATCACACACTCTGGGTTGGGAGGAGGAATCCAGTTCTGCCTGGTCGCCAACTCTTTCCAACTGCAACGCAAGATTGTGACAGGGTATCAGGGCGTGGTTGCTTCCTTCCCCTCGCCCTGACGTCAAGAGACAGGACTGGTGGGATGACACCCCAACCAGAAATCCCAGCCGTTCCACCTATCCTGCGGCAGTGTAAGTGCGGCCCACAATGCCGTGTCCCGAAGGCAATAAATCGCAGATCGATCGAATGCCATTAGGAAAGCGGAAAGAATGATTTCTTCTGTCTCCGGCCGCAATGGACTAAACCCCAATGGAAAAGAAGGTTGCTGCTATTCCTAGCTGCGTCCCTGTGGGAGGACACCCAGTAGATACCATGAATGTCGCAGACTCTTCTCCCATGTATGTAAGTAACAACAACAACTTGCATTAATATAGCGCCTTTAACGTAGTAAAACGTCCCAAGGTGCTTCACAGGAGCGTTGTCAAACAAAATTTGGCACTGAGCCACACAAGGATATATTAGGACAGGCGACCAAAAGCTTGGTCAAAGAGGTAGGTTTTAAGTAGCATCTTAAAAGAGGAGAAAGATGCGGAGAGGTTTAGGGAGGGAATTCCAGAGCTTAGGGCCTAGGCAGCCGAAAGCACGGCTGCCAATGGTGGAGTGAAGAAAATCGGAGATTTGCAAGAGGACAGAATTGGAGGAGCGCAGAGATCTCAGAGGATTTTCGGGCTGGAGGAGGTTACAGAGTTAGGGAGGGGTGAAGCCATACCCAGCAATACCCACCTCTACCTCGCCACCATTCTAAGGCTGTTGCTGAAACTTTAACGATCCAGCTGACATCAACCCCTGGATAAGCCAAAATTTTCTTCAGCTCAATGTCAGAAAAACTAAGGTCTTCCATCTTTTCTCCATCCAGGAGCTACGTGGCTCTGGCTCCATCAACCTCTTTGAGTGCCCACTAAGACTAAATCTGGTGAGGCACAACTTTGGCTGAGCTTTTACTCCACATGTGGTCCATCAACAAGACAGTATTCTTCCATCTCTAGAACACTACATGTGGACGTCCCTATATGGCTCGGTTATTAGCACGTGTGCCTCTGCTTGAGAAGATTGTGGGCTCAAGCCCCACTCTCCAGCTTAACCGCATAGTCTAGGCTGATACTTCAAAACAGTACGGAGGGAGCCATTTATGTCCTTATTCCACCTTACCTGAGCGATCTCATCCAGTCATCCATCCCAGCCTGCAAATTGCGTTCATCTGACTTAGGTTTAATGCTGGTTCCCCACTCCCTCACTCCACTGCCAGAGGCCACAACGCCCTGCTCTCCGGCATTCTCTCCCAAAACCAATCTGCTTCACAACCCCTCTCTCTGCCATCTGAAAACCAACTTCTTTCACCATGCCTTTGATCGTTCCCCCACCCACCTCCTCCTCCTCCTCCTCCTCCTCCTCCTCCATGCCTGTCTCTCCCTTGTAAAGTGGTCTGAGACATTTCTTTTACATTAGAAGTGCTATATAATTGCAACTTGTTGCTATTTTGTCGTTCACTGAAATCACACTCACTGCGACAAAAATAATTACAGGAATAGTTTTCACCAATCGCCTATTTATCAGTAGAATCCGGTATCATGCACTGAACTTTTCCCCTCCAACCACCTCAGAAACTTATTATCAGGAAGCTAGTGAGTCCCCAGAACTGTCAGAATAGAATTCCAAGAATCATTAAATATTTTTAATGTAAACTAATGTCAGTTGGTATACTGCATAAATTTCTGTATCCACATAACAACCGATTCTTACGATCTTTTCTGTCAAACCTGCATATTTACAGTTTGTAAAGTAGGCCTTGATTTCCAGCAGCCTAAATTTGAACACTACCCCAATCACAGCACTCTGTGAACAGGATAGCATGAAAATAAGGCTGCAGGAAACACTGAGGCCTACAGTAGATTCTAACATGCAGAATACATTTAACCACAAACATAGTTTGTTAAAAGACAGCTCCTATAAAACAAAAATACTTTGGAAGGAAATTTTTATCTTAAAAATACCTTTTTAAAAGTGTAATAATAATTCATTCCACCCTAAACTGCTGCTCATTCACCTTCCACTGACTGCACACACTGACCCAGCAAAATGATACGCTCCATAGCACCGCTCAGTGGCTCGCACTGAGCTTGTTTTTTCCCCTGTCAGGAGCTCCAGTCACAGGCAAAGCCATATGTCCTGTCATAAACTACATTAGTTGAGTTATAACCCGTACTGTGTGTAACTATCGGGTTAACTTCTTCTTAGTGAATTAAATCAGAGTTTATTTTTACTCCCATTTACTTTATTGAGAGGTCTGTGTACTTACTGTGCTTTCTGTGAGATCAGATGCATTGTAACGAGCGTACAACTGAATAGCCAATCTGGACACACCTGCAGTAAGGTTGCTGAGCCACTTTATAAGGTGTTAACTTACAGAGCTCAAACCTGCAAAGAATGAGCTAATAGAAAGCGTGGGAGACCTGCCCCGTCCGGGAGACCCTGCAGTAGCGGAGCCTGGATTGAAAGAATTATCTGCAGGGCTGCTCTTTGTCGTTCTTTTTACAAGGCTTATCACCAACTAAAAGACGCTCGCAAAGTCAACGGAGGGACTGCTCCACCCGCCGGTCCGTGCCGCCCTGAGGCCCGAGCCAAATTCGGCCGCAGGCCTCATCTAAAAATCGCCAGCGAGCTGTGAGCGCCAAACTGGCACCCCGCTGCAGCTCGCCGGTCAGGGAAGGTGGGAAATCGGCCGTCCCTCACACACAGCCGGCCGGCAGATTGGGGAGGGGCGGGGGCGGGGGCGGGGGCGGCGGCCTCAAACACGGTGGCAGCGGGACAGAGTTTTTCTCCTGGGCCCACAATGATGGAAATTAAACATTTCTTTGGGGTTTTTTTTGAGTGGCCTCCACTGGTCCCTTTTAAGGACCACTAGTTGGGTTGCTGAAGACCTGGTACAACTGGGTGAAACACGTGTGGCACAAGCTCCGCCCACTTCTACCTGAATTTTGTATATGGGGTTCACACAACTGGCGTAGGACCCTGATTTGCATATTTAAGGAGCCTATCGCTTGTTTGTTTCGGGTGCCCTGGACGACTAAAAGTCACCCGTGCCAATACGGTGTCATAGGGTCTTGCGCACTTCTAGTCTGGATCAGACGCGACAGATCACAACATGAAATTTGGAGGACCAATGCCTATTTTACAGGCGCAAAATGGGCAGCCATTAAGTTAAATTTCTCCCCCCACCCTCCCCCGAGTCTTCGGTTTCCGAAGTAGCCTCCAGTGGTCTTACAGGAGAACAGAGGCACTGAATGGTTTAAACGTGGGCAAATGGCACACAAGGCTCAGTTTGCTGTTGGTCTCCCAGAATTTATATCTAGTACAAAACTGACACTTGGCCCCCAGTTCAAATGTCTGTTACATATAGAAAAGTTTAATTCAGTCATGTCATGATAATAGCAGGTTGAATTTGAGCAGTTGTAGTAACTGTGAGTAGTCCGGATGGTAATGAGTGCATAATCATTCACATTGCAAAGTTCACATTTCATCACAGTTTCATTCCAATATTTTTCAGCTCTGCTTTCTCAAGTGCAGACATCATTGAAACATAACTCTGGCCTTGACACCAATAGTGGCACATGCCCTAGTGACACACATGGGACTGTTTGTAGCATGATGTAGCATTTTGTTATCAGGAAAGCCTAGGTTATCTGCATTCACTTCACCTCTCTGTGCATTCCTTTCAGATTCCTCGCTGCTCCGCTTGCTGCCTAAGTCTGTGTCAGGTCACTTTAGGTAACTTGCTGTTGCTCCGATAGCACCAGCTCTGAATGGTGTTGAAAATGTCTTTTTTTGTTAAAGGTTGATCTTGAGGAATGTAGGGAGATATTCTTCAATTGTTCCTCAGCACATTCTTAACCGTGAAACTCAGTGCCGATATGGGACACCTGCTTACTACAAGAGCACTTTAACCAATGTGAAAAAAAAATGAATCCTTCCGCATTAACATAACCCACAAAATTACTGCATCTTAACACAATTAGCATTTGCACTTGCTGTAACACTTAGAGGAAATCATTGTGTAAAAGGGTAAAACTAGTTATGTTATTGCATGTAATAATCTGGATAAATTCTGCAGAATAGCTTGAAAGTAGAAATACATCCTAAACACACAGGGCCTGGAGTTTGTGCTCCATTGCGTTGGTTTTGTTCAGCATAATTCGGCTGAAATCGGTGTAAAAGAGCGCAAAATTTTAGGCGCAAATTACGTTCAGCGCAACTCGAGTTTCCGCGATCTTTTGCGCTGCTTTAAAAACATCGCGCTAGAAGCGGGCCCCGCCCACAAAACTAGCCAAAACCCCCAAGGTGAATTAATCACCATTGGGAGTTTCCGCTAATTGCGCTCGTTCGCAGGCCTTCGAGGAGGCTCCAAAAATTATGCAGATTGTTTTGGGTGCAAGGACACTAAAAGGTATGTTTTAAAAGCTTTTGAATGTAATTCTTTTTTAAGTTACTAAGAAACTCACTACTGTACCCCAATATAACTAAGAAATGGTTCTGTATATTTTTTTTAAGTCATTTTCTGTCATTTAAAGTCAGGTTACTCACAGGTGGTGGATTGACACTGCGATTAAAAATGCTTATTTTTTTGATATGAATCCATTTTCAGCTGTAGTAACCAAACTGCACCTAGTTACCACTCTTAAATATATCAAAGAATATTTATTAAAGCAAATATTTTTTTTAATTATGTTTTAAAACGCCGGCTGATTGCACTGGTTCATGGCAGATTTTGCGTTTGAGCGCCCAAAGCAGAAACTCTACCCCAAAGTAATTATCACAACACAAAGAAAGTAAATGTGAAAAAGACTCCAACTGTGCAATACAAAAGTAACATTTACAACAGAACTCAATATTATGCAGCATGAAAACAGAAGCCACAACAAGATGAAACGCAATCCTGCAAAACAGAACACAGCTCTGTCAGTCTGCACGAGAATGAGAGAACAACACGAGGTGAAGGAGCAGAACACCACCAAGGTTGAAGAGAGTAAAAGAAGAAGGGATTGAAGTGAATTAAGGTCAGTAGCAGGGACGCATGAATAAGCACATGCACCATTTTTGACAGTATTTTTAGAAAAGTGTTGGAGGGATATTGGAAGGAGGATAAGTCAGAGAGCTTGCACTGGTTATGAATTAGGAGCAGGAGTAGGCCACTCGGCCCTTCGAGCCTGCTCCGCCATTCAATAAGATCATGGCTGATCCGATTACTCCACATTCCCGCCTACCCCCGATAACTTTTCACTCCCTTGCTTACCAAGAATCTATCTACCTCTGCCTTAAAAATATTCAAAGACTCTGCTTCCACCGCCCTCTGAGGAAGAGAGTTCCAAAGACTCACGACCCTCTGTGAGAAAAAAATTCTCCTCATCTCTGTCTTAAATGGGCGACCCCTTATTTTTAAACAGTGACCCCTCGTTCTAGATTCTCCCACAAGAGGAAACATCCTCTCCACATCCACCCTGTCCAGACCCCTCAGGATCTTATGGGGTAGAAATTAGGTCGCGCCCCATTTGGGGCGCAAATATCGTCTGGACACAAATATTAGCGCCTGGCGCTAATTATCGGCACTGACTGGAAACTTCACTTTTACCGCCCCGGGAGGTGAGTGGAGCGCTAAAGCAGGCGCTGCACACCTGTCTTAAGGCGCAAAGGCCAAGGAGTGAGGCGCTAACTCAGAGCGCTGGCGAAGCTCATGTAATGTCAGTCAGCAATAAAACACACACACAATGGCACGGGCCAGTTCTTAAAGGGGATGGTTAATCTTGCTTTCCATCCACATCCTGTTCATTGCAGCCTTGAATCTTGGCCTGGAGAGACTTGCACATCAAATGTGCTGGAAAGAACAATGGAGAGTACCAGGCAAAGAGCTCAGAGTGCAGCTCCCACAGTCTCTGCTAAATCGATACAAGGAATGGCAAATCAAAATGAACCTGCAAAGTGCTGCTCAGTACCCAAAACTCCTTCCCACAACGTTGAATCTCTCCAGAAGTCTCTCCCTCTCTCTCTCAGAATGCGTAGTTCAAAAATGCCACCAACAATAAAAGACAGGAAGAGGCCCCCTTTAAATAGCGCCCCCCCCAGCCCCACAGCGATTGATAGCGTTCCAGTCTTCTGGTCGTTGGATGCGCCAGGCGGTAAGGCAGGGGGCGCCACTCAATTTCCGCTCCGGGGCGCCACAAGGGCGTTGCACCATGGAATGACGTCACAATCTGCGCGCGCAGGTGGTCGCAGCGGTAAGTTTTAGCGCCGCCGCACAATCTCAAGTTAAGTTCTCGAGCGGCGCAAACATCGCTGCGCCCGGGCGTTAGCGGCTTTGCACCCCATTAGCGCCCTCTTAAGGCGCTAACGGGAGGCGCAACCAACTGAATTTTTACCCCTATATGTTTCAATCAAGTCACCTCTTATTCTTCTAAACTCCAGCGGATACAAGCCTAGCCTGTCCAACCTTTCCTCATAAGACAACCCGCCCATTCCAGGTATTAGTCTAGTAAACCTTCTCTGAACAGCTTCCAACGCATTTACATCCTTCCTTAAATAAGGAGACCAATACTGTACACAGTACTCCAGATGTGGTCTCACCAATGCCCTGTATAACTGAAGCATAACCTCCCTACTTTTGTATTCAATTCCCCTTGCAATAAACGATAATTCATGGCAGATTTTGCGTTTGACAGAATGTAAATGAGTTTGAGGAAAAAAACTTCCCAAAACTGGGATCGGTGCTGGGTCCTTTGCTGTTTCTAGTGTACATTAATGATTTAGATATGAATGTAGGAGGTATGATCAGTAAGTTCGCAGATGACACGAAAATTGGTGGAGTGGTAAATAGTGAGGAGGGAAGCCTCAGGCTACAGGACGATATAGACAGGTTGGTCAGATGGGCAGAACAGTGGCAAATGGAATTTAACCCTGAAAAGTGTGAGGTGATGCATTTTGGGAGGACTAACAAGGCAAGGGAATACACAATGAATGGTAGGACCCTAGGAAGGAAAGAGGATCAGAGGGACCTTGGTGTGCATGTACATAGATCCCTGAAGGCAGCAGGACAGGTAGATAAGGTGGTTAAGAAGGCATATGGGATACTTGCCTTCATTAGCCGAGGCAGGGAGGTTATGATGGAACTGTACAAAATGCTAGTTAGGCCACAGCTGGAATATTGTGTGCAGTTCTGGTCACCACACTATAGGAAGGATGTGATTGCTTTGGAGAGGGTGCAGAGGAGATTCACCAGGATGTTACCTGGGCTGGAGCGTTTCAGCTATGAAGAGAGACTGGACAGGCTGGGGTTGTTTTCTTTAGAGCAGAGAAAGCTGAGGGGGGACCTGATTGAGGTGTACAAAATTATGAGGGCATTGATAGGGTAGATAGAAAGGAACTTTTCCCCTTAGTAGAGGGATCAATAACCAGGGGGCATAGTTTCAAGGTAAGGGGCAGGAGGTTTAGAGGGGATTTGAGGAAAAACTTTTTCACCCAGTGGGTGGTTGGAATCTGGAACTCACTGCCTGAAAGGGTGATGGAGGCAGGAACCCTCGCAACATTCAAGAAGCATTTAGATGAGCACTTGAAACGCCATAGCATACAAGGCTATGGACCAAGTGCTGGAAAATGGGATTAGAATAGACAGGGCTTGATGGTCGGCGCGGACACGATGGGCCGAAGGGCCTCTTTCTGCGCTGTATAAGACTCTATAGGCCCCATTTGGGGCGCAATTATCGGCCGGGCGCAAAGATTAGTGCCTGGCGCTAATTATCGCCTCCGACTGCAAACTTTACTTTTATCGCACCTGGAGGTGATTGGAGCGCTAAATCAGGCACTACACATCTGTCTTAAGGCGCAAAGGCCGAGGAGCGAGGCGTTAACTCAGAGCGCTGGCGAAGCTCATGTGATGTCAGTCAGCAATGGAACACAGACACAATGGCGCTGACCAGTTCTTAAAGGGGAGGGTTGATCTTGCTTTCCATCCACATCCTGCTCATTGCAGCCTTGAATCTCGGCCTGGAGAGACCTGTACATCAAATCTGCTGGAAAGAACAATGGAGAGTACCAGGGAAAGAGCTCAGAGTGCAACCCCCACAGTCTCTTCTAAATCGATACAAGGAAGGGCAAATCAAAATGAACCTGCAAAGTGCTGCTCAGTACCCAAAACTCCTTCACACAGCGTTGAATCTCTCCAGAAGGCCCTCTCTCTCTCTCTCAGAATGCGTGGTTCAAAAATGTCGCCAACAAAAAAAGGCAGGAAAGTGGTCGCCTTTAAATAGCGCTCCCCCAGTCCCTGACTGCAAAACGCTCCCCTCAACCTGTTGTTGCTAGCGGCAGGCAGTAAGGCAGGGGGCGTCACTCAATATCTGCTCCGGGGCGCTACCGGGGCGTTGCGCACTCGACTGACATCACGATCTGCCGGCGCAGGAGATCGTGGCGGTAGTGTTTAGCGCCGCCGCAATATGTCTAGTTAATTTTGCGAGCGGTGCAAACATCGCCGCGCCCGGGCGCTAGTTGCTTTGTGCCCCATTAGCGCCCTCTTAAGGTGCAAACGGGAGGCGCAACCAACTGAATTTTTCCCCCTATGGCTCTATGAGAGCGGAACAAAGCTGGAATAAAAACAGAAAATGCTGGAAAACACTCACCAGGTCAGGCAACATCTGTGGAAACAGAAAAAGAGTTGAAGGGCTGGATTTTCCTCACCTCGGCGCGTCGGTGGCGGGTCAGTTGTTAGGGCTTGTTCAGCCCACCCAGTGCATTTCCCGGCCCAATTAGAGGAAGCGGGTCTTGTGACGTCATTCATGACGTGTCATCAGCCGGTTTCCTTAAAGGGACCATGGCCAACTTTATTTTGACATTTGTGCTGTCAGTGTTCCACAACATTGAGATGCTGAAAACACTGACAATGACTGCACAGAGGTGCACGGCTGCACCCAGGCTCTCCCATGACTCCCTCCATGTGCTTATGGAGGGAGTCACAGCATGCAGGCAGGTTCTCTTCCCTTCCGATGGATGGAAGAGACCTCCCCAGGAGACCAACACAGTCTGGTTGTACATTGCAGAGGAGGTCACAAGCAGGGATGTCAGCAGGAGGACCTGGGTGCAGTGCCGCAAACCTTTCAATGATCTCAGTAGATCACGAAACGTTACTGCAAAGCCACACTCACCTTCATCCTGCTGTGCCTCTCATCACATCCCCATCACTCTGCCTTCCCTACCCTACTCCTGCACATCCTTACTCACAACAACTTACCTTGCACCTCCACCCATCCCTCTCTATCTACATTATCACTTCCCCATCTCACTAGCCACCCCTCACACTCACCCTCATCCTAGTGCAATCATATCAACTAACAACTCACAAGGGTAGGCACTTGGGTGTTTTATCCAATGTTCATGTAAAGTTTCTGTTATTGTGCTGTCAAACATTGAGGGGGAAAAATTCAGTTGCAAAGTAACTAGCGCCCGTGTGCGGCGATGTTTGCGCCGCTCGTGAAATTGACCAGACATTTTGCGGCAGCGCTAAACACTACCGCCACGATCTCCTGAGCCCGCAGATCGTGACGTCAGTCGAGCGTGCAAAGCCCCGGTAGCGCCCCGGACCGGATATTGAGTGCCGCCCACTGCCTTACCGCCTGCCACTAGCAACGACAGGTTGAGGGGAACGTTTTGCAGTAGGAAAGGGACTGGGGGAGCGCTATTTAAAGGTGACCGCTTCCTGCCTTTTTTTGTCGGCGACATTTTTGCACCATGCATTCTGAGAGAGAGACTTCTGGAGAGATTCAACGCTGTGTGAAGGAGTTTTGGGTACTGAGCTGCACTTTACAGGTTCATTTTGATTTGACCTTCCTTGCACAGATTGAGAAGAGACTGTGGGGGCTGCACTCTGAGCTCTTTCCCTGGGCCTCTTCATTGTTCTTTCCTGCAGATTTGATGTACAGGTCTCTCCAGGCCGAGATTCAAGGCTGCAATGAGCAGGGTGTGGATGGAGAGCAAGATCGACCCTCCCCTTTAAGAACTGGCCGGCGCCAGTGTGTCTGTGTTCCATTGCTGACTGACATCACATGAGCTTCGCCAGCGCCTTAAGAGAGGTGTGTAGTGCCTGATTTAGCGCTGCAATCACCTCCAGGGGTGATAGAAGCCAGATTTGCAATCGGAGGCAATAATTAGCGCCAGACGCTAAACTTTGCGCCCGGCCGATAATTGCGCCCCAGACGTGGCGATACCGAATTTCTCCTCCTGAAACTTTTATTTTCAACACTTTCCGTTCTTGGACAGATTTGTGTGCACCTTTGGAAGTGGCTTAGTGAGTTGCAGTGAATGGTGAGACATAACGGTACCCCCGCAATGGTGGTGAGTGTGAAAGGAATGGCTTGGACATTGTAGGGATGCTTTATGGTGTTGATGTGGGGTGATGCCAACCTGGCACATCATGTGGCAGCCAGGGTGTACAGCTTCAAGTGAAGTAAATGTGGTCATGGTGAAGCCATCCCTGGTGTCCCGGGCAGCAATGTGCTCAGGTGCTGATGCCCTCTGTCCTGTGCAGCATCAGGTGATTGCGGAGAAGGTTGGTGTTGTTGTTGGTGCTGCTGGTGTGCCTGGTGCTGCTGGTGTTGGGGCTGATAGTGGTCGGAATATGAGGACCAAGGTGAGACAGTATAAAGGGCACCCATGTTGATGGAATAGATGGCAAATGAAGTAGAGATGACAGAAGCATTCTGTCAATGGTGAGAGAGTTCTTCCAATGAGGTGACACTGGATGGAGAGTGGAAAGTGGAAAGGTGTTGATCTAATTAAATGGCAGAGCAGGCTCGAGGGGCTTAATGGCTTACTCCTGTTCCTCTGTTCCTAAATATGGCTATGCGTGTCTTAGAGTCCGTAATAAGTTGCAAATCTTTAGACTGTAATTTTATATTGTGCATGATGCCAATGGTGAGAAGCAAAAAATGAGAATTACGGATCATCACTGCTGTAATGTGTGTAGGAGCTGGCAGATCCATGTAGTCGCCCTGTGACCCGTCAATGGTCTTAGGGGTTGACCCCAGATAAACTGCTGGGATTTACAGTCTCAGAATAAGGGGTCGGCCATTTAGGACTGAGATGAGGAGAAATTTCTTCACTCAGAGGGTGGTGAATCTTTGGAATTCTCTACCCTAGAGGGCTGTGGCGGCTCAGTCGTTGAGTATATTCAAGACAGAGATCGATAGATTTTTGAATATTAAGGGAATCAAGGGATATGGGGATAGTGCAGGAAAGTGGAGTTGAGGTAGAAGATCAGCCATGATCTTATTGAATGGCGGAGCAGGCTCGATGGGCCGAATGGCCTACTCCTGCTCCTATTTCTTATGTTCTTATGTTCTTACACTTGGGGAGCTTCACAAAATATTATGAATGGGTTCAGGCCCCTAACTATCAGATGGCCACAACACAGAACTAGATCTGACCATAGAATCCTCCAATAGAAGTAGCCCTACAAACACTTTACACAGTGAAACTTGGAAAAAGAAATGAAAATTCAAAAGTATGGCTTTAAAACTGAGACAGAGAAGGGAGGGATAGTAATAAAAAGGGTCTTACAACCACCCCAGGACACAGGAACATGGAGGGAACTGAGCAGGGTCTCTGAGAAGCAGCAATAGTACCAATCCAGGTGATCTGAGAAGATCTACCGCCTACAAATTACGCTCCACCAATCAGAATAGCTGAACTAACTGATGGCAAGATTGATAGAACTGCATTAAGAAGTAGCCAACAGGACATGAGGATAGAATTGTTAGAATTAATCAACAGAAAACTATAATGACACTTTGCAAACACATGGACAGAATTAATAATTGCCAAATAATATTTCCTTTTAGTGCCATCAAATTACATTACTCATTTCTGTATTGTAGCATTAGAATAAATTGTGATGTCAAAAGGAAATGGCTGGCATTTCTCCTCCTCTCAAAGTATTTGCACAGCTTACTGTGCTGATGCCTGTTACATATCTAGAGCTGGTAAAACGTGTTCTTTGAATGCAAGAAATGCCTTCTGGTAAGAAAGAGGAAACTGATCTATGTGGTAGAGTGGGCGTGCTTTAAATCACTTCTTATATAGACAGTAGGAGCTTGTTCTGCCAACTACTTCAACCAGTTGAAGGGCGAAGTCCCACTTGTGTTATGAAATGACATCCATCATGATCCTTTGGATTGTATTCTGGTTGTGGCTTGTATTGCAGGATTCTAGTCTTTCTTGTGTTTTTTTTATTTTTATGTTGAACACGACAGAACTTTGCTGACAATCATTTTCTACATGTTATTGAATATATTTAAATGTTTGTTGTGACCTTTGTTTTTTGTGTTTTGGGCATCCGGGCTCGTAGAAGTGAGACTGGCAATCGGGGAAACTCAAAGAACCTTTAGCTCCTCTCCCTCCCCTGAACTTCACCATATTCACTGATTCAAAGAATGTTGTGCTTCTCACTGCCCAACAACTGAATATTATTATTTTGAAACTCAAAAGAACTATTAACCGTGGGGAATAAAAAACAAAATACTGCAGAGGCTGAACGTTAACCCCCTCTCTGAATGCTGCTGGATGTTTCCAGCATTTTCTGTTTTTATAATTATTAAAGATCTGTCTTCAGAACAAATGGGATCAAGAAAATACCCCGGAGTAAGGATTAACAGCAGTTTGCACATTGATTGCGAATCAACACGTCGGGAAGCTTGAGGTTTACAGTCTACAGAGAAAGCAGGACCACATCAAAGTATATTAAATATTAAATGGTGTAGATAAGGCAAACTTAAATGATCACCTCAAAGCCCAGAAAGTAGAAGCGGGGGACATGAATGGAAATGAGTGAAAAGTACATTTAAGATGGATATCAGGAAGGCCTTAGGAACTTAAAAGATGGTAAATGTTTGGAATAATCTGCCAAGTGGGGCAAAAGCATTTTCACTCTACAGTTGGATGAAGTGATGTGGGCACAAGATACTGGAGGAATGAGTTTTGATGGGCTGAATGGCCTTTTCTCATATTCTGCATTTTATATTCTGTACAAGCCTTTCCTTCCAGGGTGTCTTAGTCCTTATATAATACTTGTATTTTGTGCCGAGCTGTGTGTAATGCTGGTTGCTGTGGCTCACACAAATCTTAGCATCTGGATTACAGAGCAGCGTCAGCAGAGACGTGGAACTTGGTCATCAACCCGGCCCTTTTGATGAGGGATTAGTGGATTGCACAGGGAGGCCTAATAGACACAAAGAAATAATTACAAATGGGATGTATGGGAATTGAAAGTTTAAAAAAAAAGAAGGTACTGAAATATAGATCATTGTACTTATCTCATGTGCACTGAGAAATCTCATTACTTGATCTGAAAGGGTTGGAAGATCCTGGGAATATAAGCAACCCCCTGCTCGGCACCTCCTTCACCTTTTCCTACCATTGCCCAGCAAGCCTTGCTGTAGCTTAGGAACATGTCTGGATATATGCCGCGCACACAAACAAACCAGTGGTAGATTACTGCGGAGCTCTGTGTATAATTGAAGCGGTGGTGGGATGAGGCAGGTTGCAGTTGAACAGTCGATGAGTCTTATTGAGGTTGTCAGTCAGCTGCTCCACAGGGACCAGAACTGTCAAAAAGAGTTGCTGGAATATTCAAAGAATGTTGATTCTATGTAAGGATTGTGTGTTTAGCAGCTATCAGCACCAATGGGACAAAGGATTTGCAAAAGCTCCCTTTGATGCTTCCGATATTGCATCGAGGGGGGAAAAAAAAAACTTCAGTAAAGTTAAACTAAGCAGTATATTCCTCTGGGGAAAGATAGTACAATTATTTTACCTGGAATTTCAGAATTTCATGTGTTGAAGCATTAGTGCAGTCTGTAAGTATGTTGAAGCTAGGATCCTGTTAGCCCAGCTCCATTCGGGTAGTTTAATAAAACATCAATGAGGACTGCAGTAGGCCCTTACTTTATTTGCCCTCCAACATGCCTCTGCACTGAATCTGTTAGAAATTCCACTCCTCAATGACCCATCCTACTGGTTCTAAATAGTACATCAACCCTTCCTCTAGGTTAACTTCCTGCCGTGGTAGGTTAAACAGGAATCTTGTATCTCTGCTCACCTTTGCCAGCCTCTGTCAGTCTGCTTTCCTGCTATGTTTCTCTTGCTGCGTTAGCAATGTATATTCAGGAATTGTCTTCATAGAAAAATTCTGGGGGCGAAAGGTGAAAAATATGTAGCAGAGCAAAATGTTCTCTTTTATGCGAGAGGGGAAGATTGGCTGGGTTTACACATCGCTGATGTTAGCTCAAAACTCCTAAAGAGGGTGCTGTTTTACTTTATCAATATCAGCAATGAGTAAATGCCAACAGTGAGTTCTTCCACATGCATCACCAGCACTGCCGTGAAATTTACCATCAACATATTTGCTGTCCCTTGAATTGGAAACACCTTTGCTGAGGAATATGTGAAAAGTCTGAAAAGATCAACATATATATGGATAAAAATATTGCCACATAAACAGCAAAACAGGAATCAGAGGTGAGTAATCTGAAACAATTTAATTTTTGATTATCGTCTGATGTCTTTAACCTATCGCTAAGCCGCAAGGGAGATTTGTGTGGAGACAATCTTACCATCCTCAGATTCTGTCATTGTAAATGGGTTATTAGATTTATAGAAGTCGCTGAAAGAAAGAAGAAAGACTTGCATTTATATAGCGCCTTTCACGACCACTGGACGTCTCAAAGCGCTTTACAGCCAATTAAGTACTTTTGGAGTGTAGTCACTGTTGTAATGTGGGAAACGCGGCAGCCAATTTGTGCACAGCAAGCTCCCACAAACAGCAATGTGATTATGACCAGATAAATTGTTTTTGTCATGTTGATTGAGGGATAAATATTGGTCAGGACACCGGGGATAACTCCCCTACTCTTCTTCGAAATAGTGCCATGGGATCTTTTACGTCCACCTGAGAGAGCAGAGGGGGCCTCGGTTTAACGTCTCATCCGAAGGACGGCACCTCTGACAATGCAGCACTCCCTCAGCACTGTTATGTAGCATGGTGACATAGCGCTCCCAGTATTGTGTTATGGAGTGGGACTGTGTCATGAGTCTCCATGTAGTAAGGCTGTAGTCTCAACTGTGCCATCTGGGTGAGTTGGGGAGCGGAAGTGAGCTGCTTCCCAAAGGGAAGGAGAGAAGATTAAACAGATAGTCTTCCCAATTTAATCTTGCACATCTCCAAGTGGCTGGCTTTGGAGTTGAATAAGCAAGAACCTGGGTACACGTTATCTGCCTGAGGAGATGCTGTGTGAAGCAAGCTGAAGAAGAACAGGGGAGAACATACAGAATAACTGACCAAACTTCCCCCCTGCCCCAACTCCAGATGGATAGCTCAGTTGGCAAATGATTCACCCTGCCCGAAAGTCCCAGGTTCAGTTCTGGCCTGGTCTGTGATTGGTTAGCTGGTCTCAGTTAGAGTGGCATTAGGATGCAATTGGCCATAATCCTCCTGGGCTAGAGAGGCGAAAAATCAGTCAAGGTTCCGATGCTGACTGCTGTCCAGTGACTCCTGCTGGTTTCCAGGTGAGGACAGGATTGGGTTTGGTGAATAGCCTGCCTACATTTACTGTTTAGGCTCATACTTGGGTAAGGTAAGGGAAGGTGGGTGGCAGCTGAGAATTGTCATTCAGCAAGAGTCAGTGCCTTCACAGCGGAAGAGAGAAAATTAAGAGAAAGAAAAAGAGAATAAAAATAGAATGACTTACCCTAAATAAATAAATCCAACATCTACAGTACTATTAGATACTGTCACTTCAGGACTCAGAGCAAACCTAACAGAGTCAATCTAGTCACCAGAACTCATACTAGACTGGCCCTACCATATCGCTATGATGAAAATGTTCTAGCACCCTAAATTCCTCAGATTTGCTGAATCACAATCATCTACTCCCCTTCTTCCATGTTGAACACCACTTGGAAGAAGCACTGACAGTGGCGTGGGCACAGAATATACTCTGGGTGGGGGACTTCAATGTCCATCACCAAGAGTGGCTCGATAGCACCACTACTGACCGAGCTGGCCGAGTCCTGAGGACATAGCTGCCAGTCTGGGCCTGCGACAGGTGGTGAGAGAACCAACACGAGGGAAAAACCTACTTGACCTCGTCCTCACAATCTACCTGCCGCAGATACATCTGTCCATGACAGTAATGGTAGCAGTGACCACCGCACAATCATTGTGGAGACGAAGTCCCGACTTCACACTGAGGACACCCTCCATCGTGTTGTGTGGCACTACCACTGTGCTAAATGGGATAGATTCAGAACAGATCTAGCAGCTCAAAACTGGGCATCCATGAGGCGCTGTGGACCATCAGCAGCAGCAGAATTGTATTCCACCACAATCTGTAACCTCATGGCCCGGCATATCCCTCACTCTATCATTATCATCAAGCCAGGGGACCAACTCTGGTTCAATGAGGAGTGTAGAAGAGCATGCCAGGAGCAGCACCAGGCGTACCTAAAAATGAGGTGCCAACCTGGGGAAGCTGCAACACAGGACTACATACATGCTAAACAGCGGAAACAATATGCTGTAGACAGGGCTAAATGATCCCACAATCAACGGATCAGATCAAAGCTCCGCAGTCCTGCCACATCAAGTCGTGAATGGTGGTGGAAAATTAAACAACTAACGGGAGCAGGCTGCTCCATGAACATCCTCATCCTCAATGATGGCAGAACCCAGCACCTAAGCGCAAAAGACAAGGCTGAAGCATTTGCAACCATCTTCAGTCAGAAGTGCCAAGTGGATAATCCATCTCGGCCTCCCCACCACCACAGAGGCCAGTCTTCAGCCAATTCGATTCACTCCACATGATATCAAGAAACGGCTGAGCACACTGGATACAGCAAAGGCCATGGGTCCTGAAAACATCCTGGCTGTAGTGCTGACTTGTGCTCCAGAACTAGCTGCGCCTCTAGCCATGCTATTCCAGTACAGCTACAACACTGGCATCTACCCGACAATGTGGAAAACTGCCCAGGTATGTCTTGTCCACAAATAGCAGGACAAATCCAATCTGGCCATTTACTGCCCCATCAGTCTACTCTCAATCATCAACAAAGTGATGGAAGGTGTTGTCAACATTGCTATCAAGTGACACCTACTCACCAATAACCTGCTCACCATTGCTCAGTTTGGGTTCCACCAGGACCACTCGGCTCCAGACCTCATTACAGTCTTGGTCCAAACATGGATAAAAGAGCTGAATTCCAGAAGTGGGGTGAGAGTGACTGCCCTTGACATCAAGGCAGCATTTGACCGAGTGTAGCATAGTAAAACTGAAGTCAATGGGAATCGGGGAAATCTCTCCATAGGCTAGAGTCATACCTAACACAAAGGAAGATGGTTGTGGTTGTTGGAGGTCAATCATCTCTGCTCCAGGACATCGTTGCAGGAGTTCCTCAGGGCAGTATCCCAGGCCCAACCATCTTCAGCTGCTTCATCAATGACCTTCCCTCCATCATAAGGTCAGAAGTGTGGATGTTCCCTGATAATTATGCAGTGTTCAGTTCCATTCGCAACTCTTCAGATAATGAAGCAGTCCGTGCCCCCATGCAGCAAGGCCTGGACAACATTCAGGCTTGGGCTGATAAGTTGCAAGTAACATTCGCGCCACACAAGTGGCAGGCAATGACCATCCCCAACAAGAGAAAGTCTAACCACCTCCCCTTTACTTCAATGGCATTACAATCTTCGATTCCCGAACCATCAACATCCTGGGGGTCACCAGTGACCAGAAATGTAATTGGACCAGCTGCATAAATACTGTGGCTACAAGAGCAGGTCAGAGGCTGAGTATTCTGTGGTGAGTGACTCACCTTCTGACTCCCCAAAGCCTTTCCACCATCTCCACTTGCCTGGGTGAGTGCAGCTGCAACAACACTCAAGAAGCTCGACACCATCCAGGACAAAGCAGCCTGCTTGATTGGTGCCCCATCTACCACCTTAAACATTCACTCCCTCCACCACCAGCGTACCGTGGCTGCAGTGTGTACCATCTACAAGATGCACTGCAGCAACTCACCAAGGCTTCTTCGGCAGCACCTCCCGAACCTGCGACCTCTTCCACCTAGAAGGACAAGGGCAGTAGGCGCATGGGAACACTACCAGCTTCAAGTTCCCCTCCAAGTCACACACCATCCTGACTTCGAAGTATATCGCCGCTCCTTCATTGTCGCTGGGTCAAAATCCTGGAACTCCCTACCTAACAGCACTGTGGGAGTACCTTACCACATGGACTGCAGCGGTTCAAGAAGACGGCTCACCCCCACCTTCTCGAGGGCAATTAGGGATGGGCAATAAATGCTGGCCTTGCCAGCGACGCCCACATCCTGTGAATGAATAAAAAAAAAACAATGGATTCACCTTGTGATTCCTGTTACATACTGCAACTATCCTGTGGACCCAATTCCACACTAGTTCCTCCTCACAGTCCTGATGCTTACCTGAGCCATCTTGTGCTTCCTGTTCCTTATGGTTGCCCAGATGGTCGGAAAACAACATTATTTTTCATGGCAGATATTGATTGGTTTAACTATTTGATATTGCTGCCTCAATGAAGTAGGCAAATTAAAAAAAATACTTCTGCATAAGGTGTCCCTAAAATCCACTATCTCCTTCTAAATGACTTGTGACCCTTCATCTTGGTCCTCAGGAGTATCTGAACAATTATTTTAAATCCTGATAATCTGATGACAACAGCTACAGATTGGACTGGGATGGGGAGTGTCCAGTGGAACTCCTGCTTGGCTCAGCATTGTGCAGGGATCATTCAGCTGCTTATCTCGATTCATCTTCATTCACAGAGAGAGTGAATTGTAGTAATGCTGATTGCTCACAAGAGGACTTAGACTTCCAACAACACACGCAGCACAAAAGACGGAGCCGGTGCCAGAATCCTCAGCTGGGATTCACAGTACAACATCCATCATCATAGCCCTGAACTAACACACTAGGGTTCCAGCCTTTATATTTTTCTAATATTTAATCGCCTGCGGCTAATTATATTGTCACTGGAAAGATTTGCCCACATTTAAGAGTTCCTGCTGGAGAACCTCAGTACATTATTGTAACCTTTCTTATTGGTAGCTTCTGCTAATTAGAAAGCGGTTTGAGAGGTAAACTGTTTCGTGAGCATAATTTAGTCAGTTATTTTGGAATGCTAGAAGCAGATTAATTAAAAATATCCCTCATCGTTAACACAGATACAGAAAATCCAAAGGGCTAGAAATTAATTATAGCCCAGGAATGGGTGGTAAAATTAGAAAAGCTGGAGAATTAGCACCAGGCATCTTCTTCTTACTTCTTACTTCTTCTTAGGCAGTCCCTCGGAACTGAGGATGACTTGCTTCCACATTAAAAATGAGTTCTCAGGTGACTGATGAGTCCAATGCGGGACCTACGGTCTCTGTCACAGGTGGGGCAGACAGTGGTTGAAGGGGCAGGTGGGTGGGGTGCTTGGGTTGACGTGCGCTCCTTGCGCTGCCTGTGCTTAGCTTCCGTTTGCTCCCGGTGAAGAGACTCGAGGTGTTCGGTGCCTTCCCGGATGCTTCTCCTCCACTTTGTGCAGTCTTGGGCCAGGGATTCCCAGGTGTCGGTGGGGATGTTACACTTTTTCAAGGCGGCTTTGAGGGAGGTGAGGAGGATACCGAGAAACTCCAGGATGATTTGGACAGGTTGGGTGAGCAGGCAGAAGCGTGGCAGATGCAATATGACGTGGATAAATGCGAGGTTATCCACTTTGGTGTCAAAAACAGAAAGGCAGACTATTATCTGAATGGCAATAGATTGGGAGAAGGGGAAGTGCAACGAGACCTGGGTGTCCTTGTGCACCAGTCGCTGAAGGTAAGCATGCAGGTGCAGCAGGCTGTGAAGAAGGCAAATGGTATGTTGGCCTTCATAGCGAAAGGGTTTGAGTCTAGGAACAGGGGTGTCCTGCTGCAGTTGTACAGGGCCTTGGTGAGACCACACCTTGAGTATTGTGTGCAGTTTTGGTCGCCTTATCTGAGGAAGGATGTTCTTGCCATGGAGGGAGTTCAGCGAAGATTCACAAGGCTGATACCTGGGATGGCAGGAATGACATATGAGGAGAGATTGGGTCGATTGGGCTTATACTTGCTGGAGTATAGAAGAATGAGAGGGGATCTCATTGAAACAAATAAAATTCTGACAGGTCTGGACAAACTAGATGCAGGAAGAATGTTCCCGATGATTGGAGAGTCCAGAACCAGGGGTCATAATCTAAGGATAACGGGTAAGCCATTTAGGACAGAAATGAGGGGGAATTTCTTCACCCAGAGAGTGGTGAACCTGTGGAATTCTCTACCACAGAAGGTAGTTGAGGCCAAGTCATTAAATATATTCAAGAATGAGTTAGATATATTTCTTAAAGCTAAAGGTATCAAGGGATATGGGGAGAAGGCAGGTACAGGGTACTGAGTTTGGATGATCAGCCATGATCTCATCGAATGGCGGAGCAGGCTCGAGGGGCCAAATGGCCTACTCCTGCTCCTATCTTCTATGTTTCTATGTGTCCTTGAAGCGTTTCCTCTGCCCACCTGGGGCTCTCTTGCCGTGCTGGAGCTCCGAGTAGAGCGCTTGTTTTGGGAGTCTTGTATCGGGCATGCGGACAATGTGACCCGTCCATCGGAGCTGATCGAGCGTGGTCAAAGCTTCGATGCTGGGGATGTTGGCCTGAGCAAGAACACTGACGTTGGTGCGCCTATCCTGCCAATGGATTTGCTGGATCTTGCGGAGGCAGCGTTGGTGGTACCACTCCAGTGCTTTGAGGTGCCTGCTGTACATGGTCCATGTCTCTGAGGCATACAGCAGGGCGGGTATCACTGCTGCTCTGTAGACCATGAGCTTAGTGCCGGGTTTGAGGTCCTGGTCTTCAAACACTCTCTTCCTCAGGCGACCGAATGCTGCACTGGCACACTGAAGGCGGTGTAGGACTTCGTCGTCGATGTCTGCCCTTGTTGACAGTAGGCTCCCGAGGTATGGAAAGTGATCCATGTTGTCCAAGGCCTTGTCGTGGATTTTGATAATCGGGGGGCAGTACTGTGTGGCGGGGGCAGGTTGGTAGAGGACCTTTGTCTTACGGATGTTTAGTGTAAGGCCCATGCTGTCGTACGCTTCGGTGAAGGTGTTGACGATGGTTTGGAGTTCGACCTCCGAGTGAGCGCAGACGCAAGCGTTGTCTGCATACTGTAATTCGACGACAGAGGATGAGACGACCTTGGATCTGGACTGGAGGCGACGGAGGTTGAACAGTTTCCCGTTTGTTCTGTAAATTAGCTCCACTCCAACGGGGAGCTTACTGAGGGTGAGATGGAGCATTGCACCATGCTTTAGACTGCACGCAAAATTCAGTCTCACTGTTCAAAGAAATGATTGGGGTGCTAAATCAAGTCTTAAAGATCTAGCTCAGTGGTGTTACACTCAAAGGGTGGACCAATATCGGGTACAGTCTAATCTCAACTCATTGCCACAGGCTTTTCCCAATACTTAAAGGGGTGGTTCATTGATCCTGCAGCACCTCATTCTCAGCATTGCTGGCTGTGCAGCTGCCTCAGCAAGGAGAAGCACAACAAGGAGAAGGAGCCGAAGGACTGAAGCAGGTGTGCTCATGGCAGATCCACCTCAGTCAGGTGGGCAGGGTGGTTGAATGCTTCAACAAATGCTACATACCACCATCTGTACCACAAGCTTCACACACTGCCCAAAGCACCACACCCCCAGCGCTCACCCACCAACAATCTCTACCGACCAAAACTCACACCCACATCTCACGCCTTGCACACAATGACAGCTATTCAACTATGGGAGGCACAAGGGTTATTCGTTTTTAGAATGATTGTGATATGTGTGACATGTTTATGCATAAATTTATTCATGGAGTTTGCAATATTTTGTGGTCTCTCTCATTTCACCTTTGGGCCCAGGAGGACGCTGTGATATGGCATGACACAGGAATGGTATGATGGGCATGTGGTGAGCAAAAGGGACCTGGGGTTTAAGTCATCCTGGTGTGAGGCTGGAGGTCTGTTTGGAGGAGGTGGCAGAATTCTGTGACCACCACCTTGGTGATGTGGAGCTGTCTAATACACTGCTCCTCGCTTAATTTAAGGTCGGAGAAGTGCTCTCAGAATGCCTTCGGAGGGTAAGGCCTCCTGTTGAGAGCCCTAATGACCCTCCTCCTCCCTCTGGCCACATGTTCTAGTCTTTCTCGCTGCCTCCGCTCCCTCCACCGTAGATCCTGGAGGGCGAGGTCGACTGCCAGTACAGCCCCCATTAATGTAAGCCAAGTGTAGAACTTTGACATTTTTAAAGAATAAATGTAACTACTTTTAAGTTACCACAACACTCCTGATACAAAAGAACCTTTAAATTACTAAATTAAACTGTTGCACAATGTCAAACTGACAAGAAAGCACTGAAACTCCACTAACCTGACAGCTGGGGCTCATTACTCATGATCCCATTAAATAACATCCCTGGAGCCGGCTTCCGTCTGCTTGACGCCTCCTCTCCCTGTCACTGTCTGGTCGAGGCGCTAAGGTAGGTGGCGAAAATCAATTTTGCAGATCGGGCGCCCAGTGAGTTTTGCATGCTCACTTATGTCACGATCTGCCTGGCGTTGAAGTCCTCGGCGGTACCTCGTACTGGCGGCGCAATGGGGGGACCGGATTTGCCATGCGGCGCTGGATTCGCCTCGCCCCGGCACTACTGTGTCAGCGCCCCATTAGCGCCAGCAGCTGGCGCTAACGGGAGGCGATAACCTACTGAATTTTTCCCCAAAGTTTTCACCCATTGCCTTTTGTAGTGAGGCCTGAAAGGACGAGCTGCCCTTACCTATTTGTCCATTTGTCTGTCTGTGCATCCCTCTTTATGAAACAGTGAGTTGTCTATTTCTGTCCATCAGCTGCCTCACTGTGTAATAGTATGTGTGCTGTTTCAACTTTCACAGCTATCGGGGAGCCCAAGACAAACAATGTTTATTAGAATTCAATTTCTACAATAGCAGCACAGCTGTGTTGCACGATAGGTGCACCAGCATGTGGCTCCACGGAGTGGAGGGAGACTGTTTAGGTTTCTCACTCTCTGGTGAGGTCCTGACCTCAGCTATGCTGCATGGAACATTTCTCTATGATATTGAGGAAGAATTAGCTGATTCCACCAGGCTGCTCTGTATGTGCCAATGGGTAGCTTGCAACTGGAGAAAAGGAGGGGAAGAAGACTTCTTTTTAGGAGATTAAGATATCCTAAATATATTTTTTTAAATCTCTTAGTTTCTAGGAAGATAGGAAAATTTAAGAACAGAAATAGACCATTTGGCTTAACAAGCCCAGACCTTTTGTTGGTTGATCGCAATCCCATCTTCTTGCCAATGTGAACAGCCTATATCCATTCCCTTTTATTGCCTGCATATCATGCCAAGATGCTTTGATGGTTGTGTAGGACACACTACCTGGTTATTAAATGGCTCTATTGGTTAGCAGAAGCGTGGTATCTGGTTTCTAATTGTATTTTGCCACCAGACATACTTCCCTGTTACTCAGCAGACATGGTTACCACAAACATGTAGGCCTAGAAATTCGGGGGTTTAGCGGCAGCGTTTAAGGCCTGATTCGGGGAAAAAATGGTGGCTGCCACACTTCTGCCTGCTGCCGGTGGGTCCCGCGGCAGTCGCCATTTTCGGCTGGGCGGCAGCGCTGCCGATGTCTGCGCTCGCTAAAATTATGGAGACTATGCAGCTTTGCCAGGATAGTGGGCTTCCCCATGGTTCAGGGCGCCATCGACTGCGCCCACGTAGCTTTGCGGGCGCTGCAGAACAATCCTGAGATGTTCCATAACCGCAAAGGCTACCACTCACTTAATGTGCAGTTGTTGTGTGACCACGCCCAGCACATCCTGATGGTCAATGCCCGCTATCCTGGCAGCAGTCATGATGCCTTCATCCTGCATCAGTCTAGTGTGCCAGCAATCCTTCAGCCACAATGTCAAACCCGAGGGTGGCTGCTCGAAGACAAGGGCTATCCACTCTGCACCTCATAGAATCATAGAATGGTTACAGCACAGAAGGAGGGCATTCAGCCCGTCGAGCCCGTGCCGGCTCTCTGCAGTAGCACATCAGCTAGTCCCACTCCCTCGCCCTTTCCCCGTAGCCCTGCAAATTTTTTTCCTTCAGATATTTATCCAACTCACTTTTGAAAGCCACAATTGAATCTGCCTCCACCACCCTTTCAGGCAGTGCATTCCAGATCCTAACCACTCGCTGCGTAAAAAAGTTTTCCCTCATGCCGCCTTTGGTTCTTCTGCCAATCACCTTAAATCTGTGTCCTCTGGTTCTCAAACATTCCACCAATGGGAACAGTTTCTCTCTATCTACTCTGTCTAGACCCCTCATGATTTTGAACACCTCTATCAGATCTCCTTTCAATCTTCTCTGCTCTAAGGAGAACAACCCCAGTTTCTCCAGTCTATTCACGTAACTGAAGTCCCTCATCCTTGGAACCATTCTTGTAAATCTTTTCTGCACCCTCTCTAAGGCCTTCACATCCTTCCTAAAGTGCGGTGCCCAGAACTGGACACAATACTCCAGTTGAAGCCAAACCAGTGTTTTATACAGATTTATCATAATTTCCACACTTTTGCACTCTATACCTCATGAAGCCCAGGATCCCGTAAGCTTTTTTAACTGCTTTCTCAACCTGTCCTGCCACCTTCAACGATTTATGCACATATACCCCTAGAACTCTCTGTTCCTGCACCCCCTTTAGAATTGTACCCTTTAGTTTATATTGTTCTCCTCATTCTTCCTACCAAAATGTATCAATTCACACTTTTATGCATTAAATTTAATCTGCCACTTTTTTACGCATTCCACCAGCCTGTCTATGTCCTCTTGATATTCTCCTCACTGTTCACTATACTTCCAAGTTTTGTGTCATCTGTAAATTTTGAAATTGTGCCCTGTACACCCACGTCCAAGTCATTAATATATATCAAGAAAGCAGTGGTCCTACTACCGACCCCTGAGGAACACCACTGTGTACCTTCCTCCAGTCCGAAAAAGAAAGACTTGCATTTATATAGCGCCTTTCACGACCACCGGACGTCTCAAAGCGCTTTACAGCCAATGAAGTGCTTTTGGAGTGTAGTCACTGTTGTAATGCAGGAAACACGGCAGCCAATTTGCGCAAAACAAGCAGTAATGTGATAATAACCAGATAATCTGTCTTTTGTTATGTTGATTGAGGGATAAATATTGGCCAGGACACCGGGGATAACTCCCTGCTCTTCTTCGAAATAGTGCCATGGGATCTTTTACATCCACCTGAGAGAGCAGACAGGGCCTCGGTTTAACGTCTCATCCGAAAGACAGCACCTCCGACAATGCAGCACTCCCTCAGCACTGCACTGGAGTGTCAGCCTAGGTTTTTCTGTTCAAGTCTCTGGAGTGGGACTATGAACCCACAACCTTCTGACTCAGAAGCAAGAGTGCTACCAACTGAGCCATAGCTGACATTTCGAAAAACAACCGTTCACC
The DNA here is from genome assembly GCA_030390025.1 of Squalus acanthias. Lineage (NCBI taxonomy): Eukaryota > Metazoa > Chordata > Chondrichthyes > Squaliformes > Squalidae > Squalus > Squalus acanthias. The sequence continues at coordinate 21,770,380 of CM059439.1, forward strand.
ACTACTCTCTGTTTCCTGTCACTTAGCCAATTTCGTATCCATGCTGCCACTGTCCCTTTTATTCCATGGGCTTCAACTTTGCTGGCAAGCCTATTATGTGGCACTTTATCAAACGCTTTTTGGAAGTCCATGTACACCACGTCAACCGCATTGCCCGCATCAACCCTCTCTGTTGCCTCATCAAAAAACTCAATCAAGTTAGTTAAACAGGATTTGCCTGTAACAAATCCGTGCTGGCTTTCCTTAATTAATCCACACTTGTCCAAGTGACTGTTAATTTTGTCCCGGATTATAGTTTCTAAAAGCTCCCCCACCACCGAGGTTAAACTGACTGGCCTGTGGTTGGTGGGTTTATCCTTACACCCTTTTTTGAACATTTGAATGCATTTTATAAGTTATTGGATTTGAATTTTGCTAATTTACCACAGGTTAGCTAAAAATATTGTCAAAGCCACCCAAAGTACAATTTTACAGCATCGTACTTAAAATATTTTGGATTTCCAAAGGAGAGTCTCAACTGCTGCCACAGGCTGATCATGAGGTTGCTACGTGTGGCAAAATCGTAAATGTTTTTTTTTATAATGGTGCTACCCTACATAGTGACTAGAGCAATTCTTACTCCCTTTTTGAGACACTGGACTGGTACCTAGCTCCTGCTGGGATTCCATCACAGAGCAGAGCAAAGTCTAGTCAGTACTTCCTGTCCTGATTTACTTCATCAAAACAAACAGATCTATGTCGTACACTTCCCTTGAATGGAACCCAGCAAAGCTGTGGTCTGTTCTGACACTTTCACCGATTTTGTTTTGGCAAATAAATGTTTTATAAGTTGTGTTACAGTAAATGCAACTTTTCTCAATCAGACAGACCCTCTTTTATCGTTGGTGTGGAGTAAAAATCAATCGAGGATAAAGAATCCCGGAGCCCAGCTATCAAGTTTAAATACTCTCATCAATACCTTAGCTAATGAAATTTGTTCACCATGGTAAGGAACATCAGTTCTCAAAACTGGAACACTTTTCTGCTTTTGGAGCCAGTGACAGCTATCGCACAGCCTGATGCAAAGTGACGTTCTTTCTATTCTATCTTACAATGTGCCTTAAACTCAATCTCTCAATACCCTCATCCATTATTTGCATATATGAGTGTCAGCCGTGGCTCAGTTGGTAGCACCCTTGCCTCTGAGTCAGAAGGTTGTGGGTTCAAGTCCCACTCCAGAGACTTGTGCACATTAAGCTTGACTGACACTCCAGTGCAGTACTGAGGGAGTGCTGCACTGTCAGAGGTGCCGTCTTTCGGATGAAACGTTAAACCGAGGCCCCGTCTGCTCTCTCAGGTGGATGTAAAAAATCCCATGATGCTATTTCGAAGATGAGTAGGGAAGTTATCCCCGGTGTCCTGGCCAATATTTCTCCCTCAATTAACATAACAAAACAGATTATCTGGTTATTATCACATTGCTGTTTGTGGGAGCTTGCTGTGTGCAAATTGGCTGCCGTCATTACAACAGTGACTTCACTTCAAAAGTACTTCATTAGCTGTAAAGTGCTTTGAGACATCTGGTGGTCATGAAAGGTGCTATATAAATGCAAGTCTTTCTTTTTTATATTTTAAATAACAGGATCCAAGGCTAGTTATCTACTCAATCTTTTTTTTTGCTTTAATGTTTCCATTTACAGCTATCCTTTTTGAAGCCACTTTTTTCTATCCAGCTCCCTACCCCCATACTCTTCAGCACAGCTGTTAATCTGCAGTGTGGAAGCTTGCCAAAAGGTTTTTGAAAACCCAAGTATGTAATAACCACGGAATTTCCCTTATCCACTGACAGTAATATCTTCAAAAAAATGTCAAGTTATTTAAGCATCACTTCTCCTTCCTGAAACTTTATTTTTTAATCAAGTTGTTCTTTATCCTACAACTGTCAAACTGACTGGTCTGTAGTTTCAAGGTATGTCTTCGGGTGCTTTTTTTTTCAAATACTGGAGTAATGTTTGGCACTTTCCAACCTTTTTCCCAAATCTAATGAACGTTTATAAAATGCCAATTAAAATCTCACTAACTTCTATACTCTCTTCCTTTAAAACTAGTTAATTTATGGGGGTGTGGCAAACAGTGAGGATGATACCAATCAACTGCAACAGGACACAGAAAGGCTAGCAGAATGGGCAGACAAGTGGCAGATGGAATTTAATACAGAGAAGTGTGAGGTGATGCATTTTGGCAGAAGGAACAGGGAGAGGCAATATACACATAATGACACAGTTTTAAAGAGTGTGCAGGGATAGAGGGACCTGGGAGTTGATGTGCATAGGTCCCTGAAGGTGGCAGGACATATTGAGAGAGAGTGGTGAACAAAGCATATGGGATCTTGGGTTTCATAAATAGAGGTATTGTGTACAAAAGTAGAGAAGTTACACTGAACCTTTATAAAGCGCTGGTTAGGCCACAACTGGAGTATTGCGTCCAGTTCTGGTCACCACACTTTAGGAAGGATGTGAAGGCCCTTGAGAGGGTGCAGAGGAGATTTACCAGAATGGTTCCGGGGACGGTGGATCTTAGCTACACGGACACGTTGGAGAAGCTGGATTTGTTTTCATTAGAGCAAAGGAGGTTGAGAGGTGATTTGATAGAAGTGTACAAGATTATGATGGATTTGGATAGGCTAGACGGGGAAAGGCTGTTCCCCACTAGTTGATGGTAGAAGGACTAGGGGACACAGATTTAAGGTTCTGGGCAAGAGATACAGGGGGGATGTGAGGAAAAACTTTTTTACGCAGCGAGTGGTGATGACCTGGAACTCGCTGCCGACGGAAGTGGTGGAAGCGGAGACACTCAATGTTTTTCAAGGGGAGACTGGATAGGCACTTGAGGGAAATAAACTTGCAGGGCTACGGGCATAGAGCGGGGGAATGGGACTGACTGGATTGCTCTACAGAGAGCCGGCACGAACTCGATGGGCCGAATGGCCTCCTTGTGTGCCGTTATGACTCTGTGACTCTATGTTGTCTGTACCTGGGATCTTGTCTGTTATATAACCTTTATATAACCAGTTCCATCATTATCTTCACATTACCTAGCTCCTCCACAGGTGTCCCTGGAAATCCGATTTGTGACTTATGCAAATTCTGAATGGAAGGGAATCTGTACTAATATTTCAATCACAACTTCATAAACAGAATTGTTAATCTTTGTTACAAATTAAAAATTTTCCCAACATCTTTTCTCACGTGAATGGCTTGTCAGTCTCCATCAAACAGAGGTCTCATATGAACTAAAATATGTGTCTTTATTCTCTGCTATATTTGAATTAATGTAGCCCACAGCTAACAACTAATTCTGATTACAGTAAATTATACACTGGTGAGTACGGAGGATGCAAACTATTTCTCATTTCAATCCATATAATGGAAAATATCATGCCATTAGATAATTTACAAAGTATTTACAGCACACAATCAGGCCATTTGGCCCAACAGATCCATGCCGATAACATTTTATACATGTTAAGCTACATGTACTTATAAATAATTGATTCACGGAAGCAAAAAGTCACAGGCAAAATACCAAATATAATGCTAGGTGAGAGAACTGGAATCAGTCCACAAATGTTTAACATACCTTTTTCAGAAAGTTGCCTGTTTACATTTTCTTGGAATATAACAGTTCCTTGAGACAAATCAATTCAACCTTTTCTTTTATTCATACACAATCAGCAGTCACTAAATGTAGCTTTTGGGATAAGAGGCTACTTAGAAACATAGAAACATAAAAAATAGGAGCAGGATTAGGCCATTCAGCCCTTCGAGCCTGCTCCGCCATTCAATATGATCATGGCTGATCCTCTATCTCAATACCATATTCCCGCTCTCTCCCCATACCCCTTGATGCTTTTGTGTCTAGAAATCTATCTATCTCCTTCTTAAATATATTCAGTGACTTGGCCTCCACAGCCTTCTGTGGTACAGAATTCCACAGGTTCACCACCCTCTGAGTGAAGAAATTTCTCCTCATCTCAGTCCTAAATGTCCTACCTCGTATCCTGAGACTGTGACCCCTTGTTCTAGACCCCTCAACCAGGGGAAACATCCTCCCTGCATCCAGTCTGTCTAGCCCGGTCAGAATTTTATACGTTTCAATGAGATCCCCTCTCATTCTTCTAAACTCTAGTGAATACAGGCCTAGTCGACCCAATCTCTCCTCATATGACAGTCCTGCCATCCCAGGAATCAGTCTGGTGAACCTTCGCTGCACTCCCTTTTTGGGAAGTATATCCTTTCTTAGGTAAGGAGACCAAAACTGCACACAGTACTCCAGGTGTGGTCTCACCAAGGCCCTGTATAACTGTAGTAAGACATCCTTGCTCCTGTACTCAAATCCTTTTGCAATGAAGGCCAACATGCCATTTGCCTTCCTAACTGCTTGCTGCACCTGCATGTTTGCTTTCAGTGACTGGTGTACAAGGACACCCAGGTCCCTTTGTACATCAGCATTTCCCAATCTATCACCATTTAAATAATACTCTGCCTTTCTGTTTTTTCTACCGAAGTGGATAACTTCACATTTATCCACGTTATACTGCATCTGCCATGTATTTGCCCACTCACTCAACTTGTCTAAATCGCCTTGAAGCCACTTCGCATCCTCCTCACAACTCACAATCCCACCTAGTTTTGTGTCATCAGCAAACTTGGAAATATTACATTTGGTTCCCTCATCCAAATCATTGATATATAATGGGCCAGAAATTCGGCTCTCCGGCTTCCCGCGGGTGCAAGGATCGCGTACGTACTTACCTAGCACGCCTGCCGTTGTGCTTCGGGCCCGCGTGGAATTCGACTCCTGGGCCTCCTGCAGCTGCCGGTGCACAGTGCTTGCGTATCCCAGGGGCGCAGTTAGTTCGAAGCGTCCCCTGGGATTACGTGGGCCATGGAGAGCCAATCGGAGCAGGGAATCTTCATTCATAGATTTTGACAGGAAGGCCTGTCAAATCTATGAATAGAGATCGGCCCCAAAACCTCACTAAAACTTCAAATAATTTTTTTTTTAAAAATCACATTTTTAAAATGAACTACTTTAAACAAAAATGTAAATTTTTGAAAAAATTAATTACACTTTTTAACGGTGCTAAAAATATACTTACCTTTCTTTAAAGTATGTAAAAAAGATAAACCTGTTGAAAAAATGTATAAATTGTACTTAATTCACCACTTACCTTGTTAAAAGCAGGCCTTGCACCTCCTTTTTTCCTGCGCAGCTTCTCCATACTTACCCTCACGGAGAAACCTGAAAAAAAATCTGAAGTTCGCTGCGTGCGCGCTGCCTCTCCGGCGCAAGCGTTCGACCTCTGAACCCCTTCCTTCAGGGGAACGGAAGTTCCGGTTTCCAGCGCATGTGCTGTGCATGTGCGAAACCGGCACTTTCGTTGGGTCTACGGGTGAGTACACAGCGCGTACTCACCCGTGGAGACCCGAATTTCTGGCCCATTGTGAATAGCTGGAGCCCAAGCACTGATCCCTGCGGTACCCCACTAGTCACCGCCTGCCACCCCGAAAAAGACCCATTTATTCCTACTCTCTGTTTCCTGTCTGTTAACCAATTTTCAATGCATGCCAGTATATTACCTCCAATCCCACGTGCTTTCATTTTGCACACTAACCTCTTATGTGGGACTTTATCAAAGGCCTTCTGAAAATCCAAATACACCACATCCACTGGTTCTCCCTTATCTATTCTACCAGTTACATCCTCAAAAAACTCCAGTAGGTTTGTCAAACACGATTTCCCTTTCATAAATCCATGTTGACTTTGCCTTATCCTGCTGATATTTTCTAAATGTCCTGTTATCACATCCTTTATAACAGACTCTAGCATTTTCCCTACTACTGATGTTCGGCTGTAGTTCCCAGTTTTCTCTCTCCCTCCTTCTTTAAATAGTGGGGTTACATTTGCCCCTCTCCAATCTGCCGGAACTGTTCCATAATCTACAGAATTTTGGAAGATGACAACCAATGCATCCACTATTTCCATGGCTACCTCTTTTAGTACTCTGGGATGCAGATTATCAGGCCCTGGGGATTTATCAGCTTTCAGTCCCATTAATTTCTCCAGCACTATTTCTTTACTAATACTAATTTCCTTTAATTCCTCCTTCTCACTGGACCCTTGGTTCCCTCGCATTTCTGGGAAGTTATTTGTGTCCTCTTCCGTGAAGACAGAACCAAAGTATTTGTTTAATTGCTTTGCCATTTCCTTGTTCCCCATTATAAATTCTCCCGTTTCTGACTGTAAGGGACCTACATTTGTCTTCACTAATCTTTTTCTTTTTACATACTTGTAGAAGCTTTTACAATCCACTTTTATGTTCCTTGCAAGTTTACTCTCATACTCTATTTTTACCCTCTTAATCAATCTCTTGGTCCTTTTTTGCTGAACTCTAAACTGCTCCCAGTCCTCAGGCTTGCTACTTTTTCTGGCAACTTTATATGACTCCTCATTGGATCTAATACTATCCTTAATTTCTTTTGTTAGCCATGGTTGGGCCGCTTTTCTTTTGTGTTTTTGCGCCAGAAAGGAATGTATAACTGTTGCAATTCATGCATTCGTTCCTTAAATGTTAGCCATTGCCTCTCCACCGTCATGCCTTTTAATGAAGCTCCCCAATCTATCATAGCCAACTCACTGCTCATACCATCGTAGTTTCCTTTGTTTAGATTTAGGACCCTAGTTTCGGATTGGACTTCTTCACTTTCCATCTTAATGAAGAATTCTATCATGTTATGGTCACTCTTCCCTAAAGGACCCCACACAACAAGATTATTAATTAACCCTTTTTCATTGCACAATACCCAATCTAGGATAGCCTGTTCCCTAGTTGGCTCCTCAACGTACTGGTCTAAAAAAACATCTTGTACACACTCCAGGAATTCATCCTCCACAGTATTATTGCTAATTTGGTTTGGGCAGTCTATATGCAGATCAAAGTCTCCCTTGATTACTGTAGTACCCTTGTTACATGCATCTCTAATGTCCTGTTTGATGCATCCCCTACATTACCACTACTGTTTGGAGGCCTATAAACAACTCCCACCAATGTTTTCTGCCCCTTGGTGCTTCTTAGCTCCACCCAGACTGATTCAACATCTTGATTTTCTGAGCCAATATCCTGTCTCACTATTGCTCTGATTTCAACTTTTACTAACAATGCCACCCCACCTCCTTTTCCTTTTTGCCTGTCCTTCCTAAATATCGAATATCCTTGGATATTCAGCTCCCAGCCTTGGTTATCCTGCAGCCATGTCTCCGTAATTGCAATTATATCGTATCCGTTTACATCTATTTGCGCTGTTAATTTGTTTACCTTATTACGAATGCTTCATGCATTCAGAGACAGTGCCTTTAGATTTGTCTTTTTAACATTTTTAGACATCTTAACATGTTTTTGTACTATAGCCCTATTTGTCTTATTACCATTTTTTCTTACCCGGACCCTATTTGTTAGTGCACTCTTTTGTTTGTACACTCTGTCGCTTCCTGACACAATCTGGTTATCCTTACCCCAATCACTTTCCTGCACTGCTTCCTTGTCTTTTCTCTTTAGCATTCTAAATTTCTTTCCACCGGGACCCCCCCTTTCCCCCCTTATTTAGTTTAAAGCTCTATCTACGTCCCTAGTTATTCGATTCGCTAGAACTCTGGTCCCAGCATGGTTCAGGTGTAGTCCGTCCCAACGGAACAGCTCTCTCTTTCCCCAGTACTGGTGCCAGTGCCCCACGAATCGAAACCCACTTCTCCCACACCAATCTTTGAGCCGCGCATTCATCTCCCTGATCCTATTGACCCTATACCAATTTGCTCGTGGCTCAGGTAATAATCCAGAGATTATTACCTTTGTGGTTCTGCTTTTTAATTTAGTCCCTAGCTGCTCAAACTCTCTCAGCAGAACCTCTTTCTTTGTCCTCCCTATGTCGTTGGTACCTACGTGGACCACGACAACTGGATCCTCCCCCTCCCACTCCAAGTTCTTCTCCAGCCCGGAGGCAATGTCCTTTACCCTGGCACCAGGTAGGCAAAACAGCCTTCGGGACTCACGCTCTTGGTTGCAGAGAACAGTGTCTATCCCCCTAACTATGCTGTCTCCTACCATGACCACATTTCTTTTTGCTCCCCCCTCTTGAATGGCTCCCTGTACCACGGTGCTGTGATCAGTTTGCTCATCCTCACTGCAGTCCCTGCTCTCACCCACACAGAGAGTAAGAACCTCGTAATAGTTGGACAAGAGTATGGGCTGAGGCTCCTCCACCACTACCCCCTAGTTCCCCATACCTGCCTCGCTTGTAGTCACACCCATCTGTCCCTGACCACGGACCAAATTTGAATTAATTAACCTAAGACTGCCTCCTGGAACACAGTGTCCAGGTAATTCTCCCCCTCCCTGATGTGTCGCAGTGTTTGAAGCTTGGACTCCAGGTCATCAACACGGAGCCAAAGTTCCTCGAGCAACCAACACTTACTGCAAATGTGGTTGCCTTGGACCTCAATGGTGTCCACTAGCTCCCACATGTTGCAGCAGTAACACATCGCCTGCCCTGCCATCTCTAATGTATTTAATTAATTAAGTGTTTAAGTTTTGAACATTTAGGGGTAAAAATTCAGTTGGTTGCGCCTCCCGTTAGCGCCTTAAGAGGGCACTAATGGGGCGCAAAGCCGCTAACTCCCGTGCGCAGCGATGTTTGCGCCGCTCGGGAACTTAACTAGAGATTGTGCGGCGGCGCTAAAACTTACCGCTGCGACCACCTGTGCGCGCAGATTGTGACGTCATTCCATGGTGCAACGCCCTTGTGACGCCCCGGAGCGGAAATTGAGTGGCGCCCCCTGCCTTACCGCCTGGCGCATCCAACGACCGGAAGACTGGAACGCTATCAATCGCTGTGGGGCTGGGGGGGCGCTATTTAAAGGGGGCCTCTTCCTGTCTTTTTCTGTGGTCGACATTTTTGCACCACTCGTTCTGAGAGAGAGAGAGAGATTCGGGAGAGAGAGAAAGAGAGACTTCTGCATTGACTCAACGCTTTGTGAGGTAGTTTTGCCTATTGATCCTAACTTCGCTAGTACTTTAGTTGCTGTCCTTCATTACTTTGCTTGCAAAGAGACTATGGGGGCTGCACTGATTGGGGGCGTCGTCCTGCTCCAGCTGAATCGGAGGATACAGAGACGCAGAGAGAGAGTGGCAATGATGGCCAGACGGAGGAGGGCCAACAGGCGTATGTACAGGAGAGCTTACCCTCCCAGGGTATATCGTGAACAGCTCTCCTACATTCATATGTCTGAGGAGCTGTGTTTGCGAAGGCTGCGATTCAGCAAGGAGGTGGTCACTGAGCTCTGCCACCTGCTGCAGCCAGATCTGCAACCTCAACTGAGGTCCAGGACGTCTCTGTCGGTGGCAGTGAAGGTCACAGTGGCTCTCAACTTTTACGCTACTGGCTCATTTCAAGCTGCTGCTGGGGACCTCGCCAATATCTCCCAGTTCGCGGTGCATTGCTGCATCCGGCAGGTCACAAATGCCCTCTTTAAAAGGAGACGAGAGTTCATCTCTTTCCCCATGACCCCAGACAAGCAGCGTGACCGCGCTCTGGGCTTTGCGAGGGTAGCGGGCTCCCCATGGTGCAGGGCGCCATTGACTGCACGCATGTGGCTTTGCGTGCTCCGCATGAGAATGCCGAGGAATTCCGGAACAGAAAGGGGTTCCATTCCTTGAATGTTCAGTTGGTCTGTGACCACAGACAGCTGATACTCGCTGTCAATGCCCACTATCCTGGCAGCTGCCACGATGCTTTTATCCTGCGCCAGACTACTGTGGCAGAACTTTTCGAGGCACCGCATCAGCCAGTTGGTTGGCTTCTCGGGGACAAGGGGTATGCATTGAGCACCTGGCTGATGACACCGCTCCGTACGCCCAACACCCCTGCTGAGCTGTGGTACAATGAGAGCCATCAAGCTACCAGGAACATAATTGAGCGCACAATCGGCGTGCTGAAGCAACGGTTCCGCTGTCTCGACCATTCTGGAGGAGCCCTGCAGTACTCGCCTGAGCGAGTATCCAACTTCGTAGTCGTGTGCTGCATGTTGCATAACATGGCAATCCTCAGGACCCAGCCAATGCCACCAGGCCTTGGAGCACCACCAGAGGAGGAGGAGGAAGAGGAGGAAGAGGACGAGGAGGATGATCATCAGCAGCACCAAGGCGGGAGGGCGGCCCACAATGGTGAAACTGCAAGGGCCGTCCGTCAACGGCTAATAGCAAGCCGCTTCTAGGGCCCCTGCTGTGGAAATGGCTTCTGCCATTGCTAACAACATTAATGAACCCAGCACACAACCCCTAAGCCGGCCAAGGCACCAATAATTCCAACCACCAACCATGTATATTTTGAATACAGAAACTTATTTATTTTACAAACTCTGTGTGTGTCAATTCCTCATGACAAACTCATAGAAATAAACACAAAAAAACAGTCAATAACATAACTGGTTCTCACAACCTGGAGATAATGTCCAAAACACTAAACAAAAGTTGGACCATGAACCTCGACCTTTAATAAAAAAATGACCAGCATTTTGTCACACCTCCTACTTTTTGCCCTTCGAGGGTGATCTCCTTCCCTTGCGCACTTCCCCCCTTCTAACCCTACTGCTCCTCCGTAATGGGACCTCAGTGGCTGCAGCAAGGCTGGTGGAAGGCTGCTGCTCGTCAGACCCTGACACTGCAGATGCCCCTGAAGGACGGCCTCGACCAGTTCTGGGCCTGGAGGGCCCGGCTGCAGACTGCACCAACTCTGCATGGGCGGCAGCAGTCTGTCCTACAGGCGATGGCAAGTGCAGTGGAGAAGTGACAGTGTTGGCAGCAGGAATGCTGTCATCGTGAGAGAGGACAGCAACTCCCTGCTCGCCCGACACACTGGCACTCCCACGGGGCAGCACTTCAGCATCTGGAGCAATCTGCTGGAGAACAGATTGCTGGCCTGCTGCGGCGCGGTGACAGCCCCAGGGACATGTGAACGAACCATCGAGGTTGGCAGCAGTCTGTGCTCGCGTGGCCTCAATCTGAGTCTGCATGAGAGCAGTCAGAGATGGGATCACGGCAGCCAGTGACTGAATTGCAGCACTAAGCGTTAGTGTGGCATCCGCCTGTGCTACAGCGAAGTGCTCCACACTCCTTGCCAGTGACTCAATGCATTCGGGCACCCTTCCCACTGCACCCATGAGCTCAGTGTGCATGCCCACCGCCTGGGTGTTCATTTCTGCGATCAGCCGCTCCTCCTCTGCGTCCATTGCAGTAGGAGTGTCTGGCATACTCTCCCTCTGGGGAGAAGGCCCCCGTTCTTCCCTACCCCCCCATGGCGTTGCTGCAGCCCGCTGGGTCCTGGAGCTTCACCCTCATCAGACCCTTCCCCCCTGCTCCCCTCCAGGGAAGGCGTGTTCCCAGTGTGGGCATGGGCTTCCTCGGGAGAGGGTGGCACTGATGCTCCGGCTTCCTCTTCCTCCTCAGCTGCAGCTTCACTCCCAGTGGCAGCTTCAGGGCCCGTCTCCTCAGCTGGTGAATCACCATCTGAAAGCAGGGAGGTACAAGAGTGGCTTTAGCGTGAGGACAGGGTGGCAGTAAGGGAGGAATAAGTGCAGCGAGTTAGCAAGTTGGATTGAAAGTGTCAAAGGCTGGTGTTGTGAGGGACAAGTGGAAGGACAGAGGACAAAAAGGTGATGACCTTACCATTGCTGTCCAGAACGGGGTCGGCGTCTCCAGTGGCGACGGGACCGATCACCCGGCTTGCCACAATCCTGTGGACGCGCTCCTCAAGATCGCTGAGGGGTTGCAGCTGAGGCCGCCCTCCACCTGTCCGTTGCTGCTGTCTCCGATTATGCGCCAGCTTGGCCTGTAAGAAAAAGGACAGCATCTGAGTAAATATACAGCCATGGTCTTGGCTGATGTGCCTCCCATAGGTGAATAGCCCTTACTGTATGCAGCCATGGTCTTGCCTGATGTGCCTCCCATAGGTGAATAGCCCTTACTGTATGCAGCCATGGTCTTGCCTGATGTGCCTCCCATAGGTGAATAGCCCTTACTGTATGCAAAGTGTGGAATGTGTGTGTGTGTTTCATGAAAGGGCCATAGGTGTTGGATGAGTGTTGTGCATTGGGGTTTTAAGACCCTCTGGCCATAGATTGAGGTTGAGATGGAGGGATGGAGAGGTATTGAGAAAAAGCCACTCACCCTGACGACCCGAGTGAGGTCGTTGAACTTTTTGCGGCATTGAGTATGGGTCCTGGGCACCATGCTCCTGGAGGAGACGCTCTGAGCCACCTCCCTCCACACTCTTCTGAACTCGCGTGGCAAAGGCCTCCTGCCACTCTCAGGGAAGAGTATACATCTTCCGCGCTCCACCGCGCCAACCAGAGCATCCAAGGCCCGCTCGGTGAAGCGATGAGCTCGTTCTCTCACCCTCTCCATCCTTGGCAGCAAAATGGATTCACAGGTCTCTCCAGGCCGAGATTCAAGGCTGCAATGAGCAGGGTGTGGCTGGGGAGCAAGTTGGCCCCCCCCGCTTTAAGAAGTGGCCGGCGCCAGTGTGTCTGTGTTCCCTCGCTAACTGGCAGCAGCTGCGCTGCGCTCGCGTGCTGAGTTAGCGCCTCACTGCTCGGCCTTTGCACCTTAAGACAGGTGTGCAGCGCCTGATTTAGCGCTCCACTCACCTCCCGGGGCGGTAAAAGTGAAGTTTCCAGTCAGTGCCGATAATTAGCGCCAGGCGCTAATATTTGCGTCCAGACGATATTTGCGCCCCAAATGGGGCGCGACCTTATTTTTCCCCCTTAGTTTTTAATCCCGGCTCTTAATTTAAACCAATGCCCAAGAAAACAGAAACATACTGACCGACCAATCACTTCCCTGCTTTCCTGTGACGTCACTCCTTGTTTTTTTGTTGTTCTTTAAATCGCCTGCTCACTCACAGGTCAGTCCACTCCCGCTGCTGCTCCCAATAGCTCGGTCTGGGCCTCGAGCCTCAGGCTTTATTTCCTCACTCCTCCTTTGCCTGCTCCCTCACAGGTCGGTCTACTCGCTCTGCTGCTTACTTGTAGAATATGCAAACTTTCAGTACTCTGAAGTCTTTGCCAGGAATAAGATTAGTACCCCATACAGTGATATTTATCTTAACTCTCTTTGATGTAAAGCTTCTGAAGCAATCTCTCTTACAAATATTAATGAACCTTACACCACTGTGATAAGGGCCTGCATTTTCTCCGAGGCTATATTTGAATATAAGCACAACTAGCAACTACAGGGAGCCATTCAAGTGGGGGGAGCAAAAATAAATGTGGTAGTGATAGGGGACAGTATAGTCAGGGGGATAGACACTGTTCTCTGCAGCCAAGAGTGTGAATCCTGAAGGCTGTGTTGCCTGCCCGGTGCCAGGGTAAAGGACATCTCCTCTGGGCTGGAGAGGAACTTAGAGTGGGAGGGGAAAGATCCAGTTGTCGTGGTCCATGTAGGTACCAACGACATAGGTAGGACAAAGAAAGAGGTTCTGTTGAGGAAGTATGAGCAGCTAGGGGCTAAATTAAAAAGCAGAACCACAAAGGTAATAATTTCTGGATTACTACCTGAGCCACATGCAAATTGGCATAGGGTCAATAAGATCAGTGAGATGAACGAGTGGCTCAAAGATTGGTGTGGGAGAAATGGGTTTCGATTCTTGGGGCATTGGCACCAGTAATGGGGTAAGAGGGAGCTGTTCCGTCGGGACGGGCTTCATTTGAACCAGGCTGGGACCAGTGTCCTGGCGAATCGAATAACTAGGGTTGTAGATGGGGCTTTAAACTAAATAGTGGGGGGGGAGGGATCCGCTGAGTGGAAATTTAAAAAGTCAAAGGAAAATAAGCAGGCAAAAGTGCAGGGTAGCGATGGGGTAGTGATAACCAGAGTGTGACAGGAAGGGACAGAGCATATACACATAAGAGTGCATCAGAAAGAGGGGTCAGAGTAGGGAAAAATGGTAAAAAGACAAGATTAAAAGCTCTATATCTGAACGCACGCAGTATTCGTAACAAGATAGATGAGTTGACAGCACAAATAGAAATAAATTGGTATGATCTGATAGCCATTACAGAGACGTGGTTGCAAGGTGACCAAGGCTGGGAACTGAATATTCAGGGGTATTTGCCATTTTGTAAGGATAGGCAGAAAGGAAAAGGAGGTGGTGTAGCTCTGGGAGATGAGATCAGTGCAGCAGTGAGAAATGATATTGGCTTAGAATCGTAGAATCAGTTTGGGTGGAGAGAAGAAATAATAAGGGTAAGAAGTCACTGGTGGGAGTGGTCTACAGGCCCCCAAACAGTAGCCACACTGTAGGACAGAGTATAAATCAAGAAATAATAGAGGCTTGTAAGAAAGGTATGGCTATAATCATGGGAGATTTTAATCTTCATATTGATTGGACAAAGCAAATTGGCAAAGGTAGACTTGAGGAAGAGTTCTTAGAGTGTATGCGGGATGGTTTCTTGGAACAATACGTTGTGGAACCAACCAGGGAGCAGACTATTTTAGATCTGGTAATGTGTAACGAGGCTGGATTAATTAATGATCTCGAAGTGAAGGATCCTCTTGGGAAGAGTGATCATAGCATGGTAGAATTTCAAATTCAGTTTGAGGGTGAGAAAGCTAGGTCTCAAACTAATGTCCTGAGCTTCAGTAAAGGTAATTACAAAGGTATGAAGGCAGACTTGGGTAAAGTGGACTGGGAAAATATATTACAGGGTAAGACTGTAAAAAAGCAGTGGCAAACATTTAAAGAGATATTTCATAACTCTCAGCAAAGATATATTCCAGTGAGAAAGAAAGACCCTAAGAGAAGGATGAACCATCCATGGCTAACTAAGGAAGTAAAGGATGGTATCAAATTGAAAACAAAGGCATACAATGTTGCAAAGAATAGTGGAAGGCCAGAGGATTGGGAAATTTTTAAAAACCAGCAAAGGATGACTAAAAAAATGATAGAGAGAGAAGATAGCTTATGAGAGTAAGCTAGCAAGAAATATAAAAACAGACAGTAAGAGCTTCTACAGGTATATAAAAAGGAAGAGAGTAGCTAAAGTAAACATTGGTCCCCTAGAGGATGAGTCTGGGGAATTAATAATGGGAAACAGGAAAATGGCGGAGACTTTGAACAAATAATTTGTATCGGTCTTCACGGTAGAAGACACTAAAAGCATCCCAATAATGGATAATTAAGGGGCTATTGGGGTGGGGGGGGGGGGGAACCTAAAACAATCACTATCACTAGAGAAGAAGTACTAGGCAAACTAATGGGACTAAAGGTGGACAAGTCCCCTGGACCCGATGGCCTGCATCCTAGGGTCTTAAAAGAGGTGGCCGCAGAGATAGTGGATGCATTGGTTGTAATCTACAAATATTCCCTGGATTCTGGAGAGGTCCCAGCGGACTGGAAAACTGCAAATGTAATGCCCCTATTTAAGAAAGGAAGAAGACAAAAAGCAGGCAACTATAGACCAGTTAGCCTAACATCTGTCATGGAGAAAATGCTGGAGTCCATCATTAAGAAAGTGGTAGCAGGACATTTAGAAAATCATAATATAGTCAAGCAGAGTCAGCATGGTTTTATGAAAGGGAAATCATGTTTGACAAATTTCCTGGAGTTCTTTGAGGATGTAACGAGCAGGGTGGATAAAAGAGAACCAGTAGATGTCATGTATTTGGATTTCCAGAAGGCATTCGATAAGGTGCCACATAAAAGGTTACTGCACAAGAAGAGCTCACGGGGTTGGGGGTAATATATTAGCATGGATAGAGGATTGGCTAACTAACAGAAAACAGAGAGTTGGGATAAATGGGTCATTTTCAGGTTGGCAAACTGTAACTAGTGAGGTGTCGCAGGGATCAGTGCTGGGGCCTTAACTATTTACAATCTATATTAATGACTTGGATGAAGGGATCGAGTGTAATGTAGCCAAATTTGCTGATGATACAAAGATAGGTGGGAAAGCAAATTGTGTAGAGGACGCAAAGAATCTCCAAAGGGATATAGATAGGCTAAGTGAGTGGGCAAAAATCTGGCAGATGGAGTTTAATGTGGGAAAATGCGAGGAAAATTAAAAAAGCAAATTATTATTTAAATGGGGAGAGATTACAAAATGCTGAGGTACAGAGGGATCTGGGGGTCCTTGTACATGAATCACAAAAAGTTAGCATGCAGGTACAGCAAGTAATTAGGAAGGCAAATGGAATGTTGGCTTTATTGCAAAGGGAATTGAGTATAAAAGTAGAGAAGTCCTGTTACAACTGGAGTACTGCGTACAGTTTTGGTCTCCTTATTTAAGGAGGGATATACTTGCTTTGTAGGCAGTTCAGAGAAGGTTCATGAGGTTGATTCCGGAGATGAAAGGGTTGTCTTATGAAGAAAGGTTGAGCAGGTTGGGCCTGTCCTCATTGGTGTTTAGAAGAATGAGAGGGGATCTTATTGAAACATATAAGATTCTGAAGGGGCTTGACAGGGTAGATGCAGAGAGGATGTTTCCCCTCGTGGGGGAATCTAGAACTAGGGGGCATAATTTCAGAATAAGGGGGCACCCATTTAAACTTAAATGAGGAGGAATTTCTTCTCTCAGAGGGTCGTGAATCTTTGGATTTTTCTTCCCCAGAGAGCTGTGGAGGCTGGGTCATTGAATATATTTAAAAATGAGAAGTCGCACAACACCAGGTTATAGTCCAACAGTTTTATTTAAAATTACGAGCTTTCGGAGCTGCTGCTCCTTCGTCAGGTAGAGGTACAGTGAGGGAATCTAATACACTGTATATATACACAGAGAGCGACTTGTCTGCAGAGATACAATCTGTTAGGAAGGCATTACATCAAAGACACATCAGAGCACAGCCAAGACAATGAGGTGGGTCACAGGGGGTCCAACGTGTCAAATGCTGCCGTCTGCAGTTGAGCTCCTAACTTTTTTTTTGTTTGTTTTTTTTTGTTTGTTTTTTTTTTGTGTTTTTTTTTAAAACTGGAAAGACAGACAACGATGTCGCATCACGTTCTGTAGCGTGACATGAACCCGAGATCCCTATTGAGGCCGTCCTCATGGGTGCGGAACTTGGCTATCAGTTTCTGCTCGATGATTTTGCGTTGTCGTGTGTCTCGAAGGCCGCCTTGGAGAACGCTAACCCGCAGATCCGAGGCTGAATGTCCTTGACTGCTGAAGTGTTCCCCGACTGGGAGGTAACAATCCTGCCTGGCGATTGTTGCGTGGTGTCCGTTCATACGTTGTCTCAGTGTCTGCATGGTCTCGCCGATGTACCATGCTCCGGGGCATCCTTTCCTGTAACGTATGAGATAGACAACGTTGGCCGAGTCACATGAGTATGTACCATGTACCTGGTGGGTAGTGTCCTCACGTGTGATGATGGTATCTGTGTTGATGATCTGGTATGTCTTGCAGAGGTTGCCGTGGCAGGGTTGTGTGGTGTCGTGGTCGCTGTTCTCCTGACAGCTGGGTAATTTGCTGCGAACGATGGTACTTTTGAGGTTAGGCGGCTGCTTGAAGGCGAGTAGTGGAGGCGTGGGGATGGCCTTAGCGAGGTGTTCGTCGTCATCGATGACATGTTGAAGGCTGCGAAGAACATGGCGTAGTTTCTCCGCTCCGGGGAAGTACTGGACGACGTAGGGTACTCTGTTGGTTGTGTCCCGTGTTCGCCTTCTGAGGAGGTCTATGCAGTTTTTCGCTGTGGCCCGTCGGAACTGTCGATCGACGAGTCGAGCGTCATATCCCGTTCTTACGAGGGCGTCTTTCAGGTGAAGATAGACAGATTTTTGAAAGTAAGGGAGTCAAGGGTTATGAGGAGCGGGCAGGGAAGTAGAGTTGAGGCCAAGATCAGATCAACCATGATCTTATTGAATGGCAGAGCAGGCTCGAGGGGCCAAATGACCTACTCCTGCTCCTACATCTTATGTTAAGTACGGCCTGGATTCTCCTTTCAGCGACGCTGCTATAGTAGGATGGGACGTTAGCCCACCCTTCCAACACTACTGGAACCCCAACCTAGTTTCGTGGGTCAGGAGACATTTGGTAAGCAGGTTGGGTTGCCAGTGGGATTGCTGCCTCCAGGAAGGATCCTGCTGTTTAAGGGATAGATGTGCCCTAGAGATCGGACTGGATGTCCCACTGAAGGTCTCAGCTGAGATGGGGACCTTTAGCAGGCAAATGTTGCAGGGAGGAAGGGAGGGAGAGGAAGTTGCAACAAGGCCCTGTCTCCCCATGTGGCACCACAAGGCCTACCAGCACCTTCATCACAGCGGTCCCGGGAAGCAGCAGTAACACCTGCTGTGCCTCACTCGAGCCTCACTCCCCCGGTGTCATTTGCACCCAATAGGTAGTGAAGAAGAGGCCAGCAGTTGTCCTAGGAGAGGGAAATGCGGTTTGGGTGGTGAGGTAGTTACAGGCCTCACCAACCGGATTTTCTGTCAAAATCAGGAGCAGTGAGAAGAATCCAGCTCTACTTATCTTAACTAATTCCTGATCAAAAGGAATTTTCCATTTCTCATTCTTCTGGCTGTCTCCTGCTTACTACTTAAAAGTACATCAAGTTGAAAGAAATAAACAGCCTCAGGGCAGCCCAAAGGCTTTCACAACCAATTAATTACTTTTAAAAGCGCAGTCATTGTGTTATGTAGTCAAACACGGTAGACAATTTGTTATCAGCAAGGTCCTACAAACAGCAAATGACCAGATAATCTGTATTGGTGATGTTGGTTAAGGGGTTAATATTGGCCAGGACACTGGGTAAACTTCCTTGCTCTCTTTGAATAGTTCCATGGAATCTTTTACTTCCACTTGATCAGGCAGAGGAGGCTTCAGTTTAGTGCTTTGTTCAAAAGACAACAGATCCAACAAGGTTTCACTCAGCCGTGTCTCAGTGGGTAGCACTCTCGCCTCTGGATCAGAAGGTTGTGGGTTCAAATGCCCACTCCGTGAGACTTAAGCACAAAAATCTAGGCTGACACTCCAGTACAGTGCTGAGAGAGTGCTGCACTGTCGAAGGTGCTGTCTTTTGGATGAGGCGTTAGACCGAGACCCTGGCTGCTCTCTCAGGTAGACGTAAAGAGCAGGGGAGTGAACCCTGGTGTCCTGACCAATATTTCTCCCTCAATCAACATCACAAAAACAGATTATCTGGTCATTATCACATTGCTGTTTGTAGGAGCTTGCTGTGCGCAATTGGCTGCCGCATTTCCTACAACATTGACTATACTTCAAAAGTATTCCAGTGGCTGTAAAGCACTTTGGGATGTCCTGAGGTCATGAAAGGCGCTGTATAAATGTCTTTTTTTTCCCCGTTCAGTGCTGCACTGTCAGTGTCAGCCTGAATGATGGTGCTTGAGTCCTGGAGTGAGGCTTTAACTCATTACCTTGTGACTATGATATGAGAGTGGTGACACTGAATTCAGAACTTCTTATTTTTGTCACATTTTCTTCAATTTAGCTAGATTCTTTCACAGCATGCTGCATATTCTCCTATAATCAGACATGAATGATATCTAAAGCATGCAAGAAAAATATATGAACATGAACTGAAATTATACTAATGATTTCCAAAGCCAAAGGTACTTGTAAGAGGTGTAATATCAGATTGGTGGGAGGGGCCGAGTGTAGTACCAAGGGGCGTGCAGGTGGTAGGGGAGTGGAGGGAGCAGTGCTGGGACCCTCGTTATTTCTTATCACACAAATGCCTTGGATACAGAAACGAATTGTAAATTAGCAGATGATTTAAACAGGGAGTGTGCAGTACGAACGGTTGATGCAATTAATGTTTTGCAGCAGGATTTAAACCTGTTGGCAATTGGGTAGACAAAAGAAAATGAATACTGACAAATACAAAGTGCTGCTCATTGGAAGAAAGAATGAGCAACATAGGTATAGAATGAGGGGAATAGAATTTGCGCAAGGAGACTTTAAAAGGGGTATGAAAGTGTCTTCAATGTCAACACAATGTGGAGAAGCAATTTAAAAGACAAATAGAATTTTGGGACACAGAACCAGCGTTATGCTGACGCTTTATAAACCACAGGTTAGACCTCAGTTGGAATACTGTATGGAACTCCGGCTGCCACGCTTCAGAAGGAACGTACATGCATTGGGCAGGGTGCAGAGAAGAGTAATAAGGCTGAAGTATAAAGAGGATAAGCTGTCAGAAAAGATTAGAGGAGCTTAAGCCCTGCAGTTGAGAGAGAAGGAGGCTAGGATGACTTCATTGAAGATACGTTAAGTATTAAATGGCATAGATAAGGTAAACTCAGAATATTACTTTAAGGTCACTCTGTAGACAACAGATTATAAATTTAAATTTGCGAAAAGCAATTTTTAAATAGATCTACTTTAAGAATGACACACCAGCTGGAGTCTTACTAAGAAGGTTTTAGGGAATTACACACAGCTTGGTCTTAATTGGGGTTCATTTACATCCAGAAGTGTTAAAGTAAGCAATAATTGGGCAGGGGATTTTCTTTCATTAATAAACTTTTTGATATCATTCTGGCAGAAATCATTCAATGGGAGAGTCCCTATTCCACTATCCTATACTATTTATTCGCTGGAAGTGATTCATAGAATCATAGGGGGAAAAATTCAGTTGGTTGCGCCTCCCGTTAACGCCTTAAGAGGGCGCTAATGGGGCGCAAAGCAACTAGCGCCCGGGCGCGGCGATGTTTGCGCCGCTCGCAAAATTAACTGGACATTTTGCGGTGGCACTAAACACTACCGCCACGATCTCCTGCGCCAGCAGATCGTGACGTCAGTCGAGTGCGCAACACCCCGGTAGCGCCCCGGAGCGGATATTGAGTGGCGCCCCCTGCTTTACCGCCTGCCGCTAGCAATGGCAGGTTGAGGGGAGCGTTTTGCAGTCAGGAAGGGACTGGGGGAGCGCTATTTAAAGGCGACTGCTTCCTGCCTTTTTTTGTTGGTGACATTTTTGAACCACGCATTCTGAGAGAGAGAGAGAGAGAGACTTCTGGAGAGATTCAACGCTGTGTGAAGGAGTTTTGGGTACTGAGCAGCACTTTGCAGGTTCATTTTGATTTGCCCTTCCTTGTATCGATTTAGAAGAGACTGTGGGGGCTGCACTCTGAGCTCTTTCCCTGGTACTCTCCATTGTTCTTTCCAGCAGATTTGATGTGCAGGTCTCTCCAGGCCGAGATTCAAGGCTGCAATGAGCAGGATGTGGTTGGAAAGCAAGATCAACCCTCCCCTTTAAGAACTGGCCGGCGCCATTGTGTCTGTGTTCCATTGCTGACTGACATCACATGAGCTTCGCCAGCGCTCTGAGTTAGCGCCTTGCTCCTCGGCCTTTGCGCCTTAAGGCAGATGTGTAGTGCCTGATTTAGCGCTCCAATCACCTCCAGGGGCGATAAAAGTCAAGTTTGCAGTTGGAGGCGATAATTAGCACCAGGCGCTAATCTTTGCGCCTGGCCGATAATTGCGCCCCAAATGGGGCGATACTGAATTTCTCTCCCATAGAATCTTACAGCACAGAAGGAGGCCATTCAGCCCACTGTGACTGTGCCGGCTCTTTGAAAGAGCTATTCAATTAGTCCCACTCCCCTGTTCTTTCCCCATAGCCCTGCAAATTTTTCCTTTTCAAGTATTTATCCAATTCTCTTTTGAAAGTTACTATTGAATCTGCTTCTACCACCCTTTCAGGCAATGCTTTCCAGATCATAACAACTCACTGCGTAAAAAATGTCTTCTCATCTGGTTCTTTTGCCGATTATCTTAACCCTATGTGCTCTGGTTATTGAGTCTCCTGCCAAAGGAAACGTTTTCTCCTTATTTACTCTATTACATTAGTTTATTGAAGAAAAATTGGAGAAACTTTGAACATAGCCTAAATTCATACTGTATTGAGCACTGTTCAATCAAAGACAATGGGCTGGATTTTGATACTGGGGCGGGTTGGGGTCGTGTCATCCGCATTTCGTGTTATCCACCCGACTGCAATTGGATGTGGGAGATTGATGCAATTTTCACTTAATTGGGCAATTGAGTTGCAGCATGTGGGAACCCATGAACCAATTAGTGGTTTCAGTCTGAAAGTCGCCTCTGATGATGTCATCATTGCTGCTGCATTGAAGGTCAGAGACTGCCTGGCTTTTGCTGTGAGAGGACCTGGATGCAAAATGAGCAGCATCTCAGAGAGAGAGAGAGAGAGAGAGAAAGAGCAGACCTAATACTACTACTACCTTCATCACATCTCCATTGTAATAGTGGACCTGCAGCTGATAGTCAGCTATCCACTTGTGCTCCCGCCAGGTTTCACTGGCGTGTTTCAGATCAGGCGTGCTTCACGTGGGAAAAGGGTTAAACTAGCTAAAACGTTTCAAAATGGCATTACAGAGCCAATTTAGGGCTTGTTAAGGGCTCCAAGAGGCGGGACGGAGACGGGACTACCGCACACGATTTCATCAAAATTGCGTGGAGGCGGGATCGGGTCCGCCCGCCACTTTTCGCAATTTTAACCCCTCACACGCCTCCAAACCCGCCTCCACGGGTCTATGAAAATCCAGCCCAATTTTCACATCTATTAGTGTACATTCTTTGGCTCAGATTTCTGTCTGATGGGCTAGGGATTTCTGTGATGCCATCCATTGAGCTAGAATTTATATTGACGTGGCTTAATTGTGCTTTTTTTTAACCTTCTATAACTTGATTGTGAAGAGTGTATTTTGTATTTCTGTACTAACTTTCTTCAGCTGATGCTTGATCTCTGCAGAACGGAATCTGCTTACCCCGTATACCCGGAGGAGCTGGTTGCTGTCAGTTCCATGGGCTGACGTTCTCCAGTCACAGCAGTGCCTAGATCAGCAGAAAGAGATCGTGGTTGCTATTTATTTTGAAAACCAGCAATTTGTTTGCTTTCCAGGTCATTCAATAGAAAAGTGTAAGAAGGAAACATCACCTGCAAAAGCAGCAGATTCAATGAGAGGCAATCACACTTTAACATGTCAGCACACTTTACCATATGCTAGTCATTACAAATTTCTTTCTCTTGCAATGATCTACTACAAGGTATAGTTCCTTGTCACTAGAGAGCACCCGTCTAATCCATACATAGGCAGCATGTTAGTGAAGGCCTGTCTACTTTATTTCTGTAGGATGTCAGATTTGCTCTGCATTACAACTGAGACCTGCATGTTATATTGAAACTGTACTGGGTATAAAGTGAATGATATTGAATTTTACAAATTTTAACTTAAGAACACATTTATCTATCTATATGTAAAAGCCATGTGATAAAGACACAAACAGACGTTGTTATAGATGGAAAACACTCTTTTGAAAAAAAGTATTAAAAAAAAGGAGAAAGACAGTAATTTCATGCTGGTTTTCTGACCTTGAGAAAGAGGCAAGAATTTACCAGCACTTGCCAATCTACAGAGAAACAATAATCCTCCATTTACCCTGAGGATCTACGTGTTCACAACAATTAAACCTAATGGCTTTTCGTACAGAACCACTTTATCGGCAGAACGATACGTTGTTCGCAATATAGTATAGAAAATAGGTACAGGAGTAGACCATTCGGTCCTTCGAGCCTGCACCGCCATTCAATGCGTTCATGGCTGAACATGCTACCTCAGTACCCCATTCCTGCTTTCTCGCCATACCCCTTGATCCCCTTAGTTGTGAGTGTTATATCTAACTCCCTTTTGAATATATTTAGCGAACTGGCCTCAACAACCTTCTGTGGAAGAGAATTCCATAGATTCACCACTCTCTGGGTGAAGAAGTTCCTCCTCAGCTCAGTCCTAAATGGCTTCCCCTTAATCCTTAGACTGTGACCCCTGGTTCTAGTTTTCCCTACCATTGGGAACATTCTGCCCGCATCTAATTTGTCTAAACCAGTCAGGATTTTAAATGTCTCTATAAGATCCCCCCTCATTCTTCTGAACTCCAGAGGATACAAGTTCAGTTGACCCAATCTTTCTTGATATGTCAGTCCGGCCATCCCAGGAATCAATCTAGTGAACCTTCGCTGCACTCCCTCAATAGCAAGAATGTCCTTCCTTAAGTTAGGAGACCAAAACTGCGCACAATACTCCAGGTGTGGCCTCACCAAGGCCCTGTACAACTGCAGCATCACCTCCCTACTCCTGTACTCAAATCCCCTTGCTATGAAGGCCATCATTCCGTTTGCTTTCTTGACTGCCTGCTGCACTTGCATTCCCACCTTCAGTGACTGATGTACCATGACGCCCAGGTCTCGTTGCACGTCCCCTTTTCCTAATCTGCCACCATTCAGGTAATAGTCCGCCTCTGTATTTTTACCACCAAAGTGGATAACCTCACATTTATCCACATTGTACTTCATCTGCCATACATTTGCCCATTCACCCAACCTGTCCAAGTCACTCTGTATCCTCCTAGCATCCTCCTCATTGTTCACACTGCCTCCCAATTTAGTGTCATCCGCAAATTTGGAGATATTACATTTAATCCCTTCGTCCAAATCATTAATATATAATGTAAACAGCTGGGGTCCCAGCACCGAACCCTGCGGTACCCCGCTGGTCACTGCCTGCCATTCTGAAAAGTACCCATTTACTCCTACTCTTTGTTTCCTGTGTGCCAACCAGTTCTCAATCCACGTCAACACATTACCCCCAATCCCATGTGCTTTAACTTTGCTCACCAATCTCTTGTGTGGGACCTTGTCGAAGGCCTTCTGAAAGTCCAAATACACCACATCTACTGGTTCCCCCCTGTCCACCCTATTGGAAACATCCTCAAAAAATTCCAGAAGATTTGTCAAGCATGATTTCCCTTTCACAAATCCATGCTGACTTGGACCTATCATGTCGCCACTTTCCAAATGGTCTGTTATGACATCTTTAATAATTGCTTCCATCATTTTACCCACGACCGATGTCAGGCTGACCGGTCTATAATTCCCTGCTTTCTCCCTCCCTCCTTTTTTAAAAAGAGGGGTTACATTGGCCACCCTCCACTCCATCGGAACTGATCCAGAGTCTAAGGAATGTTGGAAAATGATCGTCAATGCATCCACTATTTCCAAGGCCACCTCCTTAAGTACTCTGGGATGCAGTCCATCAGGCCCCGGGGATTTTTCAGCCTTCAGTCCCATCAATTTCCCCAATACCTTTTCCCGACTAATAAGGATTTCCCTCAGCTCCTCCCTCTTACCAGATCCTCTGACCCCTTTTATTTCCGGCAGGTTGTGTGTGTCCTCCACAGTAAACACCGAACCAAAGTACTTGTTCAATTGATCTGCCATTTCCTTGTTCCCCATTACGACTTCCCCTGTTTCCAACTGCAGGGGACCTACGTTTGTTTTTACTAACCTCTTTCTTTTTACATATTTATAGAAGCTTTTGCAGTCTATTTTAATGTTCTCTGCAAGCTTCCTTTCATATTTTATTTTCCCTGCCCTAATCAAACCCTTCGTCCTCCTCTGCTGAGTTTTGAAGTTCTCCCAGTCCCCGGGTTTGCTGCTACTTCTGGCCAATTTGTATGCAACTTCCTTGGTTTTAATACTATCCCTGATTTCCCTTGTTAGCCATGGTTGAGCCACCTTCCCTTTTTTATTTTTACGCCAGACCGGGATGTACAATTGTTGTAGTTCATCCATGCGATCTCTAAATGTCTGCCATTGCCCTTCCACTGATAGCCCCTTAAATATCGCTTGCCAATTTAACCTCGCCAATTCACGCCTCATACCCTCAAAGTTGCCCTTATTTAAGTTCTGGACCATGGTCTCGGACTTAACTGTTTCCTTCTCCATCCTAATGTAGAACTCCACCATACTATGGTCACTCTTCCCCAGGGGGCCTCGTACCACAAGATTGCTGATTAGTCCCTCCTCATTACACAACACCCAGTCCAGGATGGCCTCCCCTCGAGTTGGTTCCTCAACATATTGGTTTAGGAAACCATCCCTTAAACACTCCAGGAAATCCTCCTCCACCGTATTGCTTCCAGTTTGAGTAGCCCAATCTATATGCATATTAAAGTCACCCATGATAACTACCGTGCCTTTTTTGCACGCACCTCTGATTTCCTGTTTCATACCCTCCCCCACCTCACTACTGCTGTTTGGAGGTCTGTACACAACTCCCACTAACGTTTTCTGCCCTTTGGTGTTCTGCAGCTCAACCCATATTGATTCCACATCCTCCAAGCTGATGTCCTTCCTAGCTATTGCATTAATCTCCTCTTTAACCAGCAATGCTACCCCACCCCCTTTTCCTTTTATTCTATCCTTTCTGAATGTTGAATACCCCTGGATGTTCAGTTCCCAGCCTTGATTGTTCTGGAGCCACGTCTCTGTAAGCCCAATCACATCGTATCCGTTAACATCTATTTGCACAGTCAATTCATCCACCTTATTACGGATACTCCTTGCATTAAGACACAGAGCCTTTAGGCTTGTTTTATTAACATCCTTTGTCCTTTTAGACTTATGATTTAGTATGGCCCTTTGTGTTTCTTGCCTTTGTTTACTCGGCCTTCCCCTATTGTTTCTCACCCTTCTAACATTTGTTTCTGACTGCATATTACTTCCCCCTGTTTCGCTACATAGGTTCCCATTCCCCTGCCATATTAGTTTAATGCTCTTGTCATTATAAAACAGGGTATAAAACTTAGCATGAGCAAACACCATGGGAAATCTTAGTCATAGAGTCATAACGGCACAGAAGGAAGCCATTCGGCCCATTGAATCCGTGCCGGCTCTCTGTAGAGCAAGCCAGTCAGTCCCATTTCTCCCGCTCTATCCACGTAGCCCTGCAAGTTTATTTTCCTCAAGTGCCTATCCAGTCTCCCCTTGAAA
The DNA here is from genome assembly GCA_030390025.1 of Squalus acanthias. Taxonomy (NCBI): domain Eukaryota; kingdom Metazoa; phylum Chordata; class Chondrichthyes; order Squaliformes; family Squalidae; genus Squalus; species Squalus acanthias. The sequence continues at coordinate 21,797,270 of CM059439.1, forward strand.
ACATTGAGTGTCTCCATCACTTTCGTTGGCAGCGAGTTCCAGGTCCTCACCACTCGCTGCGTAAAAAAGTTTTTCCTCATCGCATCTTTCTCCAGTTCCTCTCTCTGATCTCCCCTCTTGACCTCTCCACGCTCATCTTGTCCATGAGACCCATTTCCGGCTCCCTCGACCCTATTCCCACTAAACTGCTGACAACCCAACTTCCTTTTCTGGTTCCCATGTTAACTGACATTGTTAACCCTTCGCTCTCGTCAGGTATTGCTTCAAATCTGCCGTCATCACCCCTCTCCTCAAAACACCAACCCTTGACCCCTCTGTCCTTTCAAGCTACCATCCAATCTCCAACCTCCCTTTCCTCTCCAAAGTCCTTGAACGTGTTGTCGCCTCCCAAATCTGTGCTCCTCTTTCCCAGATACTCCATGTTTGAATCCCTCCAATCTGGTTTCCACCCCTGCCACAGTACCAAAACGGCTCTCATCAAAGTCACAAATGACATCCTTTGTGACTGTGACAAAGGTAAATTATCTCTCCTTGTCCTTCTCGATCTGTCTGCAGCCTTTGACATGGTTGACCACTCCATCCTTCTCCAACGCCTCTCCACCATTGTCCAGCTGGGTGGGACTGCACTCACCTGGTTCCATTCTTATCTATCTAATCGTAGCCAGAAAATCATCTGCAATGGCTTCTCTTCCCGCTCCCTCATCGTTACCTCTGCTGTCCTCCAAGGATCTATCCTTGGCCCCCTCCTATTTCTCATCTACATGTTGCCCCTGGGCGACATCATCCGAAAACACAGTGTCAGTTTCCACATGTACGCTGATGACACCCAGCTCTACCTCACTACCTCTTCTCTCGACCCCTCCACGGTGTCTAAATTGTCAGACTGCTTGTCCGACATCCAGTACTGGATGAGCAGAAATGTTCTCCAATTAAATATTGGGAAGACCAAAGCCATTGTCTTTGGTCCCCGCCACAAACTTTCTTCCCTAGCCACCAACTCCATCCCTCTCCCTAGCATCTGTCTGAGGCCAAACCAGACTGTTCGCAACCTTGCTGTCATATTTGACCGTGAAATGAGCTTCCGATCACATATCCGCAGCATAACTAAGACTGCCTACATTGCCTCTCTCCGCCCCTGCCTCAGCTCATCTGCTGCTGAAATTCTCATCCATGCCTTTGTTACCTCTAGACTTTACTATTCCAATGCACTTCTGGCTGGCCTCCCACATTCTACCCTACGTAAACTTGAGGTCATCCAAAACTCGGCTGACCGTGTCCTAACTCGCAACAAGTCCTGTTCGCCCATCACCCCTGTGCTTGCTGACCTACATTGGCTCCCGGTTAAGCAACGCCTCAATTTCAAAATTCTCATCCTTGTTTTCAAATCCCTCCACGGCCTCGCCCCCTCCCTATCTCTGTAATCTCCTTCAGCCCCACAACCCCCGAGGTATCTGCGCTCCTCAAATTCTGCCCTCCTGAGCATCCCTGATTATAATCGCTCAACCATCGGTGGCCGTGCCTTCAGCTGCCTAGGCCCTAAGCTCTGGAATTCCCTCCCTAAACCTCTCCGCCTCGCTACCTCTCTTTCCTCCTTAAAAACGCTCCTTAAAACCTACCTCATCATCTGCCCTAATTTCTCCTTATGCGGCTCGGTGTCAAATTTTAGTCTTATAATACTCCTGTGACGTGCCTTGGGACATTTTACTACATTAAAAGCACTATATAAATACATGTAGTTGTTGTTGAAGGGAGTTTATGGGGTTGGGTTGTTGCAGATTGTGGGTTGTTAGCTTGTGGTCCATTCTGAATTTGTTGGTGGGTGGACTGGATATGTGTGAGAGGTTTCTAGGTCAAATGGCTTTGAGGAAACCACTCCAGATTATCTGAGCACTGATAATAATTAAGAACATAGGGTTAAATGTTATTTAATATGCACAAATTGGGTTATATCATGCTTGTCAATTGTGGATTATCATTTGGCAAAGTTTGAGTGACTACAGTGGCTCTGTCATAAATGTTAATCCTTGGTAACTGATACCTTCTTGTTCAATTACAACAATGTAACTTAAGGAGGAGCAAGTATTCCTCCATTCTACTCTTTAAAAACCCAGGACTGTTTGTAGTTACAGTTGTTGTTAATGAAGTTCTTCTTGAAACAAATAATCCAATTAAAATGGAGCTTTTAACTAGCCCCCTATTTTATGCTAGTGGAGTGTAATATGTGACAGGAGCAGGCAAGATCCCCACTATCATACATGCTCGTGTCTAGCCAATACAGTTCACTCCATGTGACATTAGACAGCAGCTGAGTGTACTGGACACAGCAAATGGCTTCAGGTTCTGACAAAATCCCAGCTGCAGTGCTGAATACCTGCTCACCAGAGTTAGTTGCTTCTCTAGTCAAGCTGTTGCAGCACAGCTCCGGCATTGGTATTTACCTGACAATGTGGAAGATTGCCTGCATATATCCTATCCAAAAAAAGCAGGATAAATCTAAGCTCACCAATTACTGCACTATCAGCCTCATTCCAATCATCAGTAAAGTAAGGAGTCATCAGTGGTGCAAAAAGCAACATCTACTCAACAGTAGCCTGCTCACTGGACGCTCACTACAGCTTTTGCTAGATCCATTCAGCTTCAGACCTAGAAACTACCTTGATCCAGACTTAGACTCAAAATCTAAGAGATGGGGTGAGAGTAGCTGCCCTCAACATCAAGGCAGCATTCAACCAAGTATAGCGCCAAGGACAAGGACAATTTTGCTTTAGCAAAACTAAGGTCAATGACGGTTCTCCATTGGTTGTAATCACAAAGGAAGATAGTCATGGTCGTTGGAGGCAAACCATCACAGCTCCTAAATATCGCTGCAGGAGTTCTTCAGGGATATGTCCTCAGCTCAACCATCTTCAACAGCACCATCAATGACCTTCCCTTCATCATACGGTTAGGAGTGGAGCTATTCACTGACAATACTACAGTGTTCAGCTCTATTCACAACTCTTCCAATAATCAAGCAGCTCATGCTAGCCGACAGCAGGTCCTGGACAACAAGTGGGCTGACAAGTATCAGGTAACATTCACACCACCAGGTAATGACTATCTTGAACAAGAGAAAGCCCAGCCAACCCTCCCCCTAATCTTCAACAGCACCATCAACGCTGAGTTCTCCATCATCAAAATCGTGGGGGTCATCATTGATCAACAACATGTCTGGCTGCCTACTCTATGATGAGTAGCTCACGTTCTAACCCCTTAAAGCCTCTCCACCATCATCAATGCTCAAGCCAGCAGGATGGTAGAATACTTACCACTTGCAGCCCCAACAACAGTCAAGTAGCTCGACACGATTCAGGATAGAGCAGTTGACTTGATCGATGCCCCTGCCACTGGACTTGATCTCCACCCTGTCCACTGCTGACGCATTGTGGTCGATGTACAGAATGCAGTATAGCAACTCACCTGCAGTTTCCTATAATCTCTCCACTCTCATCTATTGTGGCCACAGACTATGGACTTTTCACGAATCTTTAATCGTGTATCTAGCTGAAAAAATGTAAGTATGTTGATGTTAAATTATGAGGACAAGTTACATAAACTTGGCTTGTATTCCCTTGAGCTTAGGAGTGATTTACAATGCTCTCATAGCTACTTTGTTCCTTGCAGTGGACAGCACTACTGTGTTTATGCTGCTTGTCATAACAGGCCAGGTTGATTAGTTAACAGGCTGGATGTGGTGGTGGTGGTGGTGGTGGGGGGGGGGCCATGGGGGTGCATCCCAGCACAAGTGCAGAGATATGCTTGCCCGGGACCTCCACTGCTGATACCACTGAAGCTCACGGGATTAGGGGAGTCCCCTGTTTTACATGGCATTAGTGGGCATCTGTACCACTAGGAGCCGATCTAGGGTGCCCGCCATGTTAGAAAGGCTAGAAAGTCAGTGGGCCCCATTTCTGCCATTTGGCTGATAGCTACGCACCAGGTATATCTCCACCAATCCTACGTCGGGTCCTGTGAGGGCCCAGAAATCAGGAGCTGGTGACATAGGAAGTCTCCGCACCTCCTGCCCATCGCCTCTTACACCCATGGCTTAGTTTGGGGTGGGCAGAGGCTCTGATCCCAACAAGTCACCTCGGAAACTTCAGTATAAGACCAGAACCCGGCATATCCAGGTCACCAGCCGAAGCTGCAGCCCTTCCAGCTGACTTCTTCTGAAGTTTCGGTAGGAGTGCACCAGAAGGACCATGAACTTTTAGGGCCATGTGTCCCTTACAGCTTCAAAATGCAGAAGATTTCAATTATGTGACACAGGATCACCCCGTTTTCATGGCTGTCCATTTCTGGACTGAGGAGTATTTTATGCAGGTCCGATTTCAGTACAAATCAGGTTCCCTACAAATTTTCTCGAGAGTGGAACCCGGATCATATTAAATTCAGAACTGGGGTCAAAGTACAAATAGGGCAATGAGAAAACAAACAGGTTGGTGATGTGAAATGGCTTATTAAGTGTATTTGGCTTGTGACTACATCCGTCACAATAAGATGGATACTAGACAGCGCAAATATATTGAGAAATGAGCCTGCCTTGGCTGGTTTTGTTAAACATAACATATCTTTTAGAAATAGTTTCTTCTTTTTGAGGCTATGCTTATCGAACCGGGAAATTGAAAAAGCCTGCAACATTTATTGTGCGTTGTTCCTAATAAGTTCTGTCACACAGTGACAGAAGCAGACATAGTTATTGATTTCTACTTGGCGTACAACTTGTAGGGAACCTTTCATCCCATGATTATGAACAGTTAGTAACAATGGATACAGAAGAGTCCTTTTAAAAATGGCCAAACGTCCTGTGATCCCAGTGATTGAATATTATAGCAAAACAACTAGTGTGGGAAACTTGTCTTAACTACTTCAGATCAAACAAATATGAATGGGATCCCCTTCGCTGCCTCCCTCTCTTCAACTGTAACATAACCAAAAATATTTGGGGGCGGGGGGGGGGGGGGCGGTTGGTGACACCAATTTCCAATGGCCATAGATCACAGCTTGCAATAAAGAGACATACATATATATAGTACCTGATCACATGGAGGAATTTTCACATGATAAAAACGGGTGGGTTGGAGGTGGGGGAAAGTTAAAGTTTTAAAAATACAAATCCCGCCTCCACCCCGCCCACTTTCAACTTTTACTCAGGCGGGATGGGGGGGCGGGCAGCCAGCCTGCTGCCAGGAGGCGGGTTGGCATTTTAAATATGATAATGAGGCCTGAAGACTCTGCTTTAACCTGCTGTGCAGGTTTAACTGTGGCCTGCCGGGAATCCCGGGCCTCGGGATTCCTGGTAGCTGCAGCGAGGCGGGCACAGCCTCGGGAAGCAATCCTTGTGGGCCGGGAAGAGCAACAGTGCTTCCTCCCGGCCCCCCCAAGCTCACCCTTGAGCAGCCCGCACCTCCCCGGGGTCAGGGATCGGACCCTCCCCCGGGATCGAACTCAGCCCTGGGGTCAGGGATCACAACTCCCCCCAACCCCCCGTGGTCAGAGATCGGAGCCTCCCCCACTGGATCGCAACACCCACAACACTGGGGTCAAAGATCAGAGCCACACCCCCTGGGGTTGGGGATCATACTCCCCCGGGGATAAATCAGAGCCTCCCCCATCGGATCGCAACACCCCCCTCCCCCCCCCACCGGGGTTGGGGATCGGAGCTACCCCCCCACCCCCCCCGGATAGCAACCCCCCCGCAGGGTTGGGGATTGGACACCCCCAGGGATCAGACACCCTCCCCCACCCCCCGCCGGACCTGTTGCAGTGCCGTGCTGTCCAGCCAGCGTTCCCCACCCGACTGGAAACCAGCCTGCCAGGTGGGGAACCTGTCCGTGACGTCACACGCACGCTGTCGTGCCGGGAAACGCGGACTTCCGGGTTTCCCGTGGTCCACCAGCACCACCCCCGTCCTGCTCCATGCAGGTCAGGAACGGGAAAATCCAGACTCATGTCTCAGAAATGCCTCATGAATTACTTTGAAACTTCAGCTTCAGTAGGCAAATGCTCAGCAATTTTGCGCCCAGCAAAATCCCACCAACAGCAATGAGATTAAAGATCAATGTTTTTGTTTTTGGTTGAGGGAGGAATAAGGAACCTCCTCTTCTTTGAATAATACTATGGGATTTTTAGCAGCAACTAAAACCACTTGAACAGGGAAACAGGTCTCACCCAAAGGACAATGGGGTGGATTTTCCCGTCGAGTGGTCTTTGGGTGGCTCGCCGGTGGAACCCGCCACCTGACCCTCTGCCTGGTAGTCTGGGCGGGAGGCGAGCTGAGAGATCGAGTGCCTCAGGGCAGCCCGCCAGCTTCAGGGCCGCTGCAATATCGAGCGGCTCTGCCGGCCTCCGACCCTGAGGAAAGTGGCGGGCGGCGGGGGGGGGTGGGGAATGAGGAGGCGGGGGGGGGGGGGCCTGATGTCTGGAGGGCGGATGAGCCGGAGCAGCATTGGTCCAAACTGGTTTTGTGGCACCTGCAGGAACGCTCCTGCTCCTTCCTGGCCCCACAAAAATAAAGAGGAACTTACCTTTGGAACCTCTTGAGCCAGGCTGCCAGCTGATGCTGGTCAGAGTGTGCAAGGTGCAAGCTCCACTAAGTTCAGTCCAAAAATGGCAATCGGGGTCCAATGTATGGCATAAGACCCCGATTTGCATTTTAAATGAGCCTACCCTCTGATCCTGGGGGCCGTTTAGGCCGTCCAGTGCTAGGCCCGGGGGTGGGGGGCATGGCCACCGTATGTCACTGCCCACCTTTTTCGGGGCATGACCGCCACGTTTGCTCCAGGAGCGAGGCCTGAAAATCCAACCCAATGCCTCCAGTAATGCAACAAAGGAGTGCCAGCCTAATTTATGTGCTCAAGAGGCTTGAACCTACAACGTTCTGACTCACAGACAAGTGTGTTACTGACTGAGTCAAGCTAATACTAAAAAGCTCAATACTAGGTCTCACCACAATGACCTGACATTTGAAAGCCCAGTGCCTGGGTGATACAGCAGTCCAAGCAACAACAACTTGCATTTCTATAGCGCCTTTAACGTAGTAAACGTACCGAGGCGCTTCATAAGAGCCAAAGAAGGGGATATTAGGACCGGTGACTAAAAGCTTGGTCAAAGAGATAGGTTTTAAGGAGAGTCTTAAAGGAGGAGAGAGAGAGGTAAGAGAGGCGGAGAGGTTTAGGGAGGGAATTCCGGAGCTTAGGGCCTAGGCGGCTGAAGGCACGGCCGCCAATGGTGGGGCGAAGAAAGTGGGGGATGCACAAGAGACCAGAATTGGAGGAACGCAGAGTTCTCAAAGGGTTGTAGGGATGGAGGAGGTCACAGAGATAGGGAGGGGTGAGACCATTGAGGGATTTGAACACAAGGATGAGAATTTTCAAATCGAGGCGTTGCCAGACCGGAAACCAATATAGGTCAGCGAGCACAGGGGGTGATGGGTGAAGAGGACTTGGTGCGAGTTAGGCTACAGGCAACATAATTTTGGATGAGCTCCAGTTTATGGATGGTGGAAGATGGGAGGCCGGCCAGGAGAGCTTTGGAATAACCCAGTCTGGAAGTAACAGAAGCATGCATGAGAGTTTCAGCAACAGATGAGAGAACATGTACCTCTAAGATTGCACTTGGAATAGGAAGTGCTGCTTTTGGTGCACCGATAACAATGTGAAATTCTGGTTAGTAATCTGATAGTATTAGAAGTAGTTCCCTCTGGGTTCTAACGGTATGATCTTATTACTGTAATAGCAATGGAGGTACACACCAGTGCTCCAATAGACAGGTTCAGTAAGTGAGAAATGACACAAGAGCAGTTGTAGAATCCATTATAAATTAAAACAGAAAATGCTGGAAATACTCAGCAGGTCAGGCAGCATCTGTGGAGAGAGAAACTGAGTTAACGTTTCAGGTTAATGACCTTTCGTCAGATTTCCAGCATCTGCAGTATTTTGTTTTTATTTTAGTGTGGAATCCATTTATCTGCTGTGCATACTGGACTATTCTGGAATACAAGAGAGGGAAAAAAAACTAAAATATCACAAGCAAAAGTGACTGCTAAGCACTTTCAATAACATGCATAATAGATGTAGAAGTGGGAGCTCTCACGGCAACTTTTATGACAAATGTGCATTTTACATTTCTTGTTCAAATAAGAAATATGTATGGTTCACCTAAAGACAAATTCCAAAATAGATATTGTGCATTTTGAGCTAAAAGGCAGTTGCTGTATGCCAGTTTAGAAATCTATCACAGTACCGTTGTGAGGATTTAGTAGACATTAGGGGGCAATGGCATTTTCGTGTAAAACAGCTGTAGGCTGCAATTTAATTGCTTTGATCTACTTATACAGCATCTTTCACTTGTAGTTCCTAATGTTAAAGAATTCTCAGGTGGTGGGAATTTCAGTCTTTTCCTGATTTGTTAACATGGCTTTTACTTCCGCCTGAATGTCAGATTACATAATGGGCTGGATTTTGCTCTCAGCGGTGAATGAGCGGGGCCCGTTGTTCATTACATTTGCACTTTCCCACAGACTTTCTGTGGGATTTTGCACTGGAACTTGCTGTAAATTAGAAAGCCAGTTCGGCGCAGCGCCCTCTACAGGCAATCTGGGACCTGTGTGAACAGGACAAGCAACTGTGTGTCTCCCTAACCAATCAGATTGAAGAATCGTTAATGAGCAGTGCAGAGTCTGACCAGGAAGTGTCAATTAGAATATTGAATTCAATGTCCAATCGTGTACAGAAAGTGAAATAAAGAGAGGGAAAGAAAGATGGAATTAAGAGAGAGAGTTAAAAGAGACAGAAAGAAAAAGTAAAAAAAAGGTGATACACAGGAGTGTTATCAGACAAAATTTGACACCAAGCCACATAGAGATATTACAACAGGTGACCAAAAGCTTGGTCAAAGAAGTAGATTTTAAGGAGTGTCTTAAAGGAAGAAAGAGAGATGCGGAGAGGTTTAGGGAGGAAATTCCAGAGCATAGGGCCTAGGCAGCAGAAGGCACAGCCACCAATGGTGGAGCAATGAAAATAGGAGATACGCAAGAGACCAGAATTGGAGGAGCACAGAGATCTCGGAGGGTAGTAGGGCTGTAGGAGGTTATAGAGACAGAGAGGGGGCGAGGCCATGGAGGGATTTGAACACAAGGTTGAAAATTTTAAAACCGAGGCAATGTAGTTTCACTCCAAAAGCCACATCCATATCTAACTTATCCCATTTTCTTAGATATTTTCAGGTACTTGTATTCAACTTTTGTTTGATTTGATTACTTTACAAAGAAGACAGAAATAAAGCTTAGGTTGAAAAAACTAAGGGCATATTTTCCTCCATTCACTAATTTTGGCAGGGAGTTCTATGTGAGGAGACTAAACCTCACCAAGAAAGACATAGATCAGTTTTGCCATCTTCTGGAACCAGATCTGTAACCAAGGAGCAACATTAGCACCAGTACCAGTGAAATTGATGATGGTACTCAACTTTCTTTTGCTACAGATTCTGTTCAAGCAATGACTGGAATATCAACAAGGATCAGCCAGTTTGGTTTTCACCTCTGCATAAACAAGGTCATAGTTGCCCTGCTTTGATATGCTGGTGACTGCAATAAATTCTGGGTCGCGGCAATATGAAAGGCACAGAGGTTTTTTTTGAAAGATATGTCATTCCCTGGATACAGAGTTTCAAGATTGTACCCATAAGGCCTGATAATATTGTTGTTTACTAAGTAAATAAGTCTAATGTCATTGTCTCAACCACTTGTTGACAACCTGTTCCAGCTGTTCATTGATCCTCTGTGCAAAGACATACAGTACTTCCTATGTGACCTAAATGTGCCCTGTACCCTATTCTCCTGGTGTAGAAAGTATTATTTCAGATTTACTTTCTCTATCCCACCCAGTATCTCATATACCTCTAAGATGTTTCTTTTTCAGGCTGAAGACCCCTATCTTATCAAATTGTTTCTCATAGCGCCAGTGTCCTGGCCAATATTTATCTCTCAAACAATATCACTAAAAAAATATATTGGCCCGTATTTTCCGATCCCTACGGGTGTGTACGAGCTGTGTACGAACATGCACTGAAACCCGGCACTTCCGATCTGTCAAGAATCCTCTTGACAGATCCTCCGCCTGCCCTGGAGAAGGGCCTCTGCGGGTGGAGTGTTCCGCTTTCTGCAGAACCTCCGCCCGCTGAAAACCTTTAAAAATCTTATGCCTGGTAAAAGCAGGCGTAAGGCCTGCTTTTACCAGCATAAGAGTTTAAAAAAGTAAAAAAATAATTTTTTTCCCACTCATTTATAATTTAAAAATACTTTTAAAAAAGGTAAGTTTATTTTTAACCCCTTAAAAAAACTTAAATTTTTTTTTCCAAAAATTAAATTTTTGTTTAAAATATTTAATTGAATGTAATTCTAACTAATTTTAAAAACGTGATTTAAAAAAAAAATGTATTTAATGTTTTGATTTTTTTTGAGTGATCCCCTTTCATACTTTTGACGGGTCTAAGCTGAGAGACCTGTCAAAAGTATGAAACGGGATCCCCTTCTTTCATTGGTTCCCCATGGCCCACGTGATCCCAGGGACGCTTCCGTAGAGCAGAGACCCAGGAGTGGAAATGTCCGGACCGCCGGAGCCCTCAGGCAGGGGAGTAGATTTTTTCCAGATCGCAGGCCTCCGCACGCAGGAAGCCTCTGATCGGAAAATACGGGCCATTGTCTGGTCATCATTACATTTGGGATGTTTTGCTACATTAAAAACGGTATATAAATGCAAGATGTTGTTGTTGTTGCTATTTGTGGGGACTTTGCTGTGCGCAAATTGGCAGCCGTGTTTCCTACATTGCAACAACGACTAGACTTCAAAAGTACTTCATTGGCTGTGGAGCGCTTTGGGATGTCCTGAGGTCGTGAAAGGTGCTATAGAAATGCAAGTTCTTTCTTTCCCTCTGACACCGAGGTCAGCCTCATTGCTTTCCTCTGCACTGCCACGAAGGATTAACCCCCTGAAATAATGAAAACATATGAGAGGAAGAAACCTCATCTAACAGACGAAATAACCATTCTAAAGTTTTTGGGTACATTCTGATATTTACCGATTGTTCACCGAGAGTTGGCGTAATAATAGGGGCACTGCGTGCTGTGCAACATTGCAGTGGAAGGAGGAGAGGATATAGCAGAAGCTGAGCAGCCACTAGAGGAAGCTGAACAGGTTCTCAATGCTTTCATTGAGAAGTTCTTCTCTTGAGCCCATTCCCCCCCCCCCACCCCCCAGCTTTTACTATTAATTGGACTTTAATTTCTCTTTTTTCATTACTATTTACTACTGTTCTTCTGTAAAATAATTTTAGCAGAAAAATAATAACTGAAAAGTTTAAACAGATTTGTTATATGTGTTATATCTTTATTTCAGGAATAGTGAATGTGTTGTGTGTATTTAAGAAATAAGAACATAAGAACTAAGAGCAGGAGTAGGCCATACGGCCCCTCGAGCCTGCTCCGCCATTCATTAAGATCACGGCTGATCATCGCCCTCATCTCCACTTTCCCGCCCCATCTCCATATCCCTTGATTCCCCTAGAGTCCAAAAATCTATCCATCTCAGCCTTGAATATACTCAAAGACTCAGCATTCATAGCCATCTGGGGCAGAGAATTCCAAGATTCACAACCATTTGAGTGAAGAAATTCCTCCTCATCTCACTCTTAAATGGCCTACCCCTTATCCTGAGACTATGCCCCCTAGTTCTAGACATTCCAGCCAGGGAAAACAACCTCTCTCTCAGCATCTACCCCGTCAATCCCCTTCAGAATCTTGTATGTTTCAATGTGATCACCTCTCATTCTTCTAAACTCCAGAGAGTATAGGCCCATTCTACACAATCTCTCATCATAGAACAGCTCTCTCATCCCAGGAATCAATCTAGTGAACCTTCGTTGCACCGTCTCCAAGGCAAGTATATCCTTCCTTAGATAAGGAGACCAAAACTGTGCACAGTACTCCAGGTGTGGTCTCACCAAGGCCCTGTACAATTGTAGCAAGACTTCCTTACTTTTATACTCCAACCCCCTTGCAATAAAGGCCAACATGCCATTTGCCTTCCTTATTGCTTGCTGTACCTGCATGCTGTGGTATGTCACTATACTTTCCCCTTGTGTACTACTGCCTATCAACTGTACTGCTCCTAAATGATGTACTACTGGAAGGAATAGGTGTGGAGGTTTTCTGAGCGATCTCCTGAGAACCTGCTTGTGATTCAGGAGTCAATGTTCTTGGTTATGTGCAGACAGTCCAGGAGGGTTTAACCTAGTAGTGTTCAACTGAATGTTTATATGGAGCTACAAGAGCCAATCTCCCCGAAGATTTCAATACTTCAGGTCGAAGTGCTCAGTTAATTCCTTCTGTATCTTTCCAAACTTACCATCTTCCTACACACAATGTGAGATATGGATACAGACTGTAATCATTACTTGGACACACATATAAAGTGAGATACATACATACACTGACACATTGTGATATGCACACAAGCACACGCACAAACACTCACATGTATATCCATACACAAACTGAGGCACACAGTGCCCGACAGCTACATACATCCGGAGAGGTGCATATATACACTGAGATACACATGGGAGAAAACCATACACACATATACCAGAGTCACTTTCAGCGAGTGAGCCATTCACTGTGAGCAATTTTAATTTTGGGCGATAGTGTAAAACGACGATATCGGATCAGCTGCCCATTGTACTCCTCACTCGATTTTCCTTTCCATTGACTTCAACGAAACTCGTGAGAGGTGTATAATGGACGGCCAGTCCGATATCGCCTGTTTTACAATATCGCTAAAAGTCAAAATAACCCCCACTCTGTTCGACAAAAGTCATTTACAAAAGTGACAGGGATATGATGAGGACCAATAAAGCTATAAGTCTCCAGTTTTCTCTCCAACACTGCTTCTGACAATATTTTTTGGTCCAAGTTTAAGGTGATTGTCAAAAGAACCAGCGGCGACATGAGGAAAAACTTTTTTACGCAACGAGGGGTTAGGATTTGGAATGCACTGCCTGATAGGGTGTTGGATATAGATTCAATAGTAGCCTTCAAAAGGGAATTGGATAAATACTTGAAGGAGAAAACAATTGCAGGGATATGAGGAAAGAGTGGGGGAGTGGGACTAACTGGATTGCTCTTTGAAAGAGCCGGCGCAGACTGATGGGCCGAATGGCCTCCCTCTGTGCTGTACTATTCTATGATTCTATGATTCTAAGTCTTGAAAAATCACTACAAATCTGGTTACATACATTCGTGCACATTGTGAAACGTATGCTATAAGACGAACACACATATACAGTGAGTCACACACACATACAGTGAGATGCAGACACATACGGTGAGATGCATATGGACTGGCACTGGGATACATTGAAATATGCTCACAATGTCAGCTACAAGCCTATAGGGTCGAATTCTGTTATATACAGTCACACACATAGCACATCAAACTGAAAAGAAAAATACTGCAAATCATTTGATTATCATAGAATCATAGAATGGTACAGCGCAGAAGGAAGCCATTCAGCCCATCTTGCTAACAAGCCTAATATGTGGTACTTTATCAAATGTCTTTTGAAAATCCATATACACAAATCAACTGCACTGCCCTCATCCACCCTCTCTGTTACTTCATCAAAAAACTCAAAAAAGTTAATCAAACACGATTTTCCCTTAACAAATCCGTGCTGGCTCTCCTTTTTTAGTCCATGTTTGTCCAAGTGGCTGTTAATGTTCTCCCAGATTATTGTTTCTAAAAGCTCCCCCACCACTGACGTTAAACTGACCGGCCTGTAATTGCCAGGTTTATCCTTCTCCCTTTTTTTGAACAAGGGTGTAACATTTGCAATCCTCCAGTCCTTTGGCACCACCCCTGTATCTAAGGAGGATTGGAAGCCTGTGGCCAGCTCCTCCACAATTCTACCCTTACTTCCCTCAGCAACCTAGAATGCATCCCATCCGGACCGGGTGACTTATCTACTTTAAGTACTGACAGCCTTCCTAGTACCTCCTCTTTATCTATTTTTATCTCATCCAGTATCCCAACAACCTTCTCGTTTACTATAGCTTTGGCAAAGTCCTTTTCCTTGGTAAACACTAATGCAAAGTACTCATTTAGGACCTCAGCCATGCCTTCTGCCTCCACCAATAGTTCTCCATTTTGGTCCCTAAACAACCCCACCACTCCTCTGACAACCCTTTCACTGTTAGTATGCCTACAGAAGACCTTTGGATTCCCTTTTAGATTAACCACCAATCTATTCTTATACTGTCAATCTATTCTCGTAACAGCGCTCGAGTTTCAGACTGACTCTGCCTGAGTAAAAAGCGTAACATACTGATTTTAATTATAGTTAAATAATCAAAGAAAGTCAGTCATAAAGCAAAATGGAAACACCTTTGCAGTACCATGGGTATTGATCAGCGTTCCCTGTAGGCCGATAATAGGGTTAATAAGCAAAGAAATGAACCCCCACGTTTTCTACCCATCACTATAAATCAGTTCCTCCATGGCAGAATGGTATGGAGCACAAACCCATTTTTAAGACTCTCTAGTTACTTGAAAGATTTATTCTCTCAATGGCTCTGAGCAGCTCCTTCTAAAATGTAATTTACTGATTTTTCAGGACTTCGACCAAAAACTTGTCGTTCTGTTGGAGAGAAGGCTGGAGACTTGCAGGTTTATTGGTCCCCATCATATCCCCTGTCACTTTTGTAAATGACTTTTGTCAAACAGAGTGAGTGGCTCACTCACTGAAAGTGACTCTGGCATTTTTCATTTGTTTCACTGCAAATTGTTTTATGCAGAAGAGTGAAATTCCTTCACAGTCCAAAGCCTGTTTAGTCTGTAAGATGCAGCCACGCCAACTTCAGGTAAACTCTGATAACACCAACCCGCCTAAGATAGCAACCCCAGGAACAATATTTGTTCCCACTTTCTGCAGTGCCATTTGTCAAGCACATGGGTTATCATATAACACAGCTATGATTAGCTATTTTCAATCACAAATATCATCGAATCATACAGCACAGAAGGCGGTCTGTGCTGTTTCTTTGAAAGAGCTATCCAATTAGTCCCACTCCCCTGCAAATGTTTCCTTTACGAGCATATATTCAATTCCCTTTAGTAAGTTACTATTGAATAGACTTGGTTCCAATGTTCCCTTTAAGGTGGGAAAGCAAGTTGTGAGGAGGACACAAAGAATCTGCAAAGGGATATCGATAGGTTAAGTGAGTGGGCAAAAATTGGCAGATGGAGTATAATGTGCAAAAATGTGAGGTCATCCACTTTGGTAGGAAGAATAACAAAGCAAATTATTATTTAAATGGAGAGAGACTACATAATGCTGCGGTACAGAGGGATCTGGGGGCCCTTGTACATGAAACACAAAAAGTTAGCATGCAGGTACAGCAAGGGGAAAAGTTCCTTTCTATCTACCCTATCTATGCCCCTCATAATTTTGTACACCTCAATCAGGTCCCCACTCAGCCTTCTCTACTCTAAGGAAAACAACCCCAGCCTGTCCAGTCTCTCTTCATAGCTGAAGCGCTACAGCCCAGGTAACATCCTGGTGAATCTCCTCTGCACCCTCTCCAATGTAATCACATCCTTCCTATAGTGTGGCGACCAGAACTGCACACAGTATTCCAGCTGTGGCCTAACTAGCGTTTTGTACAGCTCCATCATAACCTCCCTGCTTTTATATTCTATGCCTCGGCTAATGAAGGCAAGTATCCCATATGCCTTTTTACATAAGAACATAAGAAATAGGAGCAGGAGTAGGCCAATCGGCCCCTCGAGCCTGCTCCGCCATTCAATAAGATCATGGCTGATCTGATCCTAACCGCCAATCTACTATCTATCACAGAACCATCTCCTGCATCTCACAGAATTGCACACACGAAATAGGAGCAGAATCAGGCTACACAGTCCCTGGGCCCGCTCCACTACCCACAGGGCCATGACCGATCCGAACCTAGACTCATGTCCAAATTCCTGCCCGCTCCCCGTAACCCTTAATGCCCTTTACTTCTAGGAAACTGTCTATTTCTGTTTTAAATTTAATTAATGTTGTAGCTTCTACAGCTTTTTGTGGCAGCATATTCCATGAACCTACCACCCTCTGAGTGAAGTAGTTCCTCCTCATCTCAGTTTTGAAAGAGCAGCCCCTTATTCTAAGACTATGTCCCCTAGTTCTCGTCTCACCCGTCATCGGGAACATCCTCCCCGCATCCACCCGATCCAACCCCTTCACAATCTTATATGTTTCAATAAGATCGCCTCTCATTCTTCTGAACTCCAATGAGTAGAGTCCCAATCTACCCAACCTCTCCTCATATGACCACCCCCTCATCCCCGGGATTAACCGAGTGAACCTTTTTTGCACTGCCTCGAGAGCAAGGATGTCTTTCCTTAAGTAAGGACACCAAAACTGTATGCAGTATTCCAGGTGCGGTCTCACCAATACCTTGTACAACTGAAGCAATACCTCCCTATTTTTATATTCTATCCCCCTAGCAATGAAAGCCAACATTCCATTTGCCTTCTTAATCACTTGCTGCACCTGCATACTAACCTTTTGAGTTTCGTGCACCAGGACCCCCAGATCCCTTTGCACTTCAGTACTCTCCAGTTTCTTGCCATTAAGATAATAAATTGCTCTAGGATTTTTCCTGCCAAAGTGCATCACCTCACACTTTCCAGTGTTGTATTCCATCTGCCAAATCTCTGCCCACTTACTTAGCCTGTCTATGTCCCCTTGCAGGTTTTTTATGTCCTCCTCACTCACTACTTTCCCTCCCATCTTTGTATCATCTGCAAATTTTGATATGTTACACTTGGTCCCTTCCTCCAAATCGTTAATATAGATTGTGAAGAGTTGGGGACCCAGCACTGACCCCTGTGGAACACCACTAGTTACTGATTGCCAGTCTGAGAATGAACCATTTATCCCAACTCTTTGCTTTCTGTTAGATAGCCAATCCTCTATCCATGCCAGAATATTACCCCCAATCCCGTGATTTTTTACCTTAAGCAATAATCTTTTGTGTGGCACCTTGTCAAATGCCTTTTGGAAGTCTAAATACACTACGTCCACTGGTTCCCCTTTATCCACTCTATATGTTACTTCCTCAAAGAACTCCAGCAAATTTGTCAAACATGACTTCCCCTTCGTAAAACCATGCTGACTTTGTCCTATTAAATTATGATTATCCAAATGTCCTGTTACTGTTTCCTTAATAATGGACTCCAAAATTTTACCTACCACAGATGTTAGGCTAACCGGTCTATAGTTACCAGCCTTCTGTCTACTGCCCTTTTTAAATAAGGGTGTTACATTAGCAGTTTTCCAGTCTGCCGGGACCTTAGCGGAATCCAGGGAGTTTTGAAAAATTATTACCAATGCATCTACAATCCCTACCGCCACTTCCTTCAAGACTCTAGGATGTAAGCCATCAGGTCCAGGTGATTTATCCGCCTTGAGTCCCATTATTTTACCGAGTACCACTTCCTTAGTGATTTTGATCGTGTTTAGCTCCTCTCCCCCTATAGCCCCCTGTTTGTCCAGTGTTGGGATATTCTTAGTGTCCTCTACTGTAAAGACTGATACAAAATATTCATTCAGTGTTTTTGCCATCTCCATATTTCCCACCATTAATTTCCCGGTCTCATCCTCTAAGGGACCAACATTTACTTTAGCCACCCTTTTTCTTTTTATATAACTATAAAAACTCTTACTATCTGTTTTTATATTTTTTGCTAATTTACTTTCATAATCTATCTTCCCTTTCTTAATCAATCTTTTTGTTATTTTTTGCTGCCTTTTAAAGTTTTCCCAATCCTCTGTCCTCCCACTAGATTTCGCTACCTTATATGCCCTTGTTTTTAGTCGAATACTATCCTTAATTTCTTTACTTAGCCACGGATGACTGTCCTTTCTTTTACACCCTTTTCTTTTCAGTGGAATATATTTTTTTTGGAAGTTGTAAAATAACTCCTTGAATGTACACCACTGATCATGTGTCGTCTTACCCTTTAATCTATTTTCCCAATCCACTCTACTCAATTCCGCTCGCATACCTTCATAGTCTCCTTTATTCAAGCTTAGCACGCTTGTTTGAGATCCAACCTTCTCACCCTCTAATTGAATATGGAATTCAACCATGTTATGGTCACTCATTCCACCTTATCTATCTGTCCTGCTGCCTTCAGGGATCTATGTACATGCACACCAAGGTCCCTCTGATCCTCTGTCCTTCCCAGGGTCCTGCCATTCATTGTGTATTCCCTTGCCTTGTTAGTCCTCCCAAAATGCATCACCTCACACTTTTCAGGATTAAATTCCATTTGCCACTGTTCTGCCCATCTAACCAACCCATCTATATTGTCCTGTAGCCTGAGGCTTCCCTCCTCGCTATTTACCACTCCACCAATTTTTGTGTCATCTGCGAACTTACTGATCATACCTCCTACATTCATATCTAAATCATTAATGTACACTACAAACAGCAAAGGACCCAGCACCGATCCCTGCGGTACACCACTGGACACAGGCTTCCAGTCACAAAAACAACCTTCGACCATCACCCTCTGTCTCCTGCCACTAAGCCAATTTTGGATCCAATGTGCCAAATTGCCCTGGATCCCATGGGCTCTTACCTTCTTGACCAGTCTCCCATGTGGGACTTTGTCAAAAGCCTTACTGAAGTCCATGTAGACTACATCAACTGCACTACCCTCATCCATACACCTAGTCACCCCCTCGAAAAATTCAATCAAATTGGTTAGACATGATCTCCCCCTGACAAAGCCATGCTGACTATCCTTGATTAATCCTTGCCTCTCCAAGTGGAGACTAATTCTGTCCCTCAGAATTTTTCCAATAATTTCCCTACCACTGATGTTAGGCTCACTGGCCTGTAATTCCCTGGTTTATCCCTACTACCCTTCTTGAATAATGGTACTACGTTAGCTGTCCTCCAGTCCTCTGGCACCTCCCCTGTGGCCAAAGCGGTTCTGAAAATTTGTGTCAGAGCCCCTGCAATCTCCTGCCTTGCCTCACACAGCAGCCTGGGATACATCTCATCTGGGCCTGGTGATTTATCCACTTTTAAGCCTGCTAAAACTGCTAGTACCTCCTCCCTCTCAATACTAATTTGTTCAAGTATATCACAATCCCCCTGCCTGATTTCTATGCCTACATCGTCCTTCTCCATAGTGAACACAGATGCAAAATATTCATTTAAAACCTCACCTACATCTTCCGGTTCTACACACAGATTGCCACTTTGGCCCCTAATGGGCCCTACTCTTTCCCTGGTTATCCTCTTGCCCTTAATATACTTATAAAACACCTTGGGATTTTCCTTTATTTTGCCCGCCAGTGTTTTTTCATGCCCCCTCTTCGCTCTCCTAATTTCTTTTTTAAGTACCCCCCTGCACTTTCTATAGTCCTCTTGGGCTTCCACTGTTTTTAGTCCTTTGTATCTGCCAAAAGCCTCCCTTTTTTTCCTAATCCATTCTTGTATATCTCTTGACATCCAGTGTTCTCTGGACTTGTTGGTCCCACCCTTGACCTTTACGGGAACATGTTGGCGCTGTACTCTCTCTATTTCCTTTCTGAATGACTCCCACTGCTCTGATGTGGATTTTCCTACAAGTAGCTGATCCCAGTCCACTTTGGCCAGATCCTGCCTTATCATATTAAAATCGGCCTTCCCCCAATTTAGAACCTTTATTTCCGGTCCATCTTTGTCCTTTTCCATGACTACCTTAAATCTCACCGAATTATGATCACTATCACCAAAATGCTCTCCTACTGACACTTCTACCACTTGCCCGGCTACATTCCCTAGAATTAGGGCAGGAAAGTGGAGTTGAGGCCAAGATCAGATCAGCCATGATCTTATTGAATGACGGAGCAGGCTCGAGGGGCCAAATGGCCTACTCCTGCTCCTATTTCTGATGTTCTTAAGCTGCGCAGCCGCACAGCGTCCCAGGGATCCCACGCAGCCGGCTTTTCAATGGAAAAACTGCGCATGCGCGGTATTTTGAATGGCCCGCGCAGCCCCTTAAATTGTGATGCCTTATGTTTTATCCACTCACCTGGAGCCATATAATCTCCTGGGAGGGGCGAAAAAAACAGATAAAAACCCGGGCCAATTAGTGGGATAAAAAACTGGATAATTTCTCTCCGACCACGTTAGATGATTGAAACTAGTCCGGGAGATCACATTGACCCTGATTTATGTTGCAGGATACATACCTCTTGTACGAGATCTCTGAAACCCTCAACGAGAGTTGTCCGGATTCCAGCTCCAGTAGATTGGGGACCAGAAGAGATGGCCTTCTGGCATCTGGTGAGTAAGGCCTGAACGACAGCAGTCGTGGTTGTCACGCCTGCAGCAATCGCTGCCTGTGGATTCTCTGTTGCTGGGCCCTCTGCTGCAGTTTGTGTTGAAGCTGCCACGCACTCCACACTGAACTACAGACCTGTGTGGACAACCATCACGGCGATGCGGTTACGCCTAGTGGACTCCTCCATCTGAGCCACCGCTTGGTGCACATTCCTGGACACCTGATTGACAGTCTCGACATGGGTTAGGTGGTCAGCAAGCATCCTTCTTTTAAATGCAAGACCTCCATTATCTGGGTCCAGTAGTTTGTCAGAAAAGGGCAGGTGTCCCCTGTCACTCTAGACGGCTATGACTGCCTCCTCGCTAACACTTCATCATCCTCCTCGCCAGTTGCGCTCTTTACCTCACCAGTGATCTGCTGTCACTAACTCGAAGTAAACCTTCACGGGTGGGTGTCGCTGGACTGATGCTTGGTAGAAGGGAAAGCAATGAGTATAAGCAGTGGGTGAGCTGAGCGTGGGGAAAAGAGAGGATGAGAGCCTTCGTTCTTGTGGCAACTGCTCCTCATCACTGGAAGAAAATAAAAAGATGAGAGGTTAGCAGGGGTTCTGTAAACCGAAAATATCAAAAGTATTTTCCAAACAGCTTGAAAGAGTTTCAACCTGACAGTTATTTGTGCCGGGAGATTGCAACTTGAGTGGCTGGAACTGATGAGACCTCATACAAAGACATTGCTGACCAATCCTCAGCAGCCATGTTCTCTCCTACTTCTTCGCCTCCAACAGTTTCCTCCCTCTGCCTCCCCAGCACCTCCAGAGATTCATGGAATCATAGAATGATACAGCACAGAAGGAGGCCATTCGGCCCATCGTGCCTATGCCGGTGAGGGTGAGGGCAGCCAAATTTGAGGTTCCTCCCCCACCCCACCCAGTGGCACATTTCTGTCTGGTATTGTATGCAGTCTTCTGCTTCAAGAAGATGGTGCAGAATGTGAATGCATGTTTGCCTGTCATTCAATAGGAGTGCAACCCAGGTGTTAGTGAGGATTCCTTAATGGAGTGATGTGACATCAGTGAGATGGTCACATTTTCTGCAAGTGAGGGTGTGAGTTGAGGAACATTTTCAGCAAAAGGAAGAGGGAGTGAAGAATCTTGTGCTTCTTTGGAGAGATTTCAGGGAAGTAAGCAAGTCTCCGGGGCTGACTGGAGGGACAATAGGCCGGCACAAGGCCCACTCCCTCCATTGGGTGAACTCTGGGCCTTTACTGCCATATCTTGGAGCTTAATGCCACCTTCTACACGGCAGTCCTGGGAAGCGGCAGTAACTGGGACAGAAAGAGCGATAATCTGCCGGGAGCCCAGGCCTTGGCTCTGGCTGCCATTTGTATGCCCGTAGCAGACCCGACAGGGGCGGAGGGGGCTGGGTGGGGGGATGGTGAAGTGGCACTAACTCTTATCACCTACATTTTCTGATATTCACTGCCACAATCATGGAAGAAAATTCCTCCTTTGGTGCGCTTCACTGGGAGGGCAAGGTAGATGGCATTGGTACTCATTCATTCGACTTCAGTACAGAAAATGCTGAATGTTAGTCATCTCACTTTGGCTGACCTGGTGAGGTCACTATACTTTTTACAACATTTATTTGCCATGTGAGTGGTTCTAGAGGTGTCACTTACAGTCTCTGCCACCTTCTTCTACTGGACCTGGACTGTGGAAATTGTTGGTTTCCTCTCCGTGGTCCCAAAAAGACCTTCTGACCTTTTCCTTATCTGGACTCTTTTTTAGGATCAGTTTTGTTCTAATTTTAAGATTATGTCCCTTTGTTCTGGATTCCCCTACTGTAAATCATAATCGGTTTTACAAACGTGTACACTTGATTGTTTATAGAGTTGTTAAGGGTTTTAGGTCTGTGGCTAGAAGAGGAAGAAAACCTGAGATGAGAACAGATCGAACTACTGTGATTGAACTTTAAGTGACAGCCGTGACTCAGTTGGTAGCACCCTCGCCTCTGGGTCAGAAGGTTATGGGTTCTAAGTCCCACTCCAGAGACTTGAGCACAAAAATCTAGGCTGACACTGCACTGTCGGAGGTGCCGTCTTTCGAATGAAACGTTAAACTGAGGCCACGTCTGCTCCCTCAGGTGGATGTAAAAGATCCCATGGCACACTTTCGAAGAAGAGCAGGGGAGTTATCCCTGGTGTCTTGGCCAATATTTATCCCTCAATCAAAATAACAAAAACAGATTATCTGGTCATTATCACATTGCTGTTTGTGGGAGCTTGCTGTGTGCAAATTAACTGCCGCGTTTCCTACATTACAACAGTGACTACACTTCAAAAAGTACTTCATTGGCTGTAAAGCGCTTTGGAACATCCGGTGGTCGTGAAAGGTGCTATATAAATGCAAGTCTTTCTTACTGTACATGTTTGCTTTGTGTCATCTCTCTCTGCCCTGTGTGAGTCTGTTTATCTCTGCTTTATCAGGGCATGTCTCTTTTTTCCTGTCTGCCTGTTGATTACTCCAGCTGTTTTTTTCTTCCATGCTTCTCTTCCTTTTGTGGGTCTGTTTGTCACTCCAACATGTTAGGTCATGTCTGTCTCTACTCTATGAGCATGTGAGTTCCTATAGGTCTGACCTGCGTGGGTCTGCTTGTTACAGAAACATGTCAGGTCCTTGTATACATAGATACATAGATACATAGAAGATAGGAGCAGGAGTAGGCCATCCGGCCCTTCGAGCCTGCTCCGCCATTTAATGAGATCATGGCTGATCCTCCAATTCAGTATCCCGTCCCCGCCTTCTCTCCGTAACCCTTAACCCCTTTTGCCTGTAGAAATATATCTAATTCCCTCTTAAATATATTTAATGAGCTGGCGTACACTGCCCTCTGTGGCAATGAGTTCCACAGGTTCACCACCCTCTGAGTGAAGAAATTCCCCCTCATTTCTGTCCTAAATGGTTTAGCCCTTATCCTTAAATTATGTCCTCTAGTTCTGTTCTCACCCGCCAAGGGAAACATTCCTTCTGCATCTAGTCTGTCTAGACCTGTCAGAATTTTATACACTTCTATGAGGTCCCCTCTCAATCTTCTAAACTCCAGTGTGTACATCCCTAAACTACATAGTCTCTCCTCATAGGTCAATCCCGCCATTCCTGGTATCAGCCTGGTGAATCGCCGCTGCACCCCCTCCATGGCAAGAACATCTTTCCTCAGATGAGGCGACCAAAACTGTACACAGTACTCGAGGTATGGGTTTATTTGGCATAGAACATGCCAGGTCTATCTCTCTCTGCCCTTTGGTGTGTGTTTATCACAGAATCATGTTTAGTCCCATCTCTCTCTGCACTTTGTGGTTCCAATCGTTAGAAAATCATGTTTGATCCAGACTATGGGGGCGATTTTCCCATTGGAGGCGGGTTGGAGGCGATTTTCCCCTAATTGGCCAGTTGATTTTAGAGGTGTGGCTTCCCCTGGGCCAATTAATGTTTTGGGACTGCAACTCGCCTCTGCTGACGTCACTTATCCAGCTTCAGTTAAGGGCTGCTTGCTGCCTTGGCTCATTCCACTGGTTTTTGGTCGATGCTGCACCACCTCCAAGCTGTTATCTCCTTGAAGAATGGCCAGCTCCAAGGCAAGGGCCTCCCCGAGGTTCTCGGATGAGGCGCTGGGTATGCTGGTTGAGGGGGCGAGAGCTAGCAGGGAGGTGCTCTTCCCCTCATCTGGGAGGAAGAGGCCTCCCAAAGAAACCAAGGCTGTGTGGGTCCAGCTGGCAAGGGATATAACCTCCAGATCTGTGTGTAGATTGGCCTTCATTACAAGAGGATTTGAGTGCAGGAGTAAAGAAGTCTTACTCCAATTATATAGGGCCTTGGTGAGACCACACCTGGAGTACTGTATACAATTTTGGTCTCCTTACCTAAGGAAGGATATACTTGCCATAGAGGGAGTACAACGAAGGTTCACAAGATTGATTCCTGGGATAGCGGGACTGTGGTATGAGAAGAGATTGAGTAAACTAGGCCTGTATTCGCTTGAATTCAGAAGAATGAGGGGATATCTCATTGAAGCATACAAAATTATTACAGGGCTTGATAGGGTGGATGCTGGGAGAATGTTTCCCTTGGCTGGGGAGTCTAGAACCAGGGGCCACAGCCTCAGGATAAAGGGTATGCCATTCAGGACTGAGATGAGAAGAAATTTCTTCACACAGAGGGTGGTGAATCTTTGGAATTCTCTACCCCAGAGGGCTGTGGAGGCTCAGTCATTGGGTATATTCAAAACAAAAGTCGATAGATTTCTGACTAGTAAGGGCATCAAGGGATATGGAGATAGGGCCGGTGAATGGAATTGAGGCAGAAGATCAGCCATGATCTCATTGAATGGCGGAGCAGGCTCAAAGGGCCGAATGGCCTACTCCTGCTCCTATTTCTTATGTTATTATGTTATTATGATTGTTTCTGTTTATTGATGAAATGCCATTCCTGTGGGAATGTATTAAAATTAGGTGATGGCAAACTGTTGGCGCGATGGAATTTGTTATTTCGGCTTAGGCAGCTCCACATTGCGGGCTCCGCGACACTTGCGTGGTCAGGTTGGTGGTCAGAGTGAAAGGAGGCCAGAGAGTCATGTCCATTGTCTATCATCTGTTAAGAAGGAGCCAAGCACATGTGCCACAATGGGCAACCTATGCAAATCTGGCCAGGATGAGTGCATTCCTTGCACGACGTGCTTCCATGCGCTGGCGCCTTCTGCCCTGTGCAGCATCAGGTGGGTGAGCAGAAGGTTGGAGCTCCTGCTGCTGTTGCTGCTGAGCTGCCTGGTTCTGCTGCTGCCATGGCTGCTCCTCATCCGAATCTGAGCTCCATGGTGAAAGGAAATAAATGGTTCCCATGCTGTTGGCAGATACCTCCATTGGGGAAGCGCTCAGTCCAAGCGGGGAGAGGGTCTTCCAAGGAGGTCCCACAGTTGAGAAATAGAAGCTGCAGCATCTCTGACTTTGGTAGACCTGCTAAAAGTGCTGAAAGACCTTTGGAACAAAAGTTCTGCCACCTGCAACTGCTCCCTGATGAAAGCTCCGTTTTAATGGTGGAGCTGCAGCTGTGAGGAGGCCACCCACTTGTCAACCCGCCAGGATTAGCTGGCGTGGTTTAGGAGGGTCGTGCAACACGCTGAAAATGTGGTAAAATAACAAAGGCCTGTCAAAATAGGATTATGGAGGCGATTAACTACTATTTAAGGGTCTTAACTACCTCTCCTGACTGATGGAGGCGGGACCGAATCACACCCATCAAACACGCCTCCGACAAGATTGTGCGAAGGCAGGTTGGAAGCGGGTTTCGAACCCGCGCTCAGTTTTTGCCATTTTGCCAACTGTCCCGCCTCCAAACCCGCCTCCTCGGGGCTGGGAAAATCGCCCCCAGGTCTTCCCTGTTGGATCTGTTTGTTACAGAATCATGTTTGGCACTGTTCTTGTCTGCTGCTCTATGTAGGACTGTTTGTCACAGACACATCGACCTGGAAATTGGTTATGGCCTGTTTTCGGGTGCATAGTCAGTGGCGCTCAGACAGCACGTGCCCGAGGCAAGCCCGAAATTGGGCCTCGGGCCTTATTTACATTATTTGGACGAGCTGCTCTCCCATTTTACATTGTTGATTATCGGGTCTCTTGCCTCGCTGGCATGGCCCTGTGATGTGTCCTGGGAAGGAGGGGGTGGAAAGGCAAAGGGGGGAGGGGGGGGGGGCGGCAGCGATCACAAGTACTGTGGCGTAGGGGGTGGGGGGAGTGTCACTCCTGCTCCTCCTGGCTTCACAGCAATCTTCTTTGAATTTTTTGTTCATCCATTTCAGAGACTCTTTTGTATATTATCATGTATACTGAACATTATCACTTTAAAAGCAAGAGCTTGCATATGTCCCAGAGTCCTTTACAACCAATGGATTACTTTTGAAGTGCAGTAAGTGTTGTTATGTAGGCAAACGTGGCAATTAATTTATGCACAGCAAGGTCCCACAAACAGCAAAAGAACGAATGGTCAGATAATCAATGCATTTACAACTTTGGCTACAATACCGTGCCTGTCAATACCTGGGCAGTGAAATTACTGATCGTCAAATATTTACCCAAACATTTACAGGGGGCAGTTCAAAGGGTCTGTCTGTTCCTCAGTTTTCTTTGCGGTTTGTAAGATGGTTTTTCTCCCTAGAACGCCACCCCTTTATTTACTTTAATACCAAAACCAAATCACTTGAGTGTTCTTTTCAGTCAATCATGTTTGAAGAAGTTTATATTTGTTTTAAAACTGTCAATTATAAATGCTTTGGGAGTCTGGGCATCTTTCTGGTTCCCCTTTACAATGTCAGTGTAAGAAGTACACACAAACTCATTTTCATATCATTATATAAATCAGAAAGGCCTTTGCAGTGAGAACGAGCCTATTCCGAAACCCACTCAGTCCCCCGTGAATTGCTCTTTTTAAATCAATTCACCTTCCTGAAGCAGGGATTTTAACATCAAAGTCCATGCCTTTGGAATTTTGAAACGCTCCCTTCATTTTGCAGAGCACCTGGCATCATCAAAAGCCTTCTTGTTATTTACTCACTTCCTTTGAGTTAAATCCAAATTACATGTTGCCTCATCAATTCATGGCGATTGCGATTTTAAATTCAAACAGTCTACTTGAATTAGAGTGACACCTTTTCAATATTTTTTTTTTTGCTTGCACTGGTCTGGCAGTTTTTAATCAGAGAAGAAGCACTTCGTAAATACAGAGACGGTCACAGCCACTGTACTGCATTTTCCCAGATCTCACCTCTGTGCGTGACTGACGCTTCAGTGAAATAATTATTAGTATACAGCTGCAGCCAATCGGATAGCGGGGTAAGATGAAGGGTTTTTAAGTGCTGCAGTGTGTTAATGGTCTTTCTCATTTACAGTTTGACCCTGAATTGTGCCGTGTAATTTTCTCTGGCACTGGGAGAGTAGCATAAATCATATGGGAAGAGTGTCTAATGGAAGGAACTTTCTGACCTGCATTTTCACTTGAGTGTTCTTTTCAGTCGATGTAATTAGACTCGTGTTATCTGCAATC
Organism: Squalus acanthias; assembly: GCA_030390025.1. Classification (NCBI taxonomy): domain Eukaryota; kingdom Metazoa; phylum Chordata; class Chondrichthyes; order Squaliformes; family Squalidae; genus Squalus; species Squalus acanthias. Next base: position 21,824,801 of record CM059439.1, read on the forward strand.
CCAGTAGAGAGCCACAAGTGCTATTATTGTAATAATGCAAGAAATGTTGGCCTATTCTAGAAGTACAAAAAAGCAGATGAATTGTAAATCCTCTCAAGAGAGCAGTGTATGCTGATATTTCTTTTGGAAAGGGATTTGGGGTTTGTTAATGCCAAATACAGCTGCAAACTCCTGCAGGAAATCAATTTGCAAAAACAATTTAAATAATTCTTCTTTCCCCATTCTCCTTTCCTATGCTGACTCAATCAAGGGAGCCCTGAGATTCAATACAATACATCGGGTACGCTGTTTTGACACATTCCTTACCAGCAGCGATGATATCACACTGCCACTGCCATCGAGCGCAGGCTCCAAGCTCCATTCATGGGCAGATTTGAACACTGAAAACTGATTGGATGGCCTCAGAAATCGATTGAGGATACATTAATAATGTCATAATAGTTTTATGATATGGAGAAGACTATATAATAATAATAATCTATATTTAAATGTTTTGCATATAGTGCATCACATTAAATCTGTAAGATGGCACAGTTAATCTGCCTTTGATTTGTCACGCTGCTTGACCGACATCCACTATTGGTATGAGCAGAAATTTCCTTCAATCAAATATTCGGAAAACTGAAGCCATTGACTTTGGTCCCCAGCACAAATTCCATTCCCTAGCCACGGCCTCCATCCCTCTCCCAGGCCATTGTCTGTGGTTGAACCAGACAGTTCAGCGTCCTATTTAACCCAGAGCTGAGCTTCCGACCACATATCCTCTCCATCACCAAGACCACCTACTTCCACCTCCGTAACACCACCTGTTTCAGCCCCTGCCTCAGCCCATCTGCTGCTGAAACTCTCATCCATGCCTTTGTTACCTCCAGACTGGATTATTCCAATGCTCTTCTGGCCAACCTCCCACCGACCACCCTTCTTAAACTTGAGCTCATCCAAAACTCTGCTGCCTGCATCCTAACTCGCCCAAGTCCCGCTCACCCATCACCCCTGTGCTTGCTGACCTACATCTGGCGATGCATCGATTTTAAATTTCTCACCCTTGTGTTCAAATCCCACCATGTCCTCTCCTCTCCCTAACTCTGTAACCTCCTCCAGACCTACAACCCTCCGAGATCTCTGTGCGCCTCCAATTCTGGTCTCTTGCCCATCCCCGATTTCCTTCGCTCCACTATTGGCGGTCATGCTTTCAGCTGCCAAGGCCCTAAGCTCTGGAATTCCCTCTCTAAACCTCTCCGCCTCTCTCTCCTCCTCTAAGTCGCTCCTTAAAACTTTTCTCTTTGACCAAGCATTTGGCCACCTGTCCTAATAACTCCTTATGTGACTTGGTGTCAAATATTGTCTGATGTGAAGCACCTTGGGACGTTTTACTATGTTAAAGGCGCTATATAAATGCAAGTTATTGGTGTTGTCTATGGAATAGAAACAAAATCAAGTGCTTTTCTCATTGGCTCAAATAAGCAACCTAACCATACTGATTCAGTAAAATATAGATCAGCAATGATCACAGATGCCCTGAGTTTCCTAGTTTCGACTGCTTTGCACCTTTACTACACTTATTCTTGACCCCTTCCCCATCTGCTCTAATGAAAGTTTCTCCACCCCACCCTTCTGAGCTTACTAGTTTAAACTCACATCCACAGCTCTGCCTTTACTTGGTGCCAATGTGGTACAGATAGGGTTTGTCATTTCCATACAGCTATCTCCAACTCCATAAATGGTGTTAATACTCTGTGCAGTCACTGTACAGTTTAATCCTACCAGATACTAATTGGTATTTGGTATCCTGATACCCAGGCGAAGATTTCCTTTGTAACTGTAAACGTATTCTTTATAAATGTGTTTACAATTTTACTACACCCAGCACACAGAGGAAAACTCCCTCCGCCCCCCCACTGCAGTGAGCTTCTTGCAATTTACTACAGTAACAGCTCTGAATTGGCTGTGAGATCTCACTGGAACTCACAAGCTTGGTATCGAGCTGCACACTCAGCTCAGCTCAGCTGTCCAAGCTATGTTGCTGCTGAAGATCACGGAAGATGCGGACACGTTAATTAGAAAACAGTTTATCATTCCTGGCACCACATTCCCAATGTAATTGGGCTTACTGCAAAAAGTTCAGCCAGTGTTACCTCTTCAAGTAACTGGGCAGTCTCTGTAGGAATGTAGAAGGGGACTGAAGTGTTGAGGCTACAGCTCAAATAGTTAGTATCTTGTCACATTGCACAATGATACAAACTCCTCAATAACTTTTAACAAGCCACTTACAATTCAGTTCATAAAATTCAATTGCATTCTTTATTGCTGCTCGTGAAAAATGTTGGCTTCAAGATAAATACATGATATAATCCACAAAGTGGCAAAGCGAAAAAATGTTATAAATCTTTAGAGGTGTTCAAAACAGGTAAATTGCTGGGACTAATACATTGAAATTGTGCTGTGTGATATTAGTGTTAACACAATCACGTAAAATGCTTAGTACACTACTTTAACAAAGACATTAACCCATTTATTTTAAATAGGTTAGGGGCCCTTTAGGGATTGGATCAAAAAATACAATAAATCCAAGGAATGCAGAGCAGCAATCAAGCCAATAGAATATTGAACCATTTAGCTAAAACAGTAGCATATAAGGTTGTGATCAAACTGTGTAGTACTCTGGTCAGACTGCACCTTTAGTACTGTGCCCGGGTTACTGAGAAACAAGGGAGACATTCAAGTACTGAAGGGAATGCAAAGAAGAATCAAAAGGCTGATCCCGTGTGTAAAACGCCATGAGTTATGAGGCAAGACTGGAGAAACCTGGGCTTTTCAGCCTGGAACGGAGTCATCTCAAAGGGAATCTTATGACTCGGGACGCTTTACTACATTAAAGGCGTTATATAAATGCAAGTTGTTGTTGTGGTATACAAAATAGTTATGGCAGGGGTAAACCTGGAATGTTACTTTAAATTCAATTGCAAGAGGAGGACAATTGGCTTGGTCAATTGAAAATTTCAAAACAGAGATTGATAGATTTTTGTTAGGCAAGTGTATAATGGGCTATGGAACCAAGGTGGGTAGATGGAGTTAACACGGTGGCATAGGGGCAACACGGTGGCATAGGGCAACACGGTGGCATAGTGGTTAGCACTGGTGCCTCACAGCGCCAGCGACCTGGGTTCGAATCTGGCCTCGGGTGACTGTCTGTGTGGAGTTTGCACATTCTCCCCGTGTCTGCGTGGGTTTCCTCCGGGTGCTCCGGTTTCCTCCCACAGTCCAAAAATGTGCGGGTTAGGTTGATTTGGCTATGATAAATTGACCCTTAGTGTTAGGGGGGGGATTAAATATGTGGGGTTATGGGGATAGGATGGGATATGTTAGGGGGAATTAAATACGTGGGGTTACGGGGATAGGGTGGGATATGTGTCGGTGCAGGCTTGATGGGGATTCTGTGTGAGAAAGCAGGGACAGGGTACTGGATTTGGATGATCAGCCATGATCGTATTGAATGGTGGAGCAGGCTCGACGGGCCGAATGGCCTACTCCTGCTCCTAGTTTCTATGTTTCTATGTTTAAGATACCGGTCAGCCGTAATCTAATTGAATGGAGGAACAGGCTCGAGGGGCTGAATGGCCTACTCCTATTCCCATGCTCTTACAAGGAGACACAGATACAAACAAATAAAAAGTAAATTTAAGACTGATATCAGGAAGTTCTTCTTCACACGGGGGGAATTTTAACATGGTTGAGCGGGTGGGATTTGGATGGGGTTAAATGGGAAAAAAATTCCGAGCGAGTCGGGAAGCCGGCTCCAACCTGCTGACTTTCAGGTTTTACAGAGACTTGACAAGCAGCCGGCAGCCAACCCGCTCCCAGGAGGCGGGGTGGCATTTTAAATAACAACGGAAAACGCTGGAAAAACTCAGCAGGCCAGGCAGCATCCGTGGAGAGAGAAACAGAGTTAAAGTTTCAGGTCGAAGACCTTTCGTCAGAACTGTAAAAAAGCAGGAAATGAAATAGATTTTAAAGCAAGTATAATGCTGGGAAAAGGGGGAGGGGATGAAAGAACAAAAGGGAAGGTCAGTGATAGGATAGAAAGCAGGAGAGATTAAGAGACATTGAGAGACATTGAGAGATATTCAAGGCAAGAGGAGGTGGTAATGTGACAGGTTGAGGAACAAAGGATGGCTCTAGATGAAGTGTGAAATGCGCTGGCAGAACGAAGGACAGCTGCCAGCTTCTGGGAGGGAAGGAAAAAATGGCCAAACAAATGGGTGGATAAAAAAATAAAATAAAAATTGTATATATGTGATGGGGGCCGGGGTTATGATCTGAAATTGTTGAACTCTATGTTGAGTCCCCCATCCCGGCCCCCATCACATATATACATATTTTTATTTTATTTTATTTTTTCCAGGTTTTCCATCCGAAACTCCTCCCCCCTTCCTACGTAACCCGCCCCAGTAAATATCCAGGCCACAGAGGGAATGTAGAGGTGTTCTGAATGGATGAACTAAGATGGGTCAAATGGTCACCCTCATCTTTAATTATCTTGAGAATGGCACATTTTTCCCCTTTTGTCAGCATTAAGTTCTTCCAAGATGGCTAGAAAATACAGTAGCTGCAGAATAAAACTGTCTCTACTCTGTCCCATCAAGCACTCTCAGCTCACCCCATATTCACTCCATCACCAAGACCATTTCCTTCCACCTCCACAACATCGCCCACCTCTGCCATTATCTCAGCCCAACTGATGCTGAAACCCTTATCCATGCATTTGTTACCTTCTCTGATGCTTTTGAAGCTAGCCTTCCAAGCTCCACCATACACTAACTCCACGTTGTCTAAAACAGAGCCATCCACATCCTGTCCCACACTAAATCCTACTCACCCATTATTCCTTGTTCTTGCTAATCTGCAATAGCTCCCTGTCCCACAACAATCGTATTAAAAGTTGTCTTCTTCATTTACAAGTTCTTCCATGACATTGCCCAGGTTACCTCTGCAGCCTCTTCCAGCTCTACATCCCAGCCTGTGCTGTTGGATGCTTTGATCTGGCCCCCTCTGCACCTCCTTCTCTCTATACTCCATCATTAATGCAGAGTCCTCAGCCACCTCAGCCCTAACTCTGGAACTCCATCCCTAAACCCTTCTGCCTTGCTACTTCAGTCCCTACCTTCTCCTCATTCTTCTACCTGTGATGGGCATTCATTTCTTCTCTATTATGTGACTTGGGACATTTTCTCTTTGAAAGGCATGATATAAATGCAAGTTTGTTAACTTTGTTGTCACACTCGTCTCATTGTCGTATGCCCTGTAGGTTCAAACTGCAGGGCAAAGCTGCGCAATCAAGCCGCAAGACAACAGTTCAAACAATGTGCCAAATCTCCAACTCCAGAAGACCACCTGTTACTGCTTTACCAAATCGACACTAGTCGCTTACAGAAATTTTATGAGCGAGGCTGGGAATTTATTATCAGCGTAATTATGTAAAGCTGGAGTACTTGTGAAATCAATTGTTTATCACCATCTTGAACTACATTCTGTAGATTGGCTGATGGCACTATTAAGGCCGTTTAATACCTACAGTCTCCTTTGCTAGATTTAACAACCGGAGAAATTCTCTGCTGGGAACTGGAGGTCTTGAATTAAACTATTAGTGGGCACGTGCTGTTTTAAATGTTACTATTTAATCTTAAATTATTTACAAGAAAAATCCCTTTGCTGCTGCGGCTGCAGCAATCAATGCTGGTAACTCAGTTTGTTTGCTATTAGAAATAGAAAATTAATGCTGAGATGTACAAATTGAACAATTTTTATAGCTTTCACATGGAGAGTGTGTTTTTTTTAAAGGGATGGGTCATCCTGGCTTTGAAAGCATTCAAACTGGGTAGAATTTGCATATTTGAAAAGAAAGCCAAGCAGACCTATTTTATGAATGCTCGATTCTGTCCAGGCCTTGTGCAGAATTAAATGTACAGAACATTTCCTAATTCACATTGACCCTGAAATTCATATGAATGCTTAACACGTTAGTTTCAAGTTTTTCCCTCTGCTATTTTATCATTGTAGCATGCTCCTTCAGAGTTCGACCTGCTGGATCGTACGTCACCATCTCTGATGGTCCTTGGCCCTTCTCATGGCGGGGAAGATCCCGATGTGACCTGAGATCAGCTGTAATGGTTATGAGCCAGGTGTTTTCTTGGCCTTCCAGGGGCACGTTTCCAGGTCTTTGAAGGACAGGCTCCGAGCGCCTCATTAATTGATGGATCGATGTCTGTTGTTCTAGCACAGTCATTAACCCTATTAACATAAATGGAGAGAGGAGTTTCAGATGAATGCGCTAAGCAATAATACATTAATATCACACAGTGTCATTTCAAGGCCATTATTTCTTAAATATGCCCAAATTATTTGACATTCTATTTACGTGCACTTTGGTGTTGAAATTGTTCCAGCGATCACGGGTTAAACTGAGCTTCACAGCTCAACAAACTCAGGGCAAGTCTAACCTTTTCCATAAATCGAGGAAGTATAGAAATTGCTGTCCCTTAATTTATTTTTCAATGCTCCTTTTAGTCTCTCTCTCTCTCTCTCTCAGCCCCTCTCTATGGCAGAACCCATTAAAGGCTCTTTAAGCTGTGCTAAGCAATAAAGGAAAAGGCAGTTGGTAAGAGTCTGAACTCTTTCAAAGTACTACTCTGAAACTGCGCCATGTAACTTATTACTGTCTTTATCTTCATCCCTGCAAAATGTCAGAAGGTGTCAAGGGGATGATTGCTTTGCTGATTATGCAGCTTTTATGGATCTTGCATTAGGACGGTGGTTAGCAGATGCTGGGTAATGGCTGGAGGTGAATTCTGGAGTGTATTTGGTGGAGGTGTGCATCTTCCAGCATTTCCCACTTAAAGAAAGAATAATTAGAGTTCCCAGACACATCCACTAAAAAGGCTACGAGAAAAGCCTGCAGCCTCCATCTCATTCCCATGGTAATTGTCCAAGTGTAGCTATTTTATATGAGTGAGTAACAAGCATGACCCTGAATGCTAACTTTCTTTCACTTGCTCTTTTTCCCCTTTTCAATTCTCTCTCTTTCTTCCTTTTTCACACCATCTCTATTGACTTTCTTTTTTTAGACCATCTCTCCACTACTCTCCTTTTCTCACAATGTTTACCTTTCCGGCCATCTCATTATTTTTCCACCTTTCTTCCCTCACTCCATTTTCTCCTTTCTTTCCTATTCTTTCTTTCCGTCTCTTCTTACCCATTCTCCTTCTGTGAGCAGGATTGAATGCAGGTCATCCAGCGGCTAGAGCAGGCAAGCAGAACTGAGCAGTTAGCCAGAAGCCAGATCAGATGAGCACAGCTGGCTGGTCGGATGGCCAGCAGCAAAAACAGACCTATGCAAAAGAAAAAGAAAGACTTGCATTCATATAGCGCTTTTCACGACTACCGGACATCTCAAAGCGCTTTACAGTCAATGATGTACTTTTGAAGTGTAGTCACTGTTGTAATGTGGGAAATGCGGCAGCCAATTTGCGCACAGCAAGCTCCCACAAACAGCAATGTGATAATGACCAGATAATCTGTTTTTGTTATGTTGGTTGAAGGATAAATATTGGCCAGGACACCGGGGATAACTCCCCTGCTCTTCTTCGAAATAGTGCCATGGGATCTTTTACGCCCACCTGAGAGAGCAGACGGGGCCTCGGTTTAACGTCTCATCTGAAAGACGGCACCTCCGACAGTGCAGCACTCCCTCAGCACTGCACTGGAGTGTCAGCCTAGCTTTATGTGCTCAAGTCCCTGGAGTGGGACTATGAACCCACAACCTTCTGACTCAGAGGCAAGTGTGCTACCAACTGAGCCACAGCTGACACAGGAAAAGAATTATGACAGAAATGCCTTTGTGCTACTTCTGCCATTGTTTTCAAAGAGCTTCAGGACAGCTAATTTGCCTACAAGTTTATTTTGATTCCACAATGAAATATTTGCTATTGGAAGGGTATATAGGAGAGGACCCCTACATCCAGCAGAGGGGTGACCTTCTGATCCCTCCGTTTGGGCTATGCTGAGACTCAGGTCCTGGTATAAGCACACTGCACCACACAATCGCTGAGCCATTCAGTCATTTTGTTCTCAGAGTGCCTTGTTTCTGTTTTAATATTAATCTCATAGAAATTAGAATTGAACGAATCCTACACCAAGACTTACAACATACCAGAACAGATTCTACATGTACATGTGGATCGTGCTACAACAGACCACAAAAACACACACACACACTGCAGAGAAACTTCCAACTGCAGGAATAGGAAGAGCAAAGAAAGACTGGGTGAAGACTATAACCTCATATTGATTGACTCGTGTGGTTCTGTCTTCACGGAAGAGGACACAAATAACATCCCAGAAATGCTAGGGAACCAAGGGTCTAGTGAGAAGGAGGAATTAAAGGAAATTAGTATTAGTAAAAAAATAGTGCTGGAGAAATTAATGGGACTGAAAGCTGATAAATCCCCAGGGCCTGATAATCCGCATCCCAGAGTACTAAAAGAGGTAGCCATGGAAATAGTGGATGCATTGGTTGTCATCTTCCAAAATTCTATAGATTATGGAACAGTTCCTGCAGATTGGAGGGTGGCAAATGTAACCCCACTATTGAAAAAAAGGAGGGAGAGAGAAAACAGGGAACTACAGACCTGTTAGCCTAACATCAATAGTAGGGAAAACGCTAGAGTCTATTATAAAGAATGTGACAACAGGATACTTAGAAAATATCAACGGGATTAGATAAAGTCAACATGGATTTATGAAAGGGAAATCGTGTTTGACAAACCTACTGGAGTTTTTTGAGGATGTAACTGGTAGAATAGATAAGGGAGAACCAGTGGATGTGGTGTATTTGGATTTTCAGAAGGCCTTTGATAAAGTCCCACATAAGAGGTTAGTGTGCAAAATGAAAGCACGTGGGATTGGGGGTAATATACTGGCATGGATTGAAAATTGGTTAACAGACAGGAAACAGAGAGTAGGAATAAATGGGTCTTTTTCGGGGTGGCAGGCGGTGACTAGTGGGGTACCGCAGGGATCAGTGCTTGGGCCCCAGCTATTCACAATGGCCCAGATATTCCGATCACAGGCCTCCCGCGGGCAGAGGGCTGCGATCTGGAAAAATCTGTGCCCTTACCTGAGGGCTCCTGGAAGGCGCACAGTTCCGCTGCTGGGCCTCTCCAAACTGCCGGTGTGCAGGGCCCACGTATCCCAGAGGCACAGGTAGTTCGCAGCGTCCCTGGGATCACGTGGGCCATGGGGATCCAATCAGAGAAGGGAATCTCCCTTCATACATTTGACAGGAAGACCTGTCAAATATATGAATGGAGATCACCCCCAAAACATAGTAAAATTTCAAATAAATTAAAAAAAAAATCACATTTTAAAAATGACTTGAAATTACATAAATTAACTATTTTAAACAAAAATTTAAATTTTTGAAAAAAATAATTAAAGATTTTAACGGGGCTAAAAATAAACTTACCTTTCTTTAAAGTATTTTAAAATGATAAATCAATGGAAATTTTTAAAAAATACTTTTTTTCAACTCTTATCCTGGTAAAAGCAGGCCTTACGCCTGTTTTTACCAGGCGTAAGAATTGTAAGGGTTTTCTGCGGGCGGAGAGTCTCCAAAAAGCGGAACTATCCGCCCGCAGAGGCCCTTCTCCCGGGCAGCCGGAGGATCTGTCAAGAGCTTTCTTGACAGATCGGAAATGCCGGTTTCCAGCACATACGCAGTGCATGCCTGAAACCGGCATTTCCAATGTCCCTACGGGTGGGAACACAGCACGTACCCACCCGTAGAGATCGGAATATCCGGCCCAATATATATCAATAATTTGGATGAGGGAACCAAATGTAATATTTCCAAGTTTGCTGACGATACGAAACTAGGTGGGATTGTGAGTTGTGAGGAGGATGCAAAGAGGCTTCAAGGTGATTTAGACAAGTTGAGTGAGTGGGCAAATACATGGCAGATGCAATATAACGTGGATAAATGTGAAGGTATCCACTTTGGTAGGAAAAACAGAAAGGTAGAGTATTATTTAAATGGTGCTAGATTGGGAAATGCTGATGTACAAAGGGACCTGGGTGTCCTTGTACACCAGTCACTGAAAGCAAACATGCAGGTGCAGCAAGCAGTTAGGAAGGCAAATGTTATGTTGGCCTTCATTGCAAGAGGATTTGAGTACAGGAGCAAGGATGTCTTACTACAGTTGTACAGGGCCTTGGTGAGACCACACCTGGAGTACTGTGTGCAGTTTTCGTCTCCTTACCTAAGAAAGGATATACTTGCCATAGAGGGAGTGCAGCGAAGGTTCACCAGACTGATTCCTGGGATGGCAGGACTGTCGTATGAGGAGAGATTAGGTCGACTAGGCCTGTATTCACTAAAGTTTAGAAGAATGAGAGGGGATCTCATTGAAACGTATAAAATTCTGACAGGGCTAGACAGACTGGATGCAGGGAGGATGTTTCCCCTGGCTGGGGGGTCTAGAACGAGGGGTCACAGTCTCAGGATACGTGTAGAACATTTAGGACTGAGATAAGGAGAAATTTCTTCACTCAGAGGGTGGTGAACCTGTGGAATTCTCTACCACAGAAGGCTGTGGAGGCCAAGTCACTGAATATATTTAAGAAGGAGATAGATAGATTTCTAGACACAAAAGGCATCAAGGGTATGGGGAGAGAGCAGGAATATGGTATTGAGATAGAGGATCAGCCATGATCATATTGAATGGCGTAGCAGGCTTGAAGGGCCGAAAGGCCTACTCCTGCTCCTATTTTTCTATGTTTCTGTGTTTCGATGTGTATAAACACCAGCACAGTCTAATTGGGCCAAATAGCAGTTTCTGTGTGCTGTATATTCTATGTAATTCTAATCTGGAGAAACCGACCTGCTCCAGGACAATCACATTAGGAAGAGATGAAAATCTGACAGGTGACAGGTTCCAGATATATAAATATAAGCACACGATGAATATATTACCTGAAGACAATGGACTCCTTGCCCCCCCCCCCCCCCGCCGCCCCCCCAGGTAAGCCCACCAAATGCAATGTATTTTTGCCAGTTCTGATGAAAGGTCATCAACCTGAAATGTTAACTCTGTTTCTCTCTCTCTCCACAGATGCTGCCTGACCTGCTGAATATTGCCAGCATTTTCTGTTTGTATATTAAATGCAGTGTATTTCTAGTTTCTATCCCCCACCCTTATAAAGTGGGTTCTTATTTGCTTAGTCCTCAATGGCGGAACCTCGGGGTAAATTTTCGTCTTCATCGTATGGGCGGTAATCTGGCAGAGCAGGTCGCCCCCCCCCCCCCCCCGTTATAGAAGCTGCGCCATTTTAATTCCATGGACTTAATTGGTTTATTTTACAAGAACTGTGTGAATGAACAGAGTACAGTTTTCACAGGAAGATTCAATCAAATTTCCGATCGCTCCTTGTATAATACATGACCTTGCCCTTTGTTGTGGGCTAAACTCACTTTAAAAGTCAGCATTCTCAGGAATGACTGTCAGAAACCAAAACCTCTCTGTATCGGTCTGACTGTTACAGACTCTAACTTAAACCTGACTTGTCCAGGGAGAGGTGAATAGCTGACCTCTGACACATCCCTCGCTGTACGACTTGAGGATTGACTTGCTGGGCTATCGATCAAGATCAGCAGCTTGAATGAAGAGCTTCCCTCCTACCCTGTGTGGGGAGCTATGGCAGTTACATAGGCTGGAATTTTTACCTTCCGACGCGCTGGCAGCGGGGGAGCCCCGGATCGCCTGGGGAACCCGGAAGTTTCAGTGGCGCGTTTTGCAGTGGCTTTTTAATGGAGCCACTGCATTTGCATCTGACTTCCGGGTTTCCCGACCAAGTAACGGGAACAGGCGTGATGACATCACACATGTGTCCAATTCAGCGCAAGTATTTAAAGGAGCACTGCAAAGATGACAGTTGAAGGTTGGTGGAGGTTGGAGAGACATTGGTGGGAGAGAGAATGGTTTGCCTGGAGAGAGATTTGTTTGCTTGCAGAGAGATTGGTTTGGTTGGAGAGCAAAAAATGCAGTCTCAGCGTCCAAAAGCTGCCCCCCGATTCAGTGATGCCTCCCTGGAACTCCAGCTGCAAGGAGCTAGGGCCCGCAGGGAGGTCCTATTCCCTGCTGACGGGAGGAAGAGGCCAGCCTCAGAGACCAAGAAGGCATGGCTGGAGATTGCGTCAGAAGTGAGCAGCAGGAGTGTGGTGGTGAGGTCCTGGATTCAATGCAGGAAGAGATTTAATGACCTCATGAGGTCAAGAAAGGTGAGTAGAATGTCACATTCAACTACATCTTGATGTGCATGACACCCCAACCCCCTCACTCTGCCTTCCCAAACCTACTCCTCACACCAACGTACCTTGCAGGTGTACCCATCCCTCTCTGTCTATGCACTTCCTCGCATCCCCATCTTGACCATCCACCACTGACACTCACCCTCATCTTAATGCAATGTAACGCCTCTCCCTCATAGTCACCCTCTACAGGTGTTGCCCATCCATCCATTCCACTCATTCCATGACTCTCACTCAAAGGTCTCTTGTTTCCCTCCTTGCAGGAGAGGAAAGCACAGAACAGCCGGGAGAGGTAGAGAACCGGAGGTGGCCCTCCAATCAAAGCCACGTGGACTGCTGCAGAGGAGGAGGTACTCGAGATAACTGGAGTATCCGCAATGATGATAGTGGGAGTTGGAGCGATGGGGGCCTCCCAGCCACCTGGTGACAGAATTTAATATCACACAGCCACATGGCATACAACAGTCACTCATGCTGACTTGATGTCAGCAGCCAGTGAAATATGATCATGTGTATAATGTTCACTTAAAACATTCTTATCATGACAATTCTAATTCATGTCTTCACTCTCCCACAGGTCCATCAAGTGTCCAACAGCCAGTGGAACCAGAGGAGGAAGAAGACTCCTCAGAGGAGGTCGCTTACTCTGAGTGTGCGCCATCACAGGATGCATGTACACCAAGCACCAGCGTAGATACACACACGTCAGTGGGACTATTAAGTCAGTGTTGTCACCTGGTGTCTCACAGATCACACTGAGCAAGAGCAGATGGTGCAGACTAGGACAGCAGTGGAGAGTCCTCGCTGGAGGGCCCAGGGCACTCCAAGCTCTGCTCAGCTGGACGCAGATGCTGAACCTCGGGGGCTGTTCTGGAGGAGCCACAAAAATTTGTGAAGCTTTTGCAGGATTTCTAGCCACGACGTGCTCGCTTGCAGGGAGAATGAGGAGTCCATCTCAAGCATAACCAGCAAGATGTCGCAGGCCATGACTATGATGTGTTCATTCATGGCCGCCTGTATGGAGCATTAAATACGGTATTCAAACAAGTGCATGCTTGCTCTCACCAACAGCTTGCATACTCTGAATGCCACCTGAACACGGATGGATAAAAACCTAGACTTGGCCGTTCATCGCCCCACTGCTGTGCAGCAAAATGCTCTCCAGCTCCTTGCTAGCAGGGAAGTGCGGGGTGGGCCATGAGAGGGATGATGGTGAAAGGGGACACAGAAGTGGGGATTCTGCTTAAAGCATTTCCACTTCTCACCTGTTACCCTCCACCACCCTCAGTCAGAGCCCCACATGCTGCCTCGTCTCCCGAAGCAGGGTCCTCACAGGCTCCATAACCCAGAGGACTTCAGCCAAAAGCATCTCAGCCATCAGAGCGGGGAAGTGAGCAGCCTGCCTCTACCTCTGCTGAAGCCACAAGGGTTGCACGACATAGAAGTGGTTGGAAGAGGAAGATGAAAGAATCCTAGATGCACAAGGGTATGCACATGGTGTGTTAGGCAAAGTTGCACCGTTGAGGTTATGTTGATATTTGGAGGCACATAAAATTATTTCTTTGCACCACTTTCCCGCCTTGTCCATTTTTGCCTGCTGCCTGGCAAGTGGCCTTGTCACTTGTAATGAATGGTAAGACATGGCTTAACTGCGAGCAATGGGGGTCTGAAAGGAATGGTTTGGTCATTGTAGGACTACTTTGTGGTTGGGGTGGGGGGAAAGTGGGTTCAGCATCTGGGTGCCAGATGGTGCACTGGTGCAACCTAACTAAATCGTGCCATTATGAGGCCATCACGGGCATCCATGTGTGCCACTGCTGGTGCCAAGTCCACATTAAGTTGCTCCTCCTCCTCCTCCTGTTTCTCCTCCTCCTCAGAAGAGGCTCTGCGCCTTGCTCCTCCAGCAGCTCCAATTCTCGCTGCTGCGCTATTTTGTGCAGAACGCAGCATACCACGATCAATCTGGAGACCTTTGCTGGTGTGTATTGAAGGGCTCCTCCAGATCTGTCCAGGCATCTGAAGTGCATCTTCAGCATCCCGATTGCTTGCTCTATTATACATCTCGTCGGCATTTGGCTTTGATTGTAGCATTCTTCGGCCTCATTGCTTGGCCTCCTCAAGAGTCATCAGCCACATCTTCAGCGGATACCCCTTGTCTCCAAGCAGCCACCCGGTAAGTCTGGTCGGAGGTGCGAAGAGCTGAGGGAGGGTGGACTGGCGCAGGACAAATTAATCATGACAGCTGCCAGGGAATCTGTACACACATGCATGATGATCTTTTTGTGGTTGCAGGTGAGCTGCACATTGATGGAGTGGAAGCCTTCACAGTTCACGAACACTCCTGGATAACCTGAGGGTGCCTTGATGGCCACATGTGTGCAGTCGATGACGCCCTGCACCCGTGGGAAGACAGCCAGAGCCGCAAAACCAAGTGCCCGCTCATTCTGACTGGCTTCATCAGTGGCAAAGTGTACATAACTGCCTGCCCTGGCAAACATGGCATTGGCCACCTGGGTGATGTATTTGTGGGTGGCCAACTGCGAAATCCTGCAAATATCTCCTGCAGATTCCTGGAAGGAGCCTGAGGCGAAGAAGTTGAGGGTGATGGTCACTGACAGCCACTGGTAACGCATATCCACCAGGTCCACTTGGCAGCAGGTCTTCTTCCAGCAAGCTACAAATGTCTACCACGACCTGACGAGATAACCTGAGCCACTGGTGTTCAGTCATGTCCAGGAAGCTGATCCTCTACCTATATACCCTGTGTTAGGAGTATCGCCTCCTGCGAGCTGCACCCCTGTGCTCATCCCCTCTCTCCTGTGGAGTGGCAGGATGGTGAAGAGAAGGCTGCTGCTGCTCCTGCTGGTACTCATCTTGGTTCTCATCTGAGGTCCAAGGTGAAACAGCATAAGCGGCACTCATGCTGATCTGATATAGAAACATAGAAACATAGAAAATAGGTACAGGAGTAGACCATTCGGTCCTTCGAGCCTGCACCGCCATTCAATGCGTTCATGGCAGATGTAAAGTGGAGATAAGACACATAATCCTCCAAATGTACTGAGAGTGACTCCAAAGTTGTAGAAATCACCTGCAAACTCCTGAAAGCAAACTCTCAGCACAAGTGGTGTGAGCAAAAGTCTTTTCCTTAGGCAAGGAAGCAGGTGTGAGCGATCAGTACTTACTGGATTTTTTGACTATCATTTGCTCAGCCCTCTCTATTGACGCTGTGCTCTCGCTTTGCTTTCACTGGTGAGGTTCAGGAAGCCCAGGAATCCTGTGCACACGCAGTAAAACTTGAAACCCCAGGTAAAAAAAGTCCCTTACCTAGCTGTTAATTGCTTTAAATTGCTAACCTGCCTCTCCTGCAGCCAAATGCGGAAGCCGGCGGGATGAAGCCTGAAGTCAGTTTTAGCACTTTTAACCTCCCACCCACTCCCAAACCCACTCACTCTGATGTTTAAATTCCAGCCATTGTATGATTAGTTAGGCTTCCTGCTGGGCACCTTGGTTGAAAAGCATTCTAACAGTAAATGCGCAAACATCTCTGGGGTGTACTGGATGACTCCCCGACCCACTGAAACTGTTTCAGAGGGGCAGATAGAAGTACCATCCCGCCAGAATTCCACCCGGAAGATGACAATCCCACCTGTTTATTCTTGTTTAAATATGACTTGTTAAACAACCGCACATTAATCAGAAATTTAAATTTGTCCTTTTTTTTTTGACCTTGCATGATTCAGTAATCAAAATCCCATGAGTAAATGGAAAGAAAGATGGAATGCATAACCCAGGAGAAGAGTACACGGCCCGAATGCCCTGGGAACTCAGTTAGCCACTAGAATGTGGCTGATTCTCATCCTTGTGTGTTCAAATCCCTCATAGCCTCTCCCCTCCCTATCTCTGTACTCTCCTCCAGCCCTACAACCCTCCGAGATCTCTGCGCTCCTCCAATTCTGGTCTCTTGCGCAGACCCGATTTCCTTTGCTCCACCATTGGTGGCCGTGCCTTCAGCTGCCTAGGCCCGAAGCTCTGGAAGTAACCTCCCTAAACCTCTCCACCTCGCTACCTCTCTTTCCTCCTTTAAGACGTTCCTTAAAACCTACCTCTTTGACCAAGCTTTTGGTCACCTGTCCTAATATCTCTTTATGTGGCTCGGTGTCAGATTTTTTCTGATAACCCTTCTGTGAAGCGCCTTGGGACGTATTACTACATTAGAGGCGCTCATTAAATGCAAGTTGTTGTTGTTGTTGTTGATGGCCAGAGCATTGAGCAGAATGATCAAAACAAATGCAACATATGGAGTTAAAATACAGTGAAACCAATGAAAAGCTTTCTACACTGGTGAAGTGTAATAACTCGGTTTTGCTAGGCAGTTCCACGGTACAGTGTCAATTATTTTCATTATTTTTTATACAATATGACGGTAATGGTTTTTGACACCATTGCTGCAAGGCAAAGAAATAGCCCAGTTTGGAAATGGCTTCCTTATGTAAGTGGCTCATTTCCACGGGGAGTCAGCAGTGTTGTCATGTGGGTGTGCTTCCTTCAGAGATAATGAGGGAATCTCTGAGAGACAATGATCTTGCAACATTTGTTCATTTGCAGTTTAACGGCAACAGCCACCTGTGATTTTAAACGTTTCCACGAAAATGTCGGACACAAATTCCGAAAGAACCTACAGCTCGCAGGAGTGAGAATTGTTCTATATGCTAATCCATGCGAGATTGGAGCTTCCTGCAGGGTTAAGAGCGTTAGCTTGAGCACTTGTGCATGTCAAGGACGGTGAAGTGCCAGCCGGGCCATTTCTTTCAGCAGCACTAATGAGAGAGATGTGATTCTCACCCTTCCCAGACTAACCAATTTCAAGTGCCAGTAAGAGAGATGGCACTCGTACTCCTATCAGCAGCACCGTTTCCATAGTTACGTATTATAAATGTTATCAGTTCTTTTTTTCGTTTCAGTTTTTTTCATTTGATGCAGGGATTTTTACTAACTCTCCTTCTTCAGGGTGCCCACAGGCATAAAAGTAATCATAAATTTGAATTCAATAGACTCCAGTAAGTACCAAGTAACAGAGTTAACCACTGTTTAGGACTATCTTCTCATTAATAATTAGAAACGAATAGCTGAGCCTAGCTGTCTACACTACAATATAAAAACAGAAAATGCTGGAAATGTATGATAGGTTGACCAGCATTTGAAAGAGAGAGATTAAGGGGTAGAAATTAGGTCGCGCCCCATTTGGGGCGCAAATATCGTCCGGACGCAAATATTAGCGCCTGGCGCTAATTATCGGCACTGACGGGAAACTTCACTTTTACCGCCCCGGGAGGTGATTGGAGCGCTAAAGCAGGCGCTGCACACCTCTCTTAAGGCGCAAAGGCCGAGCAGTGAGGCGCTAACTCGGAGCGCTGGCGAAGCTCATGTAATGTCAGTCAGCAATGGAACACACACACAATGGCACGGGCCAGTTCTTAAAGGGGATGGTTAATCTTGCTTTCCATCCACATCCTGTTCATTGCTGCCTTGAATCTCGGCCTGGAGAGACTTGCACATCAAATGTGCTGGAAAGAACAATGGAGCGTACCAGGCAAAGAGCTCAGAGTGCAGCTCCCACGGTCTCTGCTAAATCGATACAAGGAATGGCAAATCAAAATGAACCTGCAAAGTGCTGCTCAGTACCCAAAACTCCTTCACACAACGTTGAATCTCTCCAGAGGTCTCTCCCTCTCTCTCTCAGAATGCGTAGTTCAAAAATGCCACCAACAATAAAAGACAGGAAGAGGCCCCCTTTAAATAGCGCCCCCCCAGCCCCACAGCGATTGATAGCATTCCAGTCTTCTGGTCGTTGGAAGCGCCAGGCGGTAAGGCAGGGGGCGCCACTCAATTTCCGCTACGGGGCGCCCCAAGGGCGTTGCACCATGGAATGACGTCACAATCTGCGCGCGCAGGTGGTCGCAGCGGTAAGTTTTAGCGCCGCCGCACAATCTCAAGTTAAGTTCTCGAGCGGCGCAAACATCGCTGCGCCCGGGCGTTAGCGGCTTTGCGCCCCATTAGCGCCCTCTTAAGGCGCTAACGGGTGGCGCAACCAAGTGAATTTTTACCCCTAATGCTTTGGATGACATTTTTCCAGTCTGCTTGCGCCATTTCTAAAGATGAGTCCCACCTTATCTTTCTCTTTCAGATGTTGATCACCCCACCATAGTATCTTTCTCGGTATATCTTTATACACTCTCATTCCACACTCTTTCGCTCTTTCTCTCTACACATTCACTCACTGTCCACAGACCATGCACTCTAAAGATTCTCTCTTGCTCATTTGGGCTGAATTTTCCTCTGTAAGGGAGGCTGCATTCACTAAAGGGAAATACCGGTGGAACTTGCTACTGTGAGGCTGTGAAAGTTTCAGGATGGCTGGCAAGAGAGTGAAGGTGGCCCCCAGGTTCCCTGATGCCTCCCTGGAGGTGCTGCCGTCAGCCGTGAGGTCCAGGAGGGATGTTCTATTCCCCAGAAGTGGGAAGAAGGATCCCAGCACTCTGACCAAGAAAGCATGGCTGGAGCTGGTGCAAAATGTGGGCAGTAGGAGGATCACCCAGAGGACCAGGATCCAGTGCCGAAAAAGATTCACTAACCTCACCAGGTCAGGAAAGGTGAGCACAGCTCCTCCTTTACCTATCTCTTGCAGTGCACCTGCTCACAGTCGCTCACCCCCTCCTCCACCATTCATACCAATCCACACCCCTGCATTATATCCCTCACCACCTGTGAAGGAAATAGCCATATTCCAAGAAATACATCATCCTATAAACAGATTTGATAATATTAAAACATGACAAACTGGGGTTAAAAATCTAAAAGCCTCAACGACACAAGCCGTAAAAAACAGAAATACAGGCTTATGAGATAAGATCAGTTGTTAACACAAAGCTGTGAACATAAGCTTTGAAGTGGGAATTGGTTTGTAAATACAGAGACAAAGCCCCTATTGAAGCAAACCATTGGCGCTTCCAGAATGTCTACAGTTTGGGAGAAACACAATGGAATGACCCAAGTAAAGTGTTATAATCTAACACGTCGAACAGGTGCACAGAACATTAAAAAAACCAAGGGGTAGAAATTAGGTCGCGCCCCATTTGGGGCGCAAATATCGTCCGGACGCAAATATTAGCGCCTGCCGCTAATTATCGGCACTGACAGGAAACTTCACTTTTACCGCCCCGGGAGGTGAGTGGAGCGCTAAAGCAGGCGCTGCACACCTCTCTTAAGGCGCAAAGGGCGAGCAGTGAGGCGTTAACTCGGAGCACTGGCGAAGCTCATGTAATGTCAGTCAGCAATGGAACACACACACAATGGCACGGGCCAGTTCTTAAAGGGGATGGTTAATCTTGCTTTCCATCCACATCCTGTTCATTGCAGCCTTGAATCTCGGCCTGGAGAGACTTGCACATCAAATGTGCTGGAAAGTACAATGGAGAGTACCAGGCAAAGAGCTCAGAGTGCAGCTCCCACAGTCTCTGCTAAATCGATACAAGGAATGGCAAATCAAAATGAACCTGCAAAGTGCTGATCAGTACCCAAAACTCCTTCACACAACGTTGAATCTCTCCAGAAGTCTCTCCCTCTCTCTCTCAGAATGCGTAGTTCAAAAATGCCACCAACAATAAAAGACAGGAAGAGGCCCCCTTTAAATAGCGCCCCCCCCAGCCCCACAGCGATTGATAGCGTTCCAGTCTTCTGGTCGTTGGAAGCGCCAGGCGGTAAGGCAGGGGGCGCCACTCAATTTCTGCTACGGGGCGCCACAAGGGCGTTGCACCATGGAATGACGTCACAATCTGCGCGTGCAGGTGGTCGCAGCGGTAAGTTTTAGCGCCGCCGCCCAATCTCAAGTTAAATTCTCGAGCGGCGCAAACATCGCTGCGCCCGGGCGTTAGCGGCTTTGCGCCCCATTAGCGCCCTCTTAAGGCGCTAACGGGAGGCGCAACCAAGTGAATTTTTACCCCCAAGTGCCTTTGAAAAAATGACATCAAGTAAAAGAAATACCTGCCGTAAAATAGTTTTATGTTAAACTTAGAAACAAAGGACATGATTCTTAATACAACCAATTGAAGTAAATAAGAAATGCAAAAAACACCCGAGATGAAGTGTTTACAAGTTGTAAAAGGTACAAATAGGAAGGCTTTGAAAATATAATATCAATAGATGACACCAAGCAATTACATTGTGTTTGTATTGAAAATGGAATAGTTAGGAGACACGACGTCTGGCTTACAAGTAGTTAAGCGATATTAGAAATTCAATAGAAAGACTTCCTAAGAATGGCATCAAATAGATAAATCAATAATAACCATAAAAATGATAAGTTTTTGAAACACTTAAAGGTAGAGACACAAGTCTGGTTGCAATAGTTGAAACGACAGTAAGAATAGAAAACAATTCAATAGAGAATGACTTGAGACAATTAGCTTACATCCGCAGGAAAACTTCAAAGGATAAACCACCAAAAAAAGATATAAAAATAAGAGCTTTTCAAATGGAAAGTCAGAAGTCACTGGGAAGGCAAGCATTTCTCAACTTCACAGGCATGTTCTGTAAGTTTTTAACTTTGATTCTTGGGTAATCAAGGTATTTGATTTTGGTGGATATTCTGGATTAAGAAATAAGTAGAAGTGTGGAAATGTAACGAAGTTAAGATTTGAGAATAAGGATCTCTGAGAATAAGAAAATGTAAGCTATTTGTATTTTGAACTATTAAAGTCACGATTAACTTATCAGCTGTTAACTGAATGTCGGTTCTTTAATAAATCTATATATTTTTAGAATTGTCTCACAGAGTATTTCTGTATAAACCCGCGAACTCAATTTCTATACACTCAAAGGAGTTGCAGAATTCTGGGGGGTATTCCGGACCCTCATAATATCCGGAAGGTTACAGTCTAGTTAAACTTATTAAAAGTGCTATCCGGAAGACGGTAACATCTTCTAGCTGTTCCTTTCCTTTAGGGAGAGGTAGTCTGACCTTTAGACCCAATTAAGTGTCTTATGGGATTCGGCTATCTCTAACTTTAGTTGAAGGTGAACGTCGGGGAATACGCCTGATCTGGGGTAGCCCGAAAAGGGCTAGGACTAGTAATTATCCCTTCACACCAAGCACAAGGACACACTGTACCACCTCTCTTCCTCACTCTTAACACACACTCACGTCCTGCTTCATCCCTTCACCGCTGTCACTCACACTGATTATCTGCTCTCAATTGTTCAACCTACACCTCCTCTAATCACTCTTTCTCAATTCACACTCAAGCCACTTACTGCAGACTCACGATTTCCCCATTTTCATACCAGCTTTCCCCTCTCACCTTATGCACTACATCCAGAAGCACCACACATCCTCACTAGCCATTCACAACTCTTCCTCTTTTGCAGAAGAGAGTGCACAATAATAGGACTGGTGGAGGAGGATACCAGTTTGTGACTCATACCCAGGCAGAGGAAGAATCACTGGAGATTAGTGGGACATCCAGCGCTACCAGCATTGGAGATGGCGAGGTCGGCAGCTCCACTGAGCAGGTTTCTCGCTTGTTCCCTGTCATCTACCACAAGCAACTGCACCTTCAGCCAACTTCAAGGCCTCAACTAATATGGTCAAACCTTTCATGTGCTCCTATCAAGCTTCTCATTGCCATCCTAACTCCCCA
This sequence comes from Squalus acanthias, assembly GCA_030390025.1. Taxonomy (NCBI): domain Eukaryota; kingdom Metazoa; phylum Chordata; class Chondrichthyes; order Squaliformes; family Squalidae; genus Squalus; species Squalus acanthias. The sequence continues at coordinate 21,846,860 of CM059439.1, forward strand.
TTCCAGGTCCAAGAACAGCCGCTGCCTCTTGTGGAAAAGGCACTTTAGAAGACGACATCACTCCTGAGGATCCAATGTCATGCGTTCCGTCCCTCCCAGGCACCACCGCAGAGATTGGCACTCCGCGTGGTGTTGATAGCAAGGATTGGCACCTGGTGAGTCACACAGCGCGTCAGTAGGAGTGGATAGTGGTGGCAGGGACAGCCCAGGCGATGTTGAGCTGGAGGGCGACGTCCTCTCTAAGCTCTGCTCATCAGGACAGACATGTGGAACTCTGGATCCCAGTTATGAACAAGAAAATGTCTGAGGCACACCAGCAAATGTACGAGCTATTGGCCAGCCTAACAAACACTTTGTCCGCTCTGGCAGGAAGGATGGAGGAGTTCACTTCCAACATGTGTGTGGTGCTGTCACAGGGCATTTCCACTCTGCAATCTACACTGGACTGAGTGGCCATCTCCAGGGACACTGTAGCTGGGCTCTCACAGCAGGAGTCTGTGTCACATTCTCTTGCAGCTTTGATGCGAGCTCAGACGGCTCCCATACAGACTCTGGGCTCCAACGTCTGCTCCACGTTGGAGCAACTACTGGACTGAATAGGTAGGTGGTTTTCAAAGTGTTACTCCCATCTCCTGCTGTCTGCTCTTCCACAGATCAGGAGTGGAGTGATGAACCGCAGCTCCACGGGAGGGAGACTGGCACCACGGGCACAGCAGCTGTTGCCCTCTCTCAGGCTGTCGGCACGTCTGCTCCTTCACCACCCCCTCAACCAATACTCAACATGGAGCCTGACAGCTAGCTGGGCCAGACTGCCCCGGCAGAAGCTAAGGAGCTGCAGTCTGTAGCTGGGCCCTCACGAGCTCGAGCACTTAGAGATCGGTGGCTACAAGCATCTCATGAGTCCCAACATGAGCCACAGCAGCCTATCACCAGCTCTGCTCAAGCCACTGGGGTTGCACCTCATAGAAGTAGTCAAGTCGTCAAACCTTGTGTTAAAAAGAGCACTGTGATTGACACTTGGCTGTTTCATTAATTGATGGTACAGTTTGTTTTGGTGTACATATTAAAACCACCTTCATCTTTGGCACTTTGGTCTGCGCAGCATTTGCAGAGCAGCTTCTGAGTCTGCTTTGTCCTTGATGTGAAACTTGGCTGAATTATTTTAAGGTTACAAAATGCAGGATATAGGGATTAGTGACTGAGTGAGGGGGTCGGGACTGTTAGTGCAAGGAGGATTGGTCTCAGTGAAACTGGGAGAAGCAAGAAGTGTTTGGATGAAGTGCTGAGCTTTTAGTGCAGCCCTTACATCACAGGCTGCTAGGTGGTCCACGTGCCCTTCTTCATGTCCTTTAGCTTGGCTCCTCCTCTTCCTCATCAGTTGAGGACTCCTGTTGCCCTTCCTCCACCTGCAGCTCCAGTCCTCTCTCTTGTGCTATGTTATGAAGGGTGCAATATGCCACATTGATTTGTGAGACTCTGACTGGGGAATATTGCAGGGAGTCCCTGGACCTGCCAAAGCACCTAAATCTTAGCTTGAGGATCCTGATGGCCTGCTCAATGATGTACCTTATGGTGGCATAGCTGTTGTTATATCTGTTCTGCTCAGGAGTGGTAGGGATTTGAAGAGATGTCGTCAGCCATGATAGAAAGAAGTAGTCCTTGTCCCCAAGCAGCCAATCCTCTAAGACTACCCCCAGGTTGGAACAGTGGAGGGGATATTGGGGTGCATTAAAATGAAAACACCATGGCACCTTCCTGGGTAGCGGGCACAGAATTAAATGAACCTGTTCATGTGATCACATACAAGCTAAACATTTATAGAGTTCAATCTCTTCCGGTTGGTAAAAGCTCCTTGCGGGTTGTGAGGTGCCCTGATGGCTACATGTGTCCAGCAGGCAGCAGGTCTTCTTCCAGGAGGCTGCAGAGGTCAGGGATCACCTGCCTGGGCAATCTCAACATCCTGCTCCTCAGACAGGTCCAGGAAGGTGACCCTTGGCCTGTATACCGTGTGAGGTGGGTATGGCCTTCTGTGAGTAGACCCCCACACCTGCTGTCTTCTCGGAGGCCGTTCTGCTGATCCTGCTTCTTCCTTAATCCTCTGCTGCTGCAGCTCTTGCTGCCACTCCTCAATTATTAATTGAGCGAGCATCTACTGCTTTTTGTGGAAGAGAGTTCCGCTCTTCTACCACCCTTTGCATGAAGAATTGTTTCCAAACTTCTCTCCTGAATGGCCTGGCCATGATTTTAAGGTTATGTCCTGTTGTCCTCGACTCCGCCACCAATGGAAAATGTTTCTGTCTATCTACCCTATCAATTCCTTTCAAAATCCTAAAAACCTCAATCAAATCACCCCTTAACATTCTATATTCCAGGGAATACAAGCCTAGTTTCTGTATTCAATCCTCATAATCTAACCCTTGGAGCCCTGGTAACATTCTGGTGAATCTGTGCTGCACTCCTTCCAAGGTCAATATATCCTTTCTAAGGTGTGGTGCCCAGAACTCTACACAGTACTCCAGATGTGGTCTAACCAGGGCTTTGTACAGCTGTAGCAAAACTTCCTCCTATTTCTATTTTAGCCCTCTAGTTATAAAGGATAACATTCTAGTAGCTTTTTTGACTATTTTTTGTACCTGACTACTACATTTTAATGATCTGTGTACATGGACCCCTAAATCTCTTTGGACCTCCACTGTTCCTAGATTTTCACCATTCACCATTTAAATAATACTCGGATCTATCCTTTTTTGGTCCAAAATGGATGACCTCACACTTAACACGTTGAAATCTATCTACCACAGTTTCGCCCACTCACTTAATTTATCAATGTCTTTTTGTAATTTTCTGCTCCCGCCTACACTAGTTACTATACCACCAATCTTTGTATCATTGGCAAACTTAGATATATGGCTCTCTATTGTCTTATCCAAGTCATTAATAAATATAGTGAATAGTTGAGGCCCCAGCACAGATCCTGTAGGACATCACGAGTCACTTCCTTCCAATTCGAGTACATACCCATTATTCCTACTCTTCTTCTTCTACTGCCTAACCAAACTCCTAACCAGATCAATAATTTATAAGAACATAAGAAATAGGAGCAAGGGTAGGCCATTTGGCCCCTTGAGCCTGCTCCGCCATTCAATAAGATCATGGCTGATCTGATCTTGGCCTCAATGCCACTTTCCCGCCCGCTCCCCATAACCCTTGACTCCCCTATAGCTCAAATATATGTCTATCTCTGCCTTGAATATATTCAATGACTCCGCCTCCACAGCTCTCTGGGGTAGAGAATTCCAAAGATACACGACCCTCTGAGAGAAGAAATTCCTCCTCATCTGTTTTAAATGAGCGACCCCTTATCCTGAAACTATGCCCCCTAGTTCTAGATTCCCCCACGAGGGGAAACATCCTCCCTGCATCTACCCTGTCAAGCCTGCTCAGAATCTTATATGTTTCAATAAGATCACTTCTCATTCTTCTAAACTCCAATGAGTATAGGCCCAACCTACTCAACCTTTCTTCATAAGACAACCCCCTTCATCTCAGGAATTAACCTAGTGAACCTTCTCTGAACTGCCTCCAATGCAAGTATATCTCTCCTTAAATAAGGAGACCAAAACTGCACGCAGTACTCTAGGTGTGGTCTCACCAGCGCCCTGTACAGTTGTCTTCAATTCCATGAGCTTTAATTTTAGCTCATAGTCTCTTATGTGGAACCTTATCGAATGCCTTCTGGAATTCCATATAAACTATATCCATAGATATTCCCCTGTCTACTACTTCAGTTACTTCCTCAAAAAATTCAATTAGGTTCGTTAGACATGAGGTTTTGCTACAGCTATACCCTTTAAAAATCCATGTTGGCTCTCTCTAATCAGCTCAAACTTGTCTAAGTGCTCAGTCACTCTGTCCTTAATTATTGATTCCAATAACTTGCCTACAACATCAAAAACAACAACAACAACAACTTGTATTTATATAGCGCCTTTGACGTAGTAAAATGTCCCAAGGCGCTTCACAGGAGTGTCATCAAACAAAATTTGACACCGAGCCACATAAGGAGATATTGGGGCAGATGCTTGGTCATAGAGGTTAAGGAGCATTTTAAAGGAGGAAAGAGAGGTAGTGAGGTGGAGAGATTTAGGGACTTAGGGCCTTGGCAGCTGAAGGCATGACCACCAATGGTGGAGATGTTAAACTAACTAGTCTATAACTTCCTGGTTTCTCTCAACTTTCTTAAATAATGGAGTTACATTTGCAATTTTCCAATCTAAAGGGACAATTCCTGAATCTAGAGAGCTTTGGAAGACTATTGTGAAAGCATCTGCAATTTCCTCACCTACTTCCTTTAAAACTCTGGGCTGGCAACCATCAGGTCCTGGGGATTTGTCAGTCTTTAGTGCCATTATTTGTTCTAATACTGTTTCCTTGCTGACATTAACTCTAGTGAGTTCCAATCCTTGATTCATTCTTAATTTCTCTGGAATGTCAGGCAACATTCCCTTTAATATGCGTGGTCGCGCAGCGCTCCAGGAATCCCGCACAGCTGGCTTTTCAATGCAAAAACCTTTTTCAATTCAAAAACCTTGGCCAAAAAAAATTAAAGGGATCATTGATGTCAGGTATATTATCCTCTTCCTTTATTGTGAAGACTGGCACAAAGTCATTATTCAAAAAGTCTGCCATTTCCTTATTTTCATTTGCAATATTATCCCCATCTGTTTTTAAAGGGCCCACATTACCCTTGACGACTCTTTTTCTTCTAATATAATTGTAAAAACTTTTTGTGTTAATCTTGATATCCCTCGCAAGTTTCTTTTCATAGTCCTCTTTGTAGCTCTTACTATCTTTTTTGTCTTCCTTTGCTGTTCTTTATATCTCTCCCAGTCCCCTGGTAAGTAGAGCTCTTGCCCCATAGCTATTTATACTGGTCCTGTATTCAGCTAAATTCTTTTTTGAACACCTCCCACTGTTCAACTGCAGTTTTACCCCATAACAGATTGGACCAGTTTGCTGTCGTCAGTCTCTGTCTCATCCCATAAAAGTTAGCCGTACCAAAATCTAGAATCTTAGTAACTGCATTAAGTTTTTCCTTTTCAAACCTAATATTGAATTTGATCATATTATGATCATTGTTAGTTAATAATCTAACAGTAAGGGAACATTTATCCAAGTCTGGATCATTATTCATTAGTAAATCTAGTATGGCCTGCCCTCTTGTTCATTCTAGAACAATTTGCTTCAGAAAACAATCTTGAATGCACTCAAAAAATTCATTACTTTCTGACTTGAGCTACTCTGATCCTTCCAATCTATATGAAAATTAAAGTCTCCCATTAAAACTACTTTGCTTTTGCTACAAGCCTCTCTAATCTCTGAATTAATACATTCTGCCACTTCATTGGTGCTATCAGGAGGTCTATAGACAACTCCCATTACAGTTTTAAGTCCTCTCTTATTCCTCAACTCTAACCATAGAGTCTCCGCTGATTGTTTTCCCTTACCTATATCCTCTCTTACTAATGTTGTAATAATATCTTTAATCAATAAGGCTACCCCTCCTCTTCTTCCAGTTTCCCTATACTGTCTAAAGAAATTATAACCTGATCTATTTAACAATTTTTTAATTCATTCATGGGATGTGGGCGTCACTGGCAAGGCCAGATTTTATTGCCCATCTCTAATTGCCCTCGAGAAGGTGGTGGTGAGCCGAGTCTTGAACCGCTGCAGTCCATGAGGTGAAGGTACTCCCACAGTGCTATTAGGGAGGGAATTCCAGGATTTTGACCCAGCAACGATGAAGGAATGGCGATATATTTCCAAGTCAGGATGCTGTGTGACTTTGAGGGGAACTTGCAGGTAGCGGTGTTCCCATGCGCCTGCTGCCCTTGTCTTTCTATGTGGTAGAGGCTGTGGGTTTGGGAGGTGTTGTCAAAGAAGCCTTGGTGAGTTGCTGCACTGCATCTTGTAGATGGTACACACTGCAGCCACGGTGCGCCGGTGGTGGAGGGAGTGAATGTTTAAGGTGGTGGATGGGGTGCCAATCAAGCGGGCTACTTTGTCCTGGATGGTGTCGAGCTTCTTGAGTGTTGTTGGAGCTGCACTCATCCAGGCAAGTGGAGAGTATTAATTAATGATGGTATTAGCACAATAGAGAGGGATGACTTAAGTTCAGGAAACCAGGATGTAGAAGCGGTTTGGGTAGGAATGAGAAATAATAAAGGCAAGAAGTCACTTGTAGGAGTGGTGTACAGGCCCCCTAACAGTAACCACATGGTAGGATGGAGTATAAAGGAAGAAATAATGGGAGCTTGTCAGAAGGGTACAGCAATAATCATGGGGGATTTTAATCTGCATATAGACTGGAAAAATCAGGTGGGCAAAGGTAGCCTAGATGAGGAGTTCATGGAGTGTTTTCGGGATAGTTTCTTACAACAGCACGTTCTGGAGCCAACCAGAGAGCAGGCTATACTAGACCTGGTATTGTGCAACGAGATAGGATTAATTAATCTTCTTCTTAGGCAGTCCCTCGGAACCGAAGATGACTTGCTTCCACATTAAAAATGAGTTCTCAGGTGACTGATGAGTCCAATGCAGGACCTACAGTCTCTGTCACAGGTGGGGCAGACGGTGGTTGAAGGGGCGGGTGGGTGGGGTGCTTGAGTTGACGTGCGCTCCTTCCGCTGTTTGCGCTTGGCTTCCGCTTGCTCCCGGCGAAGAGACGCGAGGTATTCGGCGCCTTCCCGGATGCTTCTCCTCCACTTTGTACGGTCTTGGGCCAGGGATTCCCAGGTGTCGGTGGGGATGTTGCACTTTTTCAAGGAGGCTTTGAGGGTGTCCTTGAAGCATTTCCTCTGCCCACCTGGGGCTCTCTTGCCGTGTCGGGAGTCTTGTATCGGGCATGAGGACGATGTGACCCATCCATCAGAGATGATCGAGCGTGGTCAAAGCTTCGATACTGGGGATGTTGGCCTGAGCGAGAACACTGATGTTGGTGCACCTATCTGCCAATGGATTTGCAGGATCTTGCGGCGGCAGCGTTGGTGGTACCTCTCCAGTGCTGTGAGGTGCCTGCTGTACATGGTCCATGTCTCTGAGGCATACAGGAGGGCGGGTATTACTACTGCTCTGTAGACCATGAGCTTGGTTCCGGGTTTGAGGTCCTGGTCTTCAAACACTCTCTTCCTCAGGCGACCGAAGGCTGCACTGGCACACTGAAGGCGGTGTTGGACTTCGTCATCGACATCTACCCTTGTTGACAGTAGGCTCCCGAGGTACGGAAAGTGGTCCACGGCCTTGTCATGGATTTTGATAATCGGGGGGCAGTACTGTGTTGCGGGGGCAGGTTGGTAGAGGACCTTTGTCTTATGGATGTTTAGTGTAAGGCCCATGCTCTCGTACGCTTCGGTGAAGGTGTTAACGGTGGTTTGGAGTTCGACCTCCGAGTGTGCGCAGACGCAAGCGTCGTCTGCATACTGTAATTCGACGACAGAGGAAGGGACAACCTTGGATCTGGACTGGAGGCGACGGAGGTTGAACAGTTTCCAGTTTGTTCTGTAAATTAGCTCCACTCCAGCGGGGAGCTTACTGAGGGTGAGATGGAGCATTGCAGCAAGGAAGATCGAGAAGAGCGTTGGTGCGATGACACAGCCTTGCTTGACCCCGGTTCGTACGTGAATTGGGTCTGTGGTGGAACCATTGGTCAGGATCACGGCTTGCATGTTGTCGTGAAGCAGGCGGAGGATGGTGACAAACTTTTGAGGGCAGCCGAATTTGAGGAGGACACTCCATAATCCCTCACGGTTGACAGTGTCAAAGGCCTTTGTGAGGTCAAAGAAGGCCATGTCCAGCGGTTGGCGCTGTTCCCTGCATTTCTCTTGTAATTGAAGCATGGTGAAGATCATGTCCATTGTGCCCCTTAGTGGGTGGAATCCACATTGCGACTCTGGGAGGAGCTCTTCAGCCACTGGGAGAAGGCGATTGAGGAGGATTCTTGCGATGACTTTCCCTGTGGCAGACAGCAGGGAAACTCCTCTGTAATTACGGCAATCGGACTTGTCACCTTTCTTGAAGACGGTCTCATTTACGGCATCTCTGAGATCCCCTAGCATGCTCTCCTTCTTCCAGATAAGAGAAATGAGTTCATGAATTCACGCCAGTAGTGCTTCTCCGCCATGCTTTAGCGCCTCGGCAGTGATTCCATCTGCTCCTGAGGCCTTGTTGTTCTTCAGTTGTCGGATGGCCTTTTCAACCTCATGCCAGGCTGGGGTTGTGCTGAGATGGTGGCGGGTAGCATGCTAAGGGATGGAGTTGAGGACACTCGCGTCGAAGACAGAGTCTCGGTTAAGGAGATCTTCGAAGTGCTCCTTCCAGCGGGCACTGACTGCCTCTCTGTCCTTGATGAGTACCTCTCCGTTCTTGGCCTGCAGTGGGGTAGGACCTTGGGTGCTTGGGCCGTAGGCGGTCTTGACTGCGCTAAAGAATCCACGCACATCGTGGTTGTCGGCTAGCTGCTGGATCTCCTGCGCTTTCTCCACCCACCATCTGTTCTTTAGGTCACCAGTTTTTTGTTGGACCTTGGCCTTCAGGCGTCTGTAGAGCTGCTTTCTTGCTCTCTAGTTGTGTTGCTGTTTCCAGATCAGGAATGCCTTGCGCTTGCGGCTTCTTAGCTCCTGGATCTCCTGGTCATTCTCGTCGAACCAGTCTTGGTGTTTCTTGGTCGAGTGACTCTTCACAGGTGCTGATTATGGAGGCCTTGAGTGCAGACCAGGCACTGTGGACACTCTGTGTCTCTGCATCACTGGGAGTCATCAGGTTGTTTGTGAGGCGCAGGCTGAATAGGGCTTTCTTGGCGGGGTCTTTGAGTGCTCCAGTGTTGATTTTCCTGTGGCATTGTTTCTGTTGCCGCCGCTGTTTTGGGGCTACATTGATGGAGATGACAGAGCGGATTAGGCGGTGGTCTGTCCAGCAGTCGTCAGCTCCTGTCATGGCGCGGGTGATGCGGATGTCCTTGCGGTCCCTCGCTCGGACGATGACGTAGTCCAGCAGATGCCAGTGCTTGGAGCGAGGGTGCTGCCATGAAGCCTTGTACTTGTCTCTCTGCCGGAACAAGGTGTTGGTTATGACAAGGCCATGTTCTAAGCATTTCGTCAGGAGGAGGGTACCGTTGGAGTTGGCTTTCCCTACCCCCTCTCTGCCGATCACACCTCCCCAGAGGTCTGTGTCCTTTCCAACTCTGGCGTTAAAGTCGCCAAGGAGGATCAGCTTGTCGCCTGTTGGGACTCGGGACACGGACTGTTCGAGGCTGGAGTAGAATTCCTCTTTGGTCTCGTCTGTGGCTTCCAGTGTTGGGGCATACGCACTGATGACCGTAGTGCACTGGTTCTGGGCTAGGGTGAGCCGAAGAGTCATGAGGCGTTCATTTATACCGCTAGGGGAGTCTCTGAGATGCCCAACTAGTTCATTTTTTATGGCGAAGCCTACCCCATGGAGGCGGCGTTCTTCTTCAGGTTTGCCTTTCCAGAAGAAGGCGTAGCCACCGCCTTGCTTCTTGAGCTGGCCTTCCCCTGCCTGCCGGGTCTCGCTTAGGGCGGCGATGTCAATGTCGAAACGTCTGAGCTCCCGGGCAACGACAGCAGTACGGCGTTCCGGTCTGTCACTGTTGGGGTTCTCCATGAGGGTCCTGACGTTCCAGGTCCTGAACTTTATTTTAAAGGGTGGAAGATGCCTGTGCGTGAATTCTTTTAACGTGGGGTGGCCGTTGCACACCAGCTACCACACGGGCTTGACAGAGCAAGGTCTTGGTCCAATGGCAAGGGGATCCAAGACGATTGGAGACCAGGCTCTGCTACAACGGCCTAGCACACACACAAAAACATACTCCTACTGTCCTCCTCCCTTTATTACATTTATTACACACAACCACTCTGTGCAACACGCTCCAGTCCAGAACCCAATGTGCAGGGAAGGATTCATATGCAGCCCTCAACTGGAGTCCGTCTAAGCTGGATAGGAGATGGAATGCCAGGGCGAGTCTGGAATGGCGAGGGGATTAATTAATGACCTCATAGTGAAGGCGCCCCTAGGTAGCAGCGATCATAATATGATTGAATTTTACATTCAGTTTGAGAGAGAGAAGAGTGGGTCCAAGACTAGTATTTTAAACTTAAATAAGGGCAATTATGAGGGCATGAAAGCAGAGCTAGCTAAAGTGAACTGGCAAAGTAGGTTAAGGGATAGGTCAATAGAGTTGCAGTGGCAGACATTCAAGGGGATATTTCAAAATACACAGAATATATACATTCCAACAAGAAAGAAAAATTCCAAGGGGAGGACCCACCATCTGTGGTTAACTAAAAAAGTTAAAGATAGTATCAAACTTAAAGAAAAAGCATATAATTGCTCAAAGATGGGTGGCAGGTCAGAAGATTGGACAGAATATAAAAAACAGCAAAGAATGACTAAAAGATTAATAAGGAGAGAAAAATTAGAGTACGAGAGAAAGCTAGCTAGAAATATAAAAACAGATAGTAAGAGTTTCTATAGATATTTTAAAAAGAAAAGAGTTAACAAAGTGAGCGTTGGTCCTATAAAAAGTGAGTCTGGGGAATTAATAATGGAAAATAAGGAGATGGCAGTTGAATTGAACAGGTATTTTGCATCGGTCTTCACTATAGAGGATACAAGTCACATCCCAGAAATAGCTGTAAATCAGGAAATGGAAGGGAGGGAGGAACTCGAGAAAATTACAATCACCAGGGAAGTGGAACTGAGCAAATTGTTGGAGCTGCGGGCTGACAAGTCCTCGAGTCCTGATGGACTTCATCCTAGGGTCTTAAAAGAAGTGGCTAGTGAGACAGTTGATGCGTTGGTTTTAATTTTCCAAAATTCTCTAGATTCGGGGAAGGTTCCATTAGATTGGCAAATAGCGAATGTAACTCCTTTATTCAAAAAGGGAGGGAGACAGAAAGCAGGAAACTACAGGCCAGTTAGCTTAACATCTGTCATAGGGAAGATGTTAGAAGCTATTATTAAAGACGTTATAGCAGGGCATTTAGAAAAGTTCAAAGTAATCAGGCAGAGTCAACATGGTTTTGTGCAAGGGAAATCATGTTTAACCAATTTATTGGAGTTCTTTGAGGAAGTAACATGTGCTGTGGATAAAGGGGAATGGTGGATGTACTGTACTTAGATTTCCAGAAGGCATTTGATAAGGTGCCACATCAAAGGTTATTGCAGAAAATAAAAGCTCATGGTGTAGGGGGTAACATATTGGCATGGATAGAAGATTGGCTAGCTAACAGGAAACAGAGAGTAGGCATAAATGGGTCATTTTCTGATTGGCAAGATGTAACGAGTGGTGTGCCACAGGGATCAGTGCTGGGGCCTCAACTTTTTACAATTTATATAAATGACTTGGATGAAGGGACCGAAGGTATGGTTGCTAAATTTGCTGATGACACAAAGATAGGTAGGAAAGTAAATTGTGAAGAGGACATAAGGAGGCTACAAAGGGATATAGATAAGTTAAGTGAGTGGGCAAAGTTCTGGCAAATGGAGTACAATGTGAGAAAATGTGAAGTTGCCCATTTTGGCAGGAAGAATAAAAAAGAAGCTTATTATCTAAATGGTGAGAGATTGCAGAGCTCTGAGATGCAGAGGGATCTGGGTGTGCTCGTGCATGAATCACAAAAGGCTACTATGCAGGTACAGCAAGTAATTAGGAAAGCTAATAGAATGTTATCGTTTATTGCGAGGGGAATTGAATACAAAAGTAGGGAGCTTATGCTTCAGTTATACCACATCAGTGAGACCACATGTGGAGTACTGTGTACAGTATTGATCTCCTTATTTAAGGAAGGATGTAAATGCGTTGGAAGCAGTTCAGAGAAGGTTTACTGGACTAATACCTGGAATGGGCAGGTTGTCTTATGAGGAAAGGTTGGACAGGCTAGGCTTGTACCCGCTGGAGTTTAGAAGAATAAGAGGTGACTTGATTGAAACATATAAGATCCTGAGGGGTCTGAACAGGGTGGATGTGGAGAGGATGTTTCCTCTTGTGGGAGAATCTAGAACTAGGGGTCACTGTTTAAAAATAAGGGGTCGCCCATTTAAGACAGCGATGTGGAGAAATTTTTTCTCACAGAGGGTCGTGAGTCTTTGGAACTCTCTACCTCAGAGGGTGGTGGAAGCAGAGTCTTTGAATATTTTTAACGCAGAGGTAGATAGATTCTTGGTAAGCAAGGGGGTGAAAAGTTATCGGGGGTAGGCGGGAATGTGGAGTAATTGGATCAGCCATGATCTTATTGAATGTTGGAGCAGGCTCGAGGTTGCCGAGTGGCCTACTCCTGCTCCTAATTCGTATGTTCATATTCCATCACACTCCTTACTTGTGCCTTGTAGATGGTGGAAAGGCTTTGGGGAGTCTGGAGGTGAGACACTCGCCGCAGAATACCCAGCCTCTGACCTGCTCTTATTTATGTGGCTGTATTTATGTGGCAGGTCCAGTAAAGTTTCTGGTCACTGGTGACCCCATGGCAATGCTCCCTCTAATTTTTTTTTTGGGTGCGCGACCCCTTTATCGAGCTGCGCAGCCCATTCAAATTTCTGCGCATGTGTGATTTTTCCATTGTGAAGCTGGCAAGCGGTCTGTACGGGACCTACTCTTCTTCTTCGGCAGTCCCTCAGAACCGAGGATGACTTGCTTCCACATTAAAAATGAGTTCTCAGGTGACTGATGAGTCCAATGCGGGACCTACAGTCTCTGTCACAGGTGGGGCAGACGGTGGTTGAAGGGGCGGGTGGGTGGGGTGCTTGGGTTGACGTGCGCTCCTTGCGCTGCCTGCGCTTGGCTTCCGCTTGCTCCCGGCGAAGAGACTCTAGGTATTCGGCGCCTTCCCGGATGCTTCTCCTCCACTTTGTACGGTCTTGGGCCAGGGATTCCCAGGTGTCGGTGGGGATGTTGCACTTTTTCAAGGAGGCTTTGAGGGTGTCCTTGAAGCGTTTCCTCTGCCCACCTGGGGCTCTCTTGCCGTGCCGGAGCTCCGAGTAGAGCACTTGTTTTGGGAGTCTTGTATCGGGCATGTGGACAATGTGACCCGTCCATCGGAGCTGATCGAGCGTGGTCAAACCTTCGTTGCTGGGATGTTGGCCTGAGTGAGAACACTGACGTTGGTGCGCCTATCCTGCCAATGGATTTGCAGGATCTTGCGGAGGCAGCGTTGGTGGTACCTCTCCAGTGCTTTGAGGTGCCTGCTGTACATGGTCCATGTCTCTGAGGCATACAGCAGGGTGGTATCACTGCTGCTCTGTAGACCATGAGCTTAGTGCCAGGGTTTGAGGTCCTGGTCTTCAAACACTCTCTTCCTCAGGCGACCTACAGAGCGCTGTGTGGCCACGCGGCCGCGCAACTTAACAGGAACATTGCCCCCAGATGTTGATGGTGGGGGATTTGGTGATGGTAATGCCGTTGAATGTCAAGGGGAGGTGGCTGGACTCTTTCTTGTTGGAGATAGTCATTACCTGGCACTTGTGTGGCGCGAATGTTACTTGCCACTTACAAGCCTGAATGTTGTCTAGGTCTTGCTGCCAGTCTGAATCATGACCAGCTTGCAGCCATGTCTCTGTAGTGGCCACCATGTCATACTCTATAAGCTGTCAATTTATTCACTGAATCTCACTAAGTTTAGCTCTTATACTCCATGTGTAAGTACATAAAACTCTTATTTGGGCAAGAGACCCTAATCTGTCCTTCTGTCCTGATGCTGCCTTTCTCACACCGTTTAACTTAACACGTTTCTTATTTATCACTCTTCAGTTATTTTAGTGATCCCTTCACCTGGAATATCTATATCACTGTTTGTAACCCGAATTCTGCTCATCTCTTTTTTTATCTTTAAACTATCCTTCTTATTATTGTCTCTGACTGAGCCCTCCTCCACCCCCCCACCCCCCATTTATTCATTTAAAGTCCTTTTTGCACCCTATTTATCCTTTCCGCTAGGACCTTGGTCCCAGCCTGGTTGAGGTGCAGCCTGTCCCAAATGTACAGCTCCCTCCTGTCCCAGTACTGGTGCCTGTGTCCCATGAAATGGATCCCCTGCTTCTCACACCACTCCTTTACCCACCTATTCACCTTTCTGATCGGTTTGTCCCTATGCCAATTAGCACGTGGCTCGGGTAAGAATCCTGAGATTACCACCCTTCAGGGCCTGTTTTTTTAATTTAGCTTCTAACTTCTGATACTCCCTCAAAATAACCTTCTTCCTTTTCTTCCCTATGTCATTGGTTCTGTCATGGACCACGACAACTCGATCTTCCATCTCCCTTTCCAAATTCCTTTCCAGCCACATTGAGACATCCCTTAACTTGGCACCAGGTTGGCAACACACCCTCCGGGGCTCTCAATCATGGCTGCAGAGGATGCTATCTATCCCCCTAATTATTGAATCCCCTATACCTAGTGCATTTCCATTTTGCTCCTCTCACCTTTGGACAACCTCCTGCACCACAGTACCTAGGTCAACATTGTGCCTGTTGGACAGGTCCAGTGTCTGCGGGACCTCCTGCTCTATCTCCTCTCGGTTCCCCCTACCCTGCTGACTGACAATCACACTCTCCCCTTCCTGCACCTGTGCTTTCCTCCGAGATGTGACTGTACTCTGGAGAAAACTATCCAGAAATTCCTCCCCTCTCTTATGTGTCGGAGTGTCTCTAACCGCACTCCAACTCAAGGACTTTGAGCCGGAGTGACTGAAGCCAGAGACTTTTCCTGCAAATGTGGGAATCCGGGACAGTCTCACTGTCCACAAACTCCCACATATCACAGTCCCAGCACACAGTCTGCACTGCCATTTCTAGCTTTTATTTATTTATTAGTAATAATTTAATTCTAGATACAATAGGATTACTTGAGATTATATTTAGTAGATGGATTTAGCTCAATTTCAGGTTAATTAGTAACTAATTATTCTTGTTTTTAGTTTATTCACTTCTTTATTTTAGTATCCCCTAACCTCGCATTTATTATTTATGAATACCAGATTTTTATTTAATGCAATTCGGATCCTTTTAATGTTGATATCCTGTATTTAGTTAACTTTAATTTTATCCCGAGATCTAATTAATTACTCTGATTATTTATTTATATATTTGCTTATCTATTATTGCCCCTTGGTTTAAATTACTTAGCACCTCCTTCTCCCTCTGCACCGAATTCCCACTCTCACCAAATTCCTGTCGCCACTCTGTTTAGCAGATCCTCCCAACTCTATGCGCACAGCTCTCACAATAGCTCTCACAGCTCTCAAAATACACAATAACAATAAACTCACAGCCCAAAATGACCAGTCACATCACCTGCAACTAATCTGAGTTGGTGCAGGTCGTGGGCCCTTTAAATTCAGCAGCCTGTCGAGTGGAGGGTCAATCCCACCTGGGTTTCCCTGGTGGGCTTGCTGATGGACGGGACTTCCGTGTTCTGCAGGATGAAATTACATTGGGGTCGTAATTGCATGGCAGGACCCCGATTGACATAATATTCAGGAGGCTCCTGACTGTCTGCAGCGGGAGCCTCGTCCCTCAAGAAACTCGTCGCCATTAAAATGCGGCCGGACAGGAACGGAGCTACTTGAGGCCGCTAAGTACACTCGGCCCGTTTTAACCCCTTGCTCGCCCCATTCCTGCCCAGTAGTGGGGGTTAAAATCAGGGCCGTTGTTTCTTTCCTTACATTCGCTTCATACTTTCTTTTTCTCAATACCTTCTGAGATTTTTCTTTGAGGAACAAACCACTAGAGGAAGAGAAACAACAAGCCTCAGATAATCAGGTGTAACAAGGCAAAGAAAGTAAAGATGAAGGATGTGAAATGGATTACAAACTGAAACAGCAGCTGCAGATCTCATGTGATTCTCTACAGAAACCAATTGACTGCTGCACAGGAAACACTTTCTTTCTGCATTGCGTTTCATTCTTTTCTATTTTTCTTCTAATCCCAACAGAACTAAAATCCAAACTTGTCAGGATAAAAAAGAACTTTGGCTTAATTCAAACTGGCTCTCGCATTATTCATCTGCTCACACCTTGCGTTGCTCTGAATCTGAACAAATGATTTAGACCAGGATTTGCCACTTGCTATCGACCTTTGCACCAGCACCTTTGCACTTCGATTGGCTGCCTGTTGCTAGCACGCTGTGCTGATATAAGTGCACTAGCTTGCTGTGCTACTAAACCCATTATTCTGGCAGGCTGAACTGACTTATAGAAATGGTGTGGAACATTTAGTGGCAATGAGTAGTGGAGATGCAGTGAAATGAAATGTGAATCCACAATGTCCAGAACTCCACCATTCGTATAATACTTGAGATTCTTTGGCCTAGAAATTGGTTTGCCCCCGAAAACAGGCAAGGGGATTGCAATGCACAATCAACACACGCCCATTCAGAAGAATGCAGGTAGCACGTGAACTTCGTGTTGCCTGTTGATTAGCATGATTGTGGCGCTCAGCCCAGCGCTGAACGCGCTGCTGAGTGGCTGAACGCTCAGCAGGGGGCCCAACTTCGTGCGAGGCTAGCACTAATTAAAGCTAGCCTGCACTACTTAAAGGCAGTCTGCACCTCTTAAAGGGGAGGCGCATTCTGCCTGCAGCAGCTCATTGAACTGGTTAGGGAAGTCAGTGAACAACAATTAATGATGGCACAACAGGGGAGGCAGCGTGCACCAAGTTTCTCGGATGCAGCACTGGAGGCCTTGGTGCAAGAGCTAGATGGGAGGAGTGAGGTCCTCTTTCCATAGGGGGCCAGGAGGCCCTCCACACAATAGTGTAAAGTGCAATGGGAACAGATAGCCGTTGTGGTGAATGCCAGCATGTGGATGTGGACGCAGTGCAAGAAGAAGTTTAATAACCTCACACGAGTGGTCAAGGTCAGTGAATTCATCTTCAAATACAATTAATCCCACCATCTGCACTACAAGCCTCACACACTGCTCAATCCACCACATCCCCATCACTCACCTACCAACAATCTCTACCAAACATGACTCAAACCTCACATTCACCTTACCCTCACACAATTACCTCTGCTGTAACCCTCACAACCACATCTCACAGCTTGCACACACTGTCAGCTATTCAACCACGACAGTCATATCACCCAAATATTTTGCACCACACTCACTGACATACTTGCCCCTCTCTTGCAGGAAAAGGTTGCTTACAACTGGCGCTACCAGCACCTAACCGGCAGGGAACAGGCGTGCCTGCATAGCCTCACCCCCATGGAGGAGATGGTGTTGGCCATTCTTGGGCGGGGCATCGCTGAGCCTGTACCCAGCAGTGGGGCTGAAAGAATACAAGATGCTGGTATCCTCATACGTAATCCTCCTTCTCATATCCCACTTCCCCCTCATCCCACAATTTCTTCTGATTTACAAGCTGCACATGGTGTAAGCATGCACCTCTTGCTTTTCCCCCACTCCCCTCACCACAATCCTACCCTTGTGCCTTCCTCATTTCAGACACCCAAGAAATCCAACCTGCCAATAAGTGCTGCAAGAAGAAGAGGGAGAGGAGAGTGATAAAGAAGAAACACTTGATACGACACTCACAGCCACCAGCTCAGAAGCTGGCACTGCATGGTTTTTAGAGGGTAGCAAAGAGGCGGGATCTGCACGCGGTGAGTCACTGGGCACGAGTGGCCTGCAGCCAGGGAAGGGGGAAAGGGTAGTGTAGGCGCCAGCTCCCCGGAGGACGAGGATGTGTAGAATTCGCAAAATTATCGCGATTTTATAAAATAAGAAGGAGACATAAAGTTTCGTACAAACAGCTTTATTTCAGCAGAATGCTGTCAGGTTTTCAAAGCGGACACAAACAGCCTGCAAAATGGCCGCCACGCCTCGTGGCAGAACGTTCTAGACTTTCAATGAGCAGACAAGATGGCGTTCCAATAAACATTTGTGCAAGATCGTACAGGACTCAGCACATTTGAGATAATTCACAAGACATGATGGGTTTGCATTTTATACATAAATACTAGAATCGGTCTCCCAGGTGCGAATAAGGGCTATTGTACCGAGCGATCAAGAACCCATCCAAAGACATTAATATGCAAAATCTCCACGACTCTACGATGAGAGAGCCGTTTGCGGGTAGTTACAGAAAGCATTTGGAAGCCCCAAAACCCCTCCAGGGAGAATACTGGCCGGTTCCACAATGGGAGAAGTATTAACGGGTACTCAGACAGTTACAAGTATCACCGAAACCCATTAAAAACGGAGATCACCCTATACAAGAAGTTTGAGCGCCAAAACCCTGACAAAGGATAGACATTAAGATTGGGCGGGAAAAGAGGAATTACAGCACTATAACTGTAAGGTACAGCCGTCCATCTGTCTCTTGTTTCTCTTGTTTCTCTTGCCTCTTGCTCTTGTTGCTCTTGTCTCTTGCCGCCTGCCTCTTGCTGCTCTTGCTGTTTTGACTCGCTGGAAGACTATTGAACTTTTATTCTCTTGCCTGACGGCTCTGGACTCTGATCCGCTAGGATCAACCTCGTGGCTTGCCGCGAAGATCTGTGTAGAACTGGGCTGTGAGGCCTTGAAACGGGCACACCATCCCGAGAAGTCGGTAAACGGTGTTGGAACCGAAGCCCCGAGAGGAGATGAGATGAGATGAGAAGAGAAAAAGATGACAATACGTATCGCCACGGTCAGTAAGCCCCGACCGCGCCTGTAAGTCGAATAAACACTTTCCTTGCCCAGGAAGACCATTTTTTGAATTTTACAAACTGGTGAGGGCACAGGAAGACTCTTCTTTGAGTAGTATCGGAACTCCGAGGACAACACAGATCTTCATGACAGCAGACGGTCCAGCCTGCTAGCCGGAGCAGAAGCGAGTAAACAAGTGGGGTACAGAGACCCCTGATCAACACGTGGATAGTCAGGTGCTGCGGTAAAAACATCCGAGCAGAGTTTCGGAATTCTCCGAGTTATCACGAGTGGTGAGCATGAGTCTCGATCCTACAAATCTAGTTTAGGACAGGTATTGATAGGGGAGGGTTTAAGTTTTAAGGATAATTGTAATGTGTGCCCCCTTTTACGATGTGTCATGCGCTCCTCGTTTCCCTAAAATTAGTTACATAACTGTGTGTAAGATTGTACTGTCATTAATCTGTGCTTATGACATGTATCTCGTAATCTTGAATAATATGCAATAAAGATTTTCCATTTCGCACTATTCAACCGGGTCTACCTGAGTTTTCTCTGCATTATTGCTCTCGCACCTAAGTCCAGTGTCAGAACCGTAAGGGCGAGTGGGTCGAACCACTCACAGGTGTCTAGTGTTACCAGGCTGGCTGGAGACCAGAACAGGCAACAAGGCCTAACCTCGCACTAGCACCCAGGCTAAGCACAGAGCCGCAGGTCACCCCTTACAGATGCACACGGGTTTTGCTGCAGAGGATTCGGATGAGGACTTCGATAGAGCGGCCTACAGAAGAATGCCGATGGGTATGCACAATGAAATGCTTGGTGCACTGGTAGACCTGTCAGAAAGCCTGAGTGCAATGTCAAGGAGAATGGAGGGGTCCGGCACCAACCTTGCACAGGGCTTTGCGCAGAGCGTGGAGTCCATCCTTTCCAGCGTGGAAAGGGTGGGCAGATCCATTAGCGCACTTGTGGACCCAACCATCATGCAGCGTCTGATGGCCGATGTCTCAGCTTCCATTGCAGCACAAGCAGAAGCCACCCAACGTCCGAGTGCTGCAGTGGAAGCTCAGACTGCTCTCATGTAGGTTCAGCTTGCTGCCACGCAAGCTCAGACTGCTGGCACCATGGCTGCGTTTACCAATGTGGGAATGGGCTTACTGGGTGTCACAGCAGTCCAGCAATCTGTTCTCCAACAGATGGCTAGGAATGCTGAGGCGCCACCCCAGGCAGATGACAGTATTCATCCTCCCACCCCTGCCACTCCGCCAGTGCCCTTGCTGTTGCCTGTCAGCCAGCCAGCCCAGACTGCTGCCGCCCATGTCGAGGTGGTGCAGTCCGCAGCCAGACCTTCTAGGCCCAGAGGTGCTTGAGGTCATCCTGCAAGGTCATCTACATCTCCCCCACTGAAAGTCAGCAGCCTTCCACCAGCCATGCTGCAGCCACTGGGGCAGCACTTTGTAAGAGCACTAGGACAGGCAAAGGCACACTGAAGACAGGCACTAAGGGAATGAACAAGCGTGATTAGTTGACTTTGTTACATAATATTGATGGATTGATGTATAAAGTTAGATTGGAATGTTTCTTTTGTGGTGGCTTTTGTGGTAACACAATACAGCTTCCTGTGACTTGAACTTTATTACATCACTTCCTGTGATTAGTCCAGGATAAATACTGGGCTGCTCAGTTGGATCCTGGAGAGGCATAGAGTAAGACCTCTTTTGTATGTAGCACCTTTTTAGTTGATTAAAGCTTACTTTAAGTTCACCACGCGTAAGGCTCATTCTTACGACAAGTTAATCAACTTTGAAAAACTTCGCACTCAAACTTTTTGGACGAACTCGGAACTAAGGATCCAGGGAATCACCCATCATGGAAAACATCCTTAAACCATCGCGTCTTGACTTGGACCCAAACACCCCAGCAGCCGGTAAGGTGTGGAAACACTGGTATCGCACGTTTGACAATTTTCTCGAATATTGCAAGGCTGATGATGACTCAAAATTGCGGATACTCATCAACTGTGTCACCCCGAATGTATTTCAGTATGTCGAGGAATGGGGCAGTTACGAGGAGGCAATTCGGACGCTTAAAAGACTATATACTAAGACACCGAATGAGGTCTATGCCAGACATCTACTAGCTACAGCCCAACAAGGGCCGGAGGAATCCATTGATAAATTCCTCCAAGAGCTTCGCAGACTTAGTATGGACTGTAACTTTCAGGCGGCCTCCGCTGAGCTGTACCGTGAAGAAATGATCCGTGATGCTTTCATCTGCGGGCTTGCCTCCCCATTTATACGCCAGCGTCTACTGGAAAGTAAGACACTTGAGCTTCAGAGAGCTTATGACATGGCTTGCTCTCTAGATCTGGCAAAAAGAAATGCAGACCTTTATACAGTGCCCAGACCTCGGTCTGCTGCCTTAACTACAGTCAGGCAATTTAAGAGGCCACAGGTGAACTCTATTAGGGAGGACTTTATCCCTGACGATCAATCTGATGACTTCACTGATGAAGAGGATGATGACCCCACTGTGGCAGCCTCTTGGCAATCTAAGAAATGCTTCTTTTGTGGTGATGAGTTTCACCCTCGGAAATTCTGCCCTGCTCGCAATGCGTTTTGCAGTCATTGCAACAAAAAGGGTCATTTTGCAAAGGTTTGCCTATCAAGAGCCTCTACGAGGGCTTATCAAGCTAAGTCCTACCGAACTGCCCCGGTAAGGGCCTATCAAGATGTTCCGGCTAAAATCTATCGTGCTTCCTCTCGGGTTTTCTCTCGAAGAAACACACCTAGAGTTTCAGCCACTCTTTGTGCAACGACACCAATTACAGCTGCTTGTCCTCAGAACCTATTCCATGCAGCTACAAAAGCATCAATTAATGGACATACTTTAGATGCCTTAATTGACTCAGGTAGCACTGATAGTTTCATTAGGGAACAGATTGTTGCAGAGTTAAAGCTACATGTTTTCCCATCGGACCAGGCAATTGCGATGGCTCAGTCATCACTTAATACCAGAATCTCTGGCTTTTGTATGGTTGAAATAACACTTAATGGTCACAGGTATCCCTCCACCCGGCTTTCGGTGCTCAAGGACTTATGTAGTGATCTTATCTTAGGGCTAGATTTTCAAAAGCAGCATAAGAAGCTCACCATTGAGTTCGGCGGATCCAAACCTGAACTCACTATTTCTAATATACGACCTCGATTACCGTTCTGTGCATTGTCAGCAGCTTCACTGGATGAACCCTCACTGTTTACCAGTATCCCTCCTCGATGCAAACCGATTATAACAAAGTCACGACGTTTCAGTCAGGAAGACCAGTCTTTTATTGCGGCTGAGATTTCTCGGCTTTTAGCAGAGGATATCATCGAGCCTTGTTCGTCGCCATGGCGCGCCCAGGTCGTTATTGTTAAGAACCCTCTACAACCTCACAAGAAACGGCTGTGCATTGACTATTCACAGACCATCAATCAATATACGGACTTGGACGCATACCCATTGCCGCGCATCGATGATATGGTTAATAAACTGGCTGAGTACACGGTGTTCTCAACATATGATCTGAAAAGTGCCTATCATCAGGTACCCTTGAAGGTCTCAGACAAGCAGTATACGGCCTTTGAAGCCAATGGACGGCTGTATCAATTTCGTCGCCTCCCCTTTGGGGTCACTAATGGAGTGGCTGTCTTCCAGCGAGCAATGGATGACCTGGTCAAACAGGAAGACTTAAAGGATACGTTTCCTTATCTGGACAATATTACTGTCGCAGGTCGCAATCAGCGGGAACATGACGCCAATCTCCAACGATTTTGGGATGCACTCCAGCACCGTAATTTGACATTAAATGCGGCTAAATCCATTGAGTCACAACCAACCATCAACATCCTTGGCTATTGTGTGGGCAATGGCATCATTAAACCTGACCCTGAAAGGCTTCGCCCACTCCAAGAACTCCCGCCACCTAAGAATCCGGCCTCCTTGCGCCGGGCCCTCGGCCTGTTTGCATACTATGCTAAATGGATTCCTAACTTCTCGGACCGAATCCAACCTCTACTGAAGGCCAGCACATTCCCACTAGACACAGCGGCTGTTGCAGCCTTTAACCTCCTGAAAAAACAGTTGGAGAAAGCGGCTCTTCACTCCATCGATGAGAGTCTTCCTTTTGTTGTTGAGTGTGATGCCTCGGAGGTGGCGATCTCGGCCACTCTGAATCAGGAAGGTCGTCCGGTGGCATTTTTGTCCAGGACTTTTCAAGGGGCTGAGCTACATTATCCTCCAGTCGAGAAAGAAGCTACAGCCATCATAGAGGCAGTACGGAAGTGGACTCATCTCCTAGCTCGCCAGCACTTTACCTTAATCACGGACCAGCGATCGGTCGCCTTCATGCTCGATAATCGAAAACGAACCAAAATTAAAAATAATAAAATCCAGCTTTGGCGGCTGGAATTGGCCTCTTTTGGTTACACCATCCACTATCGACCTGGTAAGGAGAATGTGGCTCCGGATACCCTCACACGAGCATTCTGCTCCGCCATGGCACCCTCTACGCTCGTAGACATCCATGATGGGTTGTGTCATCCGGGCGTTACTCGCATGCTACACTTCGTGCGGTCCCGAAATCTCCCATTCTCTACCGGGGATGTAAAGAAGATGTGCTCGGACTGCAGAGTCTGTGCGGAATTGAAACCTTAGTTTATCCGCCCCTCGGGTGGTATACTCATACATGCGACCCAGCCAATGCAACGGCTTAGCATCGATTTTAAGGGGCCGTTGCCCTCTTCAACTCGCAACACTTATCTATTGACCATGGTCGATGAGTATTCCCGTTTTCCGTTTGCCTTTCCCTGCCCCAATATGCTGACGACCACGGTTATCAGCTGCTTTGAGCAGGTATTTGCTTTCTGTGGCATGGCATCCTATGTTCATTCAGATCGGGGCCCTTCTTTTATGTCAGGAGAACTCAAGGCCTATCTCTCGGAACGGGGTATTGCTGCCAGCAGAACGACGCCTTATCATCCGGTCGGGAATGGGCAAGTCGAGCGTTTTAACGCTATCATCTGGAATGCGGTACGTCTGGCTTTGAGATCTCGGGGCCTACCCAACCAGCAATGGGAAGCAGTACTTCCAGACGCATTACACTCCACACGGTCCCTCCTTTCGACCGCCACAAATACGACGCCTCATGAACGGTTCTTCCGATTTCAGCGTCGCTCATCCTATGGGATATCTCTCCCGTCGTGGCTGACTGCACCGGGACCAGTGCTACTCCGAAGATATGTTCGGGCGTCTAAGAATGACCCCCTGGTAGATGAGGTTGAGCTCACTGACGTCAACCCTACCTACGCCTATATTCGGTATCCTGACGGTCGGGAATCTACGGTGTCATTGCGGGATCTGGCTCCCTGCCCGCCGAAACATAGAGGGACACCAGGGGATGATATTGTACCAGGCACATCTCTGGGCTCGCCAGGTGCCTCTCATCACGATCTGGATCTGACGCCGGCTGGTACCTCACTCCAGCGTGCCGACCTGGGGCAGACTGACTATGAGCCCGTCGGGGCTCGCACGCGCAGCCACGATCCACCCCGTACCATACGCTCGGAAACGGATCTGCCACAGCCCTGCCCGACACCCGTTCGGGCACCAGTACACAGTCAGGATCGTCCTGACCCCTCACAGAGCGGGCTGGATCACTCGGACTCTGGTCCACGGCCCGCGGCGGGTAAACGGGCTAGGGGCCCTCTACCGCTACGAGAACCCAAACGGGTGCGGCTCTCCCTCGTCCAGCGGCTACGAAATGGAGGGAGAATGTGGTAACACAATACAGCTTCCTGTGGCTCGAACTTCATCCCGGCCTCCTAATCTTTTGGGGGGGGAGAATGTGGTAACACAATACAGCTTCCTGTGACTTGAACTTTATTACATCACTTCCTGTGATTAGTCCAGGATAAATACTGGGCTGCTCAGTTGGATCCTGGAGAGGCATAGAGTAAGACCTCTTTTGTATGTAGCACCTTTTTAGTTGATTAAAGCTTACTTTAAGTTCACCACGCGTAAGGCTCATTCTTACGACAGCTTTTATTTCAGCATTGTGGCCAAGAGGACGCTGCGATGGTCAGGTACAGGTAAGGTCTGGGACTCTTTTTGAATGGGGAATTGGTGTTGTGTTCACTGGTACCGCAGTCGGATGAGTTGATCACGGACAGCCCAGGCAAAAAGAGGGTCTGGGTTGCCTCCTACCTTCCCCTTCCTCCTCCTCCTCATCCTCTTCCACCTCCTCATCCTCTTCCACCTTCTCATCCTCTTCCACCTCCTCATCCTCTTCCACCTCCTCATCTTCCTCAGCTGGTCGCCATATACCTGGTGGCAAGGGCTGTGCCCTCATGATGGCAAGGTTGTGGAGCATGCAGCAGACCACGATGAATCTTGAGCTGCTCTCTGGTGAGTACTGCAGGGCTCCTCCCGAGCGGTCCAGGCAGCAGAAGCCTTGTTTGAGGACATCAATGGTCTGCTCTATCAGATTCTGTGTGGCAGCATGGCTCTCGTTGTCCGCATGCTGCCCACGTGTGGTTGGGTTGTAGAGCGGAGTCATGAGCCAGGTGGTCAGCAGATAGCCCTGGTCACCCAGTAGCCACCCTCTGGTTTCTCTTGGTGGCTCAAAGACTGAGGAAACAGTGGACTGGCACAGAATAAAAGCATCATGACGGCTGCCAGGTAACCGGGCATTCACCATCATGATGTGCTGATCATGGTCGCACACCAACTGCACGTTCAGCAAGTGGTAAACTTTGTGGTTGAGGTACATCTCCGCATTTAGATACGGCGCCCGCAAAGCCACGTGCATGCAGTTGATGGCGCCCTGCACCATGGGGAAGCCCGTTATCCTGGCAAAGCCACGCGCATGCAATGCCTGCTTCTCTCTGGTCATAGAGAAGACAATGAAGTCCCCTCTCCTGGCATAAAGAGCGTCTGTCGCCTCTTTTATGCAGCAGTGGACGGTGAACTGGGCGATGTTACAGATGTCGACTGCTCCAGCCTGGAAGGATCCCGACGCGAAGAAAGTCAGGGCCACGGTCACCTTCACAGTCACTGGCAGTTCTGTCTTTGCCCTGGAGTGATGCTGCAGGTCTGGTTGCAAGTGGTGACAGAGTTCTGTGAGCATCTCCTTTGTAAAGCACAGACACCTCACGCACTGCTCCTGGCTCAGGCTGAGGTAAGAGAATTGCTCTTGGATGACCCTAGGTGGGTAAGGCCTCCTGTTCTCCCCCTCCTCCTCCTCCCTCTGCGAGCAACTTGTCCTCTTCTTTGATTCCTCTGCTCCATCTCCTGGTCATGCTGCAGACCAAGGGGGATGACAACTACAGCACCCATGACTGGGAGTAAGTCACCTTTGAAGTCAGAAGCAAGGCCATCTCTACTTGCAGCACCACTCCCGGTCACCTCATCAACCTGAAACAGCTCTAGAAAGCTCCAAACACTTCCACAAACTTATACAGAGCCAGTAGAAATTAATCAGCAACTCACCTTAGAGTGGTCGCTGATCCTTTTAAACATCGCTGGTAGGAAGTTCTTGCCGCTGCTGAACACATGTTCAACTGTGCGAGGTTAACACAGGACGTTAGCTTGAGCGATCAGGATGAAAATGGCAGCGCTGGCAACGCCACGATCGGCCTACTCTACATACTTCTGATGCATGCTCCCAGCACCAACGCTAACTCCCTCACCAAGATGGCGTCCGGCGTGGCATGCACCAGAAGTTTGCGCGGGTGGCATGGACGCCATTGTCATCACAAAACCGCATCCGTAACGCTGCAGAATCGGACACTACGGAGCCAAATTTTTTGCCCTCAGATTCTAATGAAGATTGCCTACAACAATGATAATTACACAGTATCTTCTTTAGTCTAACAAGTTGTATCAATACAGTAATATTGACTATCACCTTAAAACAGGATCCGGTAATGGTGACTATATCGCTTTTGGTCTAATGAACAACATTCCCTATTGATAACTTTATCGCCACTGGGTTTCCCTGGCCAGCATTAATAAGACCACTCTAATAGCATAGATTGTGTTAAATATTGGTGTCCCCATTAATTCTAGACTTCACTAAGGCTTCAGTAAAGGCAATTGCTATAGCACTGGTCTTACATCAAGACTGTTTGGCAGCATTCATCTCAAATCATCTGATTAATCGATAAAACTAATTGAAACAAACGCCTCTAGTATCAACGTATTGATTAGAGTTCAGCTTCTAATACATTTATAATCCTTGTAATGGACTTTTGGGATAATAGGGTGTGGATATTGCACTATTAACTGTGATGGACATCGAAAGCCAGCATCACTTCTTTCAGTGGCATCGCAGACAGTAACTGACAAATGTAATCCATCACATTCAAGCTTTCTCTCAGCTTTGTTAGGTTCCAGCTGCCTCCTGCACACATTGCAGTGTCCAGTGTCCTCTCCCTCCATTCCAATTAACGCAGCGCCATTGGGTTTATCTATTCTTACCAGCAGCACCGTATTGCTGGGTTTGTCTTTCCACCCTATCTAATATGAGTGTCACTGGGCCTATCATTCTCTCTCCTAGTTACATCCCACTGATGAGAGGTAAACATACACACTTCACTGATATTGCAAGACCCAGGTCAAATAGTATTTGTAGTACCATCTATGTATCACTATAGAAAACATCCTTTCCTCCCCAAAGCCTCTGATTCTCAGTTTCTACATGACACAATGGCCTGGAAAATCCATGGGGGAATGATCCTGGAAGTTGTGCTGGGATTGTACCGGTCATGGAACTCTGGCACTGACCCAGCTGAAGTTCGCAGGGTCAAGGGAGCAGTGTCTGCAGGAGTGGACCTTTCATGGCGTGCAGGCAAATTTGCAGTGTCCCCCCTGATAAAGACCCGGGGAACATCTGTTGCAGCTGGCTGGCCCAGTTTGGGTGGAGGGGTGGAGGGCAGGGTGGGGGGGAAATGGTGGTGATGACGCTGGGCCAAGCCTCCCTTGGGAAAACAAACTTGAAATCCAAATAGCTCCCTTAGAAAATAGGCTGCTCCAAACCCCCTCCCTCTCCCCCACCCCCCCAAAAAAAATACCTCTTGGTTCTTCATCTTCAGGGTTCCAGGTCCTGACCCCAGCCCTGGACCCCACTTACGTAAGATCGTGTAGGCAACAATTAATCTCTGATTGACCTGAGCCTGTCTTTAGTAGAATTCGTGCATTGTGGTGTATTATATAGTATAATAATGCTGTGGCTATTGAACAGCTTATCATCTGACTTGTCTTGAACAATGCCATGGGAAATCAGCTAATCTGTATCTCATTAAAAAATCTTATGTGGGTGAACATTGCATTGAAAATTGGCTGTGCTAATATTTCCCATGAGAATTGCAATGTCAAACTGCCAACATTTATTCGTAACTATTTCCTGTTACACTACTAAGTGCCACGTTAATTGAAATTGCAATGTTCAACGACCACATTGACCTGCACCAATGCACCTGTGATGCCACTGGATGGTGCTCTAATAGGACTTCCGAAATTAAAGGTCGAGACTGGTCTGTAACGATTGCGTCATGCCAATAGGTGGTTCTGTATTATATTTTCCCTCCAATGCCACACAAAATCTCTAATATATCTATGTCATATAAGCAATGCCACAAGAGGTGTCTGTATGAGATCGAAGGCCTACAATAACATTATGCGGATAACATATATACAATAACTATGCGGATAACGGATATATAATAACATTGCAATACGATTGAGTATGGTAAATTTTTTAGTGCCCCAAACCAGGCGCAATTCCAGCAACGAGCAGTGACAGCATATCAGAACGGAGAATTGAACTCCACTGAAAACAGCCTTCCAGTCACAAAAACACCCGTCGACCATTGCTTCCTGCCACTGAGCCAATTTTGGATCCAACTTTCCACTTTCCCTTGGATTCCATGGGCTTTTACTTTGCTGACCAGTCTACCATGTGGGACCTTGTCAAAAGCCTTGCTAAAATCCATGTAGACTACATCAAATGCACTACCCTCATCAACCCTCCTCATTACCTCCTCAAAAAATTCAATCAAGTCAGACAAGACCTTAACAAATAAAAACAGAAAATTCTGGAAATACTCAGCTGGTCAGGCAGCATCTGTAGAGAGAGAAACAGAGATAACGTTTCAGGTCGATGACCCTTCGTCAGAACTGGAAAAAGTTGGAGATGTAACAGGTTTTTAAGCAAGTGCAGAGGCAGGGAAAGGGGGGAGGGGAGGAAAGAACAAAAGGGAAGGTCTGTGATAGGATGGAAGGCAGGAGAGATTAAGAGACAAAAGGAATGATGGTGCAAGGCAAAAGGAGATGGTAATGGGCCAAGTTAAGAAACAAAAGATGACTCTAGATGAAGTGTAAATGGCAATGGCAGAATGATCAACAGCTGCCATGTGAGAGAGAGAGAAAAAAAAATGATAGGGGCAGAGGTTATGGTCTGAAATTGTTGAACTCGATGTTGAGTCCAGAAGGCTGTAAAGCGCCGAATCAAAAAATGAGGTGCTGTTCCTTGAGCTTACGTTGAGCTTCATTGGAACAGTGTAAGAGGCCGAGAACGGAGAGGTCAGAGTGGGAGTGGAGCGGAGAATTAAAGTGACAGGCGACCGGAAGCTCGGGGTCACCCTTATGTTGAATGGAGGTGTTCCGCAGTTACCCAATCTGCGTTTGGTCTCCCCAATGTAGAGGAGACTGCATCGTGAACAGCGAATACAGTATACTAAATTGCAAGAAGTACAAGTAAATCGCTGTTTCACCTGGAAGGAGTGTTTGGGGCCCTGGACAGTGGGAAAGGAAGAGGTAAAAGGGCAGGTGTTGCATCCCCTGCGCTTGCACGGGAAGGTGCCGGGCGAAGGGGAAGGGGTGTTGGGGGTGATAGAGGAGTGGACCAGGGTGTCGCGGAGGAAGTGGTCCCTTCGGAATGCTGAAAGGGGAGGTGAGGGGATGATGTGTTTGGTGGTGGGATCACGCTGGAGGTGGCGGAAATGGCGGAGGATGATCCGTTGAATATGGAGGCTGGTGGGGTGAAAGGTGAGAACAAGGGGAACCTTATCATGGTTCTGGGAGGAAGGGGAAGGGGTGAGAGCAAAAGTGCGGGAAATAGAACAGACATGGTCAAGGGCCATGTCAATCACGGTAGAGGGGAATCCTCGGTTGAGGAAAAAAGGAAGACAGATCGGAAGCACTAGTATGGAAGGTGGCATCGTCAGAGCAGATGCGGCGGAGATGGAGAAACTGGGAGAATGGAATAGAGTCCTTACAGGAGGCGGGGTGGGAGGAAGTGTAGTCCAGATAGCTGTGGGAGTCAGTGGGCTTATAGTCAATTTTTGTCAATAGCCTATCCCCAGAGATGGAGACAGAGAAGTCGAGGAAGGGGAGGGAAGTTTCGGAGATGGACCATGTGAAGGTGAGGGAAGGGTGGAAGTTGGAAGCAAAGTGAATGAAATTTTCTAGTTCAGGGCGAGAGCAGGAAATGGCACCGATACAGTCAACAATGTACCTTAACAAATCCCTTAACAAATCCATGATGACTGTCCTTGATTAATCTGTGCCTTTCTAAATGATTAATACTGTCCCTCAGAATTTTTTCCAATAATTTGTCCACCACCGAGGTTAGGCTGACTGGCCTGTAATTACTTGGTCTATCCCTTTCTCCTTTTTTAAACACCAGTACAACTTTGGCAGTCCTCCAGTCCTCTGGCACCATGCCTGTAGCCAGAGAGGTTGGAAAATAATGGTCAGCGCCTCCGCTGTTTCCTCCTTTGCTTCTGCTCCTTCTGACTCCACAAAAAACTGAATTTTGCCAAGTTTTGGGTCCTTTTTTTGAGCGGGCTTCAGCGGTCCCTTTAAGGACCATTATGTAGGCAGCTCAAGACCTGGAAATACTAGTGGGAGCTTGTGCATCGTAAGCTCTGACTAGTCTAAACGAATTTAGGCCTCCGGGTCTGCAATGGGCGCAGGAGCTTTTCAATATCGAAATGAGGCCTGCATTCATTTTGGGCGGTTGCCAGGGCTGCCTAAATAAAGGCCTCGACCAATTTAGCAGTGACCTGAGCGCCCGTGCAGATCTCTGCCCTGCTAACTTGATTGTTGTTGTGCCCGTTTTACACCTGCTTTACGATGTTGAATTTAGGACCCCATGATGCCAGGCATTGCACACAGCAACACCAATGTACATGATATTGGCAAGATGCTGAAAGTTGCCTGCTGTGATCAGCATTATGCTCAGTACCACTGTGGTACTAGGCTTGGCACACAATAACAGCAATAAACTCTGAAGGAGCACTTGTGGAAGCCATCAGGAATAGTTTAGAGGGAAAATGTTCAGGTTTTGTAAGTAAATCTACCAGAAAAACTGTTATTTTAGGCTTATGGATCTCCGAACTCTGAAACACAGAGCGATTACTAAATGGGAGAAAAGCAAAACTTCTGACGAAAGGTTATCGAACTGAAACGTTGGGCTGGATTTTCATTGACCCGTGGAGGCGGGTTTAGAGGTGTGTGGGGGTTTGAAATTGTGAAAACTGGCGGGCGGGCACAAGTGCGCCTCCACGCAATTTTCATTAAATCGTGTCTGCTGGTCCCGACTCCGTCCCGCCTCTAAGAGGTGGGATAGGCTGTTAAGGCCCTTAACAAGCACTAAATTGCCTCTATAATGCCATTTTGAAAGGCCTTTATGATTTTAACCCTTTTTCTACGTGAAGCACGCCTGTTCTGAACCACGAATGTGAAACCTGGCGGGAGCACATTTGGCTGGCTGGCCGGCTGGCTGGCTGGCTATGGGGATGCATATATGGATGGCTATGTGGATGGATGTATATATGGATGGATGGAGAGGAGACATATCTAGGAGTGGTGGTGGTGTAAAAATATCTGGGAGCAGACTTAGGACTGCTGCTGCTCATTTTGCAGGTCCTCTCACAGCAAAGGCCAGGCAGTCTTTGCAGACCTTCAATGCAGCAGCAATGATGACATCATCAGAGGCGACTTTCAGACTGAAAACATTAATTGGTTCATGGGTTCCCACATGCTGGAACTCAATTGCCCAATTAGGTGAAAATTGCATCAATCTCCCACATCCAATTGCAGTCGGGTGGATAACACGAAAAGTGGATGACACGACCCCCACCCACCCCAGTATCAAAATCCAGCCCGTTAACTCTGTTTCTCTCTCCACAGATGCTGCCTAACCTGCTGAGCAATGTTCCTTTAGGTTACGCAGTGCTCTGGAACTCCCCCACAGCTGGCTCACCCGCTTTTAAATAACAACAACAACAAGTATTTTTATAGCACCTTTAACGTAGTAAAACATCCCAAGGCACAGGAATATTATAAGACAAAAAATTTGACACCGAGCCACATAAGGAGAAATTAGGGCAATGACCAAAAGCTTGGTTGAAGAGGTAGGTTTTAAGGAGCGTCTTAAAGGAGGAAAAAGAGGTAGCGAGGCAGACAGTTTTAGGCAGGGAATTCCAGAGCTTAGTGCTTAGGCTACAGAAGGCACGGCCACCAATGGTGGAGCGATTAAAATCAGGGATGCTCAGGAGGGCAAAATTAGAGGAGCGCAGATATCTCGGGGGGTTGTCGGGCTGGAGGAGGTTACAGAGATAGGGAGGGGCAAGGCCATGGAGGGATTTGAAAACAAGGATGAGAATTTTGAAATCGGGGTGCTGCTTAACTGGGAGCCAATTTAGGTCAGCAAGCACAGGGGTAATGGGTGAACAGGACTTGATGCGTGTTAGGACATGGGCAGCCGAGTTTTGGATGAACTCAAGTTTACATAGGGTAGAATGTGGGAGGCCAGCCAGGAGTGCGTTGGAATAGTCAAGTCTAGAGGTAACAAAGGCATGGATGAGGGTTTCAGCAGTGGATGAGCTGAGGCAAGGGCGGAGACAGGCGATGTTACAGAGGTGGAAATAGGCGGTCTTTGTTATGCTGCGGACATGTGGTCGGAAGCTCATTTCAGGGTCAAATATGACACCAAGGTTGCGAACAGTGTGGTTCAGTCTCACACGGATGTTAGGGAGAGGGATGGAGTCAGTGGCTAGGGAACGGAGTTTGTGGCGGGGACCAAAAACAATGGCTTCGGTCTTCCCAATATTTAATTGGAGAAAATTTCTGCTCATCCAGAACTGTATGTCGGACAAGCAGTCTGACAATTTAGAGACCGTGGAGGGATCGAGAGAAGAGATAGTGAGGTAGAGCTGGGTGTAGAAAAAAACGCGGATGTGTGAAATTTTGAATGGGCCGCACAGCCCATTAAAGGGGTCATGTGATCCAAAAAAAATTAGAGGGAATATTGCTGCTGAGTATTTCCAGCATTTTCTGTTTTTTATTTCAGATTACTAAATGAGATCTGACTTGACTTCAGAATCTCATGCTATACTTTTTACCAAGATATTGAGAGGCCAAGCAGTGACAATGTAACGGCCTTGAGACCTATTGTTCATTCTCTTCACCAATTTATTTCCATTCCTTTCCTGATGTTGCTGACTCCTTGCTGGGATACAGTTTCATAGGTCCAGATCACCTCCTGGTGCCTTGCCCACATATGCACGACTTAGGCCATGAGAATTGGTAGGTTGTTTCACTGCACTGGATAGCAATCAGAATCAAAGTGGGACTCTGGCCAATGTTCCTCGGGGCCCTGAGGACAATGGTAGCAGTCCTACCATAGCTTCAGTTACCTCAGTACAGGCCGAGGTCCAAAAACAAGACTTTTTTGAGCTGTTTGGCGCAGTCACTGACTGGATAAACTTGGTGAGCCGCTGGGGAGTCTCATGACTGCTACAGGCACAGCCTGCAGCGGAAACATAATCAGAATTCTATTGCACTTTGATAAGGTCAGCTCTCAGTGTTTGCTGCAGATTCAGAGAGTTGACTAGAGTGGAAGGTTTCTCACTATAATGGGAATGCGAACAATGGTTAAGCAGTTTAGTAATCACAAGCCTCCCAGCCATAGTTCAGGTCCTGGAGAATGGTTAGCGACACTCCATGAAACTCTGCTGCAGTTAAGTGTCCTGTCTTGATTCTGATTATAGGGAAGGAGGGGTGTCTTCTCATGAACGTGTTGAGCTAATGGGCAGAAAAGTAAAAGAAAATGAAAGGACTGATTAGAAGTGGATTTTATGCTCAGTTTTAGTCTGATTTTAAATCGCTGCTTCTCTCAATTTCAAGTGATTTGGTGTAAATGATTGTGTAGCGCAGACATGCTAAATTATTATTTTTTTGTATGAAGGCCAGATTAACTCTTTGAAGTCTGACCATACTTGACAAGACAAACTAATGGAACTCACACCTTTTTTTAAAAAGGAAAGCAGTTTGCCTGAGTAAATAACCAAAAAATGCCATTACGAATTTTATTCTTGGAATAACTTAAGGATACCTGATGGTGAGGTCCCTCTCGCACAACTGAAGCACTGGGCTGCGTAACTCTCAAGGGCACTGCAGGCACAAGTGTTGACTGAACTGTGTAGATTCCACTGATAAGTGCATCAAGTTCCATTTTCAATGGTTTATTCTGTGGGCAGCACAGATTGCGGTATAAAATAACTTACGTTTATATAATACTCCTCACATAGGTGAATGTCCAGGAGTGTTTTACAAGGGGAAGTGATGGACACCAAGGAGAAAATGAAGACATTTTAGAAGGGGAGAGCAAAAGCATGGTTGAGGAGATTGGTTGTTAGAAGGCTTTTGAAAATTTTCACAGATTGGCTGCTGTGTTTCCTACATTACAACAGTGACTATACTTCAAAAGTACTTACATTGACTGTAAAGTGCTTTGGGATGTCCTGAGGTCATGAAAGGCGCTATATAAATGCAAGTCTTTCTTTTTTCCTTTCTTTTTGAAGGCAGGGAGAGATAGAGTAAACCATGTCATTTACTTTATGTTTATTTGAAGTCTAAGTTTTTTTAATAAATATTGAAGATGCTTTAATACCAGTCAATATCTTCATGGGAACTGGCTTGCACATCTACCTAAAAGATGGTGATTGGAATCATTAAAATCCCATTTTTGGCAAGCAAAATTGAAAATTATGGGTCAGTAAAAACAACAACCAGTCAGTTTGGATATTTGTCATAGAGGAAATTTAATTTTTGGTTCTGTAATTATTAACAAGAATATATAAATAAACTTCCTTGGTGCTCGCATCAGTGCTAACATGCAGACAAACCCATTATAACAGAAATAACAACAGAAAACGCTGGAAAAACTCAGCAGGCCAGGCAGCATCCGTGGAGAGAGAAACAGAGTTAACGTTTCAGGTCGAAGACCTTTCGTCAGAACTGGAAAAAAGCAGGAAATGGAATAGATTTTAAAGCAGGTTTAGGGGCGGGGAAATGGGGGAGGGGATGAAAGATCAAAAGGGAAGGTCAGTGATAGGATAGAAAGCAGGAGAGATTGAGAGACATTGAGAGATATTAAGAGATATTCAAGACAAGAGGAGGTGGTAATGGGACAGGTTAAGGAACAAAGGATGGCTCTAGATGAAGTGTGAAATGCGCTGGCAGAATGAAGGACAGCTGCCATGTGGGAGGGAAGAAAAAAAGGCCAAACAAAAGGTGTGGATAAAAATAAAAATATATATATGTGATAGGGGCCGAGGTTATGATCTGAAATTGTTGAACTCTATGTTGAGTCCAGAGGGCTGTAGAGTGCCTAATCGAAAGATGAGGTGCTGTTCCTCGAGCTTACGCTGAGGCTTCCGTGGAACAATGCAAGAGGCCGAGGACGGTGAGGTCAGAGTGGGAGTGGAGCGGAGAATTAAAGTGACAGGCGACCGGGAGCTCGGGGTCCCCCTTACGGACTGAACGGAGGTGTTCCACAAAGCGGTCACCCAATCTGCGTTTGGTCTCCCCAATGTAGAGGAGACCACATCGTGAGCAGCGAATACAGTATACTAAATTGCAAGAAGTACAAGTAAATCGCTGTTTCCCCTGAAATAACAACAGAAAACCTGCTTTAAAATCCATTCCATTTCCTGCTTTTTTCCAGTTCTGACGAAAGGTCTTCGACCTGAAACGTTAACTCTGTTTCTCTCTCCACGGATGCAGCCAGGCCTGCTGAGTTTTTCCAGCGTTTTCTGTTGTTATTTCGGATTTCCAGCATCCGCAGCATTTTGCTATTATAACAGAAACCTCTGACCTCACCGTCCTCGGCCTCTTACATTGTTCCACGGAAGCTCAGCGTAAGCTCGAGGAACAGCACCTCATCTTTCGATTAGGCACTCTACAGCCCTCTGGACTCAACATAGAGTTCAACAATTTCAGATCATAACCTCGGCCCCTATCACATATATTTTTTTAAATTTTATCCACACTTTTTGTTTGGCCTTTTTTTCTTCCCTCCCACATGGCAGCTGTCCTTCATTCTGCCAGTGCAATTCACACTACATCTAGAGCCATCCTTTGTTCCTTAACCTGTCCCATTACCATCTCCTCTTGTCTTGAATATCTCTTAATGTCTCTCAATGGCCCGAAAATTAGACCTAATACGCAAGAGTACGCACTGTGTACTCTCGCGTTTTAGGTCTCCAATTGCCGGTTTCCAGCATGCACTGCGCATGCGCGGGAAACCGGCACTTTCGTGAACTCAAAAGGGGGCGGTTCCTAAGTGAACCGCGTACGCGCTACAGGCTGCGCGCACGCAGTGCACTTAGTGCTTTGAACGCGCAGGTAAGCATGGAAGATTTTACACATAAAGAAAGGAGGCGTAAGACCCTCTTTTAACAAGGTAAGTAGTTAATTAAGTATTATTTTAAATTTTTTTCAACAGGTTTATCTTTTTTAGAGACTTTAAAGAAAGGTAAGTTTATTTTTATAACTTTTAAAAAGATTTTAAATTTTTTCAAAAATTTAAATTTTTGTTTAAAGTGGTTAATTTATTTAACTATAGTTATTTTATTAATGTGATGGTTTTTTTAAATTTAATTGAGGTTTAGCTGTTCTTTTGGGGGTAAGTTGTATTCATAGCTTTGACAGTTCTCCTGTCAAAACTATGAATGAAAGATGGTGTGCTGCCATTGGCTCTAACTGAATCACGTGATCCCAGAGCTCGCACGAACTAACTGCGTCTGTGAGTCACGCAAGCACTGCACAGCTGCAGCCTTGAAACTAAAGTTCGTGTGGGCCAGGAGGGAAAAGGTAGGCGCGCAGTGAGATATCGCGGGGAAGCCTTACCCCCGCAGGAACGCTCAGTGTTTAATTTCTGGGCCAATGTCTCTCAATCTCTCCTGCTTTCTATCCTATCACTGACCTTCCCTTTTGATCTTTCATCCCCTCCCCCATTTCCCCACCCCTAAACCTGCTTTAAAATCTATTCCATTTCCTGCTTTTTTCCAGTTCTGACGAAAGGTCTTCGACCTGAAACGTTAACTCTGTTTCTCTCTCCACGGATGCAGCTAGGCCTGCTGAGTTTTTCCAGCGTTTTCTGTTGTTATTTCGGATTTCCAGCATCCGCAGCATTTTGCTATTATAACAGAAACCAGCTCCCGCTGTGTTCCTTCCAGGATTGTCATTATAAAGGATCACTGTCTTCATGAAAAAGTGCTTCCTGTTCTTTTTGGGGAGGAAGAGTCAGTTTGTTGGTGAATATTTGTGAGGGGTGTTAGTGTTGGGTAACAGAACACTTCCCCATTCAGGCCAGTATTATCAAAGTGAGGGATGCTAGTGTTAGGGGATATAACACTTTTTTATTTCAGGCACCTAGTGTCAATATCAAGGACTGCTGCATCAGCTATGCAGCAAAGCTCCCAGTACTCTGTCCCAACAATGTGCTTTACCCTTGACCCAGAAGAATAACCCTTATTGCATTAATATGACATTTCCATTTCCTGCGCCAGATGCCCTTATGGCTTCTCTGGAAAAGATTGTTAATATATTGTGAACTAGTGCCAAAATAGGGGCATTTCTGTGCTGTCCAGGTCCATTAGGAACTAGTTTAGGATTGCTTAAAGTTATTTCATGTAGGGTCTTCATAACTAGCAAGAAAAGATTTTCATCCTATTAGTCTGAGGTGGTTCCAAAGATAAACGGGCAGGGACCTAGCTCAATAAACCACACAGACCTCCACCATGCTTATTTTTTGCTGTGAAGAAGTCATAGACAATTTTGCAACAATTGGTTTGGTTCCAATTGACATCATTGTGTTATATAATTATAAACAAATCATAAAAAATGTGCCAAAAATGGTTCAGGAAACTGCTTGCCCATTAAAATATGTCACACTGTGCAATAGGAAACTTTCCGAGACTGGGAGTAAGACTCGTGGATGTTGCAAAGTCAAGAGGGCTTCATCTTATAAGGAGGTCTCGCCTCTGAGCCAGAAGGTTGTGGGTTTAAATCCCACTCCAGAGACTTGAGCACATAATCCAGCCTGACACTCCATTGTAAACGAGGCCCTGTCTCCCCTCTCAGGTGGACTTAAAAGCTTCCATGGGACTATTCCAAGAACAGCAGGGGAATTCTTTTTGGTGTCATAGCCAATATTTATTCCTCAGCCAACACCTAAAAAACAGATTATCTGAACATTATCATATTGCTGTTTGTAGGAACTTGCTGTGGGCAAATTGGCTGCTGTGTTTCCTACATTACAACAGTGACGACACTTCAAAAGTACTTCATTGGCTGTAAAGCACTTTGGGACGTCCTGAGGTTATGAAAGGTGCTATAGAAATGCAAGTCTTTCTTTCTGTTCTGTTTAAGTCTCTTGCAGTATAGCTTACCAACTGGCAGGAAAGCTTAAATTCTGCACAAAAGCAAAATGTACCCCTCCCTGACTAATAAGTGTATCATTACCATCAGGGAAAGTGGGCATAAAACCCAGCACTAGTTCATCAGGGATTCATCCCTGCCTTCCAATCCTTCTCACCAGAGAGAAGCAATTTTCTTAGGTCTATATTATTGACTGGTGTCAGATGTAAAGTGATTGGACATCAAAATTTAAATTTAAACCTAATGGCTTACATTATCCCCTCAGATCTGCCCTTTCTGACCTTCAGATATGAATGCTATTCACCATTCCCTGCCATTGCAATTACCTTCTCTTAAATTCAGGTTTGAAATGTGCTTTTGCTAAGGTTCAGATATTTACTGTAGTACAGACATTGAAGGAGTGTCGTAAAACCAGATTGAGACATGTCCACCATGCAGTGACCCTGAAGCCCCTCAGACATAATGGGTGGGGGGTATTTAACTCTCCTCACCAGGCGGGGACGGAGCGGGAAAGCAGTTAAAATGGAGCGGCTCCATTTGCCATTCCTTTCCCGCCCATCTCGGATTTTAACACCGCTAGTTTTGGCGGCAGATGAAGTGCAGTAGGGGAGGAAGCAGCAGGTATGTTGTTAGGAGAGTGATGTGGGGGCGGGGGGGGGGGGGAGGTAGGAGGAATTACTGAGTGGAGTACCTTGTGAATCAATGTTGGCCCCATCCCTCCCCAATGTTTATAATTTACAGCAATACCTTGATTCAGAAACTCAGTGCAAGCTTCACATTTCCATTGAAGTCATTGGAAGAAAAAAATCGGCCCTGGTGATTATTGAACTGCCATTTCAATTTTTTACCATTTGCCACCTTTACCCAAAGTTAAAATTGCACCCCCCCCACCCCCAGCATAAACTAGTTGGAGTTGGGCCAAATGACCTGTTTGTGTGGTGTAGATTCTATGTAGTTTTGTGTAACTTCAAGATTCATTCTGTTCAAGTGGGAGGTCAGTCTTACTTCAGGGGTCAATCCCCTCAGAATAAACACCTGATTTGCCGAGTCATTTTCCTCAGGCTCCGCTGGTGTTCTCAGCACTGCCTGCTTGAAGTGGAAACTCACACACCTCATGGCAGCTTTTACACTCTACTGATATGCTTATTACAAACTTGTTTCGGATTAGTGTCTCGAGGATCATTTGCAAATAATTAAGCTAATTTTGCTTGAGTTAGTCTTTTCAGACTTGATTAGGCCTGTGGCCTATGCTTATTCGGGAAACATGCAGTATTTACAACAAATTAAACACAAAAACAGCAGGAGGTAACTACACGGTATTATAGTTAGTGCAGGAGATGCAGTTTGAGTTGTGTAGTGCGCAGTTGGTACAGGAACAGGAATGCAGTCAATTCAGAAACTGTACAGGATCCTGCAATTGCAGGAGACATATAACTCGGTTAGAAGATATACAATATGCAGTTAGCATAAGTACAGTCCCCACCACTAAAAACGTTCACTGTTAAAACGGGCGGTCGCTTATATGAGCCAAAACGCGATAACCGTTCGCGATTTGCATTAACGTCAATCTACAAGTTGCCGGTTATAGCGCCTTCAGTGCTTGTTCTATTTTGGGCAGAAACAGCTGTGCTCACTCACCTGTGATATGGTATGAGTGAGGTACACATGGAAAAACTGATGCATGTTTTGAAAAAATATATGTTTATAGTCATGCACAAAATGTACTGGCTTGTAAATAGTTCAGTGGGTGAAGCTGAACCCAAGCGCCAGAAACTGTCGGACAAATCAGGCAGCGTATTACCTCAGGGAGGAATTCTTACAGCGCTTTTCTAATCTGCTGCCCTTGTCCAGAGCTGACGATTCAAACTTCAACGAGGAATGCGGCGAATAAGTAAATCATAGAATCATAGAAGATAGGCGCAGGGGTAGGCCATTCGGGCCCTCTAGCCTGCTCCGCCATTCAATGCGATCATGGCTGATCATCCAAATTCAGTACCCTGTCCCTGCTTTCTCCCCATATCCCTTGATCCCTTTAGCCTTAAGAAATATATCCAACTCCTTCTTGAATCTATTTAATGAATTGGCCTCTACTGCCTTCTGTGGCAGAGAATTCCACAGGTTCACCACTCTCTGGGTGAAAAAATTCCTCCTCATTTCTGTCCTAAATGGCTTACCCCTTATCCTTAGACTGTGACCCCTGGTTCTGGACTCCCCGACCATCGGGAACATCCTTCCTGCATCTAGTTTGTCCTGTCCTGTCAGAATTTTATAAGTTTCAATGAGATCCCCTCTCATTCTTCTAAACTCCAGCGAGTATAAGCCCAATCGACCCAATCTCTCTTCATACGTCATTCCTGCCATCCCAGGTATCAGCCTTGTGAATCTTCGCTGAACTCCTTCCATGGCAAGAACATCCTTCCTCAGATAAGGTGACCAAAACTGCACACAGTACTCAAGGTGTGGTCTCACCAAGGCCCTGTACAACTGCAGCAAGACATCCTTGTTCTTGTACTCAAACCCTCTCGCTATGAAGGCCAACATACCATTTGCCTTCTTAACCGCCTGCTGCACCTGCATGCTTACCTTCAGCGACTGGTGCACAAGGACACCCAGGTCTCGTTGCACTTCCCCTTCTCCCAATCTATTGCCATTCAGATAATAATCTGCCTTTCTGTTTTTGACACCAAAGTGGATAACCTCGCATTTATCCACATTATATTGCATCTGCCACGCTTCTGCCCAATCACCCAACCTGTCCAAATCATCCTGGAGTTTCTCGGCATCCTCCTCGCAGCACACACGCCCACCCGGTTTTGTGTCGTCTGCAAACTTGGAGATAATACATCTGGTTCCCTTGTCTAGATCATTAATATATATTGTGAATAGCTGGGGTCCAAGGACCGATCCCTACGGTACCCCACTAGTCACTGCCTGCCACTCGGAAAAAGACCCGTTTATTCCAACTCTTTGCTTTCTGTCTGCCAACCAGTTATCTATCCAAGTCAATACCTTACCCCCAATCCCATGTGCCTTAACTTTACACGCTAATCTCTTATGCGGGACCTTATCGAAAGCCTTTTGGAAGTCCAAATACACCACATCCACTGGTTCTCCCTTATCTATTTTACCAGTTACACCCTCAAAAAATTCCAGTAGATTAGTCAAGCATGATTTAGCTTTTGTGAATCCATGTTGACTTTGTCCGATCCTGTCACTGTTTTCCAAGTACTCAGCTATTACATCTTTTACCCACTACTGATGTCAGGCTTTTTAATTCCCCGTTTTCTCTCTACCACCCTTTTTGAATAGTGGGGTAACATTAGCTACCCTCCAATCCATGGGTACTGTTTCAGATTCCATCGAATGTTGGAAGATGATCAGCAATGCATCTACTATTTCTAGGGCCACTTCCTTAAGTACCCTAGGATGTAGATTATCAGGCCCTGGGGATTTATCAGCCTTCAATCCCTTCATTTTTCCTAATACCATTTCCCTACAAATACTGATTTCTTTCAGTTCCTCCCTTTCATCAGACCCTATGTTCCCCAACATCTCTGGGAGGTTATTTGTGTCCTCCTTTGTGAAGACAGAACCAAAATATGTATTTAATTGGTCTGACATTTCTTTGTTCCCCATTATAAGTTCCCCTGATTCTGACTGCAAGGGACCTATGCTTGATTTCACTAATCTTTTTCTCTTCACATATCTATAAAAGCTTTTACAGTCAGTTTTTATGTTCCCTGCAAGCTTACTCTCGTATTCTATTTTCCCCTTCTTAATTAATCCCTTTGTCCTCCTTTGTTGAATCTTAAACTGCTCCCAATCCTCAGGGTTACTGCTTTTTCTGGCCAATTTATATGCCCTCTCCTTGGATCTTATGCTATCCCTAATTTCCCTTGTTAGCCACGGTTGAGTCACCCTTTTTGTTTTATTCTTATGCCAAACTGGGATGAACAAATTCTGTAGTTCGTCCATGCGGTCTTTGAATGTTTGCCATTGCCAATCCACCGTCAACCCTTGACATTCCCCAATCAATCCTACCCAACTCGCACCTCATACCATCGTAGTTTACTTTATTTAAATTCAGGACCCTAGTCTCTGAGTCAACTACTTCACTCTCCATCCTAATGAAGAATTCTATCATATTATGATCGCTCCGACCCAAGGGGCCTCGCACAACAAGATTGCTAATTAATCCTTTCTCATTGCATAATACCCAGTCTAAGATGGCCTGATCTCTGGTTGGTTCCTCGACATATTGGTCCAGGAAACCATCCCGTAAACACTCCAGGAATTCCTCCTTCATAGTATTGTTACTAATTTGATTAGCCCAATCTATATGTAAATTAAAGTCACCCATGATGACTGCTGTGCCCTTATTGCACGCTTCTCTAATTTCCCTTTTAAAGAATCCGCTGGGATCAATTCTACATTCGCCGCGTAAACTGAATGGTGCTGGTGGGGCTGTGGGTTCGGTGAAGGTGGGAAGCAGAGTTTGTGCTGGCCGGCCGGGTATCAGCAGCGGCTCCCGGCACTGGGTCACTGACACAATCGGCACACTGTGTACGTGTTGTA
Organism: Squalus acanthias; assembly: GCA_030390025.1. Lineage (NCBI taxonomy): Eukaryota > Metazoa > Chordata > Chondrichthyes > Squaliformes > Squalidae > Squalus > Squalus acanthias. Next base: position 21,889,906 of record CM059439.1, read on the forward strand.
CCGGCCCATCGCGTATAACCTGGGGAGAAAATCAGGCTTGCACCACCGCTAATATGCGGTGATAATCGGTGCTCCCCTCATGGCTCGTTGGTTGAGTCAGTGAGCACCTGAGCCAGACAGACCAAGATGGCCCGGGCCTCAGTTGACGGTATATGCTGTGTTAGCTATTTTCAGCGAGCTGGCGGCCATTGGTTGTGGTGCTCCTGGGTTTCAGGGAGCCAAAAGACGACCTGACCTTCAGCTCCAGGTCACTTAAAGAAAAAAGACTTGCATTTATATAGTGCCTTTCACGACCACCGGATGTCTCAAAGCGCTTTACAGCCAATGGAGTACTTTTTGAAGTGTAGTCACTGTTGTAATGTGGGAAACGCGGCAGCCAATTTGTGCACAGCAAGTTCCCACAAACAGCAATGTGATAATGACCAGTTAATCTGTTTTTTTTAGTGATGTTGATTGAGGGATAAATATTGGCCAGGATACCAACTTATCCACCAACTCCATCTATTTGTGAATTGTGGATGCACAATGGCCCCCCAGCTGTTGAATAGTCGCTGACACTCTCCAGACTCGCACGTCAAGGTTGACCAATTGGGTAAGGTAGCAAATGGCAATCGGCGATGTGGAAATGCCCTCCTGTCAACAGCTTCAGTGCAGGAAAGGAGGAGGAGGAGCAGTGTGTGTGCTGGCTCCCCATCATGGCTAACACTCAACGGCTGTTTCCCATCACAAGCATTGTAAGTTCAACCCCGATTGCGGTAATTACAGAAGAGTTTCCCTGCTGTCTGTGTAGGGGTGGTGGTGTGTGTCAGCTTCACCTCTGACTTATGAGCGGTTCGAATCGCTCCCACTCCCTTGGTTCTAGACCTTGGACTTATTTGGGGGTTGTGACAAAAAGTGCAGCAGACAACTGGTTTTGGTGCAAGAAACTTTGATCTTTATTCAAGGGAGAAAATATAACACAATAATCTTAACACTCTAATAAAATGGGGAACACTTCGATACACACGAGGGAAATTACAGTAGAAAAATACCTCACCCCTCCCAATCCCACTTTACTAGCTAAGTTAGGCTCTAGAGGACCAGGGATAATGCTCACCAAACAAATCCTTGACAGTTGAGCTGGTTCGCGGTTTCGGGGTTCGCTGGGTGTGTTGGTTGGTGCCTGCCGTACCCCGGACGCGGTAGAGGGCTTCAACTGCGTATCTGGTCAGTCTTCGCGAGTCCGCTGATGCGGTAGGGTGCCTATTGGATTTATCGGGTGAGTACCCACTTTTCTTCAGTTAGAGTTAGGGCTTAGAGTCTTTTGAGTAAAAATCTTACCCAGGGGTAAGTCAGGAATAGATTGCAGAGTGGAAAACTTGCGAGTCTTCGGTTTTCTCCCGAGTTGGTTTTCTTTGGTCGCGGTGGCCCAACATTACCCGGTTGGTTGGTGGTAATATTCGGTTGGTTGTTTCGTAAGGCCCTTGTTGCCGCGAGGTGTCTGATGGTCACTGGAACTGTTGCTCTGGTCTCTTCTTGTGTGTTGACCTGCTTCTAGAATGGTGAACTTCTTTGAACTCGATGACCTCCTGATTGTTGTAACTGTGTAACTGCTCAACTTCCTTCTTGAGAAAAGCAGTCCTCCAATTATACTAATTGGGGCCTCCTAATCTGCGCGCCAAATCAGTCCCGGTTTATTGTAAGATTTTGGCGGGCTCGTTAACAGTAACTTGTTTATGAATGTGTGAAGTAGTTTCGGGATGGTTCCATGAGCTGTTGAGCTCTTACTTGATTGTAGTCATTGTGCTCAGGTTTCGAGTTTCCTGACTGGGCCTGAGATTTCTATGGACTGGGGCGAGGTGATTTGTTTTATGTATGTTTTGGATGGGTCTTGTAATTTGGGTGGGGACTACTCTTCCGTGCATCTATTGTTAGAATGTAAATTGTCTGACAGGGGCTGAGTGACGTTAAACAGTTCCCCAGACAGTTTGATTAACTCCAATACTCAAATCGTCTATTACAGAGGTTGAGCCCAACTCCTGTTGCAGCCTTTTCCTTTACAAGCACAAACATGCCTTTTTAAAATACCAAATCTTGGGTTTTGACCTTGAATCTCCCTCTGTTAGACCAATACATTTTATCACCCTGAAGTGGTTAGAAAAGAGTCCAAAGTCCTTTTCTTTAGAGTTTTTCTCCGAGTTTTGGGGGATCTGTGAATTTTGAGAATCTTACATCTGCCACAGGGAAAGTAATCGCAAGAATCCTCCTCAATCGCCTTCTCCCAGTGGCTGAAGAGCTCCTCCCAGAGTCGCAATGTGGATTCCGCCCACTAAGGGGCACAATGGACATGATCTTCACTGCACGTCAATTACAAGAGAAATGCAGGGAACAGCACCAACCGCTGTACATGGCCTTCTTTAATCTCACAAAGGCCTTCGACACTGTCAACCGTGAGGGATTATGGAGAGTCCTCCTCAAATTCGGCTGCCCTCAAAAGTTTGTCACCATCCTCTGCCTGCTTCATGATGACATGCAAGCCGTGATCCTGACCAACGGTTCCACCACAGACCCAATTCACGTACGGACCGGGGTCAAGCAAGCTGTGTCATTGCAACAACACTCTTCTCGATCTTCCTTGCTGCAATGCTCCATCTCACCCTCAGTAAGCTCCCTGCTGGAGTGGAGCTAATTTACAGAACAAACGGGAAACTGTTCAACCTCCGTCGCCTCCAGCCCAGATCCAAGGTCGTCCCTTCCTCTGTCATTGAATTACAGTATGCAGACGACGTTTGCGTCTGTGCTCACTCGGAGGTCGAACTCCAAACCACCGTTAACACCTTCACCGAAGTGTACGAGAGCATGGGCCTTACACTAAACATCCATAAGACAAAGGTCCTCTACCAACCTGCCCCTGCCACACAGTACTGCTCCCCGATCATCAAAATCCACGACAAGGCCTTGGACGATGTGGATCACTTTCCATACCTCGGGAGCCTACTGTCAACAAGGGCAGACGTCGATGACGAAGTCCAACACCGCATTCAGTGTGCCAGTGCAGCCTTCGGTCGCCTGAGGAAGAGAGTGTTTGAAGACCAGGACCTCAAACCTGGCACTAAGCTCATGGTCTACAGAGCAGCAGTGATACCCTGCCCTGCTGTATGCCTCAGAGACATGGACCATGTACAGCAGGTACCTCAAAGCACTGGAGAGGTACCACCAATGCTGCCTCCGCAAGATCCTGCAAATCCATTGGCAGGATAGGCACACCAACGTCAGTGTTCTCGCTCAGGCCAACATCCCCAGCATCGAAGCTTTGACCACGCTCGATCAGCTCCGAAAGACGGGCCACATCGTCTGCATGCCTGATACGAGACTCCCGAAACAAGCGCTCTACTCGGAGCTCCGACATGGCAAGAGAGCCCCAGGTGGGCAGAGGAAACGTTTCAAGGACACCCTCAAAGCCTCCTTGAAAAAGTGCAACATCCCCATCAACACCTGGGAATCCCTGGCCCAAGACCGCACAAAGTGGAGGAGAAGCATCCGGGAAGGCGCCGAACACCTCGAGTCTCTTCGCTGGGAGCAAGCAGAAGCCAAGCGCAAACAGCGCAAGGAGCGCACGTCAACCCAAGATCCCCACCCACCCACCCCTTCAACCACCGTCTGCCCCACCTGTGACAGAGACTGTAGGTCCCGCATTGGACTCATCAGTCACCTGAGAACTCATTTTTAATGTGGAAGCAAGTCATCCTCGGTTCCAAGGGACTGCCTGAGAAGAAGAAGAAGAAGAAGAAGATTGTAAGTTCAACCCCCCCTCACATTATTTGCTCTAGTTTATACTGGGACCAGTGCTGCTTTCCACTGTGTGCGGCGCTCACTGAAAGGAGAGATGATGCCAGCAACTTCTGATTCCACTCACAGCAGAATCCAACTACAAAAAAGTGGTTGTGCTTAGCTATTAGTTCCGCAACACAAGTGGAGAGTCAATGCCGACCAGCACTGCAGGATAATGCACACTGATTGAATGCTGGGCAGCCCTGTGCATCTGTCACTGTGCTGAATTACGCATCTTCAGCATATTCTGTCTGTCTCTGCAGTTTGAGGCTGGCCAGGTTAATTCCTCCATGAGAGAATGCTGTCTCGCAACAGCAAGGTCGGAAATAGTGACATTCAGCAAATTAGGAACATGTGTATTTCAGCTTCATGCAAGGGGTTCAAAAGGCAACCCTGTGCTTAACAACTCCCTATTTTATCAAAACTGGGCATACACTTGATGGGCTGGAACTTAATACCATAAACAGGCCCGGTCTGACACACATGACTATAACCTATTCGGAACTGATACACACAGTGCCACAGCTGAGAAAGGAGGGTCACATATTGCTGTTAACCACAACCAGAAAGGCACTGGCATTAGCACAGATCACCAGACCACACAGGCAACGGCACTGCTGCCTAGGATGACTATCCGACAGGGAGTGGCACAGATGCAAAACCTAACTGAGGCTTATACACTTTCAAATGTCATAATGCAAACCCTGGGGGTCTGTTTTAATTTTTGGGTCGGTCACCCATTCCGTGCATCTTGACGCAGCTCGCCACATTCAGCAAAGGAAAGCTGCTGCTTGGAAGCTAAGTCACAGTGGGGGTGGGGGCAGCGGCCCACATTGTTTTTATGGGCCCCGGAGGTGCACTCCTACATGGGACCCCGATTTCCAAATTAAAAGCAGGTCGATCGCCTGAAACAGATGGGCACTTTGGACACCCAGAGGCCGGCCCCTTTGAAAAGGGAGCCGGCCGCATTGCCAGTGTTAATGGGGCGGTCAGGCGACTGACCCCATTTTGAGGCCGTTGACATCCCATTAACGCCAGTCGAAGGGAGTGCAATTCAACGCCCTGCTGGTCTTTAAAAACCATCACCTGCTTGCTGCAACTGCTCTCATTATTGTCGAGTCATGAGCCAAATCACAGTCACTTTGCTGCTCAGTCACTTACAGGGGACAGGGCTGTATTACTCAGCTCTGATTATGAATTACTGTCTTTTCCCAACAGACAACTGCTGAGTCTGCAAATTTATCAGCGAAAATTATGACTGATCACAGCTGCAATCAGCCTTTTACGCTCTCCGTGCAAGCATCGTCCGATCAATGACTGATTTCTCACTGAACTTAAAGACTCAAGGGCAATTCAGTTCAGGATACCATTTACGTGTGGTTTAATGAGACCTTTACATTGAAAAACGTTAGCACCATTGCCTCTGAGTATTGTCTGCTGCATTGGTTTACATGTGGGATATGTGCAGTCAGTGGACAGCCCGCAGCCTTTGCCCAGTCCCACATTCTCCACTGCTCCTGATGCTGCCGTCACTCCCATTCCTGAATCCACCCCGACCGCTGGCTTTTTGAAGAGTGCACCTTGGAGGGTGGAGCTTGACCATTCGAAAAGTGTGTACAAACACTGGGCCATTCTGTAGGCCACTCATGTGGGCTGATTATCAATAGAAATGCCTGTAACTTTTAATGCAAGTTTTTGAATGAAATAAGAACATAAGAAATAAGAGCAGGAGTAGGCCATACGGCCCCTCGAGCCTGCTCCGCCATTCAATAAGATCAGGGCTGATCTTGGACCTCAATCCGCTTTCCCGCCCCATCTCCATATCCCTTGATTCCCCTAGAGTCCAAAAATCTATTGATCTCAGCCTTGAATATACTCAAAGACTCAGCATGCACAGCTCTCTGGGGCAGAGAATTCCAAAGATTCACAACCCTCTGAGTGAAGAAATTCGTCTTCACCTCAGTCTTAAATGGCTGACCCCTTATCCTGAGACTATGCCCCCTAGTTCTAGACACTCCAGCCAGGGGAAACAACCTCTCAGCATCTACCCTGTCAATCCCCTTCAGAATCTTGTATGTTTCAATGAGATCACCTCTCATTCTTCTAAACTCCAGAGAGTATAAGCCCACTCTACTCAATCTCTCAACATAGGACAGCCCTCTCATCCCAGGAATCAATCTAGTGAACCTTTGTTGCACCGCCTCCAAGGCAAGTATATCCTTCCTTAGATAAGGAGACCAAAACTGTGCACAGTACTCCAGGTGTGGTCTCACCAAGACCCTATACAATTGTAGCGAGACTTCCTTACTCTTATACTCTAACCCCCTTGCAATAAAGGCCAACATGCCATTTGCCTTCCTTATTGCTTGCTGTACCTGCATGCTAACTTTCTGTGTTTCTTGCACGAGGACACCCAAATCTCTCTGAACAGCAACATTTGAAAGTTTCTCACCATTTAAAAAATATTCTCTTTTTCTATTCTTCCTACCACAGTGAATAAGCTCACATTTCCCTACATTTATACTCCATCTGCCACCTTACTGCCCACTCACTTAGTCTTTCTATATCCCTTTGCAGACTCAAGGGGTAAAAATTGGGTAGTGCCCTGAAAAGGTTAGCGCCCCCGCGGCCGATTTTCCCAGGTAGCGCCCCGAGAGGGAGGAGGGGTGCTACTGGAAGCATTCCGCGTTCCTCTTGGGGCGCTGCGAGCCAATATCACAGTGCTACGTGCCGCGGTACTGCAGGCCTTTCTCTCCTTAAAGGGGAGGGGCATGGCGCAGCGCGTCCCGGCGCCCAGCTGGCCCACCAGGGATCGGGAGTGCCGGCAAACGAGTGCCGGGCTCACGGAGAGCAGCCAGCACCCCACAGGGGGACTTCACGGGGGCCGGGGACGGCAACGGGGGCAGGTGCTGGCAGGCGGCCAGCAACAAAAATGGCCGCCCGCTACCTCCCCTTTAACTCGTGCTGCCCCGGCCGCAGGTAGGCCCCCCTGACCCCGGCGGACAAAGCGTCCAGCGGTAAGTCAGCAAGTGCCACCCAACATTACAGCCGGGGTGCGAGCGGGGTGCTGTGCACGGCGATGACGTCATCGCCGGTGGCGCAGTGCCGCGTGGCACTAATGGTTAGCGCTGCCTCTTAGGGTGCTAACAGGAGGCACAAATCAACTGAATTTAGCCCCCTTTCTGTTTTCCTCACAGCTTACTGTCCCACCTAGCCTGGTATCATCAGCAAACTTGGATACATTACACTCGGTCCCTTCATCTAGGTCATTAATATAGATTGTAAATAGCTGAGGCCCCAACACTGATCCTTGCGGCACCCCACTAGTTACAGCCTGCTAACCTGAAAAAGATCCGTTTATTCCTACTCTCTGTTTTCTGTCCATTAACCAATCCTCTATCCATGCTACTATATTACCCCGAACCACATGAGCCCTAATCTTGTGTAATAACCTTTTATGTGGCACCTTATCGAATGCCTTTTGGAAATCCAAATATACTACATCCACTGGTTCCCCTTTATCTACCTTGCTGGTTACATCCTCAAAAAACTCTAATACATTTGTCAAACACGATTTCCCTTTCATAAAACCATGCCTAATCATGTTATGATTTTCTAAGTGACTTGATACCACTTCCTTAACAATAGATTCCAGCATTTTCCCGACGACTGATGTCAGGCTAACTGGCCTGTAGTTCCCTGTTTTTTCTCTCCCTCCTTTCTTGAATAGCGGTGTTACATTTGCGACCTTCCAATCCACTGGGACCATTCCAGAATCTAGGGAATTTTGGAAGATCAAAACCAATGCATCCACTATCTCTTCAGCCACCTCTTTTAGAACCCTAGGATGTAGGCCGTCAGGTCCAGGGGATTTGTCGGCTTTTAGTCCCATTAGTTTCTCTAGTACTTTTTCTCTACTTATATTAATTATGTTAAGTTCCTCACCCTCATTAGATCCTTGGTTCCCCACCATTTTTGGTATTACTTTTGTGTCTTCTACTGTGAAGACAGATACAAAATATTTGTTTAACTTTCTGCCATTTCCTTATTCCCCATAATAATTTCTCCTGTCTCAGCCTCTAAGGGACCAATGTTTACTTTTGCTACTCTTTTCCTTTTTACACACTTGTAGAATCTCTTACAATCTGCTTTTATATTTCTTGCTAGTTTTCTCTCATATTCTATTTTTTCCCCTTTTATCAATTTTTTGGTCAACCTTTGCTGGTTTCTGAAACTCTCCCAATCCTCAGGCTTACTGTTACTCTTTGCAACATTATAAGCTTCTTCTTTCAATCTAATGCTATCCTTAACTTCTTTAGTTAGCCACGGTTGGATCACTTTTCCCGTGGAGTTTTTGTTTCTCAATGGAATATATTTTTGTTGAGAATTATGAAATATTTCTTTAAATGCTAGCCACTGCTTATAGAAACATAGAATCTAGGAGCAGGAGTAGGCCATTCGGCCCGTCGAGCCTGCTCCACCATTCAATACGATCATGGCTGATCATCCAAATCCAGTACCCTGTCCCTGCTTTAATCCCCACAGTACACATATCCCACCCTAACCCCATAACCCCACGTATTTAATTCCCCCTAACATATCCCATCCTATCCCCATAACCCCACATATTTAATCCCCCCCTAACACTAAGGGTCAATTTATCATAGCCAAATCAACCTAACCCACACATTTTTGGACTGTGGGAGGAAACCGGAGCACCCGGAGGAAACCCACGCAGACACGGGGAGAATGTGCAAACTCCACACAGACAGTCACCCGAGGTCAGATTCGAACCCGGGTCCCTGGCGCTGTGAGGTACCAGTGCTAACCACTATGCCACCGTGTTGCGCCATACCTTTTAATCTATTTTTCTAATCTACCTTAGCCAACTCGCCCCTCATACCTATGTAATTGGCTTTATTTAAGTTTAAGACTCTAGTTTCGGACTTAGGCAAGTCACTCTCAAAATTAATGTGAAATTCTATCATATTATGATCACTCTGCCCCAGAGGATCCTTTACTATGAGATTGCTAATTAACCCTGTCTCATTACACAATACAAGATCTAAAATAGCCTGTTCCCTGGTTGGTTCCATGACATATTGTTCTAGGAAACTGTCCCGAATGCATTCCATGAACTCGTCCTCCAGACTAGCTTTGCCAATTTCATTTGTCCAGTCTATATGAAGATTAATGTCCCGCAAGATTATTGCATTACCTTTGTTGCAAGCTCCTACTATTTCTTGATTAATATTCTGTCCAACGGTATAGCTACTGTTAGGGGGCCGATATACTACTCCTACCGATGTTTTCTGCCCCTTGTTATTCCTTATCTCCACCCATACTGATTCTATTTCCTGATCTTCCGAGCTGAGATCCTTTCTCGTTATTGTCCTTATGTCATCCTTTATTATCAGGGCTACTCCCCCTCCTTTTCTATTCTGCCTGTCTTTTGAAATACCTGTAACTAGCTTAACATGTAGCCAAGGGAAGTGAAGTGTACACTGGAAGCACATGGACTCAAAGAGTTGGGAAGACTGCATAAAGCAAATAAAGAAAAAGTGGGAATGTTTACTGTTTTTGGGAGGAGGGAGGGATGGTAATTCATGGATACCTCCTCCCTCACCTGTTTTCCTGTAGCTTCTCTGTGATCCACATTTGTTTCTGCCCAAGAGGGACAGCTGGAGATCTGACATATCTCAGCTATAGGTCTCTCACAGCAAGTGCCTCCTTTGGTTTCCATGCTGCTGGGCTGTTTCTCTGGTCCTTGATCCCAATTTGGCCACAGAATGTTCCAACCACAGAGGTTCTTGACTGGGACTAAGAAATGACATTGACATACATTCTTATAAATTCTCAGAAATGTCTCCAGACCCTTCTCATACAATTAATTATTTCAAAGTGCAGTCACTGTTTTGTAGGCAAATGTAATTTTACACACAGCAAGGTCCCACAAACAGAGATGAATAAAAAAAAAATCTGTTTTTGCTGGTATTGGTTGAGGGAGGGATGATGGCCAGAATGTCAAGAAAATTCTAGACTCTTCAATTGTGCCAAGGGATCTGCTATTAATTATTTTTATTCATTCATGGGATGTGGACATCGCTGGCAAGGCAACATTCATTGCTCATCTCTAGTTGCCTTTGAGAAGGTGGTGGTGAGCTGCCTCCTTGAACTGCTGCTGTCCATGTGGTGAAGGTATTCCCATAGTGCTGTGAGGGAGGGAGTTCAGGATTTTGACCCAGCGACGATGAAGGAACGGCGATATATATTTAAGTCAGGATGATGTATGACTTGGAGGGGAACTTGGAGGTGATGGTGTTCCCATGTCCCTCTAGGCAATAGAGGTCGCGGGTTTGGGAGATGCTGTCGAAAAAGCCTTGGCGAGTTGCTGCAGTGCATCTTGTAGTCACAGTGCACACAACATCCACCTGAACTCCTTAAACAGGCAGAAGGGGCCTCGCTCCCAAAGAACAGCACCTTAAATAATGCAGCAATCTGTCAATACTGCACTGAATTGCCAGCCTAGATTGGTTCCTCAGGACCTGAGTCGGACTTGAACTCACAACATGAGTGCTGCCAACTGAGCCAAGCTGACACACAAAACTAATTGTAGACACCTCCAGGACTGAACCACTGATCTTGTGGCTTTTTCCTGGTCAAAAGAGAAACTTTGAATTTATATGAGAAGTCGCACAACACCAGGTTATAGTCCAACAGATTTATTTAAAATTACAAGCTTTCGGAGCTGTCGCCCCTTCGTCAGGTACAGTAACTTTACCTGACGAAGGGGCGACAGCTCCGAAAGCTTGTAATTTTAAATAAATCTGTTGGACTATAACCGGGTGTTGTGCGACTTCTCATTTTTGTCCACCCCAGTCCAACGCCGGCATCTCCGCATCATGACCACTATTGAATTTATATAGCATCTTTCATAACCTCAGGATATCCCAAAGTGCTTCACGTGGGAGCAAAAGTTTGTATTACCCGAATACCTCGCTATTCTTTCTGCGCAGTCTGTGAGATCAACCCATGCTGGGTTAAAAATTCGAACAGCTTTCTGCTGAGCATGGCTTGTAAATTGGGTAAGAGATCAAAGCAGAGGATGTCCTCACAGGAACGAAGATACTAGAAGGTGTGTGAGTCATTCAGCCATATTTGAATGTGTCAATTTGATCACCTGTGTGTTATAGTAATAAACTGGATGGCAAGCGTGTTATTGCAGCAATTAGAAGAGTTGAGAGCCTGGTTGTTTAGTTTACATTGTTATTCTGTTGGCATTTGGATCTACCTTTGATGCACCATGATTTATTGATAGTATGCACAGAATGTAGTGATCAAAGGGGAAAATTAGTATCAGAAATGTAAGGGAACACTGTATAGCAGCTCACACTGGAATTGGATCGTGTGTGTCTCAAAAGCAGCTAGCACACACTGGAATCATGGAAAGTGTCTCTCATCAGCAGCTCTCATGCTGGTTTGTGTAGTATGAAAAGACCTGAGCTCTCATACTGGTTGTGGATAGTATGAGGTTTCAATAAAGACCTGATCCTGCATTACTACAACTGAGTGTGTGTGTAATCTGACGTTTAAAGCAATTAAATGAAAAAGAACAAGAAAGCAGTCCAACACTTCACAACCAATGAAGTACTTTGGGAATGTAGTCACTGTTGTAATGTAGGAAATGTGGCAGCCAATTTGTTTCAAATAAATCTGTTTTAGTGATGTTGGTTGAGGGAAAATATTGGCCAGGACACTGGGGAGAACTCCCCTTCACTTCTTCAAAGGGGATTGGCATGCTCAAGATGCGCTTCAGGTGCCTGGACAGATCTGGAGGTGCCCTTCAGTACGCACCAACCAGGATGTCCAGAATGGTTGTGGTGTGCTGCGCTCTGCACAACATTGCGCAGCAGTGAGGTTTGGAGCTGCAGGAGGAACAAGGCACAGATCGTCTGCATACGAGTCTGTGGAGGAGGAAGATGAGGAAGAGGAAGGTGACGATGCTGCACCAGCTTCTCACATTGCTGCCCAGGATGCCAGGGATGCCCTTATTAATGCAAGGTTCAGTTAGGTACCACCACAATGTCAGAACCATATGCTACACCCACTCTTGCCCCCACCATGCCACTGACACAAAGCTGTCCTGCAAACAACTACACACACCTGTTGCACATCCCCCATTGGTCCCTGTCAATTCATGTGTTCCCATTCATCATCAAGCAAGTGAAAAGGCGAGTTGCCACCCAGCAGCCAAGAATGGGCAACATGGGAAAGTGATGCAAACTAATAAAATTTATGTGATTCTACTAAAGAATGGAAACTTCACAACATAACATTTTTTCATTACACCCACGTGCATACCCTTGGTGAACTACAGCTTTTCATACTGCTCCCACATGGTGCAATCCATGTGGCTTCAGCAGAGGTAGAGGCAGGCTGCTCAGATCTCTGCTCTGACTGCTGAGATATTCTTGGCTGACAGCCTCTGGGATTTGGAGCCCATGAGGAGCTCGCCAAAGCTCCAGCTGCTCCTGTGCAGGGGCGGACTCGGCCATAGGGACAGGTGGTAGCATGTCGCGTACTGACTGGGGGGTGGGGGGCAATGGGTGAGAAGTGAAAGTGCTTTGAGTGGAGGCCCCACTTCTATGTCCTCTTCCGCCATCTTCCCTCTCATGGGCCAGCCGCACTTCACTCCTACCAATCTGCGGGAGAGCAGCTTGGTGCAGATCAATGAGGCATTGTAAGGCTAAGGCTAAGGTATCTGTCATCCTATTTAAGGTCCCAGATGTGTTGGCATCCAAAGTGTGCATGGCTGTGGTCAAGGCTTGCATGGACTCATGTGATAGTTGTGATTGATGTTCCATGGAGCTGGCAACTCTATCCATGGAAGAACACATTGCCGCAATGCCCTGTGACATCAAACACTCATGCTTGAGGTGGACTTCTCCATTCTCTCTGCAATCTTGGACAGTGTGCTTGGTAGGCCAGTCAGTGCATTGCACATTTTCTGGTGCTCCTCAATGATTATCCCTTTCATCGACAGCTCCCGGGGTACAGCATCTGTGTCCAGCTGAGCAGAGCTTGGAAAGGGCTGTGCCCTTCGACGCAGACATAAGAACATAAGAAATAGGAGCAGGAGTAGATCATTCGGTCCTTCAAGCCTCTCCACAGCTGTTCCTGACACTGCTGTCTTCTCTTGCTCACATGTGAAGTGTGAGACACCAGGTGAAAAGCCAACTATTTTTCTAACTGGACCCACCGAAGTGCGAGTATTTGAATGCTGAAAGGAGAAGGGAGGGGAAGATGTGTTTGGTGGTGGGATCATGCTGGAGGTGGCAGAAATGGCGAAGGATGATCCGTTGAATGTGAAGGCTGGTGGGGTGGAAGGTGAGGACAAGGGGAACCTTATCGTGGTTCTGGGAGGGAGGGGAAGGGATGAGGGCAGAAGTGCAGGAAATGGAACAGACACAGTCGAGGGCCATGTCCATCACGGTGAAGGGGAATCCTCAGTTGAGGAAAAAGGAAGACATATTGGAGCACTGGTATGGAAGGTGGCTTCATCAGAACAGATGCGACGGAGACGGAGAAACTGGGAGAATGGAATAGAGTCCTTACAGGAATCAGGATGGGAGGAAGTATAGTCAAGGGAGCTGTGGGAGTCAGTCGGCTTATAGTGAATATTGGTCGGTAGCCTATCCCCAGAAATGGAGACAGAGAAGTCGAAGAAGGAAAGGGAAGAATCAGAGATGGACCATGTGAAGGCGAGGGAAGGGTGGAAATTGGAAGCAAAGTGAATGAAATTTTCCAGTTCAGGGCGAGAGCAGGAAATGGCACCGATACAGTCATCAATGTACCGGAAAAAGAGGTGAGGGAGGGGACCTAAGTAGGACTGGAACAAAGAATGTTCCACATATCCCACAAAAAGGCAGGCATAGCTAGGGCCCATGCGGTTTCCCATAGCAACACCTTTAACTTGGAGGAAGTGAGTGGAGTCAAAAGAGAAGTTGTTCAATGTGAGAACAAGTTTAGCCAGATGGAGGAACGTGGTGGTGGATGGGGATTGGTTGGGCCTCTGTTCAAGCAAGAAGCGGAGCACCCTCAGGCCGTCCTGGTGGGGAATGGAGGTGTAGAGGGAATGCATCTAGGGAAGTGTCATTAAAGTGGGGCGCAGCCTTTGACTGTCCTGAATCCATTCTCAGTTCTTCATCTCTTGCTTCCAACTCTTCTAAATTCCACCTTTGGATTAACCCTTTAAATACTGGAGTTCCGCTCTCATCAGGCGTGTCCTCATCATGCCCGCTGCCACGCAATTGATGCCAAACCCGGAAGTAAAATGATATTGAGGTCCCTGCGTTAAAATTTCACAGACAGCTACGCTGAACTTACTTCCGGGTTTCCCACGTGATATCGGACCCCACCCCCGCTCCCAATGTGCCTCGGAGTTAATATCGGGACATCCGTTTCTGTGAAGCACAGGAACAAAGACAATCTGGCCCAGTTTTGGATCAAAAGCAAAGGCCTAAAAGGGAAGCAGGGGAGGCAGATCATAAGATAAAGCAAATATTTTAATTTCATGTTCTGTTACTGGAATTCTCCCCCTCCCAAGTAAAGATTAAAAAAAAAAAAATGTGGCGCTGACACGGAACTGTAACTGATGTCAGTTAAAACTCAGAAGTTCAGCTTTTGATCAAAATTTGATTTGCCATGATGCCACCGTCTATAACTTTCGAATCTGTGACATAACCTTCAGCTGCTGTCAGGAAGAGAAAGACAAACCCTGCCAAGGTCAAGTGTGAAACTAGTTATTCGAGATTAGATGTGTCTGTGGATATTGATGTTACTGTGGTGTTTTATAGTCGAGGACAGGCACCATCTGTCCTGCTCTCCCCACAAACTGTGCACTGCTGTAAGGCTGCATTATTATGCACAAAGCTTTGCCAAAAAGCAGCTCTTTACAAAGGCTGACTTTTAATCGTCATTTTCATTATCTAGTGTGGTGGGAGTGAAGTATGAAAGGGAACCAACATTCATCAGATGATGACTGAAGGTATGAATTATTACAGAACTTCCACTACTCTGCTGTCCTTGACTTCATTCATTAAAGTGTAACTATAAACCCATTGGTTGAGAAGCTGCTTTGATTTTGTATTATTGTATCCAAATATTAGAGGGACTGCATATTCAGACCAATCTCTAGCTTAGCATCATTTAACCTGTCATTTTTTTCCCCCACTTACGAGTGGTGTTTCTGAAACTCCGAGGAACGAATGATTTGTTACTTCAGTAGGACATAATCGGCCTGGAAAATATGTTCTTTCAATATGAATATGTGTTCACGTAAATGTTTCCATAATCAGATTTGAATTCCCTCTGTCATTAGTATTTACTTAATTGGCTATCCTGTGTAGTACCCTATACCTTCGTGCATCATTTAAGCTGCTTTTAAGTACAGCTGTTCCCCAAGAACTGTAGCTGAGGTGGAATGTATTAGCACCAAATTTGGTTGAAGTACATGCTTTGGAGGAATTTCAATTAATACGTAAGAGATTTTAACAGTTGTCATTAGATTGTTATAAATGTGTCATCTTGCCCCGGTTTCCTGTCCCCAATGCACGAGGCCAAATGCTTCTGCATAGTAACAGTAAGCCACTTAACTCTATGATGACACGGCGGTTTAAATAAGTGATTCGCAGGTCCTCATGAGACCAACAGAGAAAAATGGGAAATGAGAACATTAATCAGAGGCTCACTGTTGCAAACCTTTGTTGGCATTGTTGTAGAAAATAGGTTTCCCCTTGCTCTATTTATTTAACTGTTTTCGCTGCACCAATTATACCAAGCATACAAAATAATTTAATATTAACAAAGAACTGGAAGTTCTTTCAGCTGAGAGATGGTTGGCTTCCTGTGTGATGGATGATCACCAAGTCAAAAAGTTTGATCTTCTCTACTCTAATAAAAAGGGAAAAGTAATGAGTGATGAATGAGGGCCATCAAATTGAAGCAAATGTAATATATTTAACCACTGGTTGTTTTTAACATAGAATAACACAGAAAATACAGCACAGAAACAGGCCATTCGGCCCAACCAGTCCATGCTGCCGTTTATGCTCAACTCGAGCCGCCTCCCATCCTTCCTCGTATAACTCTATCAGCATAACTCTCTATTCCCTTCTCCCTCATATGCTCATCTAGCTTTTTTCCTTTGGTCAGTGGGGTGGGGGTGGGTGGGGGGAGGTTCAGGGATATTATTGACTTAATCTTCCCCTGATTTCCCCTAGCTTTTGCTCTTCACCTGATGCCTGCCATGCTACCATTGTTTTGTTTATTTATAAATTATTCAGTAAAATAAGGAAATTAGTTAACAAATTTGCCAACAGACATTAGTCTATCACAATTATTTGTGTGAAGATGTTCCAGTATGTGTGGTATCAATATACTGCAGCAGACACAGGTCCCTTTTAAGAAGCATGGATTTGTCACAATAAATGATGAACCTCAGTGCTTCCTATCAATCATCAACACAGAGTCCTTTACCAGTCAATCACAAAATAGTTAGATTTTCTTGTCCTCCCATGGAGAAAGCCTTGATTACCATTTTGAGAGAGGCAGAAATACATGTGGAGCAAGTTGTAAAATGTAATTACTCGATGCTGGTTTATTCAGCGAACATTGTGAATAGGGAAATGCTCTAAAGTTCAATATTATCCTTGAATTCCATTTTAAAATACTCTACCACAGTAATGTACGGCATATCATTTGTGTATGTATAATCTGATAGAAATTGTGTGAATATTTAAGAAACTGGTATGGGCACTCAGTATTCAAAGGGGAACATTACAATTCTCTCACCTCCCCTGATGCCAGGTTGACTATTGCTGAACTGTATTATAGCATATTATGCTTTCAGGCTGCTACAGATGAGTGTTATTCCCCAGGCATTAAAACAACGCATTAACCGAGCTGAGGTCACACAAAAAGCTATTTAAGATGGTGCTGAAACTATGTGAAGAAGTACTGAAACCCACCTACCACAGGACAGAAACTACCTGAGACAGTGTAGGAAGCACCTGAGATATCATTGTACCCTCCCAAATCCAGGTGTGGAGAAGGGAGATTAGGTAGGTCTAAAGGGAGTTGCAGTCACAAGGAGCCTCTCTGGGGGCAGCCCTGGGAGTGGGATTTGGAGGCAGTGTTCCAACCAGCTTTTGTTGATTCAGCGGAGGGGCCAGTGTGAGGAGGTATCTCCGGCGAAACAATGCTGTTGACCCACTTTGGAGCAGGGTTAGGAGATACCTTCGTACGATAGCAAAATACTGCGGATGCTGGAAATCTGAAATAACAACAGAAAACGCTGGAAAAACTCAGCAGGCCAGGCAGCATCCGTGGAGAGAGAAAGAGAGTTAACGTTTCAGGTCGATGACCTTTCGTCAGAAGATACCTTTATACTTTATTGGTTACAGGGATGTTTGTATTACTTTAAAATATTTTCAGCCCATGTAAAGAAAAGGAACTTCTCGCACACATGTCAGAAAATAACCGAAGTCAAACGGAAAGATATCAACACATCTGGTCGGTGTGCTGATGTGCACAATTTCTCTCTCATGTTCTGCCTGTAAAGAGACAGGGATGAAAGAGAGGCTTGTCCCGTCTGCTGCCTGTGTAATGTGCTGATGAGCTGCAAGTCAAATCAGCAGGAGGCAGTATTTCGAACAGGCTGAGTTAATGGAGCACAGAGCATCAGCACTATCAGGAACCTGGAACATTTAATAACGCTTACTCTCATCTGTAGAACACGCTGCACCAGCCGCGCACAGCTACAGAACAGCGAAGCGGAAAATGAAGATAATCACAGACAGCGCAGTGGCGATTGGTGTGCAGTCACTAATCTAATAAATGGCATTGGACTGTAAGCTCCCTACTTTTTAGGTATTTCTATCTCATTTCATGTTCTGACTGTGGAAAAAAAACCTCTTAATATTTAACCCCTTTCCAAATGTGTATTTCCTCCCCTCCTTTAGGTTATCCCCGCTCCCCCACAGCATGTTTGAGAGAGAGGGCAGGCACGCTACTCCCCAATTACTGACAGTGTAAGTGTGAGCCACATCTACTCACCCTCACATTTTCTTCTCATCCTTGTGGAGAGGCACATTACCTCTGCGTGGGATTTCCCCTGATAGCCCAGCTAAGATTGAGGAATATTTTTCTGCTCTGCACTGCATCGATACACCGGCGTGCTGTGCCACTCAGCTCTTTCAGACTTCGGGACAAGTTTACTGATCGCAAAGGCATAGAATCACAGCTCAGAAACAGGACATTCGGCCCTTCGTGTCTGTGCTGGTGTTTATCACGACACGGGCTATCTCGTTTAATCTCATTCTCCTGCTCACCCCCCACACCCTTGAATATTCCTCTTTTTCAAGCAACTATCGATTCCCATTTAGACAAGTTTGTGCACCGTGCTTCAGCAATGGTTTATGAGCGATATAGCATTATTTATCTTAACATAACTTTTCATACATTTAAGGGCCTCTTATCAGGTCACCCTCTTAACTTTTCAGCTCTAATGGAAAAAGCTCAAGTTGAAGTCAAAGTCAGTGACGGTAGACGTGTTGTTTCCTCTGGAAGAATGAGTTTCTCATTATTTATACACTTCCTGCAGCTATTTGTATCTGCTCTGATTTACAAGCAGCTTCCATTACTGCTAGAACAATCACCAACCATCAGAACTCATTACCTGGCCTTAGACTGCATCAATAACAGAGCTGTGTTCCTCCAATATCCCATAAATGTTGATTTTATACCAGTGTTTCTCCTGGACCGTGACCTAGCACAACAAATAAGCACCACAAATAGAAGAAAGGATGAGCTTATCTATTCAAAATAAATTATTCCTTGATGTTGGGCAACATTCGTCCGGTGAGTCAACTGAGCATGACTCACGAGCTATGGATCCTGTCACTTCATTCAGGGAGATGAAGAACTGGTTAAGGATGGAATTGAAGGTTACAGATATAAGCACAGCTCAGGTATGGCCCCTGGGACTAGATAAGTCTTAGTCTTGAAATTTAACTGGTCAAGGTTGAATAACGTGGTTTGGAATGTTAGATTGATATCCTGGAGTTTTACTCAATTACCTTGGGGGTTCAGGGAAAACTTTGCCGAACATTATCATGTTGGTAGATTTACCCTTGGCTGTGGTTGTTAAAGAGTGTCTGGAGGCATTCGCCTCACGATTCTCTCTTATTCTGTGCGCCTCGCCTTCATTTTAATACAAGCCTCTGTATTGTATTTCTTTGTTATATTTTTAATATCACCATTCTGCGAGACCTCCCTCGGACCCCGGTCCCCTCACACTTACCCGAGTGTCAGCGGGTGGCCGAGGGCTTCCCCAGGCTGGCAGCTAATTCCCGCCCACTTCCCACCGTTCTGGCCAGGAGGTCGGCCGGTGGCATGTTAATGAGGCCCAGTGGCTAAAATTGCCGTGGTCTCATTCTGCCACGGGTGGATGGGAATCTAACAGAACCCCGCCGGTAACCTGCTGGCAGTTAAAATTCCCTCCTTTATTTCCTTTTACGGATCTATATCCTAAAGCATAAACTTTAAAGTTTGTCAGGATGAACTAACTATCTTATGTCAATTAACGTTGCACCTTATGAACTGGTCATTTGAATTTTGTTTGTAATTTGTTTAGTTGTGAAAGAAAGAACTTGCATTTATATAGCACCTTTCACAATCTCAGGATGTCCTAAAACACTTTACAGTCAATGAAGTACTTTTGAAGTGTAGTCACTGTTGTAATGTAGGAAAACATGGCAGCCAATTTAAGCACAGCAAGATTTCACAAATGCCAATTAAATAAATGATCACATCATCTGTGTTAAGCATTGATTGAGGGATTAATATTGGCCAGGACACTGGGGATAACTACCCTGCCCTTCTTTGTAAAAGTGCCACGTGATCTTTTACATCCACCTGAGAGGGCAGACCGGGCCTTGGTTTAATATCTCATCCAAAAGATGGCACCTCCGACTGCATTGAAGAGCCAGCCTAAATTATGTGCTCAAGTCTTTGAAGGAGTTGGGGTGGTGTTGCTTGAATCCACAACGTGCTGACTAAGAAGCGAGAGTCGACCGCTGAGCCAAACCTGACACTGTGGCATTTTCCTAGATTTTGTGCTTATAACATAAATCTATGTATTGCATTTCTTTGTTATATTTTACATAATATGCAGTTTGTTATGTACTCTGTTTCCCTGTGTGTTGTGTCACAGATCATTTTTATTTTGCAGCAGCAACCTTGGTCTGCCTTAGGGTGTTCTTGTCTGTTGGGATGCCACTCATCATTTTGTTGGGTTGCTGTGGGAAGATCTCCGAAGGCTTGCAGTTCAGTGCTTGCAGACAAGATTATCCTGGAGCATAACTGTCAGCTTCATAATGGAGGGATCTCATTTGGACAGTGCTCTTGGGAGTCTCTCTAGTATTGTGTAGGTGCTGAATCCTTCTCATTATTTGGAGATGGAGAGCTTCGGTATCAGGGATGTTCTCTTGAGATAGGTGAGGTGGAAGAGGGAAATCAAATCAAGTCAGAATTCTATTTGTAGAAACACTCTAACTTATATAGGTTTTATATTTTAGTTTACAACCTCTAGGTATTCACAGAGTAATATTGTTTTGTACCTTCAATTTTATTGCCATTGTAATTTAGTTTATTTGGTACCGGCAGTTAAAGTGAGGCTTAGGCTCATTGGACAATTTGCTTATTGGTTAAGTTCTTGATTGGTCACTTGTTTTTTTAGAAGTGATAAATGTACAATTGTGAAATGTCGACTGTAGGTCGGAGAAGGACGGCTATGTGCTTTAGGCCTTTAACGTGCAGCACGCTTGATGGATTGAGCCTGACTAGGTTGTTGAACCCTCTGGATGAATTCTCTTTAATTCTAAGTTTGTAGTTTTAATTGGTACACTGTGTTATTCTTGCTGCCATCATCCCAAGTAGCTTTTGCTTATTAATATTTTGTTCATATTTATATATGTGGTTGCATTCTGTGCTTTATATATGTTTAAATTTAATGGATAATTGTTATGCAATTGGTAGTTATCAATGAAGTATAGATTTTGCAACTGAGCTGTCTTCAATTAAAATAAAAGGAAGAGTACAACATTGGTCTTGTTAGCTCTTATGCACATCCTAATGTGGCTGGTTACAGATTGCTACTGGCAATGGTCTTGAATCAGGTTCCTTATTCATTCTCTTGGTTGAATAATGGGGTGAGTCCTGGAAAATTCTAAAGAAAAGAGAAAATGCATTTAAAACAGGTTGAAATTAATCTCTTCCAATTGCATTTACACACTTATTTCAGGGAATAGAAACAGAAAACCAAGGCTGCTTCACTTAAGCTTCATTTATGCTCAGGGTAGCACTCCTTCTCTGAGGGAAAAGGCTACGGGTTTAAGTTTCACTCCAGGATTTAATAGCACATAATCAAAGCTAACACTTCAGTGCATTACTGAGCGAGTGCTGCATTGTCGGAGGTACTGTATTTCAGATGAGTCTTTCATCTGCCAGTTCAAGTGAACCCAAAAGAGCCCACGGTGCTATTTAAAGGTTTTCTGATGATCCCTGGAGGTCCTAGTAGATGAGGTGAGGCAAGGAGGGAATTGTTTCTGAGCACTTGCAAGAACATACCCAGGTTAACTATCCAGTAGGCCTGGACATAAGTGTCTGAGAGCATCTGTGCCAGCTGCATCACCACCAGGACCTGGGATTCTCCAGGACTCACCCCATTACTCAACCAAGAGGATGAGTAAGGAACCTGATTCCAGACCCTTACCAGTAGCAATCTGTAGTCAGCCACATTAGGATGTGCATAAGAGCTAACAAGACCAATGACCTCACAAGAGCAGCAAGGGTGAGTACAGCTCTCCAGCTCTCTCAATAACACCTGCCAACACTCCTTTCACCCCTCCTCCAGCACTCTCAATAATTCCCTTCCCTCCATTACATCCTGTAACATCCACGCACAAGGGCACAATGCACCACCTCTTTTTCTCATTCCAAACACAGTCACCTCTCCCTTCACTGTCTTCACACCAGACACTAACCGTGTCCTCTTAGCACTTGCAGAACCAGGAGCTCCTCTCAGGCTCTTCCTCACTTCACATTCCACAAACTTGGCTTTACATTCATCACCTCCCCATCCCCATTCCATCTTGCTTCTTCTCCAGCTCTCATTAGATGCATTATATGCAGAAGACCTACACAACTCCATTTAACTTTTCAATTGTCACTCACTAACTCTCGCCCTCTCTTTCTGCAGGATAAAACCGTACAAAATGCCAGGGAGAGGAGCAAGAGCAGGGGAGGAGTACCTAACATCATAGCCCTCATCCAAATGGAGCAACAAGCTCTGAACATTAGTGTCCCAGAAAGAGGCAAACATTTACCATGGACAGATTGGTGGACCGATTGGATAGGGGCTTTCAAGGGGTCACTCATCTTCTGCGGTCTGCACTTCCTAAGTGCAGTAGTCTGTAGCTGGGCTCTCGCAGGCTTGAGACACGCAGAAGTCACCAGCCACAACCCTCTCAAGGGTCCCAACATGAGCAACAACCTTCCACCAGCTTTGCTCAGGCCACTAGGGGAGCATCCCATAGGAGTAGTAGAGTTGGGAAACTTCCTTATAAGAAAGGCGCCATGTGTTGACCCTTGGGTGAGAAATGAATACTTTTATCACATCAGACGTGGGTCGAGTCAGCTATGTTCAGGTGGTGACCCCTGTTAATCTCCCATTGCAGTTAGCTATGGGAGAGAATCAAATACTGACAAAAGGCACATGGCCACAATAGAAGACATCGACACAGGTGTAGATGTAGACGTGGACGTAGATGTCGGCATTAACCACCTTCTTCAGGGCCTCAATCAGAGCGCTTTTGGAGCAACAAGCTATGGTGATGCTGATCAGTGATCATATTTGGCACTTTGGTCTGCGGTGTGCTGTTATAGCAGGTCCTGAGTCTACATTATTGGTATGTCATTGATGTAGAAGTTGGCTGACTGGTTTCAGTGTTCCTTAATGCAGGATTAAGGGAGTGGTGAAGGACATAACAAGGACTGTCGATGCAGAGGGGTTCTGTTTACATTCGCAGGGCAGGGGAACGAGCGGGTGACCGGAATCGCGGTGCAATGTATTTGTCCCTGGCTTCTCTTGGCTGCAAGGCGTTGAGAGGCTTTCCTTCTTCCGCTGCTTCTTCCTCATCTTTGCCATGGTCTTCCTTGCCCAATGAGGACCGCCGCTTCTGCTCTGCCTCCTGCAAGTGGCGCCCCTTTGGCAGACGTCTCGGTCAATTAAATAAAGTGCACGATTAAAATTTCACCTGCTTCTGCTGCTTTCCCACCGAGAGGATGGGTTTAAAATAACTGCTTTAGTGTTGGTGCAAAGGGAAAGCACTGTACACCAATGCTACAACTGCTTAACTACATGTCGTCGGCCTATATCGGAAGCTGTTTTTGAGTTGTTAGATGTTTTTAGGCTGTGTGATATTTTTGGAGCTATTGGCAGTTCTCTATGGTTGGCATGTACGAGGATGCCAGCCTTCCAGAAATATAGTACAGAAACAAGAGCCAACACTATTAACTCCTCTTCCCCCGCCCCCAGTTTAAAGAAACAAATAGCTAGAGGCTGGATCGTTTCCCAAAACAGTGGGAAATAGATCAGAACACCAGAAGTGCATCTGTGGGAAAGCTATTTTGAGTTTTTTTTTAATGTTCATCGAAAAACACGACAAGTTCGACTGCAAATACCTTTAATAATGCGGCTGGAAACGAACCAGATTTCTGTGATGACCAGGTTGCCATGGAATTTACTCAGCTCCAGTGCACCAGGAGTAACCAGTGTTGTAGTGCTCAGTGTCATAACAGTGATTGTGAATCAGGCTTACTACAAGGTGCTGGCTTATTTTTGACACCGTATTCTCAGATAACTTTTCACATGGATGCACAGACACTGTATTATTCATAGACTATGCCAGGCAGTGGCAGCAAATAGATCTTGAACTCAGTGGGATACTTTTCAGCGTTTTATAATTTAATCAGCTCATGGAGGGGACTGTCAAGCTGCAGGTGGAACTTGGAAATTCTTCTGTTCATTGCCAGAAGGAAATGCTGCTTATAAAGAAATTGAAAAGCAAAAATCTGGTTTCTGTCTGTGTTGGGGATGAGCAGACCTTATGCTAAGCTGGAATTGGGTTGTGCGGAACTGTGGTGCAGACTTCTAAATGGAATGCAACTTATCTACTGTCAAAATAAATAGCATCACGTGTTAAACTAGACTATGTGGCGGGCCTGGTCCAGGTGTGTGTGAGGAGAGATTAGTCCAGGTTTGGCATAGATTA
Source organism: Squalus acanthias (assembly GCA_030390025.1). NCBI lineage: Eukaryota > Metazoa > Chordata > Chondrichthyes > Squaliformes > Squalidae > Squalus > Squalus acanthias. The sequence continues at coordinate 21,914,109 of CM059439.1, forward strand.
TTTTAAGGAGAGATCAGGCTAGGCCTAGCACAGGTAGGCCTGGTGGTAGATGGTTACAAGGCTCATATGCCAAGCCCGTTGTGTTGGGCACAAAATCCTCACAGGGTGTCAGCTTTCTAATGTACCCCCTCTGGTCCCCTGGCTTTCATAGGCATTGTCCGCAAGTTTATCCTGCAACAGGATTGAAGGCTAAGGTGATGGTTAGCATTTGAGGGTTGTCTTCCTGGTGGCATTGGACTGCAGATGTGACAGAGGTGCTGGTATCATCCTGTTAAAATGGAGGAAGAGGTTGTAAAGGTTTGCGTGCAAGTAATTACAGTAAGAGAGATGGTAACACAAAATGTAAGATCCTGAGTTAGTGACCCACCCCCTTAACCACAGAGCAATATGAATGATTACTTGTGCAGCTATCAATTTTAGAGGGTGAACAGTGTGTTGGTGCCCATGGTGCTCGAGGAACAAAAGGGAAAGTAGCGTGTTTTACCTTGTCTGCCCTAGTTAGGCCGTTGAACTTTTTCCAGCACTGATCTGACGTCTTGAGGGTAAGAGAAGTGGCACTCAGTATCACTGCCATCTATTCCCTAGAATTTCGAAGGTTAAGGGGTGATCTGATCAAAGTTTTCAAGATCTTAAGGGGAACAGATAGGGTAGATAGAGAGAAATTATTTCCACTGGTTGGGGATTCTAGGACTAGGGAGCATAGTCTGAAAATTAGAGCCAGACCTTTCAGGAGTGAAATTAGGAAACGCTTCTACACACAAAGGTTGGTAGAAGTTTGGAACTTTCTTTTGCAAACGACAATTGATGCTCGATCAATCGTTAATTTAAATCTGAGATTGATAGCTTTCTGTTAACCAAAGGTATTAGGGGATATGGGCCAAAGGCAGGTATATGGAGTTAGGTCACAGATTAGCCATAATCTCATTGAATGGCGAAGCAGGCTCGAGGGGCTGAATGGCCTACTCCTGTTCCTATGTTCCCTCCACACTGCAGGCGAGATATGTTTCTGTAGTTTCTACCCATGGTATCCAGCATTCTTCCTCCCTTTTCCTGCATGTCATCCAGGTGCGTCTGAAGGTTGGTCTCACTGAAATTGTGTGCTTTTCCTTTCTGCCTCCTTCCAATGCCCTGCTCTCTTTGGGCACCTCTGCCTGGTCTTTCACTTGAAGACATGTGTTAAAAGTGCCACAAAATCACACACGAGTCATCGATCACAGTTACCTGAAAGTCAACGCACTGTGCCAAACACTTTCCTTCTTCCCTGCTACTTCTCCAGCCTGCTGCTACAATCTTCGGCTGTTTTTAAAGGATGCACTGCTAATTTGCAAGCTCGTCCACCCCACCCAATGCAATATGTTACACAGCAGTTGGGTTACTGAACCACCAATAGATATTTAAATGAGCTGGCCCAGCAATTTACAGCAGGGCGTGCGCTGGGCAGCATCAGTGCCCATCTCCTGGCTAGGGGTCGCAACACGGGTGCGAATGGTCCCATGGAACTTCAGGGCCAATGTGGTACTAAAACATGGTACACAGGAGTAGACATTATTTTTATTGCTCTTTTTGTTTTGCTGTTGCCCCATCTGGTTTTGTGCCATCGGCTAGGCTGGGGAGGCAGCACCACAGGCGCATGACACTCACCCACACACCAAGGCACATCACAGGAACGTTATCACTGAGCCACATAAGAGGCTTGACAGGGTTAATGCTGGGAAAATTTTTCCTCTGGCTGGGGAATCTAGAACACAGGGTCACAGTCACAGAATAAGGGGCCGGCCATTTAGAACTGAGATGAGGAGCAATTTCTTCACGCAAAGGGTTGTGAATCTTTGGGGGGCTAAATTCGGTTGATTTGTGCCTCCCGTTAGCACCCTAAGAGGGCCTGGGCGTGGTGCAGCTAACGCCTCCTGTGAAACTCAGCGGGAGGTTAGTGGCGGCGCTAACCATTAGCGCTGTGCGGTGCTGCACCGTTGGCGATGACATCATCGCCGTGCGCAGCGCCCCGCTCGCGCCCCGGCTTTAATATTGGGTGGTGCCCCCCGACTTATCGCTGGATGCTATGTCCGCTGGGGTCAGGGGGGCCTACCTGCAGCCGGGGCGGTGCTTGTTAAAGGGGAGGTGGCGGGCGGACATTTTTGTTGCTGGCCGCCTGCCAGCACCTGCCCCCGTTGCTGTCCCCGGCTCCCGTGAAGCCCCCCTGCGGAGTGCCGGCTGTTCTCCGTGAGCCTGGCACTCCTCTTGAGTGCCAGGCTCGTTTGCCGGCACTCCCGATCCCTGGTGGCCCAGCTGGGCACCGGGATGCGCTGTGCCAGGCTCTTCCATTTAATAAGGGGAGGAAGGCCTGCAGTACTGCGGCGTGACGTGCCGCAGCGCATGGTGCTGCGGCACATAGTGCTGCGATATTGGCTCGCAGCGCCCCAAGAGGGATGCGGGGCGCTTCCAGTAGTGACCCTCCTCCCTCTCGGGGTGCTACCTGGGAAAATCGGCTGCGGGGGCACTAACTTGTTCGGGGCGCTAAAATTAGGTAGCTACCCAATTTTTACCCCTTGGAATTCTCTACCCCAGAGAGCTGTGGATGCTCAATTGTTGAGTATATTCAAGACAGAGGTCAATAAATTTTTGGGAACGAAGGGAATTAAGGGATATGGGGATAGTACGGGAAGGTGGAGTTGAGCTAGAAGATCAGCCACGATCTTATTGGATGGTGGAGCAGGCTCGAAAGGCCAAATGGCCTACTCCTGCTCCTATTTCTTATGTATGTTCTTATAAGGAGATATTAGGACAAGTGACCAAAATCTTGGTGAAAGAGGTAGTTTTTTAGGAGGGCTTAAAGGAGGAGAGAGAGTTAGTGATGTGGAGAGGATTAGGGAGGGAATTCCAGAGCTTAGGGCCAAGGCAGCTGAAAGCACAGCTGCCAATGGTGGAGTGAATAAAATTGGGGATGTGCAAGAGGCCAGAATTGGAAGAGCACAGAGATCTCTGAGGGTTGTGTGGCTGGAGAGGTTTACAGAAATAGGGAGGGGTGAGGCCATGGAGGGATTTGAAAACAAGGATGAGAATTTTAAAAACGAAGCGTTGCCAGATTGGGTGTCAATGTAGGTCAGCGAGCACAGGAGTGATGGGTGAACAGGACTTGCTGCGAGTTAGGATACGGACAACAGAGTTTTGGATGAGCTCAAGTCTACCTGCATTTACTTTGCAGAAGAAGTTGTCAGACCTGCAGTCCACATGTTATAAGCAGACCTGTAGCTCACTCCCACCACATGCGCCGATATGCTTGTTGCAGCTAAGGTTACCATGGTTTTAACTCCTATACACCAGTAGTATTCCAGGTTGTCAATGGGGACATCTGCAACATACAATAAACATTTGTGCATGGATGAATCAAGCAAGTCACAGATTTATTGTTCTGTAGAGTAAGCAATTACGCCAGCTTCCCCATGGACAATAGTGCCAACATGACAAAGCACTGCAATTTTACTGAGTGACAGGATTCGCCAAGGTCCAAGGCCCAATAAAAGGTAGCTATGTGGGAACAAATGCTCCCTTCACCAACAGCCAGATGTACATCAACAAGAAACAATACACTCTCTCAGTGTGTTTGTGACCAGCAGAACACCAACATGCAGGTGAACGGCCACTTCCCTGGCAACTGCCACAATGCCTTTATTTTTAGGAATTCCAGAGCATGTTTAACACAGAAAGACAAATCTTGGATTCTCTGAAGTAAAGACTTGCCTCGGCCAATGATAGTGCTGCTGTACCTTCCAAGACCCCAGCTGAACAGCACTGTAACAGCCCATTCATCCCCCAGAATCATCGTTGAACACATCATAGGTATGGTGAAGGTGTACTTCAGGTGTCTGGTGCAATTAAAGCACTTTACTACAATGTGAGGGGGAGGGCAATAGAAGTGGTAAATATGCTTAGTAGAATGCATTCTAGGAAGGCTTTGCTTACCTTGATTGTCCTCCTAACATCATTAAACTTTTTCCAGCACCAAGGAATGCCATGTGTGGGATAGGTGAGTTGACACTGACTACCCTGGCCATTTCCTGCCATTGGTGCTGTGCTACTTTCCTTACAGACCTGTGTCACTGTACGCCAACAGGTCCTTCTCTCTGTCTGACTTCATTCAACACTTTCACCAGTAAACTTGGGTCTCTGGGCCTTTCTGCAGACATTGTCTGTCTTCACGGAAGAAGACGCAAAAACCCTCCTGGAAATAATGGCGAATCAAGGGTCTAGCGAGAATGAGGAACTGAAAAAAATTAGTATTCGTAAAAAAGTAGTACTGGAGAAATTAATGGGACTGAAAGCTGATAAATCCCCTGGACTTGATGGCCTACATCCTAGGGTTTTGAAAGAGGTGGCTATAGAGATAATGGATGCATTGGTTGTCATCTTCCAAAATTCCATAGATTCTAGAACGGTTCCCATGGACTGGAAAGTAACAAATTTAACCCCACTATTTAAGAAAGAAGGCAGAGAGAAAATGGGGAACTACAGACCAGTTAGCCTGACATCAGTAGTAGGGAAAATGCTAGAATCTATTATTAACCACGTGGTAACAGGGCACTTAGAAAATAATAATAGGATTGGGCAGAGTCAACACGGATTTATGAAAGGGGTATCGTGTTTGACGAATCTGTTAGAGCTTTTTGAGGTTGTAACTAGCAGAATAGATAAGGGGGAACCAGTAGATGTGGTGTATTTGGATTTTCAGAAGGCATTCGATAAGGTGCCACACAAGAGGTTATTAAACAAAATTAGGGCTCATGGGATTGGGGGTAATATACCAGCATGGATTGAGGATTGGTTAACGGACAGAAAAAGAGAGTAGAATAAACAGGTCATTTTCGGGTTGGCAGGCTGTAACTAGTGGGTACTGCAAGGATCAGTGCTTGAGCCTCAGCTATTCACAATATATATCAATGATTTGGATGAGGGGACCAAATGTAATATATCCAGGTTTGCTGATGATACATGTTAGGTGAGAATGTAAGTTGTGAGGAGGATGCAAAGAGGCTTCAAGGGGATATAGACAGGCTAAGTGAGTGGGCAAGAACATGGCAAATGGAATATAATGTGGAGAAATGTGAAGTTATCCACTTTGGTAGGAAAAATAGAAAAGCAGAGTATTTTTTAAATGGTGAGAGATTGGGAAATGTTGGTGTTCAGAGGGACCTGGGTGTCCTTGTATACAAATCACTGAAAGTTAACATACAGGTACAGCAACCAATTAGGAAAGCAAATGGTATGTTGGTCTTTATTACAAGAGGATTTGAGTATAAGAGTAAAGGCGTCTGTCTTACTGCAATTATATAGGGCCCTGGTGAGACCACACCTGGAGTATTGTGTACAGTTTTTGTCTCCTTACCTAAGGACAGATATACTTGCCATAGAGGGAGTGCAACAAAGGTTCACCAGACTGATTCCTGGGATGGGGGGATTGTCCTATGAGGAGAGATTGAGTAGACTAGGCCTATATTCTCTAGAGTTTAGAAGAATGAGAGGTGATCTCATTGAAACATACAAAATTCTTACAAGGCTTGACAGGGTAGATGCAGGGAGGATGTTTCCCCTGGCTGGGGAGTCTAGAACCAGGGATCACAGTCTCAGAATAAGGGGTCGGCCATTTAGGACTGAGATGAGGAGAAATTTCTTCACTCCGAGGGTGGTGAATCTTTGGAATTCTCTACCCCAGAGGGCTGTGGAGGCTCAGTCGTTGAGTATATTCAAGACAGACATCGATAGATTTTTGGATATTAAGGGATTCAAGAGATATGGGGATAGGGTGGGAAAGTGGAGATGAGGTAGAAGATCAGCCAGGATCTTATTGAATGGCGGAGCAGGCTCGAGGGGCCGAATGGCCGACTCCTGCTCCTATTTCTTATGTTCTTATTGCAGGCCTGAGAGACATTCTTGAGGTGACTAAAGTTCAGTTTTGCTTCTAAAACTGTTTTCGGTGGCATGGCTTCTTTAAGCTGTTACAGGCCTTTAAAGCATGCTGCAGCATTCTAGTTCCCACCCTATAAATGATGAGCTGTCAAAGTTTGGCATCCATAATACAGTAAACTCTTTCTTATCCGGCACCTATGGGACCAGGATGGTGCCGGTTGATGAAAAATTCTGGATAACAGAGAGGTATACCTACCAAGGCAATTTTTAACACAGACAAAAATAAAAAATCAAGAAATGTACTGTATAATTGGGTACTCACCTACAGAATGTTCCGTTAAATGTATGGTAGAATCGGCAAGATTACCGGTTATTGAGGTGTTGTTTTGTATTGAGATATATCTATTTTGCCGGTTATTAAAGTATTCCGGATGATAAAGTGCCGTTTAAACAAGAGTTTACTGTACCAGGAGCTTGCTACCATTATTTAAATCAGCCTTCCCCCGGAAATTGTGGTGGAGTCAGCGCGAATCTGTTTGGATGGGCACGAATTGCAACCTGCCATATTTCCATTCGGGATTTCACCCAGGATTTCTTCTGGTTATAGTTTGCCAGATAACAGGAAGAACAGAGGAAAGTTTGCAGACAATCCCCCGCAATCATCATAAGAACATACATAAGAACATAAGACGTAGGGGCAGGAGTAGGTCATTTGGCCCCTCGAGCCTGCGTCGCTATTCAATAAGATCATGGCTGATCTGATCTTGGCCTCAACTCCACTTCCCTGCCCACTCCCCATAACCCTTGACTCCCTTACCTTTCAAAAATCTGTCTATCTCCACTTTAAATATATTCAATGACCCAGCCTCCACAGCTCTCTGGGGAAGAGAATTCCAAAGATTCACGACCCTCTGAGAGAAGAAATTCCTCCTCATTTCCGATTTAAAAGGGTGCTGCCTTATTCTGAAATTATGCCTCCTAGTTCTAGATTCCCCCACGAGGGGAAACATCCTCTCTGCATCTACCCTGTCAAGCCCCTTCAGAATCTTATATGTTTCAATAAGATCCCCTCTCATTTTTCTAATCTCCAATGAGTATAGGCTCAACCTGCTCAACCTTTCTTCATAAGACAACCCCTTCATCTCCAGAATCAACCTCGTGAACCTTCTCTGAACTGCCTCCAATGCAAGTATATCCTTCCTTAAATAAGGAGACCAAAACTGTACGCAGTACTCCAGGTGCGGTCTCACCAACGCCCTGTACAGTTGTAACAGGACTTCCCTACTTTTATACTCCATTCCCTTTGCAATAAAGGCCAACATTGCATTTGCCTTCCTAATTACTTGCTGTACCTGCATGCTAACTTTTTGTGATTCATGTACAAGGACCTCCAGATCCCTCTGTACCTCAGCATTTTGTAATCTCTCCCCATTTAAATAATAATTAGCTTTTTTAATTTTCCTACCAAAGTGGATAATCTTGCATTTCCCCACATTAAACTCCATCTGCCAGATTTTTGCCCACTCACTTAGCCTATCTATATCCCTTTGGAGATTCTTTGCGTCCTCCACACAATTTGCTTTCCCACCTATCTTTGTATCATCAGCAAATTTGGCTACATTACACTCAGTCCCTTCATCCAAGTCATTAATATAGATCGTAAATAGTTGAGGCCCCAGCACTGATCCCTGCGACACCTCACTTGTTATAGTTTGCCAACCTGAAAATGACCCATTTATCCCGACTCTCTGTTTTCTCTATCCATGCTAATATATTACCCCCAACCCCGTGAGCTCTTATCTTGTGTCGTAACCTTTTATGTGGCACCTTATCGAATGCCTTCTGGAAATCCAAATACATTACATCTACTGGTTCCCCTTTATCCACCCTGCTCGTTACATCCTCAAAGAATTCCAGCAAATTTGTCAAACATGATTTCCCTTTCATAAAACCATGCTGACTCTGCTTGACTATACTGGCCCGTAATTTCCGATAGGAGGCTTCCTGTGTGCGGAGGTCTCCTATCGGAAAAAAATCTACGAACTTACCTGAGGGCTCCCGAGGTCCGGACACTTCTGATCCTGGGCCTCTCCACAGTTGAAATGCGCAGGGCCCACGTTTCCCAGGGGCGCAGGCAGTCCGCAAGCATCCCTGGGATCACGTGGGCTAGGCCAGCCAATAGGAGAAGGGAATCTCCCTTCATACTTTTGACAGATAGACCTGTCAAATATATGAATGGAGATCACCCCAAAAAGACACTAAAGCATTAAATAAATTTTAAAAAACCATCACATTTTTAAAATGAGTTAAAATTACATTCAATTAAATATTTTAAACAAAAATTTAATTTTTTGAAAAAATAATTAAAGATTTTTACGGGGCTAAAAATAAACTTACCTTTTTAAAAAGTATTTTAAAATTATAAATGAGTGAAAATTTAAAAAAAAAACTTTTTTCAACTCTTATGCTGGTAAAAGCTGGCCTTACGCCTGCTTTTACCAGGCGTAAGATTTCTAAGGATTTTCAGCGGGCGGAGGTTCTGCAGAAAGCGGGACTCTTCACCCGCAGAGGCCCTTCTCTAAAAATGTCCCAATCCTCTGGACTTGCACTATTCTTCGCAACATTGTATGCTTTTATTTTCAATTTGATACCATCCTTTACTTCCTTAGTTAGTCATCCTTCTCTTTGAGTCTTTCTTTCTCACTGGAATATATCTTTGCTGAGAATATATCAGATGCAGCAGAATGCAGCAAACATGCCTCACCGGACAGAAACGGGCAGACTTGTGCTCGGGTAACTGTAGCATCTACACACCTTCTGATCCTTCTCCTGAATCCAACCGTTCTGGACAATGGTCTGGTGTAAGAACATAAGAAGTAAGAGCAGGAGTAGGCCATACGGCCCCTCGAGCCTTCTCTGCCATTCAATAAGATCATGGCTGATCATAAGAACATAAGAACATAAGAACATAAGAAATAGGAGCAGGAGTAGGCCAATCGGCCCCTCGAGCCTGCTCCGCCATTCAATAAGATCATGGCTGATCTGATCCTAACCGCCAATCTACTATCTATCACAGAACCATCTCCTGCATCTAACAGAATTGCACACACGAAATAGGAGCAGAATCAGGCTACACAGTCCCTGGGCCCGCTCCACTACCCACAGGGCCATGACCGATCCGAACCTAGACTCATGTCCAAATTCCTGCCCGCTCCCCGTAACCCTTAATGCCCTTTACTTCTAGGAAACTGTCTATTTCTGTTTTAAATTTAATTAATGTTGTAGCTTCTACAGCTTTTTGTGGCAGCATATTCCATGGACCTACCACCCTCTGAGTGAAGTAGTTCCTCCTCATCTCAGTTTTGAAAGAGCAGCCCCTTATTCTAAGACTATGTCCCCTAGTTCTCGTCTCACCCGTCATCGGGAACATCCTCCCCGCATCCACCCGATCCAACCCCTTCACAATCTTATATGTTTCAATAAGATCGCCTCTCATTCTTCTGAACTCCAATGAGTAGAGTCCCAATCTACCCAACCTCTCCTCATATGACCACCCCCTCATCCCCGGGATTAACCGAGTGAACCTTTTTTGCACTGCCTCGAGAGCAAGGATGTCTTTCCTTAAGTAAGGACACCAAAACTGTATGCAGTATTCCAGGTGCGGTCTCAACCTCAAATCCACTTTCCCGCCCGATCTCCATATCCCTTGATTCCCCTAGAGTCCAAAAATCTATCTATCTCAGCCTTGAATATACTCAAAGACTTAGCATTCACAGCCCTCTGAGGCAGAGAATTCCAAAGATGCACAACCCTCTGAGTGAAGAAATTCCTCCTCATCTCAGTCTTAAATGGCCCACCCCTTATCCTGAGACTATGCCCCCTAGTTCTAGACACTCCAGCCAGGGAAAACAACCTCTCAGCATCTACCCTGTCAATCCCCTTCAGAATCTTGTATGTTTCAATTAGATCACCTCTCATTCTTCTAAACTCCACAGAGTATAGGCCCATTCTACACAATCTCTCATCATCGGACAGCCCTCTCATCCCAGGAATCAATCTAGTGAACCTTCGAGAAGCTTGTCATCTTCAGTCGTCTCTTCAGAAACATCTCAAAGCAATTTACATACAATTAATTACTTTGAAGTGCAGTGACGCTTGTTACGGGGGCAAATCTGGCAGCCATTTCAATGTGATGAATGACCAATGATCTGTGTGTAGTGGAATTGGTTGTGGGAGGAATGTTGGTCAAGACACTGGGAGAACATCTTACTCTTCAAATAATGCCATGGAATCTTTACTGTCCTTCTGAACCACCGACACAGGCAGATGGAGCCTCAGTTTAATGTCCCATCTGAAGGACAGCATCTTTGACAGTGCCGCAGTGACTCAGTAGCACGTTTAAGTGTCAGCCTAGATTATGGGGCAGAAATTCCAGAGACCTGTTTAGCTTGTCGGAAGTGGGTTGCTGTGGGACTTCTGCCCAGTGTGTTGACCTGCTGCTGACCCGGTAAACAGTCCTGGGGACGCGGTCATGCAAATAATCATGGTAGGCGCCCGTGCCTGTAGCAGTGCCTCAGAGGCGCATGCCCTGTGCATGAGACAGATCTTGGAGTAGCACATGCTGTTCAGTCAGGAGGAGACCAAGGCCCAGATTGGGCCGAAGACAAAGGCAAGCAATTTTGAATAATTTTCTTTCAGCTGATGCATGGCTCCCACGGTAATTGCAACAAATCCTTCTGGGAATGATTGCTGTTTGCCTTTGCAGCTGCAGATCCTAATTTAGAACCAGAGTGGGACCTATGCCTAAGTCCCGCTAGGCCTGTCAGGAGCGCTTTGGGCAGAATTCCCAAGGAACCGTGGGAACATCCATGACGTGTTCCCTAGATCCACCGCTCCCTCCCCCTGAGTGCAATTTCTTAGTTTATCATCAATGGGGTGAAACTTGGCAAATCTGGATTCCATCTTAAATTACAAACCCTTCCCTCCCCCCTTACTGGACGTCCTCCCGCACTGCCGTTCCATTGCATGCAATATCTGGCCTATGTCAATATTGGGTGTGCCTCGGGCCTTCTTTTCTGGCCCAGGGATCGCAGGCTGGCACGAACCAATTACTAGGCCCATGTTTGGTTTATTCTTGAAGGTGACTGTTTTACTACAGTTTATTGAAAAGTTACATCGGATCAAATCTCATTCAGGCGGAAGGCCCATCCATCACTATGCAATCACAAAAGTGGCAATAAACTTTGCTGGCAGCACCAAGCAGAAAGAGCCGTTGGTGCAGAAATTATTTTAAATTTAATAGGTCTGGGAAATCCCTGGTCTTGCAGTTGGCTGTCAGTGGCAGAAGGCCTGATGCGCTCCCAAGATTTGTGTTCCTACTCATTGTTTTGGAGGTTGCTTGCTGCTATCCAGCACTTCCTCAGTCCAGATTAATGACACGAATTCTCCGTTTCTTCCTCACTGGACAGTGAAACAGTCTGTCACTCAGTTACAAGCAGCACAATATATCTGCAGTGGCAGCTAGATAATCGAGAGCTCTGTAAAACTAAGTAGCCCTGCATGACACATCATTATCTATGTTATTCAGGTAAGGGAACTATCTTCTTGAACACTGTTGGGAGTCTTTGGAAATTAACTAATATACAGATATTGGTACTGGGTTACAGTTACAAACTATCACTGCCTGGGTTTTAGAAGTCAGTAAGAAATTATTTTGTGCTCAAGCCATGATGCCGACTTAAGCGACAGGCAAGGTGAGAGGATGGAGGAGTGCATCAGGAGTTGGATATCATTCCTAGAAGAGTGAAAGTGCATCTGCAATTAGTCCTCAAAGTGGAAGAAAACTTCGGAATCACCCAGGAAAAGACCAGAAATAGAAACACAAGAACAGGAGGAGGCCATTCAACCCCTTGGGCCTGCGCCACCATTCAATCAGATCACGGCTGATCTGCACCTCAACTCCATTTGCCCGCCTTTGCTCCATATCCCTTGACACCCTTACCTAACACAACTCCATCTACCTCAGTCTTGAAAGCTCCAATTCTCCTAGCCTTTTGGGGGAGAGAGTTCCAGATTTCTACTACCCTTTGTGTGAAAAAGTGCTTCCTGATTTCGCTCCTGAATGGCCTAGCTCTGATTTTAAAATTATGTCCCCTTGTTCTTGACTCCCCCACCAGTGGAAATTGTTCCTCCGTATCTACTCTTATCAAACTTTCTAACATTTTACACACCTCGATCAGATCACCCCTCAATCTTCTAAACAATACAAAAGGGACACAAAACAAAAGAATGAAATTCTCCTACTGATCATCACTAATGTTAATTCAAAGAGACCCATTTTGTAATCACTGCTCTGATGCATTCTTGAAGCAATTTTAGCTGGTGTTTACTCTTGGCTCTATCCTGTAAAGGGTTTCCTTTATCCCATTAGGCCAGTCTGAAAGTGAATAAAGAAAAGAATTTCTGTTGAGCGGTAAGAAATATTGTTTGATTAGATCTTTACCTTGATGGAAGTGACTGTATTTGTATTTTGAGGGAAAACTTATTGGATCTGTAGTAACTGATTGTACTTTTGCAATATTGCAGTCACACAAGGGCCACTGGGAACTCTGATCTACGCAATCTGTGGGACCCATCTAGCCACTTGAATCTACTTGCTGCAAATATGGTTTGTGAGGTTGAACATTCGATTACACAAGGAGATTGGAAGTGCTGTGCATTCAGTAAATTACTTACTGCTTGTTGGGGACATTACTGGAAAATGAAAAGAAAATAGCAGAGCTTACTGAAAGAAAACTGCTGACAGGAGAGAAAGTAAAAGCCAACTTCATGGAGCTGGCATTGCAGGCGATTTGTACAGACAGCCCCTGACTCAGTGATGTTCTTGCCTGCTACCTGAAGCTCATTGGTGGTGATATTGCCTGGTGTGGATATAATTGGGATGGACAGCTTGCTTGATCATAACTGTGTCTTAAGATTCAAAGGGGAACTGTGTTCATGTGAATTTCCACATAAACTACAGTCAATGCTGTAATGAGGGGGGTTGTGAAACATGAAGAATATTATCTAGCCTCAAAAATTATGAATATGATGCATACATGAGGATATTTAGGTACATTCAGTAAAGTATTTCATCCTTGCTCCTACAGAGTATTCCCACACATTAGCAATTTCTTTATTTTTTTTGTATTAAGTTATTTTCTCTTTTCCGTTTATTTTCTACTTTACTTTGATTGATGTATAAAAGGCAATACACTCACAGTTAAGATGATATGATAAATGAATGATAAATATAAGATAAGATGTGAGCTGGAGGGTGTGGAGGAATTGATCATCATTCATCATGGGATCAAAATTTGAGCAATTTATCAACCTCATCTAAATCATGAGATATGTCCTCTAAACACAAAACTTTTATTATTCTGTACAATATATACAGCTAGATTTTTAAAAATGTTTAAAAAATTCATTCTCAGGATGTGGAGGCAAGCCAGGCATTTATTACCCATCCCTAGTTGGCCTGAAAGAGGGGTTTTCTTCTTGAACCACTCGTGGGAGTTTGATACAATGGAGTGGCTTACAAGGCCATTTCAGAGGGCAGTTAAGAGTCAACCATGTTGGTGTGGGACTGATGGTTTTGGGGTAGAAATTGGTAGAAGATGTTGAGCCTGTTGTCTGGATGGAAAGCGTGAACAAAATTGACCAAATTCAGGGCGAAACATCTCAGGCCTGCATTACGAATGCTGCCATATTAGTGTAGGTGGCTTTCAGGCATTCCGGGTGGCCACCTAAAACAAGTGTAAGGCCCTTACATATGTTAATTGGGGGCCAAACGCCTGTTGAACGATGCCTCAGCAAACTTAGTTTACCATGAGCAGAGCAGGTGTTGGGCTCAGAATTCTTCAGCAGCCCATGTGACTGCCAACGAAAAGTAAGGTTATTTTTAAATTACATTGTTAAAAAAAACCTTCCTGAGTTTCAGGAGTGCTCCCTAACTCCACAGTCATCGTGATCAGTGCCTCCCCATTGGTCGCGCCAACACCCCTCCTGGGGCTTACCTCAGGCTGCTGTGAGGCAAGCGGCCTGAAATTTACAGTGCGTGAGCATTGTTGAAATTCTCCCTCACGGCTGTCATCTCCTTGAAAAAGAACGCAAAAGTGGGCACTAGCTTTTGTTACCAGGTCATGCAGTAAGTCTCGGGCGTCAGTATTTAACCCATAATGAGTGTGATGACAAATGTTTGCAACAAACAATTCCATTCCATTCAAGACTTTGGCAGGGTGAAGGAGCATTTTCAGAGCAAGGTAGGGGTGTCAAGGGCATGGCGCAGCCTTAGTTGTATTGATGGTCAGTAATTCAAGTACTTTAGCACAATGTGAGGGGAGGAGGAGGCCATTATATGTGGCAGACATGCTTAACACAGTGCACCCTTGGAAGTTAGGTAGCTCTGCTTACCTTGGCTGACCTGGTAAACTCATTAAACTTCTACTGCCAAGTCTGGCTGAGCAAGGAGTCGTGGCATTCACTGCATGGCAATCTCCTGCCATTGCCTCTAAACATACGAACATATAAAAATGATGGACAGGAAAAGCCCAGATAGTCCGTTGAGCCTATCCTATACAGTCATGTTACAACTGGGCATCATGATCTTCACCCACGCCCCTCACCCACCAGCAGCCACATAATCTCCTGGGAAAGGCAAAAAACTATTTTTAAAAAAGGGATGCCAATTCAATTAAAGAAAAATCTGGGGAAGTCATCTCCGTCCCCTGAAAGTGATCAAAGTGAGTTCGAGGAGACTAAAGTGGCCATGAGGCACATCACCCAACACTTCACCTACCGTTTGTACACTGAGAGATCAGCCACAGCTAGTAACTCATCCAGTTCCCTTTTGAACGCTTGAATTCGCACTCACTGCATAAGCTGGCAATTTATTACTTGGAGCTGTGCTAAAGAGTCTCACCTTCCTTTCCCTTACTTCCTGATGCATTATTCCCATTGCATAAATACTGGGGTTCCTCTCCCCTCTTGCAGAATTGGCAACTACTTTGCAATTTGACCTTTTTTTGCTGAAAATAAACAGTAATGATGGTGCCACCTCCTCTCATGTTTTTGCAGGCTTTTAAATCCTCAGCCTCATGCTATTTCTCACCTCCAAATGGGTGAGCTCCTTAATCAGAGACACTTCTAATTGGAGTGTGAATCAAAATATTATAATGAGTCTGACCTCCAAAGTTAGCGCTCTTCACGGACGCACCATTATTGAGCTAAATGCAAATTTCCTTGACCTTTTTCAGCGTAGAAACAGCATAACAATAGCATAACTGCTGAAGATTGCGAGGATTTTAACCCCATAGAGATCTGGACAGAGACAGCCTTGCTCTTCCAACCAAGTCTTCCAGCAGATCTCCAAATGTTTAATTTCTTGGTAAATATCAGCTTTAGTACCTAATCTGTGTTTAATGTTACTCGTTATGGGTGGGAACACCTGTCAGCAGTAAATTAAATTCCATTTAGCATGAACAGCGGAATAGTTATTTAGACATTAAACTACTTTTGTATAATCACCACAAATTTGGATTTGGAGCAGTTAATTAATCACAGACATAATACATCAGCAGATCAGTGGTAAATCACTAATTAAACTTATTAAGGGGTGGACTTGATTAAGGTAAACCAACCGCTTGCTTAGCTTAGTAGAGGCTTATTATTCATCACACCAGCAGTATGTGTTCCTCCTTGTGTCGGCTCCTCTTAGCACAAGAGCAGGAAAACAATTTTTTTTTTTACTAAGTTATGTATTCGGGATTTAGTTTCTGTATTTTGTTGCACAGTGGGACCTCAATTATCCATACTTCCATTATCCACACTTCCGATTATCTGTACATTCATTATTCCCATACTCTTGATGAGCCACAAAAGTTTCATGGATTTACAGCTCCTTCTTTGCTTAAACCAGCTAACATGCAATTGAGTGTTTTGAATTGATTTCTTTCAACAGACTTTGCGTTCTTGAACCAGCAAGATAAATAGTTGTTATCTGGATGTCCAATATCTGGTAGAACACAATATCCATGCTGATCTGATGTTTGAAGGAAAGGAAAGGAATGGCTCTGCATTTATATAAGCACCTTCCACGACCTCAGGATGTCCCAAAGCGCTTTACAGGCAATTAAATATTTTTGAAGTGTAGTCACCATTGTAATGTAGGAAACGCAGCAGCCATAAATATTGACCAAAACTCCCCTGCTCTTCTTCGAATAGTGCCGTGGGATCTTTTAAGTCCACCTGAGAGGTCTCATCCGAAAAATGACATCTCTGAGAATGCAGCACTCCCTCAGTACTGCACTAAAGTGTCACCCTGGATTATGTGCTCAAGTCTCTGAAGTGGGGTTTAAACCCACAACCTTTGGACTGAGAGGCAAGAGTGCTACCACTGAGCCAAAGCTGTCATCTTTAGGCAAGTTCCTTTTCAAGTATTTATCCAATTCCCTTTTTAAAGTTACTATTGAATCTGCTTCCACCACCCCTTCATGCAGTGCATTCCAGATCATAACAACTCGCTGCGTAAAAAAATTCTTCTCATCTCCCCTCTTTTTTTGCCAATTATCTTAAACCTGTGTCCTCTGGTTATCGATCCACCCGCCAAAACCCTTCATGATTTTGAACACCTCTATTAAATCTCCCCTTAACCTTCTCAACACTAAGGAGAACAAACCCAGCTTCTCTAGTCTCTCCACACATTCATGTGTGCAATTTTGGGTATCCCATTATAGAAAATGTGTTGGCGCCATTGAAAATGTGTAACTTAGATTTACTAGGACGACACCAGAGGTGATAGGATATAATTATGATGAGAGACTTCAAAAACTACAGCTGTATTCACTGAACCACAGAAGATAAAAGGGATCCCTGATAGATGTATTCAATATTCGAAAAGGATTTGATAAGGTACATGATGAAAGATTATTTCCACTGGTTGGTGAATCAGCACTAAGAGGGCATGCATTTAGGATTAGTATTAAAAGAATAAACTGGAGACTAAAACAAAATTCAAGCTCAGCGTTATTAGAATATAGAAAATATAACTACAAATGGCTGCTGAAACAAAGTTAATTACAACATTTAAGAAGGAATTAGAAAAAATTTTGAAGAGAAATACTAAAGAATATGGGGAAAGAGCAGGGAAGTTGATTGAAGTAGATAGCTCCAACGGGCTAAATGACCTCCATCTGTGCCCAAATTACTATCAATCTGTGCTTTCTATACTTGAACTTGTTTTCAGTGGTGCTTTGTCTTTCCACTTTCAAATGATCATGCTTGGATTAGTCTTGGGAGGGCTCCACTGATCACACAACTGCCAATTTAGAACAATTTCCATCGATAATTAACTGTTTTACTATTATCTACCCAATTAGTACACCAGTTTCCAACATTTTTTACATAAAATTTACAGCATAGAAACAGGCATTTGGTCCAACTGGTCTGTGCCGGTGTTTATGCTCCATGCAAACCTCCTCTCACCCTACTTCATCTCACCCTATCAGCATATCCTTCTAGGACATAATCCACGATTCAATCAGTTTTCATTTTAGCCGTGCATTTCCTACCAAGGACCCTTGTGAAAGTCAAAATACATCATATTTACCAAAATTACTCTCATCCACTAACTCAGTTACATCCTCCTACAATTCTATTAGGTTTGTTATAAATAGAAACATAGAAAAATAGGAGCAGGAGTAGGCCATTCGGCCCTTCGAGCCTGCTCCGCCATTCAATATGATCATGACTGATTCTCTATCTCAATACCATATTCCCGCTCTCTCCCCATACCCCTTGATGCCTTTTGTGTCTAGAAATCTATCTATCTCCTTCTTAAATATATTCAGTGACTTGACCTCCACAGCCTTCTGTGGTAGAGAATTCCACAGGTTCACCACCCTCTGAGTGAAGAAATCTCTCCTCATCTCAGTCCTAAATGTCCTACCCCATATCCTGAGACTGTGACCCCTCGTTCTAGACCCCCCAGCCAGGGGAAACATCCTCCCTGCATCCAGTCTGTCTAGCCCTGTCAGAATTTTATACGTTTCAACGAGGTCCCCTCTCATTCTTCTAAACTCTGGTGAATACAGGCCTAGTCGACCCAATCTCTCCTCATAAGACAGTCCTGCCATCCCAGGAATCAGTCTGGTGAACCTTCGTTGCACTCCCTTTTTGGGAAGTATATCCTTTCTTAGGTAAGGAGACCAAAACTGCACACACTATTCCAGGTGTGGTCTCACCAAGGCCCTGTATAACTGTAGTAAGACATCCTTGCTCCTGTACTCAAATCCTCTTGCAATGAAGGCCAACATACCATTTGCCTTCCTAACTGCTTGCTGCACCTGCATGTTTGCTTTCAGTGACTGGTGTACAAGGACACCCAGGTCCCTTTGTACATCAACATTTCCCAATCTATCCCCATTTAAATAATACTCTGCCTTTCTGTTTTTCCTACCGAAGTGGATAACTTCACATTTACCCACATTATACTGCACCTGCCATGTATTTGCCCACTCACTCAACTTGTCTAAATCGCCTTGAAGCCTCTTTGCATCCTCCTCACAACTCACAATCCCACCTAGTTTTGTGTCGTCAGCAAACTTGGAAATATTACATTTGGTTCCCTCATCCAAATCATTGATATATATTGTGAATAGCTGGGGCCCAAGCACTGATCCCTGTGGTACCCCACTAGTCACCGCCTGCCACCCCGAAAAAGACCCATTTATTCCTACTCTCTGTTTCCTGTCTGTTAACCAATTTTCAATCCATGCCAGTATATTACCCCCAATCCCATGTGCTTTAATTTTGCACACTAACCTCTTATGTGGGACTTTATCAAAGGCCTTCTGAAAATCCAAATACACCACATCCACTGGTTCTCCCTTATCTATTCTACCAGTTACATCCTCAAAAAACTCCAGTAGGTTTGTCAAACACGATTTCCCTTTCATAAATCCATGTTGATTTTGTCTAATCCTGTTGATATTTTCTAATGGGGAGAAATTCAGTATCACCCCGTTTGGGGTGCAATTATCAGCCGGGCGCAAAGTTTAGCGCCTGGCCCTAATTATTGCCTCCGACTGCAAACTTGGCTTCTAACACCCCTGGAGGTGATTGGAGCGCTAAATCAGGCGCTACACACCTCTCTTAAGGCGCTAATGCCGAGGAGCGAGGCGCTATCTCAGAGCACTAGCAAAGCTCATGTGATGTCAGTCAGCAATGGAACACAGACACACTGGCGCCGGCCAGTTCTTAAAGGGGAGGGTCAATCTTGCTCTCCATCCACACCCTGCTCATTGCAGCCTTGAATCTCGGCCTGGAGAGACCTGTACATCAAATTTGCTGGAAAAAACAATGGAGAAGCCCAGGGAAAGAGGTCAGAGTGCAGCCCCCATGTTCTCTTCTAAATCGATGCAAGGAAGGTGAAATCAAATAGAACCTGCAAAGTGCTGCTTAGTACCCAAAACTCCTTCACACAGCGTTGAATCTCTCCAGAAGTCTCTCTCTATCTCTCAGAATGTGTGGTGCAAGAATGTCGCTGACAAAAAATGGCAGGAAGCGGTCACCTTTAAATAGCGCTCCCCCAGTCCCTTCCTGACTACAAAACGCTCCCCTCAACCTGTCGTTGCTAGCGGCAGGCGGTAAGGCAGGGGGCGCCACTCACTATCCGGTCCAGGGCGCTACCGGGGCGTTTCATGCTTGACTGACGTCACGACCTGTGGGTGCAGGAAATCGTGGCAGTAGTGTTTAGCGCCGCTGCAAAATGTCTGGTCAATTTCGTGAGCGGCGTAAACATCGGCGCGCCTTGGTGCTAGTTGCTTTGCGCTCCATTAGCGCCCTCTTAGGGTGCCAACGGGAGGCGCAAAGCAACCGAATTATTCCCCCTAAGTGTCCTGTTCTCACATCCTTTATAATAGACTCTAGCATTTTTCCTACTACTGATGTTAGGCTAACTAGTCTGTAGTTCCCTGTTTTCTCTCTCCCTCTTTTAAATAGTGGGGTTACATTTGCCACCCTCCAATCTGCAGGAACTGTTCCATAATCTATAGAATTTTGGAAGATGACAACCAATGCATCCACTATTTCCATGGCTACCTCTTTTAGTACTCTGGGATGCGGATTATCAGGCCCTGGGGATTTATTAGCTTTCAGTCCCATTAATTTCTCCAGCACTATTTTTTTTACTAATACTAATTTCCTTTAATTCCTCCTTCTGACTAGATCCTTGGTTCCCTAGCATTTCTGGGAAGTTATTTGTGTCCTCTTCTGTGAAGACAGAACCAAAGTATTTGTTTAATTGCTCTGCCATTTCCTTGTTCCCCATTATAAATTCTCCCATTTCTGACTGTAAGGGACCTACATTTGTCTTCACTAATCTTTTTCTTTTTACATACTTGTAGAAGCTTTTACAGTCCGCTTTTATGTTCCTTGCAAGTTTACTCTCATATTCTAATTTTTTTGTGCACGTGAAGGTGCCGGGCGAAGGGGAGGGGGTGTTGGGGGTGATTGAGGAGTGGGCCAGGGTGTCGTGGCGGGAGTGGTCCCTTTGGAATGCTGAAAGGGGAGGGGAGGGGAAGATCTGTTTGCTGGTGGGATCACACTGGAGGTGACGGAAAAGGCGGAGGATGATTCGTTGAATGTGGAGCCTGGTGGGGTGAAAGGTGAGGACAAGGAGAAGCTTATCGTGGTTCTGGGAGGGGGTGAAGGGGTGAGAGCAGAAGTGCAGGAAATGGAACGGACACGGTCGAGGACCATGTCAACCATGGTAGAGGGGAATCCTTAGTTGAGGAAAAAGGAAGACATATCGGAAGTACTAAAGTGGAAGGTGGCATCGTCAGAACAGATGCGACGGAGACGGAGAAACTGGGAGAATGGAATAGAGTCCTTACAGGAAGTGGGGCGGGAGGAAGTGTAGTCCACGTGGCTGTGGGAGTCACTGAGCTTATAGTGCATGTTTGTCAGTAGCCTATCCCCAGAATTAGAGACAGAGAAGTCAAGGAAGGGAAGTGAAGAGTTGGAGTTGGACCATGTAACGTTGAGGGAAGGGTGAAAATTGGAAGCAAAGTGAATTAAATTTTCTAGTTCAGGACGAGAGCAGGAAACAGCACCGATACAGTCATCAATGTACTGGAAAAAGAGGTGAGGGAGGGGACCTGAGTAGCACTGGAACAAAGAATGTTCCACATATCCCATGAAAAGGCAGGCATAGCTAGGACCCATGTGTGTTCCCATAGTATCACCTTTAATTTGGAGGAAGTGAGTGGAGTCAAAGGAGAAGTTCAATGTGAGAACAAGTTCAGCCAGGCGGAGGAGGGTGGTGGTGAATGGGGACTGGTTGGGCCTCTGTTCAAGGAAGAAGCGGAGTGCCCTCAGGCCATCCTGGTGGGGGATGGAGGTGTGACTGTGACAAAAGTAAACAATCCCTCCTCGTCCTTCTTGATTTGTCTGCGGCCTTTGACATGGTTGACTACTCCATCCTTCTCTAACACCTCTCCACCGTTGTCCAGCTGAGTGGGACTGCACTCGCCTGGTTCCATTCTTATCTATCTAATCATAGCCAGAGAATCACCTGCAACGGCTTTGCTTCCCGCTCCCGCATCGTTACCTCTGGTGTCCCCCAAGGATCTATCCTTGGCCCTCTCCTATTTCTCATCTACATGTTACCCCTTGGCGACATCATCCGAAAACACAGCATCAGTTTCCACATGTACGCTGACTACACCCAACTCTATCTCACTACCACTTCTCTCGACCCCTCCACGGTCTCTAAATTGTCAGATTGCTTGTCCGGCATCCAGATCTGGATGAGCAGAAATTTTCTCCAGTTAAATATTGGGAAGACCGAAGCCTTTGTTTTTGGTCCCCGCCACAAACTCTGTTCCCTAGCCACTGACTCCATCCCTCTCCCTAACATCTGTGTGAGGCTGAACCACACTGTTCGCAACCTTGGTGCCATATTTGACCCTGAAATGAGCTTCCGACCACATATCCGCAGCATAACAAAGGCCGCCTATTTCCACCTCCGTAACATCGCCCATCTCCGCCCCTGCCTCAGCTCATCCGCTGCTGAAACACTTATCCATGCCTTTGTTACCTCTAGAATTGACTATTCTAATGCACTCCTTGCTGGCCTCCCACATTCTACCCTACATAAACTTGAGGTCATCCAAAACTCGGCTGCCCGTGTCCTAACTCACACCAAGTCCTGTTTGCCCATCACCCCTGTGCTCGCTGACCTACATTGGCTCCCGGTTAAGCAACGCCTTGATTTCAAAATTCTCATCCGTGTTGTCAAATCCCTCCATGGCCTCGCCCCTCCCTATCTCTGTAATCTCCTTCAGCCCCACAACCCCCCGTTCATGATACCTTCAAGTATGCTGCCTGTGGCATCTGTTGCCAAGTGCTACTATATACAGTGTTGGGCCTGGCTGTTACCTCCTGCCAGGCATGTTGCACTACTGACTTGTTGGGAGGTTACCTGGGGTGTCAATCGGTGAAAATCTGCCTTGTATCTACCTCATGCAGCAGCGCACCAACCTAGCCCGCCACCAAATCGGGTTGAGGGCTGCACCACTTGCCCACTGATTTCATTTTGTGCCTCGACATTTAGCTCAGTCCGCAGCAAAGGTTTGAACTTCATCCCCTTATGCCCCCACCTGAATGAATTTCGAGCTCGGCATGACGCTGAGCTCTTTTTCTGTCGCCTTCATCTCCGTGCCCACTTCTTTGGCCAGGAGTCTTCCCCCCGCACAGCTGACCGTTTCTCCCGGTTTCAGAATTCTCGTTCTACCTGGACCCCCCCCTCTGGCCTCTTACCCTCTCTAGATCCTTTCAATCCAAACTACCGGCGTGACATCGGCCCTCTCAATTTCTCTGCTCCCCTCACTCACTCCAACCTACCTCCCTTGTAGCACTCCCTTCTCTCAGATCCAACCCCAACATTGTCATTAAACCTGCTGACAAGGGTGACGCTGTTGTTGTTTGGCGAACCGACCTCGACCTGGCTGCTTTTAAGTGCTGTCTGATCCGGCTGATATCCTGCCCACCTAAGAGGCATGCAGCCAATGAGTAGCGCAGGTAGCACTGGCTGCATGCCTGAGTGATTATAATCAGCAGGCAGCACGAATATTCCGTGCTGCCTGAGTCAATCCTAACAGGCGCGTGCAGTGTATGCCCCGCCCCCTACGTGCTCATTTCCGTGCACGATCTAATTTCTAAGAGACAAGGGGGATGAATTTGGATTAGGCACAAAAACGGACGCGGGGATTGCGACGCGCCCTCTGCCCACGCCCTTCGAAAGTGGTGCGGGCAGCACGCAAAATTCGTGCTGCCTGTTCATTATGATTGCAGCGCTGAGCTCAGCACTCAACAGGGGGGCCAATATCGGGTGCAGTCTGCACTCGAATAAAATTTGGCCTAGGCTCTCTGCACTTCTTAAAGGGGAGGTGCTTTGTTGCAGAAGCACCTCATTGTCACTGTGGCTGCAGCAATGTCGCAACAGGGAAGAGAAAGGGCACCTCGCTTCCCAGATACAGCACTGGAGGCCTTGGTCGAGGGGGTATACAGAAGAAGACAGTCTTCAACCCGCAGGGGGCAAGGAGGCCGTCCAGGCAGAATGGCAAAAGGCAGTAGGAGGAGATAGTCCAAGCCGTCAGTGTTGCCCCCAGGACCTGGATCCAGTGCCACCCTTAGGATGTGGACGCAGTGCAGGAAGAAGTTTAATGAGCTCACACAAGTGGTCACAGTTAGTAAATACATCTTCAAATGCACCACTAGCCCCACACACTGCTCAATGTACCAGACCCCCATCACTCACCTACCAACAATCTCTAGCAATCACGTCTCATTCCTCACAATCATAGGTTCACCTCACCCTCACACTATTACCACTGCTGCAAGCCTCACACCCACATCTCACACCTTGCACCCAAACACATTGCACCACACTCACTGGCACGCTTCCCTTTCGCTTGCAGACCAAGGTGGCTCACAACCGGCATGAGTAGCTGCAAGCAGGCAGGAGTGATGCATATCTGCAGAACCTTACTGTGCTGGAAAAGACTGTGCTGGAGATAGTTGGAGGGGCCTTCACTGAGGCCATGGCGAGGGGTGAGGTTGAAAGCATTGCTGATGATGCTGATGATGGTATGCTCATATCTAATCCTTCTTCTCACATCCCACTTCCCCCTCTCATCGCACAATCTCTTCTCACTTACAAGCTGCTGATGGTGTAAGAATGCACATCTTGCTTTACCCACTCCCCTCACCACAACCCGATCCTTGTGCCTTTCTCCTTTCAGATACCCAAGAACTGCCACCAGCCCAGCCTGTGCATGACCAACTAGAGGGATGGAGAAGAAGAGGCACCGTCACTCGATCTGATACTGCCAGGAACCAGCTCAGAAAATGGCACTACACGTACTTTAGAGGGTAGTACAGAGGCAGGATCTGCACGTGGTGAGTCACAGGGCATGAGTGGGATACAGCCAGGGCGGGGGGGAAAGGGTAGCTTGGGTGCCAGCTCCCCGGAGGGCGAGTTCGCGCACGGGCTCTGCTGTACAGGACTCAGATGAGGACTTCGATGGGGCGGCCTACAGAAGAAGGGTAATGGGCATGCACACAGAAATGCTTGGTGCAAAAACAGGCCTGCCAGAGAGCCTCTTGTCAGTGTCAAGGAGCATGGAGGAGTCCGGCTCCAACATTGCACGGGGCTTTGCGTGGAGTTTGGAGCCCATGATTTCCAGGACGGAAGTGATGGGCAACTCCATTAGAGCACTTGTGGACCCAACCATAATGCTGGGTGTGACGGGCGATGTCACAGCTCCATTGCAGCACAAGCGGATGCAACCCAATGTCTGAGTGCTGCAGTGGAAGCTCAGACTGCTCTCATGCAGGCTCAGTTTTCTGCCACGCAAGCTCAGACTGATGCCATTGTGGCTGCGTTTAAGAGTGTGGAAAGGGGTTTGCAGGGTCTCACAACATTCCAGCAATCTGTCCTCCAACAGATGGGAATGGTAGCGTAGTGGTAATGTCACTGGGCTAGTAATCAAGAGGCCTGGACTAATGATCCTAGAACCATGAGCTCAAATCCCACCATGGCAGCTGGGGAATTTAAATTCAGTTAATTAAATAAATCAGTAATGGTGACCATGAAACTATTGGATTGTCGTAAAAACCCATCTGGTTCACGAATGTCCTTTAGGGAAGGAAATCTGCCGTTCTGGCCTGTATGCGACTCCAGACCCACCGCAATGCAGTTGACTTTTAACTGCCCTCTGAAATGGCCTAGCAAGTCACTCAGTTGTAACTAACCGCTACGAAACAAAATAATAAGAATGAAACCGGATCGACCTCGGCACCGGCTACAGACATGGCAACGGCACACCCAGCCCAGTCAACCCTGCAAAGTCCTCCTCACCAACATCTGGGGACTTGTGCCAAAATTGGGAGAGCTGTCCCACAGACTAGTCAAGCAACAGCCTGACATAGTCATACTCACAGAATCATACCTTTCAGCCAATGTCCCAAACTTCTCCATCACCATCCCTGGGTATGTCCTGTCCCACCAGGGTTGGTGGCACAGTGGTATACAGTCGGGAAGGAGTGGCCCAGGGAGTCCCCAACATTGACTCCGGACCCCATGAAGTCTTATGGCTTCAGGTCAAGCATGGGCAAGGAAACCTCCTGCTGATTACCACCTACCGCCCTCCCTCAGCTGATGAATCAATACTCCTTCATGTTGAACACCACTTGGAAGAAGCACTGAAAGTAGCAAGGGCACAGAATGTACTCTGGGTGGGGGACTTCAATGTCCATCACCAAGAGTGGCTCGGTGGCACCATTACTGGCTGAGTCCTGAAGGCCATAGCTGCCAGTCTGGGCCTGCGACAGGTGGTGAGTGAACCAACACGAGGGAAAAACCTACTTGGCTTCGTCCTCACCAATCTACCTGTCGCAGATGCATCTGTCCATTGGCAGCAATGACCACTGCACAGTCAGTGTGGAGACGAAGTCCCATCTTCACACTGAGGACACCCTCCATCGTGTTGTGTGGCACTACCACTGTGCTAAATGGGATAGATCTAGCAGCTCAAAACTGGGCATCCATGAGGCGCTGTGGGCCAGCAGCAGAATTGTATTCCACCACAATCTGTAACCTCATGGCCCGGCATATCCCTCACTCTACCATTACCACCAAGCCAGGGGACCAACCCTGGTTCAACAACGAGTGTAGAAGAGCATGCCAGAAGCAGCACCAGGCGTACCTAAAAATGAGGTGCCAACCTGGGGAAGCTGCAACACAGGACTACATGCGGAAGCAGCATGCTATAGACAGGGCCAAGCGATCCCACAATCAACGGATCAGATCCAAGCTCATCAGTCCTGCCACATCCAGTCGTGAATGGTGATGGACCATTAAACAACTAACGAGAGGAGGAGGCTCCAAGAATATCCCCATCCTCAATGATGGTGGAGCCCAGCACGTGAGTGCAAAAGACAAGGCTGAAGCATTTGCAACCAACTTCAGCCAGAAGTGCCGAGTGGATGATACATATCGGCCTACTCCCGAGATCCCCACCATCACAGAAGCCATTCTTCAGCCAATTCGATTCACTCCACGTGATATCAAGAAACGGCTGAGTGCACTGGATACAGCAAAGGCTATGGGCCCCGACAACATCCCGGCTATCGTGCTGAAGACTTGTGCTCAAGAACTAGCCGCGCCTCTAGCCAAGCTGTTCCAGTACAGCTACAACACTGGCATCTATCCGACAATGTGGAAAACTGCCCAGGTATGTCCTGTCCACAAAAAGCAGGACAAATCCAACCCGGCCAATAACCGCCCCATCAGTCTACTCGCAATCATCAGCAAAATGATGGAAGGTGTCATCAACAATGCTATCAAGCGGCACTTACTCACCAATAACCTGCTCACTGATGCCCAGTTTGGGTTCCGCCAAGACCACTCAGCTCCCGACCTCATTACAGCCTTGGTCTAAACATGGACAAAGGAGCTGAATTCCAGAGGTGAGGTGAGAGTGACTGCCCTTGACATCAAGGCAGCATTTGACTGAGTCTGCCATCAAGGAGCCCTAGTAAAACTGAAGTCAATGGGAATCAGGGGGAAAACGCTCCACTGGCTGGAGTCATACCTAGCACAAAGGAAGATGGTTGTGGTGGTTGAAGGTCAATCATCACAGCCCTAGGACATCGCTGCAGGAGTTCCTCAGGGCAGTGTCCTAGGCCCAACCATCTTCAGCTGCTTCATCAATGACCTTCCCTCCAACATAAGGTCAGAAATGGGGATGTTCGCTGATGACTGCGCAGTGTTCAGCGCCATTCGCAACTCCACAGATAATGAAGAAGTCCATGCCTGCATGCAACAAGACCTGGATGACGTTCAGGCTTGGGCTGATAAGTGGCAGGTAACATTCGTGCCACAGAAGTGCCAGGCAATGACTATCTCCAACAAGCGAGAGTCTAACCACCTCCCCTTGACATTCAATGGCATTACCAGCGCCAAATCCCCCACTATCAACATCCTGGGGGGTCACCATTAACCAGAAACTTAACTGGACCAGCCACATAAATACTGTGGCAACAAGAGCAGGTCAGAGGCTAGGTATTCTGCGGCGAGTGTCTCACCTCCTGACTCCCCAAAGCCTTTCCACCATCTACAAGGCACAAGTAAGGAGTGTGATGGAATACTCTCCACTTGCCTGGATGAGTGCAGCTCCAACAACACTCAAGAAGCTCGACACCATCCAGGACAAAGCAGCCCGCTTGATTGGCACCCCATCCACCACCTTAAACATTCACTCCCTCCACCACCGGCGTACCGTGGCTGCAGTGTGTACCATCTACAAGATGCACTGCAGCAACTCACCAAGGCTTCTTCGGCAGCACCTCCCAAACCCGTGACCTCTTCCACCTAGAAGGACAAGGGCAGCAGGCGCATGGGAACACCACCACCTCCAAGTTCCCCTCCAAGTCACACACCATCCTGACTTAGAAATATATCGCCAATCCTTCATCGTCGCTGGGTCAAAATTCTGGAACTCCCTCCCTAACAGCACTGTGGGAGTACCTTCACCACACGGACTGCAGCAGTTCAAGAAGGTGGCTCACCACCACCTTCTCAAGGGCAACTAGGGAGGGCAATAAATGCTGGCCTTGCCAGCGATGCCCTGATCCCATAAACGAATAATTTTTTTTTAAAAGATTACTAGGAATGCTGAGGTTCCGCCCCGGGGGAGTGCCAGTGGCTCCGTGGAGCAAGAACCTGCTGTCCTCTCTCAGGATGACAACATTTGTACTCCCACCACAGCCACTCCATCAATACTGTTTCTGCTGCCTGTCAGCCAGCCCAGACTACTGCCGCCCATGCCAAGGTGTTGCAGTCTACAGGCGGGCCTTTTTGGCCCAGAGCTGCTCGAGGTCATCCTGCAAGGCTATCTGCAGTGTCCCCCACAGAAAGTCATAAGAACATAAGAATTAGGAGCAGGAGTAGGCCATATGGCCCCTTGAGCCTGCTCCGCCATTCAATAAGATCATGGCTGACATTCAACCTCAACTCCACTTTCCCGCCCGATCCCCATATCCCTTGATTCCCCTAGAGTTCAAAAATCTATATATCTGAGCCTTGAATATACTCAATGATTCAGCATCCACAGCCCTTTGGGGTAGAGAATTCCAAAGATTCACAACCCTCTGAGTGAAGAAATTCTTCTCATCTCAGTCTTAAAAGGCCGACCCCTTATCCTGAGACTATGCCCCCTGAGACTATGCCCCCTTTCCAGCCAGGAGAAACAACCTCTCAGCGTCTACCCTGTCAATCCCCTTCAGAATCGTATATGTTTCAATGAGATCACCTCTTATTCTTCTAAACTCCAGAGAGTATAGGCCCATTCTACACAATCTCTCATCATAGGACAACCCTCTCATCCCAAGGATCAATCTAGTGAACCTTTGTTGCACTGCCTCTAAGGCAAGTATGTCCTTCCTCAGATAAGGAGACCAAAACTGTGCACAGTACTCCAGGTGTGGTCTCACCAAAGCCTTGTACAATTGTAGCAAGACATCCTTATCCTCGTACTCCAAACCCCTTGCAGTAAAGGCCAACATGCCATTTGCCTTTCTAATTGCTTGCTGTACCTGCATGCTAACTTTCCGTGTTTCCTGTACGAGGACACCTAAATCGCTCTGATCAACAACAAAAACTTGTATTTATATAGCGCCTTTAACGTAGTAAAACATCCCAAGGCGCTGCACAGGACTATTATCAGACAAAAAAAAATTGACACCGAGCCACATAAGGAGAAATTAGGGCAGGTGACCAAAAGCATGGTCAAAGAGGTAGATTTTAAGGACTGTCTTAAAGGAGGAAAGAGAGGTAGAGAGGTGGAAAGGTTTAGGCAGTGAATTCCAGAGCTTAGGGCCTAGGCAACAGAAGGCACGGCCGGCAATGGTTGAACGATTATAATCAGGGATGCTCAAGAGGGCAGAATTAGAGGAGCGCAGATATCTCAGGGGGTTGTGGGGCTGAAGGAG
The DNA here is from genome assembly GCA_030390025.1 of Squalus acanthias. NCBI lineage: Eukaryota > Metazoa > Chordata > Chondrichthyes > Squaliformes > Squalidae > Squalus > Squalus acanthias. Next base: position 21,943,605 of record CM059439.1, read on the forward strand.
ATTACAGAGATAGGGAGGGGCGAGGCGATGGAGGGATTTGAAAACAAGGATGAGAATTTTGAAATCGAGGCGTTGCTTAACTGGGAGCCAATGTCAGTTAGTGAGCGCAGGGATGATGGGCGAACGGGACTTGGTGCGAGTTAGGACACGGGCAGCCGAGTTTTGGATCACCTCAAGTTTACGGAGGGTAGAATGTGGGAGGCCAGCCAGGAGTGCGTTGGAATAGTCAAGTCTAGAGGTAACAAAGGCATGGATGAGGGTTTCAGCAGTGGATGAGCTGAGGCAAGGGCGGAGACAGGTGATGTTACGGAGGTGGAAATAGGCGGTCTTTGTTATGCTGCGAATATGTGGTCGGAAGCTCATTTCAGGGTCAAATATGACACCAAGATTGCGAACGGTGTGGTTCAGCCTCAGACAGATGTTAGGGAGAGGGATGGAGTCAGTGGCTAGGGAATGGATTCTGTGGCAGGGACCGAAAACAATGGCTTCGGTCTTCCCAATATTTAATTGAAGAAAATTTCTGCTCATCCAGAACTGGATGCCAGACAAGCAGTCTGACAATTTTGAGATCGTGAAGGGGTCGAGAAAAGAGGTAGTGAGGTAGAGCTGGGTGTCATCAGTGTACATGTGGAAACTGACGCTGTGTTTTCGGATGATGTCGCCAAGGGGCAACATGTAGATGAGAAATAGGAGAGGGCCAAGGATAGATCCTTGGGGGACACCAGAGGTAACAATACGGGAGCGGGAAGAGAAGCCGTTGCAGGTGATTCTCTGGCTACGATTAGATAGATAAGAATGGAGCCAGGCGAGTGCAGTCCCACCCAGCTGGACGACGGTGGAGAGGTGTTAGAGAAGGATGGAGTGGTCAACCGTTTCAAAGGCTGCAGACAAGTCAAGAAAGACAAGGAGGGATAGTTTACCTACGTCACAGTCATAAAGGATGTCATTTGTGGCTTTAATACTTTCTCACCGTTTAAAAAATTTGGGGGGGAAAAATTCGTGATTGCCAGCAAAGTTACCGGTGTCACCAGCAGCTGCAGTTAATGGCCGCTGGAAATGGCTGCAATGCTAAACGAGTGAAATTGGTCTGGGGGGCATGGGGATAGGTGGCGCAGCGCTCGTCTTCCGTGCAACGCCGTCCTGGTGAAGTTTGTGTCCAGGTCCGACGTTGCAGCTTCCCACAGCCTCTGGGAGTGAAGCTGTGGATCTCGCAGGGAATTGTGGGCAATGAAGAGGTCTGAGAATTAAAGGGGCCATGCACACTGAGGCAATACAAAATAAAATGCAGTGAATCAATACATTTTTCAGCCCTTTCTGCCTTTTAAGAAATATTCAATATTTAAAAGAAGTTCCAAATGTGAATATTCAGCTCTTAAAGCTGAATTACCTTCCTAACCTCAACAAATGGGAAAAGTGCCTCAGCACTAACACAAATGGCTCAACAAGCCAGGGAAGGGGCACCCAGGGTCTCACATGCAGCACTCCAGCTTTGTGCAGGGGGCCAACACTGCAAGAGCAGCCCTCTACCCACAGGGGCCAGGAGGCCCTCAAGAAAGAATAATGTGGGACCAGATCACTGAGGCTGTCACTGCCAGCGGTGTCAGCCCCACCACCTGGCTCCATGACCTCAGACCACTGGTCCATTTCTAGCCTATTCTGCTTTTCTATTCTTCCTACCAAAGTGAATAACCTCACATTTCCCCACATTATACTCCATCTGCCACCTTATTGCCCACTCACTTAACCTGTCTATATCCCTTTGCAGGCTCGTTGTGTCCTCCTCACAGTTTACTTTCCCACCTAGCTTTGTATCATCAGCAAACTTGGATACATTGTGGTCGCTAAGTCAGTAATATAGATTGTAAATAGCTGAGGCCCAAGCACTGATCCTTGTGGCACCCTACTAGTTACAGCCTGCCAACCTGAAAATGACCCATTTATTCCTACTCTCTGTTTTCTGTCCATTAACCAATCCTCTATCCATGCTAATATATTACCCCCAACCCCATGAGCCCTTATCTTGTGTAGCAACCTTTTATGTGGCACCTTATCAAATTCCTTTTGGAAATCCAAATATACTACATCCACTGGTTCCCCTTTATCTACCCTGCTAGTTACATCCTCAAAATACTCTAATAAATTTGTTAAACAAGAACTCAGCAGCCTTCTACCAGCCATGCTGCAGCCACTGGGGTAGCACTGCATAGGAGCACTAGAATAGGCAAAGGAACATGAAAGGCAGACACAAAGGGAAGGCATAAGGGTGATTTGTTGACTTTGTTATGTAGTGTTGGATTGAATCATTTATAGATTGTTTTTAATGTTTGTTTTGTGGTGGCTTTCATTTCGGCTTTGTGCCCAAAAGGATGCTGTGATGCTCCGTGACAGAGTGATGGTAAGGTGGGGAAGAGTTGGACAATGGGGATCTGCGGTTTCATTCAGGGGAACTGGAGTCTGATGAGGCGGTCATGGACAACCCATCCGGAACGGGAATTTGTTGCCTGCCTCCTCCTCCTCCTCATCCTCCTCTTCCTCCTCCTCGTCCTCCTCCTCCTCCTCTTCAGGTGGTCACGGAACCCGTGGTGGTAAGGACTGCGCCCTCATGATGACCAAGTTGTGGAGGATGCAGCAGACCACCACGAAATGGGACACCCGCTCCAGTGTGTACTGGAAGAGCTCCTCCCGAGCGGTCAAGGCAGTGGAACCTTTGCTTCCCCCGATGGTCTGCTGGATGAGGTTCCTCGTGGCAGCATGGCTGTCATTATATGAGTGCTGGCCACGAGTGGTGAGGTTGCGGAGTGGTGTCATCAGCCAGCTGTAGAGCTGAATAGCCCTTGTCTCCGAGCAGCCACCCTCGGGTTCGACGTGGTGGCTGGAAGATTGCTGGCACACTGGACTGGTACAGGATGAAGGCATCATGACTGCTGCCAGGATAGCAGGGCATTCACCATCATGATGTGCTGGGCGTGGTCGCACACCAACTGTACATTAAGTGAGTGGTAGCCTTTGCGGTTATGGTACATTTCAGGATTTATATGCAGTGCTCGCAAAGCCACGTGTGTGTAGTCGATGGTGCCCTGCACCATGGGGAAGCCCGATATCCTGGCAAAGCCACATGCGCACTCCTCCTGCTTCTCTCTCTTCAGTGGGAGACAATGAAGTCCCTTCTCCTGGAGTACAGAGGCCCTATGACCTCCCGGATGCAACGATAGATGGTGAACCAGTAAATGTTAGATATGTCACCTGCTCCAGACTGGAAGGATCCGGTGGCGAAGCAATTCAGGGCCATGGTCACTTTGAGAGCCACTGGCGTTGCCCTGCTCCGAGGCTGCTGGTCTGATTCCAAGAGCTGGCAGAGTTCTGTGACCACCTCCTTGATGAAGCGGAGCCTCTGAATACACTGCTCCTGGTTTAAGTGTGGGTAAGAGAAGTGCCCTCGGAAATCCCTAGGTGGGTAAGGCCTCTTGCTGAGAACCCTCCTCCCCCTCCTCCTCCTCCTTCTGCGAGCAGCTTGTCTTCTTCTTTGCTGCCTCTGCTCCATCTCCCTGTCATGCTGCAGCGTGAGGGGGACTGCAAGTAGAGCCCCCATGACTGGGAGCAAGTGGTCTGAGCAGAACCCTTGAACTCAAAAGCAAGGCCTTCTCCACTTGCAGCACCACCCCCGGGTCACCTCACCAACTTTAAACAGCTCTAGAAAGCTCCAAACGTTTCCACAAAATTACACAGAGCCTGTAGAACGCAAAAAGCAAGTTACCTGAAAGCTGTTGATGGTCCCTTTAAATCTTGCTGGTGGGGGGGTCCCTCGTGCAGCTGAGCGCACGTTCAGCTGTGCGGCTTTGGAGAGGGTGTGCAGTCGAGCAGGCAATGTCCAAAATAACAGGTCGTGCGTCAAATCAGTGTTGCACGCTGATTGACGTCACAATCTGCCTCATTTGCATTCTTCTGCCGAACGCAGGCAACGGCCACGTACTGACCGCGGCGGCCGGAAGCGAGGCAGGCCGCCATTTTTCTGCCAAAACAGTTTTAAATGCTGCTGCTCAGAGGGGGTGTTTCACTGCCAATGTGTGGTCTGAGTGACTTATCCAACCCTTATAGTCCAAACATTATGACCTGATAACAGGAACTTTTAATTAGTTACCTGTTTTACTGCAAAAATGCTATGGCATCCTCCTACTCTTTAACTGATCAGGGCAGTGTATGCTGTGGGAATAATTAGTTACTGATTAGAGACAGATTACCTTAATTAACTGGTGACTGTGAGTCTGCAACTGCATTAGGAAATGACACATTTAATGTAAATACCTCAACCAACATCATCAGAGTTAATCGCATAAATATTTTGAAACAGGTAATTAAATTATGTTTAATTACAGTTGGTAAATAAAGTAATTGATCCTTAATTGATAGAGCCACCCCGTTTCCTTTGTTAGTGTAAATATAGGTGAATATTTGCCAATATTTTTATGCAGCATCTCATTTATTTAAGAAGAGCACACACCAAAATAGCACCAGCAACAAAGCCATCTTTGCGACCACTGTAACATGTAACTGCTGTGCCCACGTTATACCTCATATTACTTGGTTCCAGTGAAATCAGAAGTGCTCTTACTCATAAGCTGGCATGAGCTGTTAACGTCTAAAATGGCTGCCATTGTTTTTCATCTGATCAATATAACGTAGGGTTGCCAATTGCTCAAGATTGTCCTGGAGTCTCCAGAAATTGTGAATTCATCTCCTGGCCACTGCTGCGAGCAGCCCAGGAGAAAAATCATAGGGGCATTAAAAAAAATGTGTTTTCTTCATTTTCTTTGAACACTTTTGTTTATAGTTATAAAAATACTGGAGATGGGAAAAAGCTGTTTGACTGGGCAGGGCGTGGCGGGGCGGGGCAGCTGGAGGAGGGAGGTCATGTGATGAAACTTCCAGGAATACATCCAACCAGAATTGACAACCCTAGTATAACTTCAAAGGCATTCAGGAATCAACACCCGATACTGCTAACTTTGTACTACCAAGAGTATTCTACTTCCTTTGGAGGAAGAGTACGATAAAATGAAAGATAATGATCAAAGAATATGAGCTTAATTACCTTACTTCACCAACCTCTAAATGGCCACTTTTACTTTTTTCAGGACTTCACGTTCTTTATATTTTTCTTTGCATAGGAAGAAAAACATTTGGAAACCCAAACTGCTTTTACTGTATAAAAGGAAAATGTCAACCTCTAAACAACTTATACTTAATGCGCAGATGACCATGTGTCATCCTGGTTCTTGGCAGGGATTTATTTTAATGGTTCATTTTACACAGGAAAACAAATTTAGAAATGACTATTTTCTACTTACTGATAGAAGCCATTAACTCCTTTTTAGAAATGATTAACAACCTATTGTCATTGGATCATGTCACAATGATTGTTAACTCCCAGTGAAATTCAAAGGGTTATCAAGCTGGGGGAGAGGGGGAGACTTCAGAAAAGCAATATTTCTCTTCTGATTAAATAGAAGAGGATTTTTTTGTGGGTTAATGCAGTTATCAGGCAGTGCTGAATAAAATTATTTCCCAGCTTTTTATGATGTTCCAGTCAGCACCAGGCCATAAACAGCTGCTCCAGCAAATGGGAAAGACCCACTTGAATGCTGCCCTTATATTGTAGAACTGTCACAATACTGGCTACAGGAGCCATTGCTGTAGAAGCTATTGGGCCTACATTGTAGGGCAGTTAGTTTCAGATTAAAACTGCATGAGCTCAATTTTGCCTAGGCACGTACATAGTCACTGTTTGGAACTATTTCCAAGGGGCCACTACCATTTCTAATGAATGGTAGAGGGTTTGCACAAACAGCAACAAATGTACAATGACTTCAACAATTCATACTTTAGATGTCTCCTCTAGTCTCTCATTCACGTTCTATTGCTTCTTCTTCCACTTTGAAGCCATTTCTGACTCATTCTTTTGTCTTTATAATGTGTTTTCAAATATCTGATGGAAATGACATTATATTGTGCTTAGCACTTTACACCTCTTCCAACATTTTAAAATCAGTTATAGTAGTCGGCAATTAAACCCATCAGCTAGCTCTTTGTGAAAATAGTTAGCAGATTTGAACTTTATTTTGGCCAGTCTACTTTGAGGCCTGACTGTGCCAATATTGGTGAACTACCTTTCAAATTTCTTCCAGATTTGTTGCCTGTAACTTAACCATTGAGTTGTCCAGAAGATAAAGGTAAGGAATAGAACTCATGATCAAACTGTAACTGGACAAAAAGCAGAGCTCATCCAGTTCTTCGGTATTATGGCATGGATGAAGTCAATCTTTATGCGATGAAAGCAGTGTAATCGGAGTGTGGGTGGAGTTTGGAGTGGGACCTGGGTAGGTTGGATCCTACCCTTTCTCTGGTTGTTAAGCATTCCTCTGCATTTGTTGTAAATGCAACAAATTAATTCACTAATTCCAACATCAAAGGAATACACCAAAGGAATATGCACAAATTGAGAAAGAGGTGCTTGCAAAAGTGTGGGTATGAGCAGTTGGATCAGTATGGATATGGAGAATTTATGATTAAAATTGGCCATATTGTTGAGAAATCTTCTCTATCTACATTCAAGCAATTCCAAAGAATATTGTTACATTTGCAGAAGCATACACTAAAAATGAAGTACATGAAGGAAAGGATATGTACCTTGCTGATACTTTAAGTAGAGCCTGCTTTTCTTAGCGGATATAGCCAAAGAAAGACAGTGATTATGAAGTACTCCTGACCCAAGTTGAAGATGAGTTAATTGAAGAGCTTGAGATGCTTTTTCTCCATTATCAGAGCAAGGTCTATCTGAGATCCAGCTAAAAGATCATACCTCTCAAAAGATGAAACGCACCATTCTAACCGGAAGGCTAAGGCTCAAAAATATGCTTCATCCTGAGATTAAAGGGTGCTACCATTTTTTGAGGTGAACTGACTATTCAGGTTGAGATCTTTTTCAGAGGAAACACAGTTATCATCACTAGAGACACGGGAACAGATGTAGAAAGTCCGTTCTAGCCATACTTAGGTTGAAGGATGTCCGTGTAAAGCCAGAGATGGTATGTACTGGCTCAGCACGAATGCTAAAAATAAAGACAGTAGGCTAGAGGTTACTGCCAGTGATGCTATTGTACAAACTGCTAACATACATATATCCAATTCCTCTCAGCATGAGTGTCAGCCAGTGGCTCAGTTAGTAGCACCCTTGCCTCTGAGTCAGAAGGTTGTGGGTTCAAGTCCTCACTCCAGAGACATGAGTACAAAAATCTAGGCTGACACACTGGTGCAGTACTGAAGGAGTGCTGCTCTGTCGGAGGTGCTGTCTTTCAGATGAGATGTTAAACTGAGGTGGATGTAAAAGATCCCATGGCACTATTTCAAAGAAGAGCAGGGGAGTTATCCCTGGTGTCTTGGCTAATATTCATCACTGAAAAACAGATTATCTGGTCATTTATCACATTAATGTGTGCAAATTGGCTGCTGTGTTTCCTACATTGCACCAATGACTACACTTCAAAAAGTGCTTTGTGATGTCCGGTGGTCGTGAAAGGTGCTATATAAATGCAAGTCTTTCTTTCTATGATTTTAATTTAAAGCAATTAACTACTCCATTAAAATAGTGAACAGGACTGCATGATCCAAGTGCTTTAAGTGTATCTATGATATTACCAACAGTAGTTCCCAGGTTATGTCTTTTCAATGTGGTATTTGTAATGCACATCTCAAGTACGAAATCTACGAACTATTGATGTCACATAATGGGCCAAAAATTCGGCCCTTCCCGCGTGAGTACACAGTGTGTACACACCCGTAAGACGTCCCGAAGTGCCGGTTTCCTGCATGCACTGCGCATGCGCGGGAAACCGGAACTTCCGGTCTGGTGAAGGGGGCGGTTCCTAGGTGAACCGCGTACGCGGTAGAGGCTGCGCGCACGCAGCACACTTAGGTTTTTATTCAGGTTTCTACGCGAGGGTAAGTATTGAAGAAACTACGCTATTAAAAAGGAGGCGCAAGACCCGTTTTCAACAAGGTAAGTGGTTAATTAAGTATAATTTTAAAAAATTTTCAACAGGTTTATCTTTTTTAGATACTTTAAAGAAAGGTAAGTTTATTTTTATCACTTTTAAAAAGTATTTTAATTTTTCAAAAATTAAATTTTTTTCTTTAAAGTGGTTAATTTATTTAACTATAGTTATTTTATAAATGTGATGGTTTTTAAAAAAAATTATTTTAAGTTTAGCTGTTCTTTTGGGGCCGATTTCAATTCACAGATTTGACAGGTCTCCTGTCAAATCTATGAATGAAAGATGGTCTGCTGCCATTGGCTCTCCATGGTCCACGTGATCCCAGGGGATGCATCGCACTAACTGCTCCCCTGGGACACGCAAGCACTGCGCGCTGGCAGTTGGGAGAGGCCCAGGACCCGAAGTTCCTGTGGGCCCAAAACACAACGGCAGGCGCGGTAGGCAAGAGCGCGCGCAATCCTTACCCCCGCGGCAAGCCGGAGAGGCGAATTTCTGGGCCGATATCTCTTATAGGTCATGGCCAAAGGTAGGTGTATCCTGGATAGAAAAAAAAATCATGTAATTCAAACTATTTTTTATTTTAACTTGCTACAATGGTCACTGTTTAAATTAATAGTGCAGATGGAACAGAGGCCTGAACTTGATAAATCATTAAGCAGGGAAGATAAATACTTAACAGAGATCTAAGCACACTCCGAAATGCCTTTTGCCTTTTGAAGTTAAGATAAATTAAAAATGGAGAAACAGCTCACCTTGTCAAGCTGTGACGGCAACTGAGCATTTGTTAGTCCCCAGAAAGTTAATTAGGACAGTATCTTCTCGTATGACTTGGTTTGACCTGATAATTGGGCATTTTTTTTAGTTCCTGCCCTGGTCTAATTAACAAAAACTGTTAGTGTGTGGCTGATCTACACTGTCCCAGCAGGCCCGGGGTTCTCTAAAGTCAAAGTTACTTACTGACCTAATGTCAACAGTACTCTTAATTATAGCAGGACCACCCACAGGGTTTAGAGGAAAGGTCACTCATGGAATCTTTTATCACCCAGCTGGTGCACAGACTGTCAAGCACCATGTATATAGTTTTATTTTTAATAACCTTTTAGCCAGATATTGGTACCTGTGGTCCTCTACCACAAGACTACAAGTTTCGGATAATTCACAACATAAAATTCTTTATGATTTATACAAATTGCTGCGACCTGATGGCACATATGATAAGAAGCCTTGGAGTGAGGTAAGATGTATACAAGAGTGGTGTGCTTTGATTGGGCACTACAGGAGGAGCACCCTTAGCCGCATTGTTGATTGACATGACCCCTTCCTGTAATAGATTTGGTCAGAGCCAAGCTATAGTTCAACACTCCATGAATCTCATAGGTGCAACCATTGATATTCACAGATCCACAGATTGGAACGAGGTAAAAAATAATTTTACTTAAACATTTTGCCTATCCTGTTAACAATGCAATACTCATGCCTTGAAGGTGTGCCCACAAGATCTCTGTATCCACTTAGCAGATCCTGAGGTTTGTGATGCCTGCAACTAATGATGCTTGTGCTTTGAGCACAAAAATATATTGGCCCGGATATTCCGATCCCTACGGGTGTGTACGCGCTGTGTTCCCACCCATAGGGACATCGGAAATGCCGGTTTCAGGCACGCACAGCGCATGCGCCGAAAACCAGCATTGCCGATCTGTCAAGAATGGTCTTGACAGATCCTCCGGCTGCCCTGGAGCAGGGCCTCTGTGGGCGGATAGTTCCACTTTTAGGAGACCCTCCGCCCGCAGAAAACCCTTACAATTCTTGCGCCTGGTAAAAACAGGCGTAAGGCCTGCTTTTACCAGGATAAGAGTTGAAAAAAGTAAAAAAAAAATTTTTTTCACTGATTTATCATTTAAAAATACTTTAAAAAGGGTAAGTTTACTTTTAGCCCCATAAAAAACTTTAATTATTTTTTTCAAAAAATTAATTTTTTGTTTAAAATACTTAATTTATTGTAATTTCAAGTCATTTTAAAAATGTGATTTAAAAAAAAAAAAATGTATTTAAAGTTTTACTGGCCCAGAAATTCGCCTCTCCGGCTTGCCGCGGGGGTAAGGATCGCGCGCGCTCTTACCTACCGCGCCTGCCGTTGTGTTTTGGGCCCACGGGAACTTCAGCTCCTGGGCCTGTCCCAACTGCCAGCGCGCAGTGCGTGCGTGTCCCAGGGGCGCAGTTAGTGCGATGCGTCCCCTGGGATCACGTGGGCCATGGAGAGCCAATGGCAGCAGACCATCTTTCATTCATAGATTTGACAGGAAGACCTGTCAAATCTGTGAATTGAAATCGGCCCCAAAAGAACAGCTAAACTTAAAATAATTTTTTTTAAAAACCATCACATTTATAAAATAACTATAGTTAAATAAATTAACCACTTTAAACAAAAATTTAAATTTTTGAAAAAATTAAAATACTTTTTAAAAGTGATAAAAATAAACTTACCTTTCTTTAAAGTATCTAAAAAAGATAAACCTGTTGAAATTTTTTTAAATTATACTTAATTAACCACTTACCTTGTTGCAAACGGCTTCTGCGCCTCCTTTTTATAAGCGTAGTATCTTCAATACTTACCCTCCCGTAGAAACCTGAAAAAAAATCTAAGTTCGCTGCGTGCGCGCAGCCTCTACCACGCACACAGTTCACCTAGGAACTGCCCCCTTCACCAGACCGGAAGTTCCGGTTTCCCACGTATGCGCAGTGCATGCAGGAAACCGGCACTTCGAGACGCATTACGGGTGAGTACGGATTGTGTACTCACCCGGGAAGGGCCGAATTTTTGGCCCAGACTATGTTTTTTCATTGATCTCTATTCATATATTTGACAGGTCTTCCTGTCATAGAAACATAGAAACATAGAAGATAGGAGCAGGTGTAGGCCATTCGGCCCCTCTAGCCTGCTCAGCCATTCAATGTGATCATGGCTGATCATCCAAATTCAGAACCCTGTCCCTGCTTTCTCCCCATATCCCTTGATCCCTTTAGCCTTAAGAAATATATCCAACTCCTTCTTGAATATATTTAATGAATTGGCCTCTACTGCCTTCTGTGGTAGAGAATTCCACAGGTTCACCACTCTCTGGGTGAAGAAATTCCTCCTCATTTCTGGCCTAAATGGCTTACCCCTTATCCTTAGACTGTGACCCCTGGTTCTGGACTCCCCGATCATCGGGAACATCCTTCCTGCATCTAGTCTGTCCAGTCCTTTCAGAATTTTATAAGTTTCAATTAGATCCCCTCTCATTCTTCTAAACTCCAGTGAGCATAAGCCCAATTGACCCAATCTCTCCTCATACGTCATTCCTGCCATCCCAGGTATCAGCCTGGTGAATCTTCGCTGAACTCCTTCCATGGCAAGAACCTCCTTCCTCAGATAAGGCGACCAAAACTGCACACAATACTCAAGATGTGGTCTCACCAAGGCCCTGTACAACTGCAGCAAGACATCCTTGTTCCTGTACTCAAACCCTCTCGCTACGAAGGCCAACATACCATTTGCCTTCTTAACCGCCTGCTGCACCTGCATGCTTACCTTCAGCGACTGGTGCACAAGGACACCCAGGTCTCATTGCACTTCCCCTTCTCCCAATCTATTGCCATTCAGATAATAATCTGCCTTCCTGTTTTTGACACCAAAATGGATAACCTCGCATTTATCCACGTTATATTGCATCTGTCATGCTTCTGCCCAGTCACCCAACCTGTCCAAATCATCCTGGAGTTTCTCGGCATCCTCCTCACAGCACACACGCCCACCCAGCTTTGTGTCGTCTGCAAACTTGGAGATATTACATCTAGTTCCCTTTTCTAGATCATTAATATATATTGTGAATAGCTGGGGTCCAAGGACCGATCCCTGCGGTACCCCACTAGTCACTGCCTGCCACTCGGAAAAAGACCCGTTTATTCCAACTCTTTGCTTTCTGTCTGCCAACCAGTTCTCTATCCAAGTCAATACCTTGCCCCCAATCCCATGTGCCTTAACTTTACACGCTAATCTCTTATGCGGGACCTTATCGAAAGCCTTTTGAAAGTCCAAATACACCAGATCCACTGGTTCTCCTTTATCTATTTTACCAGTTACATCCTCAAAAAATTCCAGTAGATTAGTCAAGCACGATTTACCTTTTGTAAATCCATGTTGACTTTGTCCGATCCTGTCACTGTTTTCCAAGTACTCTGCTATTACATCTTTTTTAATGGACTCTAGCATTTTCCCCACTACCGATGTCAGGCTTACCGGTCTGTAATTCCCCGTTTTCTCTCTACCACCTTTTTTGAATAGTGGGGTAACATTAGCTACCCTCCAATCCATGGGTATTGTTCCAGATTCCATCGAATGTTGGAAGATGATCAGCAATGCATCTACTATTTCTAGGGCCACTTCCTTAAGTACCCTAGGATGTAGATTATCAGGCCCTGGGGATTTATCGGCCTTCAATCCCTTCAATTTCCCTAACACTATTTCCCTACAAATACTGATTTCTTTCAGTTCCTCCCTTTCATCAGACCCTATGTTCCCCGACATCTCAAATGTCTGAAGGGAGATTCCCTTCTGTGATTGGCTCCCCATGGCCCACGTGATCCCAGGGACCACGTGATCCCAGGGACGCTGCGAACTACCTGCGCCCCTGGGATACGTGGGCCCTGCGCACTTCAAGTTTGGCGAGGCCCAGGAGCGGAAGCGTGTGCGTCCCGGGAGCCCTCAGGTAAGGGCGCAGATTTTTCCAGATCGCAGGCCTCCGCCCGCAGGAGGCTTGCAATCGGAAAATACGGGCCAATAGCACTATATGGTACTGAATGTTGTTGAACTCCAGTTGGCCATAGATAGTTCTGGAGAAAATTGGCAGTGTGTCACACCACCTTAAGAATCAGATCCTAAATGAATTTTAAATGAATTACATTTATTAATTTTATGTCAGCAGCTCGTAACACAATTTTGATATATGTTTTCCAAAAGGGCTTTTATTTTAGGAAGCTCCCACCTCAAATTGTCCGGACCCTCAAGTGGTAAAGTACAAGCTTATTAGGGCTCGGAAATTGTGTAGGTGAGGGTGGGGCTTCCCTGCTGTTCATTTTATGTGGTTTGCCTCCAAGAGGAGATTCCATTGCTTTATTTCTAGTCCATTCTTTGATTATTGCTAATATCCAATGACTTAACAGACCATCAGCAGAAAGTTAATGAGCAATCAGTCGTAATATTGTGTGGTAGCAGCATGGCAATAACTGAAAACAGTTATGTGCAGTTGCCACCTAAGGTCTCTATACAGCAGCAAATCTGAACATCGCCACTATGTCCTTCCCATTGGGGTAACAGGTATAATCAGGTAACTTGAAGAAAGATTTTTTGAGATCATTAATTACTGCCCACATCCTTAAGTAAGCTTAAAGTGACATTTAAAAAAATTATTAAACCTTTGGCATTGTTTATGGACAGTCTCAGGTCTGGAGCACTTTTTAGTTGCTAGACTTATCTGTCCTTTTAAGGCCTCTCCTCAAATATTCGCTGTTGGGTGGTTGACAAATAGGCAAATCCAAGCCATTGTATCTGCTTCTACAACTGAGACTAATCAGAGGGCAATTATAACTGCTTGTAAATTCCAGGCTGCAGATCAATGCCTGTCTTTCTTTCTTTTCTTAAGAATATTTTGCATCTGTAACAAGTGTGATTCTAGTGTGTGCTGTCCATGGCTATTTATGTAGGGCAGGAATTCTAGGGGTTAATCGGTAGAGCAGGAGGTAACTCATCTTACGGCGGTTCAAGAACTTTTTTTTTGCTTACATGAAGGTAAACTGCCTCTTATTTATTTTTCTGATTATGTATTGATTTTTCTCAACTCCACAAAAGATGGAAAGCAGCATTAGAAAATGTATACGGTGCACCAGTGGAAATGAGGAGTCAAACTCTGACAAACTCATAGAAATCTCTTGGATAATGACTCTGGTAAAACATTGCTTATATAGTGTTGCTTTATTTATCTCAAGGACAATCCCTTGGGCTTTTATTTTGTTTAATAATATCCTTGAAATAAAGCCAAATGCAGAGTTATTTATTGACAAAAATTACATTCTAAATAAGAGCTCCTTTGCTGTAGATTGGCCAATGACGTTTATTATGATGTATCATTTCTTCCAGGCGAGCATTTTCTGGTCAAGGTGACACATGCTTTGATCCTTTTTTTTTAAAAAGAAGAGAAATTGTTGTGCTTTTGGATACGATGAGGAGCAGAAGCAATTTTAGCCACAGGTTAAGGTATCCTGTATTAGATAGTGCACAGTGTTATCTCCCTGTTTATCATCCTGACAGATTTCTGTCATGCCCATCATATCAGACAGGTCAGATCACCATGACAAACTCTTATCCATCAGTATATTGAAAAGTCAAGGCATGTTTCTTTTCAGTACCAAATTTGAAAGGCCAGGATGCCACGATGATCTTGCTAAACATTATCATATCAGATAGTGTAAAACATATGTTTTCAAACTGGGGGGTCGTAAGGCCATCAGATTTCTTTCCATCTGTTATCAGATTTCATTTATTTGTTGACTTATGAGCACATTATTTCTGTTGCTATATACCAATAACAAGCATTTTCTTCAACAATGATATGGTTTTCCTCCAGATAACTGTCACTGCCTTTTCAGAATTAGGGTAGGGGTTTCCTGGGGTGTGTCTATATTTTCAGGCATCCCCAAGAATTTGTGGATATTTGCAGGAAGGCCCCATTCAGAAATGCTTAATAACCACTGTTGTAGAGCATCCACTGTCATGTTGGATACTGAAAAGTATCATCGGCAGTCTTTCAATTCACCACTCAATGATGACGGAGCTCAACACGCGAGTGCAAAAGACAAGGCTGAAGCATTTGCAACCATCTTCAGCCACAAGTGCCGAGTGGATGATCATATCGGCCTTCTCCTGAGTTCCCCACCATCACAGAAGCCAGTCTTCAGCCAATCCGATTCACTCCACGTGATATCAAGAAATGGCTGAGCGCACTGGATACAGCAAAGGCTATGGGCCCTGACAAAATCCTGACTGTCGGGCTGAAGACTTGCGCTCTAAAACTAGCCTCGCCGCTAGCCAAGCAGTTCCAGTACAGCTACAACACTGGCACCTACCTGACAATGTAGAAAACTGCCAAGGTATGTCCTGTCCACAAAAAGCAGGACAAATTCAATCCAGCCAATTACCGCCCCATCAGTCTACTCTCAATCATCAGCAAAGTGATGCAAGGTGTCATCGACAGTGCTATCAAGTGGCAGTTACTCACCAATAACCTGCTCACTGATGCTCAGTTTAGGTCCCGCCAGAACCACTCAGCTCCAGACCTCATTACAGCCTAGATCCAAACATGGACAAAAGCGCTGAATTCCAGCAGTGAGGTGAGACTGACTGCCCTTGACATCAAGGCAGCATTTGACCGAGTGTGGCATCAAGGAGCCCTAGTAAAATTGAAGTCAATGGGAATCAGGGGGAAAACTCTCCACTGGCTGGAGTCATACCTAGCACAAAGGAAGATGGTAGTGGTTGTTGGAGGTCAATCATCTCAGCCCCAGGACAACGCTGCAGGAGTTCCTCAGGGCAGTGTCCTAGGCCCAACCATCTTCAGCTGCTTCATCAATGACTTTCCCTCCATCATAAGGTCAGAAGTGGGGATGTTCGCTGATGATTGCAGTGTTCAGTTCCATTCGCAACTCCTCAGATAATGAAGCAGTCCATGCCCGTATGCAGCAAGACCTGGACGACATTCAGGCTTGGGCTGATAAGTGGCTAATAACATTCGCGCCACACAAGTGCCAGGCAATGACTATCTCCAACAAGAGAGAGTCTAACCACCGCCCCTTGATATTCAACGGCATTACCATCGCCGAATCCCCCACATCAACATCCTGGGGGTCACCATTGACCAGAAACTTAACTGGACCAGCCACATAAATACTCTGGCAAAAAGAGCGGGTCAGAGGCTGGCTATTCTGCAGCAAGTGTCTCACCTTCTGACTCCCCAAAGCCATTCCTCCATCTAAAAGGCACAAGTCAGGAGTGTGATGGAATACTCTCCACTTGCCTGGATGAGTGCAGCTCCAACAACTCACAAGAAACTCGACACCATCCAGGACAAAGCAGCCCGCTTGATTGGCACCCCACCCACCACCTTAAACATTCACTCCCTCCACCACCGGCGTACCGTGACTGCAGTGTGTACCATCTACAGGATGCACTGCAGCAACTCACCAAGGCTTCTTTGGCAGCACCTCCCAAACCCGCGACTGCTTCCACCTAGAGGGACAAGGGCAGCAGGCGCATGGGAACTCCATCACCTGCACGTTCCCCTCCAAGTTACACACCATCCTGACTTGGAAATATATCGTCTCTCTTTCATTGTCATTGGATCAAAATCCTGGAACTCCCTCCTTAACAGCACTGTGGGAGTACCTTCACCATACGGACTGCAGCGGTTCAAGAAGGCAGCTCACCACCACCTTCTCAAAGGCAATTAGGGATGGGCAATAAATGCTGGCCTTGCCAGCAACGCCCACATCCCAGGAACGAATAAAAAAAACCTCACTATGCTGGACAGTCCTGGGTATTGTGGTAGAAATCTATACTGAACAGCACCATGTTGCCATGGTCTCTCTAGCCACTATAGCACTGGATAGCATCTGTCATGCAGATTACTGTCTGCCATACAGTTGATAGGACAATGCACAGCAGCAAATTCCTGTTTTTGATCATAGTAAATAATTCAAAGTTTTGTGACAGCCTCCCTATCAAACAGAACATTTTAGTGGACACCTGTTTGGCAGTATATTGTTCAGTGAAGTGTTGTCTCATTATCCACAGCCATTTTGGGTATCACATCATGGTAGATAATGCAGATTGCTGTGGCAGTCACTCACTCCAAGTTAGATAATATAAAGCATAGAGACAGACTCTCTATCTACCTCTGTACTAGATAGCACAGATCCCATTCCCCCTTACAGAGCGACATGCCTCATATAACCTTCCACCACAATGTTGAATTGCATCTTCTCATCCCCAGAATGAATACTGCAGTGCATTGCAGCAAATTCTGATTTATCACGGAGTATAGAGAAGGCAATCGAATATTCAGAAATTTCCCATTTTATTAAGTCCCTTTCTATCACTTGCTCCAGCAAACATTGTCAATATTTGGATTCTAGCTTTCTTAAAAGTCCCTTATTTCCCCATTTGTTCTTAACAAATGCATTGACAAGCTATTAAAAAACAAGTGGGACGACTTAAGGATGGAGAAGGTGAGAAATTGAGGAGGTTAACAGTACGCCAAAGCTTTTGTATTCCTCCCAGGCAGCTAAATAAACTAAGTTTATGGAGAAAACCATGCTCAGCACTGAAATGATCATTAGGAAACCAAAGTACTTGGAGGTTCATAAAACACCAGTCCCAATCCAATGCACCTGAGAATACAAAATTAAATGAGGGTAGAAGTAAGGGTGCGGTAGTGGAAATTTTGCAACGGTTATTAGATGGGGAGCTGTTCTCAGAGTTTGCAAACTAGCTAATGTGATTTCAATAATAAAAAAGGTCATATGTATGATCCTGGAATTATAAAATTGTTAGTTTTATGGCTGTAGTGGGAAAATACTGAAGTACATTAAAAGGAAAGCAACTCAATAGCATTCAGTGAGGATTAAGGCTATAAAACCAACTCAGCGCAGATTTATTCAAGGAATGTCATTAATAATTGAGATTACGGAGACATGGCTGCAGGGTGACCAAGGCTGGGAGCTGAATATCCAAGGATGTTCGATATTTAGGAAGGACAGGCAAAAAGGAAAAGGAGGTGGGGTGGCGTTGTTAGTAAAGGATGAAATCAGAGCAATAGTGAGAAAAGATATTGGCTCAGAAAATCAAGATGTAGAATCAGTTTGGGTGGAGCTAAGAAGCACCAAGGGGCAGAAAACATTGGTGGGAATTGTTTTTAGGTCTCCAACTGGAAGTGGTAATGTAGGGGATGCCATCAAAGAGGAAATTAGAGATGCATGTAACAAGGGTACTATAGTAATCATGGGTGACTTTAATCTACATATAGACTGGCCAAACCAAATTAGCAATAATACTGTGGAGGATGAATTCCTGGAGTGTGTACGAGATGGTTTTTTAGACCAGTACGTTGAGGAGCCAACTAGGGAACAGGCTATCCTAGATTGGGTATTGTGCAATGAGAAGAGGTTAATTAATAATCTTCTTGTGCGGGGTCCTTTAGTGAAGAGTGACCATAACATGATAGAATTCTTCATTAAGATGGAAAGAGAAGCAGTCCAATCCGAAACTAGGGTCCTAAATTAAACAAAGGAAACTACGAAGGTATGAGGAGTGAGTTGGCTATGATAGACTGGGGAGCTTCATTAAAAGGCATGATGGTGGATAGGCAATGGCTAACATTTAAGGAACGAATGCACGAATTGCAACAGTTATACATTCCTTTCTGGCGCAAAAACACAAAAGGAAAAGAGGCCCAACCATGGCTAACAAAAGTAATTAAGGATAGTATTAGATCCAAAGAGGAGTCATATAAAGTTGCCAGAAAAAGTAGCAAGCCTGAGGATTGGGAGCAGTTTAGAATTCAGCAAAAAAGGACCAAGAGATTGATTAAGAGGGGAAAAATAGAGTATGAGAGTAAACTTGCAAGGAACATAAAAGTGGACTGTAAAAGCTTCTACAAGTATATAAAAAGAAAAAGATTAGTGAAAACAAATGTAGGTCCCTTACAGTCAGAAACGGGAGAATTTATAATGGGTAACAAGGAAATGGCAAAGCAATTAAACAAATACTTTGGTTCTGTCTTCATGGAAGAGGACACAAATAACTTCCCAGAAGTGCGAGGGAACCAAGGGTCTAGTGAGAAGGAGGAATTAAAGGAAATTAATATTAGTAAAAAAATAGTACTGGAGAAACTAATGGGACTGAAAGCTGATAAATCCCCAGGGCCTGATAATCTGCATCATAGAGTACTAAAAGAGGTAGCCATGGAAATAATGGATGCGTTGGTTGTCATCTTCCAAAATTCTATAGATCATGGAACAGTTCCTGCAGATTGGAGGGTGGCAAATGTAACCCCACTATTTAAAAAAGGAGGGAGAGAGAAAACAGGGAACTACAGACCAGTTAGCCTAACATCAGTAGTAGGGAAAATGCTAGAGTCTATTATAAAGGATGTGATAACAGGACACTTAGAAAATATCAACGGGATTAGACAAAGTCAACATGGATTTATGAAAGGGAAATCGTGTTTGACAAACCTACTGGAGTTTTTTGAGGATGTAACTGGTAGAATAGATAAGGGGGAACCAGTGGATGTGGTGTATTTGGATTTTCAGAAGGTCTTTGATAAAGTCCCACAAAAGAGGTTAGTGTGCAAAATTAAAGCACATGGGATTGGGGGTAATATACTGGGATGGATTGAAAATTGGTTAACAGACAGGAAACAGAGAGTCGGAATAAATGGGTCTTTTTTGGGGTGGCAGGCGGTGACTAGTGGGGTACCGCATGGATCAGTGCTTGGGCCCTAGCTATTCACAATATATATCAATGATTTGGATGAGGGAACCAAATGTAATATTTCCAAGTTTGCTGACGACACGAAACTAGGTGGGATTGTGAGTTGTGAGGTGGATGCAAAGAGGCTTCAAGGCAATTTAGACAAGTTGAGTGAGTGGGCAAATACATGGCAGATGCAGTATAACATGGATAAATGTGAAGTTATCCACTTCGGTAGGAAAAACAGAAAGGTAGAGTATTATTTAAATGGTGATAGATTGGGAAATGTTGATGTACAGAGGGACCTGGGTGCCCTTGTACAACAGTCACTGAAAGCAAACATGCAGGTGCAGCAAGCAGTTAGGAAGGCAAATGGTATGTTGGCCTTCATTGCAAGAGGATTTGAGTACAGGAGCAAGGATGTCTTACTACAGTTGTACAGGGCCTTGGTGAGACCACACCTGGAGTACTGTGTGCAGTTTTGGTCTCCTTACCTAAGAAAGGATATACTTGCCATAGAGGGAGTGCAGCGAAGGTTCACCAGACTGATTTCTGGGATGGCTGGACTGTCTTATGAGGAGAGATTGGGTCGACTAGGCCTGTATTCACTAGAGTTTAGAAGAATGAGAGGGGATCTAATTGAAACGTATAAAATTCTGACAGGGCTAGACAGACTGAATGCAGGGAGGATGTTTCCCCTGGCTGTGGGGTCAAGAACGAGGGGTCACAGTCTCAGGATACGGGGGTAGGACATTTAGGACTGAGATGAGGAGAGATTTCTTCACTCAGAGGGTGGTGAACCTGTGGAATTCTCTACCACAGAAAGCTGTGGAGGCCAAGTCACTGAATATATTTAAGAAGGAGATAGTTAGATTTCTAGACACAAAAGACATCAAGGGGTATGGGGAGAGAGCGGGAATATGGTATTGAATGGCCTACTCCTGCTCCTATTTTCTATGTTTCTATGTTTCTAAGCGCAGGAGATGCAACACCTGCCCTTTTACTTCCTCCCTTCCCAATGTCCAGGGCCCCAAAACACTCCTTCCAGGTGAAACAGCGATTTACTTGTACTTCTTGCAATTTAGTATACTGTATTCGCTGCTCACGATGCAGTCTCCTGTATATTGGGGAGACCAAACGCAGATTGGGTGACCGCATTGCGGAACACTTCTGTTCAGTCCGTAAGGGTGACCCCGAGCTTCCGGTCATTTGTCACTTTAATTCTCCGCTCCACTCCCACTCTGACTTCTCTGTCCTCGGCCTCTTACACTATTTTAACGAAGCTCAACGTAAGCTCGAGGAACGGCTCCTCATCTTTCAATTAGGCACTTTACAGCCTTCTGGACTCAACATGGAGTTCAACAATTTCAGACCATAACCTCTGCCCTTATTTTTTCACATGGCAGCTGTTGATGATTCTGTCATTCCCATTTACACTTCATCTAGACTCATTTTTTGTTTCTTAACTTGTCCCATTACCATCTCCTTTTGCCTTACACCTTCATCCCTTTTGTCATTTAATCTCTCCTGCCTTCCACCCTATCACAGACCTTCCCTTTTGTTCTTTCCTCCCCTCCCCCCTTTCCTGCCCCTACACTTGCTTAAAAACCCGTTACATCTCTAACTTTTTCCAGTTCTGATGAAGGGTCATCGACCTGAAACGTTAACTCTGTTTCTCTCTCCATAGATGCTGCCTGACCTGCTGAGTATTTCCAGCATTTTCTGGTTTTTATTTCTCTTACTTTTTTTCTTGACACTTCCTTCCCCCTCCGCCGTGCCCTCCCACCCACCTACCATCTACAGCCTTTGGAAAGGGTTGACAAGTAGTACAAAATCTCTTCTTCTTCTTAGGCAGTCCCTCGGGACCGAGGATGACTTGCTTCCACATTAAAAATGAGTTCTCAGGTGACTGATGAGTCCAATGCGGGACCTACAGTTTCTGTCACAGGTGGGGCAGACGGTGGTTGAAGGGACGGGTGGGTGGGGTGCTTGGGTTGACGTGCGCTCCTCGCGCTGCTTGCGCTTGGTTTCCGCTTGCTCCCGGCGAATAGACTCGAGGTGTTCGACGCCTTCCCGGATGCTTCTCCTCCACTTTGTGCGGTCCTGGGCCAGGGATTCCCAGGTGTCGGTGGGGATGTTGCACTTTTTCAAGGAGGCTTTGAGGGTGTCTTTGAAGCGTTTCCTCTGCCCACCTGGGGCTCTCTTGCCGTGCCGGAGCTCTGTGTAGAGCGCTTGTTTTGGGAGTCTCGTATCGGGCATGCGGATGATGTGGCCCGTCCATCGGAGCTGATCGAGCGTGGTCAAAGCTTCGATGCTGGGGATGTTGGCCTGAGCGAGAACACTGACGTTGGTGCGCCTATCCTGCCAATGTTAAAATATTAAGCTGCAAACAGTAACATTTTCCTAGCAGCTTTCACTTTAATAATTTTTTATAACCAAAGAGAATACATGGATATATTTTGTAAAGTTTTGTCACATGGCACATACCGCAAGATACATTGACACAGGGTTATTAGAATGGTTCAGAATCGGTGGGGGGGGGGGGGGGTTGGGGTGGCGGCGGGGGGTCGGAGGATCGACAGGGGGGCTGGTGGATCGGGGCCGGCCTCATCATCATCATTGGGGGGATGTGGGGGAGGCTTGGGAATGCGATCGGAGGCCTCGCGGGGGTGTGGCGGGGGGGTCTTCAATCGCGGGAGGGGGGTGGGTTTTGTTGGGACCCTGGATCCAGGAGGTCGGTATAAAGCCACTTATCTCCTGGATCCTGGATGCAGCAGCCCTCGCCTCGGTTTAACTGCTGGGTTTCACGAATCGTGTCAAACCCGTCCCCAGGCAGTTAAATTCAAAATGGACGGGGAAAAAGCGGCTTCCAGCCTCATTACAATATTTAAATTGAGGTAACGCCCCCTTGGTAGCGGGTTGGTCGCCCGCCTCCCATCCCGCCTCCGGCAAAACTGGAAGTGGGCGGGTTGGAGGCGGGATCAGGCCGGGAATCGCATTTTTAACAATTTAACTGCCCCCACGCTCTAAACACACCCGTTATTTTTGTGAAAATCTCGGCTGAAGAATCCTGTTTATCTGCAAGATAGGGTTACTGTCCTTTGTGGGATTCTAGGAGGTGGTTTTAGTATGTGTTCCCATTCTAACCTTGGCGGGGGATGGTGGTCTGAATGATGGGTGCTTGAGTCATGTGGGATGCTAAGAAGGGGACCAGACCGCCTGGTACCTGTCAAGCTTCAGGCAAGTCCATACATTACCTTGTTCAGTTGGCATATTTCCCACCGATGTTTCACCCACATGCTTCTGTCCCAGGAGCTAGGTAGCTGTGCCCCCTCCATCCTCTCTGCGCCTGGGCCAGTGTTTACAGGGAAAGTATTCTAATAATCCAAATGAGGCCTTCACAAACTTGGGCAAGGTCAGGTCAATGCGCTGTGATGTGTGCTGAGCACAAGGAGGAGAGCAGCCCTGCTGCCACTGCGACAGAACTGCAGAATTGGCCACGACCAGAGGTAGCGCTTCTTGGCCTTAAACCACCCGAGTGAAAAGCTTCAGAAAATCAATCTGACAGGATTAATTTCAATCTATTACATTCAACTGATGGCATCTCAGAATTGGACTGGAGTCACAGTGCTCCATGCCGTGTCTGATTTATGCTTCTACCTATTCTTCTAGCCTTCAATCCTTTTTACAATCAAATCAATCAAATATTTGTCTAGGTGTCTTTAAATAAATTAAATACCAAAGCATTAAGTATTTCTGAAGGCGACTTTATTCCAATACCTACTGTGGGAAATCCTTAATTCTTATCCTTGAAGCCCACCAATTTTGTCCCTTAGTCCCGCAGTTTATATTGAACAACCAGCTTCTGTTTACATTATTCATGTCTTTCAGCATTTTAAAGACCCGTATCATGTCCCTTCTCAATCTTCCTTTCTGCAATATAAGACGTATAATTCTGACAACCTGTCCAGGAATCATCTTTCATTTCTCCCCAATGTGTCAATGCTATTTTGAAGAGAAAGAAAGAAGGAAGAAAGGATGTAATTATATAGCACCATATCATTTCTTCAGGACATCCCAAAGCACTTCACAACCACTGAAGTATTGTTTTAAGTACAGTCGCTGTTGTTATGCAAAAAACAGAGGGTGTTGTTCTCATGTATATTATCCACATAGTCACATTTTCAGTGCCAATGGTTAGTTAAAGTAATTCAGAGGCAAGACAGATACAATTATA
Source organism: Squalus acanthias (assembly GCA_030390025.1). Taxonomy (NCBI): domain Eukaryota; kingdom Metazoa; phylum Chordata; class Chondrichthyes; order Squaliformes; family Squalidae; genus Squalus; species Squalus acanthias. The sequence goes on from CM059439.1 coordinate 21,967,453, forward strand.
TTAGTTCAAAACTTCAACAACTGGAAATGAACCAAATGACCTGTGTTAATGAGTCTGGTTTACTGCGTTTCTACTTGAGGTAAGAAAAAATTGCAAGCCCAATTAAGTTGACAAAAGAAGTCATACTTTTGGAAATCCAAATTAAAGACTCAGTCACAGAATTTTTTTAAACAATTGGGCCTTTTAAAAAAAGTCAATACCTCTTTGAAAAGCCTGGGCTTAAATGATGTAAAGGTTAACAAGATATTCTAAGCAATCAGCGCTATTTGGAAGACTGTCAAATCCATTTCATTGTCTGGAAAAGGGGGGTTGAATTGAAGGAGGCACAGTATCAGCAGCAATCAAGAATATCCCAAGGGTGGAACTGTGCTACCTCCAAAAACAACCTGACAGCTGCTGAAAAGAGGGAAGCTACTAGGAAGGACGGGAGCCCTTGTTTCTAGTAAATTGGTATGGAATACCGATATACATTTTGGAAGGAAGAATGAGGAGAGACCATACACACTAAATGGTACAATTTTAAAGGGGGTGCAAGACAGAGAGACCTGGGGGTGTTTGTGCACAAATCTTTGAAGATGGCAGGACAGGTTAACAAAGCAGTTAATAAAGCATATAGGATCCTGGGCTTTATAAATAGAGGCATGGAGTACAAAAGCTAGAAAGTTATGCTAAACCTTATAAAACACTAGTTCGACCCCAGCTGGAATATTGTGTACTATTTGGGCACCACATTATAGGAAGGAGGTGAAGGCTTTGGAGAAGGCACAGAAGAGATTTATCGAATGGTTCCAGAGATGAGGGATTATAGTTACGTGGATAGACTGGAGAAGCTGGGGTTGTTCTCCTTAGAGCAGAGAAGGCTAAGAGGAGATTATGATAGAGGTGTTCAAAATCATGCAGGGTTTACACAGAGTAAATAAAGAGAAACTAATTCCAATGGCTGAACAGTCGCTAATGAGAGGGCACAGATTTAAGCTGATTGGCGAAAGAGCCAGAGGCAACATGAGGAAAAGCTTTTTTTACACAACGAGAGGTTAGGATTTGGAATGCACTGCCTGATAGGGTGGTGTAAGATGATCATGGATTAGTGGGTTTTTGAATACTTGTTTTATTATCTTTATCATCAGTATCTTATAATCATCAGTAATGGATTTATAATCTTGTTTAAGAATTAAGTGTAAAGGTCTGTAATCATCAACTGTATTCAATGGTAACCTGAATTATATTAGACATATAACCCTTTTGCCTATAATTAAAGTCTGTGAGGAAACTGTAACCCAGACAGCCTGGGGTGAGAACTGCCATAGTCGAATACGGAAGCTGTAAGTGAATTAACGAAAGTTGGATATTAGCCAACAGTAAGGATGAGGCATAGAGTGGAGCTAGCTGTGGTAACCAAGGTCAGTTTAGTTGTAAGCATGTTAGAATGTTACAATGCCTGGCAGTGAGCTAAAACATGGGCCTTTCACAGGACCATCAAGAGCACCTATCTCTACAGTAGGGAGACATGTTCTTTTGTGTTGCCATAACTACCCCAGATATCAGTCTTGGTGGTCAATAATAGATCAGACCAGGACCTGAGTAAGCAAAGGTGCTGTGGACGTGGTATCTTTATGATTAGATTTTGGGGAATTGGGTGTAAACCAGTGATTGGTTCAGTCAGACTCAGCAGGGCTATGGGGAAAGAGCGGGGGAGTGGGACTATTTCGATGGCTCTTTCAAAGAGCCAGCACAGGCACAATGGGCTGAATGGCCTCCTTCTGTGCTGTATGATTCGATGATTCTCGGGACATGGGCAATGCTGACCAGTCCACATTTATTGCCCATCCATACTTGCCTTGAGACTGTGGTGGTGGTCTTTCTCCTTGAACTGCTGAAGTCCTTGAGATGATGGTACTCCCATGATGGCGTTGGGTGGGGAATCCCAGGATTTTGACCCGCTGACGATTTTATGTCTAAGTCAGGGTGGCGTTTGAAATGGAAGGAAACCTGCAGGTCTTGAGGTCTTGAGCTCTACTCCCGAGATAATATGATTGATTTGTCTGGTAAACTGACAATGAAATTGTTAAGTTTATTTTAAAATAATATCCTCTTTGTCGGCGGCTGGCAAAAACTTTTTGGTGCGAATCCAAAAATCTAAATTCTTACAGCGTTATAGGTGGCAAAACCTCTGTCCACCCCTGACAAGACCAATGACATCGAGGGGCATCTTTGGGTGGGGGCTGCCAAAATTGGGAGTTCCTGCTTCTTCAGCTCAGTAGGGACCCAGCCTATGATGGAGGCTGGCATACTGCATCAAAGGAGACATACCAGCCTGCAGATCTCCAGATCTTTGTAAGCTGACCCCACTGGTAGGTTCCAAATGAGGAGAGCGACCTGGACCCCCGAAGAAAAGCTAAGTTTAAGAAAATAATATTAGATCGGCCGCCTTTCACTATGGTGGCTTGGGTGGGGGTGGGGGGGTGTTTAGGCCACCCCACCCCAATGGTGGGCATGCATCAGATCTTCCAGCTGCATGGATCCGGTTGGTACTGTATATGAGTAGCTTGGGTGACCACCAGCCTCATGTATATTAGGTGCCCTTCTCTTGACCCCTCAAAACATGGCAGGGTCAACACTGGAGGGCGCCGGTGATTATGCCAGGATTGCGGCCTGGGACCCTCAGATTTTCCAGGCCATAGTGTTTAATACATTACAGTTCCACTCGACGAATTATATATGTTTTATTACTGAGAGAACGCGATGAGAGCTAAGGCACACCGCATAAGGCATCATCAAGGTTGCAAAGAATAGGACAAAAAGATGAAATAAATCAAGAAATAGTGGTTCGATGACAACAAAATTGGGTTTTAAAAGCTTACAGAATGTATATAATTATATAATGCAATTCAACATGAGTGATGTGAACTATGATAAATTTTGCTTTTAACTGCTTTTACTTGAATACTTGTTAATTAAAGCCATTGATTTTCAACATCCTTGACTTTTTCTTCAACACAGATAGTTGATTACCATTTCATAAGCAATAGAACAAAAGTTAGATACGTTGTGCAATATGATTTCCTTTCTCATGTTATGTGCAGCACTCTAGTTTTCTTTGATTGATCTAGTACATCTCGTACTCTTTAATGCTGCAGTCTTTCATTTTCTAGGCTAAGTGGACAATAGCCTGGGTAGTTCCAACCAGTTTGCAAGAGGTATGTTATTCAATTATGACAATATTATCAATATTCCTTTGGAAGAAGCATATCGTACAGTATAATCAAAAGGATTATTTTCTCCACAAAATTAATTATGATTACAAATTTTCAGGGATTGCCAAATAGCAAAGGATAATGGGATCAGCTAATTCAAGGATGATACCTGGTGTGACAAAATGAAGCATTTTGGGCTAATGATTAAACATGGTATTGGCTTCTTTGCTGAAAGTTTTGGGTCTGTGCCCTTTCACCTCTGAGTTAGAGGGTTATGGGTTCAAGCCCCACTCCAGGACTTGAGCAAGTAATCTAGGCTGACATTTTAGTGCAGTATTGAGGGAGAGTTGGACTATCGGAGGTACTGTCTCTCACATGAGATGTTAAGTCAAGGTCCTGTCTGCCCCTCAGGTGGATGTAAAGGTTGATAGGACTAGTCAAAGAAAAGCAGAGGGTGGGGGGTTTCCCAATGTCGTGGCCAACATTTATCCCTCAACCAATACCATCAGATGTAAATTAACTACTCATTATCTCATTGTTGTTTGTGAGACCTTATTGTGCACAAATTGGCTGCCATGTTTGCCTACAAAACAACAGCAACTACACTTCAAAAGTAATTAATTGACTGTTCAATGCTTTGGGATGATGTGAAAGGTGCTATACAAATGCAAGTTATTTAATTCTGTCAAGGTACATAAGGCTTCACTCACAGAAATCATAATGCAGCTTAACTTGATACAATTGTTAGATTTTAGTGACGACTGTCTGAGTGAGGGGTAAGCCACTCAATGCAACGTGTGGGATTTGTTCAAATATGTTTGATTGGCAGTTTAAAAAAAGAGTTATTTAAATATGGTTGGTCCTGATCACCTTTTTGAAAGTTTTCATCAACCTGCCTTGTTCAAATTACAGAGTCTGCCTTAAGTCTTTGAGTCAGGTCAGATAGCTTTCTTAGATGATGAGACAAGGAGAAGAACTGCACTGTAAACCTGGGCTTTATAAATAGAGGCATAGAGTACAAAAGCAAGGAAGTTATGATGAACCTTTATAAAACACTGGTTCGGCCTCAACTGGAGTATTGTGTTCAATTCTGGGCACCGCACTTTAGGAAGGATGTGAAGGCTTTAGAGAGGGTGCAGAAAAGATTTACAAGAATGGTTCCAGGGATGAGGGACTTCAGTTACTGGATAGACTGGAGAAGCTGGGGTTGTTCTCCTTACAGCAGAGAAGATTGAGATGAGATTTGATAGAGGTGTTCACAATCATAAGGGGTCTAGACAGAGTAGATAGAGAGAAACTGTTCCCATTGGCAGAAGGGTCGAGAACCAGAGGACACAGATTTATGTGATTGGCAGAAGAACCAAAGGTGACATGAGGAAAAACTTTTTTACGCAGCGAGTGGTTAGGATCTGGAATGCACTGCCTGAAAGGGTGGTGGAGGCAGATTCAATCGTGGCTTTCAAAAGGGAATTGGATAAGTACCTGAAAGAAAAATATTTGCAGGGCTACGGGGAAAGGGCGGGGGAGTGGGACTAGCTGAAGTGCTCTTGCAGAGAGCCTGCATGGGCTCAATGGGACGAATGGCCTCCTACTGTGCTGTAACCATTCTATGATTCTATTCTATGATTCTATTATGCATGTCCTAGTTTAGTACAATAGTTGTGAACTATTTGTTATTTTCTACTACATGACGATGGAGCTAAGCTTAACATTTACTATAAAAATCTATGTTTTGTTAAGGTAGTATTCACTTGTCCTTTTACTATTTCATAAACTTGTTTGGCTGTTAAAAGCCTAAGTCAAAGTCTAATGTAGTGTTATTGTGCTGCACCGAATCAGATTTAAATAGCCAGCTATTGAATTCAAAAAAGGCTGCGATCAAACATCCATTTGAACAAATGCCACAAGATGTCTATATGGATTCTGAGGACGAAGAGGAGGATGTGAGATCATGTGATAAAATTGGAAGCTCAAATAACCTGAAAATGGTTCACTGTTGGTTCCCTGGGCACGCTATGAATTTGCTTAGATATCTGAGCAGGTGAAAACACTCTCTCTGGGACAGAGAGTTAGAGTTAGTGGTCATCTATAATAGTACCCTGAATCGCAGAAGCCAAAAATATCTCGAATAAAAAAAGTAAAGAAACCCCCAAAATATTACACCTGAGATCTTCCTTGTCTGTATGGCTTGGCTGTAGGACAAGGTAGGGATGATTTTCCTGGAGCCCCTCTGCCTAATTACATAACATTTGAAATCTGGGTCCTCATCTGCAAATTTCTCTATGGCCACATCCCTCTCTACCTTGACAACCTCCTCCAGCAGTACCTCTCTTCCTGCATCACTGGTCTTCTGATTTTTGTCTTTATTCATAACCCCCTCCCTCCACCCTACCATTGGTGACCTCCTTCAGCTGTCTCAAACCAGCTCTCTGGAACTCCCTGCCTAAACCTTTCTGGCTGTCTATTTCTGCCTCTAAAGACCTTCTCAAAATCTATTTCTTTGACCAAGTTTTTTGGCCACCTCTCCCAACTCTGCCACGATGATTTGGTGTTTATTCCTTTGTTTTTCTGTGAAGCACCTTGGGATGTTTCCCTAAGGAAGGGGTGCTATATGAATCCAAGTTGTTGTTGCTGTTGTGTGTAGCACCAAAGGAGTTAGTTTCCTGCCATATGCTATTGAAGTTTACATTCTCTATTAGTTTCTATCCCTGCAAGACACAGGGGTGCCAACATTGGGGAAATTAGCCTATTTATACTTAGAATTACATAGAATTTACAGCACAGAAACAGGCCATTCGACCGAACAGGTCTATGCCAGTGTTTATGTTCCACACGAGCCTCCTTTCGTCTTACTTCATCTCACCCAATCAACATATCCTTTCTTATTGGGCTGTGTTAATTTCTAAGAGTGGCAAGCCTCAAAACAGACCACGTGTTCAGACTACAAATGTGAGCTTGTCATTTCTAAACAATGATAGGTGGGAGCTTTGAAGATGCCCACCAGCCACAGCTCAATCTTACCAAACTGCCCAGTGACATTATAAAGGCCACAAGTTGTAATGAATGCCACTATCCACCAGAGGGCAATTTAGCTGCACGAGCAGGTCTTCTAAATTGCCTTTGTTCCCAGAGAGAGTATAATTTACTGGTTTGGCAAGTGTGCTTTTCATGTTTCAACAGTTCCCTTTCTTCTGGTGTGCAAATGAAGCGGGCAATAGTTCGTACCATTGGCCTGAACTTAGTTGAAGCTCATTCTCTGACAGAGGAATTCTGAGCTGATTTTCCCCGCCCCCCCCTCGCCACAGTGTTAGTCGGACGGTGTATGTTTATCTAATCCACCAAAATGGAGTGCAGCTGAACGCAGATGCATTGCCAGGTTCAGCTCACTTGCATGGTCTGACTTGCACCTGGGAAGGCGAGTGTCCCGTGAATGGCCAGGCTTTCCAGATTGGCAGGAAGGGGGCCCGTGTACTGCTGCAGGCTTGAGAACTCCGGGGGCGGGGGAGGGGGTGGGGAGGTGGGGGGGGGGGCCTCTGGCCTTTCCGCCTGTGGCTTAAACCAGCCTCTAGCCCCATTATTCCTCCTTGCTGGTCAAACTTACCTTGCTGCAGCTCTGTGGAGGTGAGGAGGTCGCTGCTAACCTCCTTTCAGATTCCCAAACTGAAGGGACTGGCTGCACCTTCTAATTCCCCATTTTCTCCTGGTGACCCGTTTTTATGGGTATCCGCCAGACCCCGATGTACAGGAAAATTATACAAAAAGGTATTTTGATATTGCTTCGGCATCATTAACCTACAATTTAATGAGAGCAGTAAAAGGGGAGGAGGAGACAGGGCAAGGAGCAGATTATGGAAAGAGTAGAGGAAAGAAACGGAAAGAAAAGAGAAGAAAAACATAAAAGAGAGGATATTTTAAAAGAAAATAATTAATTTTATTTTACATTGACTCGAACAGTCTTCTTTCGGAGGCAGCAAAAGCGACGACCCACAGTGGGTCTGATTTTCATGCGTGGTGCAAATTGGGTGGGCGGTGGGCGGGGCGATCACGATGCCTGTCTGATGTCAGTAGCGAGAGGCCTGTATCGTTTTGATGGTCGGGCCTAATTTAAATCTCAAAGGCAAATTGCCCGTGCATTAGTAGCGTAACGTGGGAGGCCACTGTTTTGAGGGTGGGATTTCCCGCGAGGCTGATGCCTGTTTAAAGCGAGCTTGCACCTCTTAAAGTGAGGTGTGCATTAAATTTGAAAAAAAAAATAGTGCAATTTTGGAACTTTCCGTAGATGTCTCCTGTCAGGGGTACCAGGTTCAGTGACGCAGCAGGTCCTGGTGGGGCAGATAAGGGCTCAGAGGCAGGTTCTGGTCCCCACAAACGGCAGAAGGCAGCCCAAGCAGATGCTGCAGCAGGTCTGGAAGGAGTTTGCTGAGAATGTCAATGCCGGAAGCATCACCCGCAGGACATGGCTACAATCCCAGAAGATGTTCAATAACCTTACCCTGACAGCAAAGGTGATGATGATATCTTGTTATCTCTTCCTCTTAGGGCAAGATCTTGTTACAGCATTTCTCCTGCCTCCTACCCCCTCCCCAGCACTCCAAACACTTCTACTCCAATCACAATGGGAAACTGCACCAACTCTCCTCATTCAAATCATCAACTCATCTGTCATTGCGCTCAGAACAAACAGCATTCTGCTTTTACCTAGCAACAGCTGAGAGCATTTCACTCTTCTCACTGGAGCTGCTTTCTTGCACACAAGCACCTCTCCATCCTGCTCGCAACTTGCTGTGTCTCCCTCAGCATGCACACTCGATGGAGCTACCTCATACATCTGCACAACTCTTTACAAGAACCACAAACCCACTCACTCCCACTCTTCCTGTAGGACAAGCTGGATCACAATACAAGGGAGAGGGCCAGAACCAGGGGAGGGCTAGCCTCCATACAAGCCCTCACTCAAATGAAAGAAGAAGCAGCCTTGGAGATCACTGGGGCAGGCAGCAAAAGGGACATCAGAGATGATGGGAGGCTGGAGGCCAAGTACAGCAGGGTGCCTGCCTATTTCTCTCATCTTTTCGCTTTCCTCAAGCAATCACACGCACAGGCAGCGTGGCAACCTGATGCTGCATTGCGCTGCCACTCATCTGCTACTGCATAACCGTCCCCATTACTTGATGACCTTTGTCCATTTCCCTTTTCTCAGTTCCATCCCATGACCCGGGACTTGCCGCAGAAGACATGGAAGGCGACCACCATCGCTCACTCAATCCTTCCCAAGCACCAGCACAGAATTCAGGACCCTGGGTGGGATAGAGAGTGAACGAGATGGGTCTGCACAAGATGAATCACTAATGAGCTGGAGCTCGCTACAGTGGAAAGGGCAGAACAGGATAGGGCTGGCTGAAGAGCAAGTTCAGGTCCCAGCTCTGCTGAAGAGAACTGAGATTCAGACTTCAGGGGACCAGAAAGATATTCCATGCACACCGGCAATTGCGCGAGGATTTGGAACCTACCTATGAATTGCCACACCATGTCGAAGAGCACGGACCAATCCGCTTCCAGCTTGTGTAGCATTCTGACGCAAGGCATTGAAACTTTGCAGTCTACCATGAGGCGTGTAGTCGTTTCTATGGACTCTGCAGCCGAGCAGTCTGTCGAGATATCCGTGGTACGCAAACTAGTGTGGTGGATCGCCACCTAAACGGGCGCAATCCACTTTTCCGTCCATGGACAATAAATCGGGCACCTTGCCTTTAAGGCGCATGCTGCCTTTAAGGCATGAAAAAAGGAGTGGGCGTCGCCCTCAGTGTGAACTAAAAAAGAGCGGGCGTCGCCCTCAACCAGTAGGGTTTTGCAGAGAGAAGTTGTAGCAGCCATTTTGCCAAGGAGTATGTAATTAAAAGCCATGTGCTCCACATATTGACTCGGCCTCAATTCGTGCTTCGCGGCAGCCACAATATTGGTGACCCCGACGCTCATAACGTATTCCGAGCACTGCAATGGCAGACACAAACGCAGTTTCCGTGAAACTGCCGGAGTTTTGGGAAAACCAGTCCGAAGCCTGGTTCCCTCCAAGCCGAGTCCCGATTCCGGCTGCGACACATCACCACAGATGGGACGAAGTACGACTACCTCGTCACATCACTCGGTAGCTCCACAGTTACGAAGGTCTGGACAGCGCTGCAGAACCCACCAGAGGAGGGCAAGTATGCACATCTTAAGGCCGCGCTCCTTAAAAAATTTACGGCCTCGACATACCAGCGAAACTGCCACCTCCTCGACCTTCCAGGCCTCGGTGATGCCTCACCGTCAGACCTCCTCTCCCACATGCTCTCCCTCACCGACGAGAGCCCACCCAGATCCCTCTTCCGCACGCTGTTCATCCGCCAGCTACCTCTCAGCATCCGCCCAGCGATCGTGGCGTCCGGCCTCACAGACCTGGAAGCCCTGGCCGATGAGGCCGACAAGCTGCTGTCCGCTCACTCCAGCCGCGACGTCACTCCGGACCTGGCAGCCACTGCCTGGGCGCGCTCCTCACCGGCCACCACGTGGCCACAAGGCCCAGCCACCGGGCTCACGGGGCCTTCGCGGCCCACTAACCCGGGCCACTGTTACTACCACGCACGGTTCGGCGCCAGGGCACAACGGTGCACACCTCCCTGCTCTTTCAAGTCCGCCCCTGTACCAGCCCCCGCGATGGCCGTGGGCCACGCAGGCTCCCTGCTGTACGTCACGGATGACAAAACCGGCCGCCAGTTCCTGTGCGACACTGGAGCTCAGCACAGCATCATCCCGGCCTCCGCCCTCGACATCCAAAAGGGCAAACGAGGACCGGCGCTGGCTGTTGCTAACGACTCGGACATCCAGACGTACGGCACCCACACAGTCACCCTCGACCTCGCTGGTCGCCGCTACCGATGGGAGTTCATCACTGCCAAGGTTCTCCCCCCTCTCATCGGCGCAGATTTCCTGTGCGCCCACGGCCTACTGGTAGACATCCCTCGACACCGCCTCGTGGACCTGAACACCATGTCCCCCATCCTGGGCGCCATGGCCACCCGTCAACCCGCCGACATGGCGTCACAGTGCCACGCCCGGGCCACGGATGACTACTCGGCACTCCTGGCCGAATTCCCGGCCCTTACCAATCCGACCTTCTCCGCGGAGGCCGCCAAACACGGGGTGGAACACTTCATCCCCACCACAGGCCCCCCAGTGTACGCCCACGCCCGCAGGCTGGACCCGGCCAAACTGGAGATCGCGCGGACCGAGTTTGCCACCATGGAACAGCTCGGCATCATCCGCCGCTCCAACAGTCCCTGGGCCTCCCCACTCCACATCGCCCCCAAACCAGGCAGGGGTTGGCGCCCCTGCGGGGATTACCGCCGCCTCAACGACGCCACCACCCCTGATCGGTACCCCATGCTGCACATTCAGGACTTCTCGGCTAGACTGGCCGGCTGCTCAGTCTTTTCCAAGGTCGACCTGGTGCGCGGCTACCACCAAGTCCCCGTCCACCCCGCGGACGTCCCCAAGACGGCCGTAATCACCCCCTTCGGCCTTTTTGAGTTCCTGCAGATGCCCTTCGGCCTCAAAAACGCGGCCCAGGCATTCCAACGGCTCATGGACTCGGTCCTTCGGGACCTGAAGTTCCTGTTCGTCTACCTGGACGACATCCTGGTAGCCAGTTCCTCCAAGCAGGAACACCTCGAACACCTTTGCATCCTGTTCAGGCGCCTCAGCGACCACGGGCTCATCCTCATCCCAGCCAAATGCCAGTTCGGCCTGGACAAGATCGACTTCCTCGGCCACCACATCACCCATGCTGGGGCCATTCCCCTGCCCACCAAGGTGCAGGCCGTCCAACAATTTCCCCGCCCCACCACCATCAAAGGCCTCCAGGAGTTCCTCGGGATGGTGAACTTCTATAACCGCTTCATCCCCAAAGTGGCGTCCCTCATGAGGCCCCTGTATGAAGCCTTCCGGGGCAGGAGCGGCAAGATGGCGGTCGAATGGACGGCAGATGCGTCAGCCGCCTTCGACTCCACCAAGACCGCTCTCGCCAACACCAATGCCAGGGTAGCGCTCACCACGGATGCCTCCGACCACGCAGTCGGCGCCGTGTATGAGCAGTGGGTCGATGGCGCCTGGCAACCACTTGCCTTCTTCAGCCGCCAACTACGCCCCCCGGAGGTCAAGTACAGCACCTTCGACCGCGAGCTTCTCGCGCTGTTCCTGGCGGTGCGCCATTTTCGGTTTTTGCTGGAGGGCCACCCCTTCACTGCGTTTGTCGACCACAAACCCCTGACATTCGCAATGGCAAAGACAACCGACCCCTGGTCCGCCAGGCAGCAGCGCCAGCTCGCGGCAGTGTCCGAGTTCACCACGGACATCCAACACGTCTCCGGCCGAGACAATGTGGTAGCCGACTGCCTCTCCCGCCCCGCCATCCACGCCGCACACCTGGCAGTCGACTACGCTCAACTCGCAGCAGACCAGATCACCGACCCTGATCTACCAACCTACCAGGGCTATGCCTGGCCGACGTCGCCTGTGGCCCGACCGCAGTCACGGTCAAGTGCTCACATATCCCTATGTCAACCTCGGCCCGTCGTCCCAGCGTCCTGGTGCCGCCAGGTATTCGAGATTCTCCACAACCTCTCCCACCCCGGCGCCCGCGCATCCATCAAATTGGTAGCCAACCGCTTTGTCTGGCGCGGCCTTCGCAAGGATGTGCGTACTTGGGCCAACTCCTGCCTAGCCTGCCAACGGGCCAAGGTGCAGCAACACACGAAAGCACCCCTCGAGGAGTTTACCGTCCCTTCGCGTAGATTCGACCACATCCACGTGGACATCACCGGGCCCCTGCCGCCGTCGCAAGGCCACACGCACTTGCTGACGATCGTTGACCGCACCACGCGCTGGCCCGAGCCAATTCCACTGACCTCTACCACCACCGCCGACATCGCCAGAGCCTTCGTCAGCACCTGGGTCGCACGGTTCGGCGTCCCCTCCGACATGACGTCGCACAGAGGTCCGCAATTTATCTCTGAACTCTGGACCGCCGTCGCACGCAATCTCGGGGTGACCATTCACCGCACCATAGCGTACCACCCCCAAGCCAATGGACTGTGTGAGCGGTTCCACAGATCCTTGAAGGCATCCCTTCGAGCCAGCCTCCAGGACGGCACCTGGACCGACCGACTCCCGTGGGTCCTCCTCGGCCTGCGCACCGCGGTTAAAGAAGACCTCCACGCATCGGCAGCAGAGCTCGTGTACGGTCAGCCGCTGCGCGTACCCGGCGAGTTCCTGCCCACCGCCACGAAACCCTGGTCAGCCGACCAGCAACGCCACGACTTCGCCTCACCGGCGCTACAGTTCGCCCCAGTGCCCATTGCCCGACACGGCGAATCCACCTCACACGTCCCACTAAGCCTGCACCAGGCACGGTTCGTTTTCGTCCGGCACGACGCCCACCGCAGACCCCTTCAACCCCCGTACGACGGGCCCTACAAGGTGCTACAGGCTGGGGACAAATTTTTCACCCTGCAAGTGGGCGACAGGACCGAAAAAGTGTGGGTTGACCGACTCAAGCCAGCACACTTGGAGCCCGGTGAGCAGGTCCCTGTAGCTCGTCCACCGCCACGCGGCCGACCTGCCCTCAAGCCAGTTCACCCGGCTGCTCCACGCCTGGCCATTCCACGTCCACCGGCGTCCTACAAGAGCCGCTCCGGCCGGCCCATCAGACCGCCGCACCGTCTCGTCCACACCTCCTAAGCGGATTCTGGGGGGAGCTGTGTGGCGGATCGCCACCTAAACGGGCGCAATCCACTTTTCCGTCCGTGGACAATAAATCAGACACCTTGCCTTTAAGGCGCATGCTGCCTTTAAGGCATGAAAAAAGGAGTGGGCGTCGCCCTCAGTGTGAACTAAAAAAGAGCGGGCGTCGCCCTCAACCAGTAGGGTTTTGCAGAGAGAAGTTGTAGCAGCCATTTTGCCAAGGAGTATGTAATTAAAAGCCATGTGCTCCACATATTGACTCGGCCTCAATTCGTGCTTCGTGGCAGCCACAATACTAGCATCTTTAATAGAAGCTCAAACTGGTGCCATTCAGACTCTGGGTTGCACCATCTCCACCGCCTTCGGAAGGCTGGGGGAACACATGGATAGGGGCGCTAGTCACATCACAGATCTCCTACAGTCTGCTCTCCTGCAGATCAGTGGGTGTGTTGAGCTACAACATCATGGGAGTGGCAGTGGCCCAATGGGCGTGGCAATTGTTGCCCTCTCTCACAAAATGACAGCAATCCTGCTCCCCTACCACCCCCCTCAACCATAGTGCCAGGAAGCTGGGCCAGACAACCCCAGCAACAGCCGGGATGCTGCAGTCTGCAGCCAGGCCCTCTCAGGCCCGAGCTCTTAGAGACCGCCATTCGTGAGCATTTCAGAAACCCTCAACTGAGCATCAGGAGCTTTCTACCTCCGATCCTAAAGCCACTGTGGGAGCAGCTTGTAGTATATAGAAATACATAGAATATACAGCACAGAAACAGGCCATTCGACCCAACTACAGTCGTCTGTGCTGGTGTTTATACTCCACACAAGTCTCTTCCCATTCCATCTACCTCATCTCAGCCTTTCAGCATATCTTTCTATTCCTTTTTCTCTCATGTACTCGTCTAGTTTCTTTTTGAAAGCATGTAAGCTATTTGCCTCACCCACCTCCTGTGGTAGCGAGTTCCACATTCTATTCTCTCTCTGAGAAAATAAGTTTCTTCTTATATCCCTATTGGATTTATTAGTAACTATTTTGTATTCAGGGCCCCTAGTTTCAGATTCTCCAACAAGTAGAAACATTCTCTCTACATCTATCCGGTCCAACGCATTCATAATTTTAAAGACCTCTATCATGTCATCTCTAAGACTTCTCTTTCTAAAGAAAAAAGCCCCAATCTGTTCATTCTTTCCCGATAGCTGTAATCTCTCAGTTCTGGTACCATCCTTGGAAATCTTTTTTGAAGTTTCTCCAGTGCTTTTATGTCCTTTTTATAGTTTGGAGACCAGAACTGTGCCCAGTACTCTAAGTGTGGTCTGACCAAGGTCCGATACATGTTTAACATAACTTCACTACTTTTGAATTCTATACAGTTAGAAATAAATCCCAGTGCTTTGTTAACATTTTTAATTGCTTTGCTGACCTGCGATGCTACTTTTAATGATTTGTTCAGCTGTATCCCGAGATCCCTTTGCTCTTCTACCCCATTCAGTTTCTTATTTTCTAAGGTGTGGGTGATGTTTCTATTTTTCGGACTAAAGTGCATCACCTCCCATTTATATAAATAAATAAAATAAGACTTACATTTATATAGCGCCTTTCACGACCACCGGACGTCTCAAAGCGCTTTACAGCCAATGAAGTACTTTTGAAGTGGAGTCACTGTTGTAATTGTGGGAAACGCGGCAGCCAATTTGCGCACAGCAAGCTCCCACCAACAGCAATGTGATAATGACCAGATAATCTGCTTTTGGTTATGTTGGTTGAGGGAGAAATATTGGCCAGGACATCGGGGATAACTCCCCTGCTCTTCTTCGAAATAATGCCATGGGATCTTTTACGTCCACCTGAGAGGGCAGATGGGGCCTCGGTTTAATGTCTCATCCGAAAGATGAGATTTATCTGTTTTAAAGGTCATTTACCATTTAACTGTCCAGTTTGCAAGTTTTCTAATGTCTTCTTGTATTATTTTGCATTCTTCCTCAGTGTTAGCTATACCCCCAGTAGTAGCAGATTAAAATTGAAGTGACGTAAAAAAAGGCACTATGAGCTAACAGCAGGGTGATTATTATTAATTCTGGCATTGATTAACATGATTAAACTGTAACAGCCTATCATTTGATGATGTTGTCTGCGGAGTGTTTCTGTATTACCTGTGGATCCTTCAAAGTTAGGTGGCATGTCTACGAATGACGGTCTGTGGGATGGAAGTTCTTTATTGAAGGGGAGATGAGCTGGTTCAGGGATGTTCTGTGCAGGAAACAGGGGTATGTTGGAGGTAGTAATTTAGGAGAAGCGATGGTTGATGAATTGCTGGTGTACAGCTCCGGCTGCAGGTTGATGTTGCAGACCTCCCACCGCTGCTGCATCCTCCAACTCATCAACTTCCTCTTCTTCATGCGGTGGATGGTCCTCTTGATCTGTCGCCAACAGTGGCTCTCCCTGTTGCAGGAGAAAGTTATGCAGGAAGCAGTATACCACCACTGTCTTCAAGGCTCTGCCAAGATTGTACTGAAGGAAACTGCCCGACTGATCCAGGCAGCAGAATCACTGTTTGTGGACCCCGATGGACCGCGCAAAGACGACTCTGGGTGAACCGTGACTACTGTTGTATCTGATCTCCGCTGGTGTCCTTGGGTTTTTGAACAAGGCCATCAGTCAAGTCTGCAGATGATATCCCATGTCCCCTAGCAGCCAGCCTGGGGCATGTTGCTTCTTGTAAAAGGGAGGATTGCTGGACTGCTGCAAGATTTCGGCATCATGACAGCTGCCTGGAAAGTGGGCACACACCTGCACAAACCATTGCTGGTGGTGACAGACCACACACACCTGCACAAACCATTGCTGGTGGTGACAGATCACACACACCTGCACAAACCATTGCTGGTGGTGACAGACCACACACACCTGCACAAACCATTGCTGGTGGTGACAGACCACACACACCTGCACAAACCATTGCTGGTGGTGACAGACCACACACACCTGCACAAACCATTGCTGGTGGTGACAGACCACACACACCTGCACAAACCATTGCTGGTGGTGACAGAAAACCATTGCTGGTGGTGACAGACCACACACACCTGCACAAACCATTGCTGGTGCTGACAGATCACACACACCTGCACAAACCATTGCTGGTGGTGACAGACCAGCTGGACATTAAGGGAGTGAAACCCCATCAAGGTGCCCGGCTCATTGGCAGGGCCCCCAATGGCCATATGTGTACAGGCGATGGCACCCTGCACCTGTGGGAATCCTGCAATGGCTGCAAACCCCAGAGCCTTTTCCCGCTGGCTCCTGGGGTTCAATGAAATCATTAGCCTTGGAGAACAGGGGGAGGGTGAAATTGGTCAACACCAATACAGCAAATCAAGCCGATAGAAAGTTGTCAGCCCGTTTTACATCACGCCCAATTTTCTTTTCCATTGACTTCAATTTTTTGAAGGAATCACTAGGCTAGTGATAAGGGCAGTGAATAAGAGAAGAATTTTTCAGATTTTTTTTCCCTCATTGGCTTTGGGCTTTTATCTGTGTTTTTTTTTGCCTTTCAAAGGAAATTACATGGCACCCAGCGGGCAGGGAGTGTCTTGGTCATGGTGCATAAGACATCACAACTGTATGGGACAGGCGAAATGGACCAGATAGTCTATTACTGTCCAGCATTTTCATACGTTTGTATAATAGGAGACTGGATGGTGCAATGAATTAGACACTGGTTTATAACCTCTAGGGCCTGGTGGGATGAAAGTTTCCTGGTTGTAAGAGGCTTATATGTAAAGTAAGTTTAGACAATCTCAATAGTTCCTATTAGGATTACAGCACAAAACTGCCACTAATTAGGTGTGAACCAACACTAAATTGGCAATTTCACTGAGAGGACAACTGGTGTGAGAGATTGAAGAAAATGTCACACTAGTGCAGTAGGGGAGATCTTCTGAGAATTGAGCTGAGACACATTGTTGGTGGAGCTTTACTCTCCATCTAATCTGTGCCATCCCTCTCAAGTGAGTCTGAATGCTGAGACTGGGCGCCTAAAGTGGGAAAGTGCTCCATTCCCCAGCTCTAACACCCCTAACCTTCATTTTGAAAAAATTAAAATTAAAAGAGCCTTTTTCATTTTGCTTGGAAACCAATGTAACTTATGTCAGGAAATTAGGGGATGCACAAATGTAATTTCTTGGGTTGGGTACTGGCGAGGGGATGTGCTCCATCAGTCACTTCAGACATGCGAGTCGTCTTGATTTGCATTGTTCAGGAATGTTATGTACAGATTGATTTTTGTGCAATGCTTAATCAGACCTACCATTCTGCTGGATCACTCTTGGTTGTTCTAAAGAACCACCACTAACTGTGACCTTTAATGCAACCATGTCCCTTTTTGATGGGTAGCACATGATGACTTTCTTTTCAAGATTCATTTCTATAGATCTTGCTATGAACAGAAGTCAAACACAGAAATGTCAACAGCATCTTTTTTATTGTGACATTTGCAGCAGCACAGATAAAGAATACCACTCGATTGGTGTCGATGTTTAATCCACCACCGTCTTACACCTCAGCAGAATAATTCAATCTCACAAAATGTTACTGTCACAGGAAAAAATTGATCTTTTAAAAAAATTGAACATTACTTTCTTCAGATTTATTTTCCTACTAAACACTACCTTCCCACTATCCTCTTCAGTTAGAGGGGCACAGCCACACAGTGAAGTGAACTTCGCAATAATCAGCACTAATACTCTGTAATCCTCCAATACGAGACACAGATCTGGATTAAGGATTTACTTGGCCCTAGGCACAGTATGAAATTGAGGCTCCCTGCATTCCACTTGTAAAATAATGTCATATTATACAAGTTGTGTTTACGGTTACCTTCTATTCAGCCATGAACTGTTATTATATTGCCTGAGATTAATTGTTCCATTTGTACTAAGTCTTTTGTTGACTTTCTAAAAGAATATTTCAGAAGCTGCTAAGAGGACAATATTCGCGAAAACACATTATTGTTGGTGTGCGCTCACCGTAGCACTCTAATAAATGTTATACCTTGCTATTCTGAAAGTTGACATACGAGCATTATCGATAATTACATACACTCTGTGATGTCTTTCACATTCACCGGGCATTGGGCCAGCTCAGGTCACCAACGTCAGCAGTTTACAGGTCAGCATCTAGTAGACAGAGCCCTTTTTTTACATGAAGAAACTTCTATGATGCAATTAATAAACAGCTGTCCTGCTGTCATTTCATGTGTTGTAGTTCTGAAGTCAAAACTATCCAATATCAAGTTCAACAACTGTTTAATTTTGGATCTCCTGGTCTAATCAGTAATCACGTGTACACAATCTTTTTTGACAATTGACTGGATAAAACTAAAACAATGTAAGATACAAAGTAAGTACTTGCATTTATATAGCACCTTATCATGATCGCAGACTTCCCAAATCACCTCATATCCAATAAATTGCATTTGAAGTGCGATCACTGTTGTCCTGTAGGCCAGTGCAACAGCCAATTTGCACACAGCAAGGTCCCATAAACAGAAATGAGACGATTGAAAAGTAAATTTATTTTTGATGGTGTTTGTTGAGGGAAAAATGTTGGCCAGGTTACCAGGACAACTCCCTCCTCTTTGAATACTGCTTATGACCACCTGAATAGGCAGACATGATGGCAAGACAAGTTGATAAGTCAGTTAAAAAAGCATATGGGATGCTTGGCTTTATAAAAAGAGGCATAAAGTACAAAAGCAAGGAAGTTAAGCTAAACCTTTACGAATCACTGGTTAGGCCTCAGCTGGAACATTGGGCACGATTTTGCCAGCCCTGGGGAGGAGGGTATGGAGGCGGGACTGCCGAGAAAATGGCAGAATTTGGGGGCGGGTGCCCAACCCGCCACCAACCCGCCTCTGTGCCATCTAGCCAGGAGGCGGGTAGCCATCCCGCGCCGGGTCCTGTCTCCTTGGAGGGCGGGAAGGGGATTTGTGCCACTTATCTGCCTGTTAACAGGTAGTTAACAGGCAGATAAGAGGATTATCCCCATTTTACCCACAAAAGTGCGGGCTTCCCGAAGGCTCCGAACCCCGCCAGGGTCACCAAGGCGAGTAGTGGGTCTGTGGGGGTCGGAGGGGTGCAAAAGTGCACTGTGAAGGTAAGTGATGGGTGCAAGTGATGGGGAGTGGGCTAATTGGATAGCTCTTTCAAAGAGCCGGCACAAGCATGATGGACCGAATGGCTTCCTTCTGTGCTGTACAATTCTCTGATTCTCTGATTCAATGACTCAGTTTAATGCTTGGTACATCTGACATTACACTCATCTCATTAAAAAAAAGGCTAGCATTGGTAATGCAGTTTATTGAAACTTCAATATGCTGCACCATGAACTGAAGGATGTATTTGTACCTCTGCCTCGCTATCCATTGATTTTTTTTCAGTCTCACTGTGCTGTTGTAGAAGGCAGCTGCTTCCCATACAACAATGAGGGAAAATTCGAAAAGGATCATTTCACTGATCCGGCACTCCTCACAGGGAGCTGTGCAAAACAAGAACAGAAATCAGAGATAGGGCTGCAACATTATAATGCTGATTTGAGCATGGCTCCTCTCTGGGAGAACAGGTTTGATGAATTTACCTTATAGAGACATGTAAGCAAATCCCATGCATTCCATGTAGGTTGCTAGCCGAGCTTCTTGATTAGGGATGGTGTATACCACAGGGAGATTAGCAAGAGGACAACGGGGGAAAAGGAAATGGGGATGAAATTGGTCAATGTCAGTTGTGCAAAACGGGCTGATAGTGAATCGGCAGCCCGTTTTACACCATACCTGATTTTCTCTTCCATTGAAGTCAAATTTCATCCTCAAGATCTACCTTTGTAAGCACCAGATTTAGCCATCTGGCTATAGGCAGGTTGAGCACCCAAATAAGACCAGTGACATTGTTTTCCCATGGTTGTGTGCAGCTTTCTTTAAACAAAAACAAAGCACACAGCTTTTAGCACTTGGAAGGACGTAGAGTGCCCAGCCTACATCCCATCTTGTGTGAATGGACAACTAAACACCATGCAGCATTTTGACTAGTGCTACAACATGCAACAGTTAAGTGTGGCATTAGAAGTATTTTTGAATGCCATCTGCAAAGTTCAACCTGAAGCAATTTGGACATGGAAGTACAGGTGTCAGATATGAAAGGTTGGGCAAGTGCTACTCATGCTCTGTTGCTTATGCAGCACTATGTTTAGAGCACAGTGTATACTATAAGCATAGACAGAATTTGAGATGGCAATCAGTGTGCAGTCTTACTTTGGCACTCTTTCTGAGGCCTGAGAATTTCTTTCTCATCTGCGCCATAACCTAAAAATGTGAAAGATTGACTTCATCAGCCACCTCCTACTATGTTTATTCTACATTGTGGCATGGAGAAGGAATACTTACAGTCCCAGATATGGATACTCTCCTCTGTTTCAACTCTTCCAGCAGAATATCAAAACTGTTATCATCAAAGGTAACAATTCTTCCCATGATCTTCCATAGTTGCTCTTCAACACAGCCAAGGCAACTAGCTCTTTTCAAATAGAGCAGCAGCCCTTTATAAGCTGCTGCTCTCATGTTTGCCTGCCGATCCATTCACAGAGCATGCTGGACTCGCAGTAAACGCGCAGAGGGCAATCCCAGCTCCATATTTGCTGGGTTCACTGAAACAGCTCCTACACCATTTTCATACAAATTTTAAATAGGCAAATATATTGTGAATTTAAAATAAAACTCTGTTAACTGCACCCTAAAAATAATTCTTTCATCTTTGTGCAGGGGGAAAGTGAGTCAAATGGTTGCTTGGAGATAGCTGTTAGTGTCAACTGGAGGTGGCCCACGTGTGTTCATGGGTTTATTAACATAGAAACATAGAAACATAGAAGATAGGAGCAGGAGTAGGCCATTCAGCCCCTCGAGCCTGCTCCGCCATTCAATGAGATTATGGCTGATTATCCAAATTCAGTACCCTGTCCCTGCTTTCTCCCCATATCCCTTGATCCCTTTAGCCTTAAGAAATATATCTAACTCCTTCTTGAATATATTTAATGAATTGGCCTCAACTGCCTTCTGTGGTAGAGAATTCCACAGGTTCACCACTCTCTGGGTGAAGAAATTCCTCCTCACCTCAGTCCTAAATGGCTTACCCCTTATCCTTAGACTGTGACCCCTGGTTCTGGACTCCCCCGACATCAGGAATATCCTTGCTGCATCTAGTCTGTCTAGTCCTGTTAGAATTTTATAAGTTTCAATGAGATCCCCTCTCATTCTTCTAAACTCTAGCGAATACAAGCCCAATCGTCCCAATCTCTCTTCTAACCTGAATTCTAAGCAGATCAGATTTTTTGGGATTAGTACCTCAAGTTGTTAAAATGTTAATTCATGCAGGTTTGCCACTGTGGTTGTGGGAGATGTACTTGAAGTTTGTGATTGCCACAACTGTTGTACCAGCTGACAATTTCAATATGTTTTGTCTCAGATCTGGCTAGTAGGCAACGCTCCAGGCAAAGAATGTCCACTTGAGTGATAGAAATATCTATTATAATTACTGGCCATTGAGAAAGAATCAGAGTCTTCTTCAAATGATGGCTTTGATCTTGGGTGGCAAACCGCCCCACCCCCCCGTCCCCCCATGAAGAAGTATCAGTGTGGGATGCTATCCCTGTTCTGCAGTGTCATTGCTTCAATTGTCCAAGATTTTGAACAATATTCTTTTGGTTTCAGAAACCGCTACAGTTGTATGTAAATCAAGTATTCTACTGTGAATTCTCTGCTGTATATCAATTGCCTCTGTGTAATCAAATAAGATGATTAGTTGTAGACTGAATGATAAGTTGGGACAGACTGGTGGTTTCTGCCTTTCAGAAAAGACATGGTGGGCAGCTTGTGCAACCCCCAGTGCAACGAAATGAAGAGGTGCGAGAACAAAGTAATATTGGGAATATCCATTTTCACCCATTGCTGGTAAGAATTTTACTCAGGGCAGAGGTGTTAATGGATAGCAACCTAGCCTATGACATTTTCCACCTGATATGTATAACCCACATTCAGTGAACAGCAGGCATGCTGTGTATATAAAATTGCTCAAAGACGCACAACATTCAGTGAAAATTACTAATTAAGAGTTCTGCATCACTGAGGTCTTTTTCCCCTCTAGCAAGAGCTGCAACATTGTAAATTGTCTGTTTATATTTTCCTTACTAACAGTTGATATTTAATTATTATTTAACTGATACGTTCTACTCATTGTAATTACTGTCCAACGTATCTTGTTAGAGAAGCCTTAAGTACTGCCGTGCAAAGGATGATCAAACTCGCTGTGGCTCAGTAAAACTAAACAATGGCTCGGATTTTGCGGTCAGCAGCGAAGGAACGGCGCTTAAAACTGCCCACAGACTTTTTGCGGGCTTTTGAGCGGCAATTTAAGGTTCCAAGGGGGAAAAATTGGGTTGCTTTGTGCCTCCCGTTAGCGCCCTAAGAGGGGGCTAACGGGGCGCAAAGCAACTAGCGCCCAGGCGTGGCGCCGCCCACGCCTCTCGCGAAATTCAGCGGGAGGTTAGCGGCGGCGCTAACCGGTAGTGCCCCGTGGCGTTGCGCCGCCGGCGATGATGCCATCGCCGTGCGCAGCGCCCCGCTGGCGCCCCGGCCGCGATCTTCGGGAGCGCCACCTGACTTACCGCCGGACGCTATGTCCGACGGGGTCAGGGGGGGCCTACCTGCGGCCGGGGAGGCGCTATTTAAAGGCGAGGTGTGGGGCAGCCATTTTTGTTGCTGGCCGCCTGCCAGCAGCTGCCTGCGCTCCCGTCCCCGGCCTCCTGAACGGCTCCCCCGCGGAGTGCCAGCTGCGCTCCAAGAGCTCGGCACTTCTGTTGAGTGCCGGGCTCTTTTGCCGGCACTCCTGATCCCCGTGCTGCGCAAGGCCCCTCCCCTTTAAGAAGGGGAGGAAGGCCTGCAATACCGTGGCACGTAGCACCGCGATATTGACTCACAGCACCCCAAGAGGGATGCGGGGCGTTTCCAGTAGTGCCCCGCTTCCCTCTTGGGGCACAACCACTCAATTTCCGGCGCCGGGGCGCTACTTTTAGCACCCCGGCGAAGTTAGCGCCCCAAATCAATTTTTAGCTCCTAAGCTTTTCAGCATGACACTCTCTACAGGGGATCTGTGGCATGTGCAAGCAACAACGTGGCTCTTCAACCAATCAGATTGAAAAATCCTCACTAAGACACAAAGGCCGCAAAATTGGGAGCTTTAGCGCCGGCCGTTAAGGCCGGTTTTGCTGAAAAAATGGCGGCCGCCTCGCTTCCGCCCGCTTCCAGTGTGGATCGCACCGGCCACCATTTTGGGCAGGTTGGCAACGTTGCCGTTGCCTGCGCTCGCCACCCACATTTAAACTATGCAGATCATGATGTCAGTTGGCGTCACCGCTCTTGATACCGCCCTCTTAAAACCACGCACGGAAGAACGTGCTTGCAGCAGTACAACAGAAATGCTGCCAACGCTTCTTAAAGGGACACACGCATCTTTCAGGTAAGTTTAGATTTTGGCTTTTGGACTTTTTAAAAAACATTTTATTGGAGTAGTGGCTTGGTGCAATACATTTAAAAAGTTGTTAAAGTGTTCAGGGAGTGCTGCTGGACGTTTGCAAGGCTTTGGCTGTTTAAAGAAAGCCTCTGAGAACAGCACTTGCTCCCAGTCCTGGGGCCTCCAGTTGCAGTCCCCCTTGGGCTGCAGCATCACATAGAGATGGAGCAGAGGCAGCAAAGGGGACAAACCGCTCGCAGAGGGAGGAGGAGGAGGAAGAGGAAGAAGCAGAAGAGGAAAAAGCCGAAGGAAGGAGGCAAGCCAGACAGCCCCTTTCTGGCCGGGATATCTGGGATCGAACCATCCACCTGCGGTACCAGTGAACACAATCCCAATTCCCCTTTCAACATTTGTCCCACACCTTATCTTCCCTCTGTTACTGACCATCACAGTGTCCTCTTGGCCACAATGCTGAAATAAAAGCCACCACAAAGTAAACTTCCCAATCCAACTTTATCCATATATGCATCTAATATTACATCAAAAATCAACTAATCACCCTGTGCATTCCCTTAGTGAGTGTCTTGCGTGTGCCTTTGCCTATCCTAGGGATATTACGCAGTGCTACCCCAATGGCTGCAGCATGGCTGGTGGAAGGCTGGTGACTTTCAGTGGGGGAGACTGCAGATGGCCTTGCAGGATGGCCTCGAGGAGCTGGTGGCTGGGAGGGTGAAATCGAGTGACGGTGTTTCTTCTACTTCTTCACTTTCCTTTCTCTCTTGGTTACCCACTGGCTGGGCAGGCTGGATTTCTTTGGTGTGTAAAATGAGGAGGGCACAAGGGTAGGGTTGTGGTGAGGGGAGGGCGGAAAAGGAACATAGGAACAGGAGTAGGTCATTTAGCCCCTTGAGCCTGTTCCGCCATTCAATGAGATCATGGCTGATCTGCGATCTAACTCCATATACCTGCCTTTGCCCCATATCCCTTGATACCTTTGGTTAACAAAAATCTATCAATCTCAGGTTTAAAATTAACAATTGATCTTGCATCAATTACCGTTTGTGGAAGAGAGTTATAAACTTCTACCACCCTTTGTGTGTAGAAGTGTTTCTTAATGGGAGGGAAAGCAGTGAGTGAGGAGGACATAAAAAACCTGCAAAAAGACATAGACAGGCTAAGTGAGTGGGCAGAAATTTGGCAGATGGAATATAATGTTGGAAAGTGTGAGGTTATGCACTTTGGCAGAAAAAATCAAAGAGCAAGTTATTATCTAAATGGAAAGAAACTGCAAAGTGCTACAGTACAAAGGGTCTGGGGGTCCTGGTGCATGAAACACAGAAGGTTAGTATGCAGGTACAGCAGGTGATCAGGAAGGCCAATGGAATCTTGGCTTTTATTGCAAGGGGGATGGAGTATAAAAGCAGGGAAGTCTTGCTTCAGCTATACAGGGTACTGGTGAGGCCACACCTGGAGTACTGCGTACAGTTTTGGTTTCCATATTTAAGAAAAGATATACTTGCTCTCGAGGCAGTTCAGAGAAGGTTCACTCGGTTGATTCCGGAGATGAGGGGGTTGACTTATGAGGAAAGGTTGAGTAGGTTGGGCCTCTACTCATTGGAATACAGAAGAATGAGAGGCGATCTTATCGAAACATATAAGATTGTGAGAGGGCTTGATCGGGTGGAGGCGGGGAGGATGTTTCCACTGATGGGTGAGACTAGAACTAGGGGGCATAATCTTAGAATAAGGGGCTGCCCTTTCAAAACTGAGATGAGGAGAAACTTCTTCACTCAGAGGGTAGTAAATCTATGGAATTTGCTACCTCAGAGAGCTGTGGAAGCTGTGACATTAAATAAATTTAAAACGGAGATAGACAGTTTCCTCGCTGATAAGGGAATTAAGGGTTATGGGGAGCGGGCAGGGAAGTGGACGTGAGTCTAGGTTCGGATCAGCCATGATCCTATTGAATGGCGGAGCAGGCCTGAGGGGCCCTATGGCCGACTCCTGCTCCTACTTCTTATGTTCTTATGATCTTAATTTCACTCCTGAAAGGTTTGGCTCTAATTTTTAGACATTGTCCCCTAGTCCTAGACTCCCCAACCAGTGGAAATAGTTTCTCTCTATCTACCCTATCTGTTCCCCTTAATATCTTGAAAACTTCGATCAGATCACCCCTTAGCCTTCTAAATTCCAGGAATACAGCCCTAATTTGTGTAATCTCGCCTCGTAATTTAACCCCTGGAGGGTTAAAAGGTCCATGCTTGTAAATCATAAGAGATTGTGGGATGAGGGGGATGTGAAAAGGAGGATAACGTATGAGGATACCAGCATCTTGTATTCTTTCAGCCCCGTAGCTGGCCAAGGGCCCTGTCATGCCCCGCCATGAATGGCCAGCACTGTCTCCTCCAAGGGGGTGAGGTGAAGCTAGGAATGTGAGGAGTGCCTCATATTTAGTAGAGATTGTTGGTAGGTGAGTGATTGGGGGGGCAGTGTGGGGGGTGTGGTGCATTGAGCAGTGTGTGAGGCTAGTGGTGCAGTTGGTAAGAGACAGTTTTTGAAGATGCATTAACTGACCTTGACCACTTGTTTGAGGTCATGAAACTTCTTTGGGCACTGGAGCTAGGTGGTGGGGGCAGGGGGTGGGGGGGCGGTGGGTGACACTGCTGGCAGTGACGGCGATGGTGATCTGCTCCTACATCGTTCTTTCTGGAGAGCCTCCTGGCCTCCTGTGGGTAGAGGACCTCTCTTCCAGTGTTGTCCCCCTGCACAAAGCTAGAGTGCTGCATCTAAGACTCTAGGTACCCTTTCCATGGCCTGTTGAGCCATTTGTGTTAGTGCTGAAGCACTTTTAGCATTTTTTTGTGCAGAAGGTAGTTCAGCTTTAAGAGCTGCAGACTGCCTAGTTCTGAAGGATTTTTAATTTTTTTTGCAGAAGGCAGCTCAGCTTTAGGTAAAGCTAACCTCGCTCCATCGACGCGAACTTCGGCCCCCTGCTGAGCCCACAGCCTGTCAGCAGCACGTTCCTCGCTTGGCCGTGTGCTCCTATCATGTTAATTAGCAGGCAGCATCAAATTGACGTGCTGCCTGCGCTTTCTGAACAGGCGCGGGCATATCTCGCATCGCGGTGCCCACGCCCGTTTTCGGGCCTAATCGAATTTTATCCCCGCAGAGTCTAAACCAGGAATGATAAATTAGCATATTAATTCATTGTAAAATCAAGTGCAGAAAGCGAAATAAAGAGGGGGAAAGAAAGATGGGATTAAGAGAGAGAGATAAAAGAGACAGACAGAAAAAGTAAATAAAAGTTATTTAAATTTTTAAAAAATCTCTAGCAATAATTGAATTCTGAACGAATGAGATTCCACACCTGTAAAATAAAATTTTCAGTGCCAGCGATGTTGTTTGGTAATAATGAAGACTCATCACCTACATTTGCTTTAGATTGCGTGCTCGCGTGGCCGCGCAGCGCTCCAGGAGTCCCGCGCAGTGCTCCAGGAGTCCCGCGCAGCGCTCCAGGAGTCCCGCGCAGTGCTCCAGGGGTCCCGCGCAGTGCTCCAGGAGTCCCGCGCAGCGCTCCAGGAGTCCCGCACAGTGCTCCAGGGGTCCCGCGCAGTGCTCCAGGAGTCCCGCGCAGCGCTCCAGGAGTCCCGCGCAGCGCTCCAGGAGTCCCGCGCAGCGCTCCAGGGGTCCCGCGCAGTGCTCCAGGAGTCCCGCGCAGCGCTCCAGGAGTCCCGCGCAGCGCTCCAGGGGTCCCGCGCAGTGCTCCAGGAGTCCCGCGCAGCGCTCCAGGAGTCCCGCGCAGTGCTCCAGGAGTCCCGCGCAGCGCTCCAGGAGTCCCGCGCAGCGCTCCAGGAGTCCCGCGCAGCGCTCCAGGGGTCCCGCGCAGCGCTCCAGGAGTCCCGCGCAGCGCTCCAGGAGTCCCGCGCAGCGCTCCAGGGGTCCCGCGCAGTGCTCCAGGAGTCCCGCGCAGCGCTCCAGGAGTCCCGCGCAGTGCTCCAGGAGTCCCGCGCAGCGCTCCAGGAGTCCCGCGCAGCGCTCCAGGAGTCCCGCACAGCGCTCCAGGAGTCCCGCACAACGCTCCAGGAGTCCCGCGCAACGCTCCAGGAGTCCCGCGCAGCGCTCCAGGAGTCCCACGCAGTGCTCCAGCGGTCCCACGCAGCGCTCCAGGGGTCCCGCGCAGCGCTCCAGGAGTCCCACGCAGTGCTCCAGGAGTCCCGCGCAGCGCTCCAGGGGTCCCGCGCAGTGCTCCAGGGGACCCACGCAGCACTCCAGGGGTCCCGCGCAGGGCTCCAGGGGTCCCACACAACGCTCCAGGGGTCCCACACAACGCTCCAGGGGTCCCACACAATGCTCCAGGGGTCCCACACAGTGCTCCAGGGGTCCCGCACAGTGCTCCAGGGGTCCCGCACAGTGCTCCAGGGGTCCCACACAGTGCTCCAGGGGTCCCACACAATGCTCCAGGGGTCCCACACAATGCTCCAGGGGACCCACACAGTGCTCCAGGGGTCCCACACAATGCTCCAGGGGTCCCACACAATGCTCCAGGGGTCCCACACAATGCTCCAGGGGTCCCACACAGTGCTCCAGGGGTCCCACACAGTGCTCCAGGGGTCCCACACAGTGCTCCAGGGGTCCCACACAGTGCTCCAGGGGTCCCACACAATGCTCCAGGAGTCCCACACAATGCTCCAGGGGTCCCACACAATGCTCCAGGGTCCCACACAATGCTCCAGGGTCCCACACAATGCTCCAGGGGTCCCACACAGTGCTCCAGGGGTCCCACACAATGCTCCAGGAGTCCCGCGCAGCGCTCCAGGGGTCCCGCGCAGTGCTCCAGGGGTCCCGCGCAGTGCTCCAGGAGTCCCGCGCAACGCTCCAGGAGTCCCGCGCAGCGCTCCAGGGGTCCCGCGCAGTGCTCCAGGAGTCCCACGCAGGGCTCCAGGGGTCCCGCGCAGCGCTCCAGGGGTCCCGCGCAGGGCTCCAGGGGACCCGCACAGCGCTCCAGGAATCCCGCACAGTGCTCCAGGGGACCCGCACAGCGCTCCAGGGGTCCCGCACAGCGCTCCAGGAATCCCGCGCAGCACTCCAGGGGACCCGCGCAGCACTCCAGGGGACCCGCACAGCGCTCCAGGAATCCCGCGCAGCGCTCCAGGGGACCCACACAACGCTCCAGGGGACCCACACAACGCTCCAGGGGACCCACACAGCGCTCCAGGGGTCCCGCACAGCGCTCCAGGGGACCCACACAGTGCTCCAGGGGTCCCGCACAGCGCTCCAGGAATCCCGCGCAGCGCTCCAGGGGACCCACACAGCGCTCCAGGGGTCCCGCACAGCGCTCCAGGAATCCCGCGCAGCGCTCCAGGGGACCCACACAACGCTCCAGGGGACCCACACAGTGCTCCAGGGGTCCCGCACAGCGCTCCAGGAATCCCGCGCAGCGCTCCAGGGGACCCACACAACGCTCCAGGGGTCCCACACAACGCTCCAGGGGTCCCGCGCAGTGCTCCAGGGGACCCACACAACGCTCCAGGGGACCCGCACAGTGCTCCAGGGGTCCCACACAGTGCTCCAGGGGTCCCACACAGTGCTCCAGGGGACCCACACAACGCTCCAGGGGACCCACACAACGCTCCAGGGGTCCCGCGCAGTGCTCCAGGGGTCCCGCGCAGTGCTCCAGGGGACCCACACAACGCTCCAGGGGACCCGCACAGCGCTCCAGGGGTCCCGCGCAGTGCTCCAGGGGACCCACACAACGCTCCAGGGGTCCCGCACAACGCTCCAGGAGTCCCGCGCAGCGCTCCAGGAGTCCCGCGCAGCGCTCCAGGAGTCCCGCGCAGCGCTCCAGGGGTCCCGCACAACGCTCCAGGAGTCCCGCGCAGCGCTCCAGGAGTCCCGCGCAACGCTCCAGGAGTCCCGCGCAGCGCTCCAGGGGTCCCGCACAGCGCTCCAGGAGTCCCGCACAACGCTCCAGGGGACCCACGCAGCACTCCAGGGGACCCGCGCAGCACTCCAGGGGACCCGCGCAGCACTCCAGGGGACCCGCGCAGCGCTTCAGGGGACCCGCGCAGCACTCCAGGGGACCCGCGCAGCACTTCAGGGGACCCGCGCAGCACTTCAGGGGACCCGCGCAGCACTTCAGGGGACCCGCGCAGCGCTTCAGGGGTCCCGCACAGTGCTCCAGGGGTCCCGTGCAGTGCTCCAGGGGTCCCACACAGTGCTCCAGGGGTCCCGCACAGTGCTCCAGGGGACCCGCACAGTGCTCCAGGGGTCCCGTGCAGTGCTCCAGGGGTCCCGCGCAGTGCTCCAGGGGACCCACACAGTGCTCCAGGGGTCCCACACAGTGCTCCAGGGGACCCACACAGTGCTCCAGGGGTCCCACACAGTGCTCCAGGGGACCCACACAGTGCTCCAGGGGTCCCACACAGTGCTCCAGGGGACCCACACAGTGCTCCAGGGGTCCCACACAGTGCTCCAGGGGTCCCACACAGTGCTCCAGGGGTCCCGCACAGTGCTCCAGGGGTCCCACACAGTGCTCCAGGGGACCCACACAGTGCTCCAGGGGTCCCACACAGTGCTCCAGGGGTCCCACACAGTGCTCCAGGGGACCCACACAGTGCTCCAGGGGTCCCACACAGTGCTCCAGGGGACCCACACAGTGCTCCAGGGGTCCCACACAGTGCTCCAGGGGTCCCACACAGTGCTCCAGGGGTCCCGCACAGTGCTCCAGGGGACCCGCACAGTGCTCCAGGGGTCCCGTGCAGTGCTCCAGGGGTCCCACACAGTGCTCCAGGGGACCCGCACAATGCTCCAGGGGTCCCGCACAGTGCTCCAGGGGTCCCGCACAGTGCTCCAGGGGTCCCACACAATGCTCCAGGGGTCCCGCACAGTGCTCCAGGGGTCCCACACAATGCTCCAGGGGTCCCGCACAGTGCTCCAGGGGTCCCGCACAGTGCTCCAGGGGTCCCCGCACAGTGCTCCAGGGGTCCCGCACAGTGCTCCAGGGGTCCCGCACAATGCTCCAGGGGTCCCGCACAGTGCTCCAGGGGTCCCGCACAGTGCTCCAGGGGTCCCGCACAGTGCTCCAGGGGTCACGCACAGTGCTCCAGGGGTCCCGCACAGTGCTCCAGGGGTCCCGCACAGTGCTCCAGGGGTCCCGCACAGTGCTCCAGGGGTCCCGCACAGTGCTCCAGGGGTCCCGCACAGTGCTCCAGGGGTCCCGCACAATGCTCCAGGGGTCCCGCACAGTGCTCCAGGGGTCCCGCACAATGCTCCAGGGGTCCCGCACAATGCTCCAGGGGTCCCGCACAGTGCTCCAGGGGTCCCGCACAGTGCTCCAGGGGTCACGCACAGTGCTCCAGGGGTCACGCACAGTGCTCCAGGGGTCCCGCACAGTGCTCCAGGGTCCCGCACAGTGCTCCAGGGGTCCCGCACAGTGCTCCAGGGGTCACGCACAGTGCTCCAGGGGTCCCGCACAGTGCTCCAGGGGTCCCGCACAGTGCTCCAGGGGTCCCGCACAGTGCTCCAGGGTCCCGCACAATGCTCCAGGGGTCCCGCACAGTGCTCCAGGGGTCCCGCACAGTGCTCCAGGGGTCCCGCACAGTGCTCCAGGGGTCCCGCACAGTGCTCCAGGGGTCCCGCACAGTGCTCCAGGGGTCCCGCACAGTGCTCCAGGGGTCCCGCACAGTGCTCCAGGGGTCCCGCACAGTGCTCCAGGGGTCCCGCACAGTGCTCCAGGGGTCCCGCACAGTGCTCCAGGGGTCCCGCACAGTGCTCCAGGGGTCACGCACAGTGCTCCAGGAGTCCCGCACAGCGCTCCAGGGGTCCCACGCAGCGCTTCAGGGGACCCGCGCAGCGTTCCAGGAGTCCCGCACAGCGCTCCAGGGGTCCCGCACAGCGCTCCAGGAGTCCCGCACAGCGCTCCAGGAGTCCCGCACAGCGCTCCAGGAGTCCCGCACAACGCTCCAGGAGTCCCGCGCAACGCTCCAGGGGTCCCGCGCAGCGCTCCAGGGGTCCCGTGCAGCACTCCAGGGGACCCGTGCAGCACTCCAGGGGTCCCGTGCAGCACTCCAGGGGTCCCACGCAGCACTCCAGGGGACCCGTGCAGCACTCCAGGGGACCCGCGCAGCGCTTCAGGGGACCCGCGCAGCGCTTCAGGGGTCCCGCGCAGCGCTTCAGGGGTCCCACGCAGCACTTCAGGGGTCCCACGCAGCGCTTCAGGGGTCCCACGCAGCACTTCAGGGGTCCCACGCAGCACTTCAGGGGACCCGCGCAGCGCTTCAGGGGACCCGCACAGCGCTTCAGGGGACCCGCACAGTGCTCCAGGAGTCCCACACAGTGCTCCAGGGGTCCCGCACAGTGCTCCAGGGGACCCGCACAGTGCTCCAGGGGACCCACACAACGCTCCAGGAGTCCCACACAGCGCTCCAGGGGTCCCACACAGTGCTCCAGGAGTCCCACACAGCGCTCCAGGGGTCCCACACAGTGCTCCAGGAGTCCCACACAGCGCTCCAGGGGTCCCGCACAGTGCTCCAGGGGACCCACACAGTGCTCCAGGAGTCCCACACAGCGCTCCAGGGGTCCCACACAGTGCTCCAGGAGTCCCACACAGTGCTCCAGGGGTCCCACACAGTGCTCCAGGAGTCCCACACAGTGCTCCAGGGGACCCACACAGTGCTCCAGGGGACCCACGCAGTGCTCCAGGGGACCCACGCAGTGCTCCAGGAGTCCCACACAGTGCTCCAGGGGACCCACACAGTGCTCCAGGGGACCCACGCAGTGCTCCAGGGGACCCGCACAGTGCTCCAGGGGACCCACGCAGTGCTCCAGGGGACCCACACAGTGCTCCAGGGGACCCACGCAGTGCTCCAGGGGACCCACGCAGCGCTCCAGGGGACCCGCGCAGTGCTCCAGGAGTCCCACGCAGCGCTCCAGGGGACCCACGCAGTGCTCCAGGGGACCCACACAGCGCTCCAGGGGTCCCACGCAGCGCTCCAGGGGACCCACACAGTGCTCCAGGGGACCCACACAGCGCTCCAGGGGACCCACACAGTGCTCCAGGGGTCCCACGCAGCGCTCCAGGGGACCCACACAGTGCTCCAGGGGACCCACACAGTGCTCCAGGGGACCCACACAGTGCTCCAGGGGTCCCACGCAGCGCTCCAGGGGACCCACACAGTGCTCCAGGGGACCCACACAGCGCTCCAGGGGACCCACACAGTGCTCCAGGGGTCCCACGCAGCGCTCCAGGGGACCCACACAGTGCTCCAGGGGACCCACGCAGTGCTCCAGGGGACCCACACAGTGCTCCAGGGGACCCGCGCAGTGCTCCAGGGGACCCGCACAGTGCTCCAGGGGACCCACACAGTGCTCCAGGGGTCCCACGCAGCGCTTCAGGGGACCCACGCAGCTGGTGTGCCGGCTTCTAAATAAAAAAAATGCACTTGCGCAGAATTTTGAATGGGCCACGTGTCCCGTTAAAGGGGCCGCACAGCCCAAAAATAAAGTACAGGGAGCATTGCTTATCACGCCATTAAAAATGACCTTACACCTGAATGCACCAGCCCTACCTTCAGCTGGCGTGTTTAACTAGTGGGTAAGTACAGCAACTTCATGCACTTACATGGATTTCAATGCCGGGTCTGTCGGCAACGTACCGGTGTAGCGAAGCATGTGGAGGAGCAGGGCAAATCGGACAGTGATTCCCTGATTTCCACATTTAGCTGCACATGTGCGAACTCCGGAAGTTGCTCTCATTTTCAGTTATTTAAAATTGGCTTATTCACGGGGGTGGGGTTGCGGTGGGGGGGGGGGGGGCGGTGGGGGGGTGGACTAGACACTCTGATTTAAAATGCTTATTTTTTGTGATAAACCCATTTTCAGCTGCATTAATAAAACTGCACCAGGTTACCACTCTTAAATATATCAAGGAATATTTTTTAATGCAAACATTTTTTTTGGAAAAAGCACGTTCTGAAACGCTGCCCAATTGTGCTGGTTCAAGGAAGGTTTTACGTTCAGCGATATGCAAATGAGTTTGAGCGGAAACTTGAGCGAAAAGTTCAATTCATAAAACTAGTGCAATTTTGAGCACAATTAACGCCCCGATTGCCAATTGCGCCCAAAGCAGAAACTCTACCCCTCGATTTGTTTGTGTCCTTTTAAAGACGAAGGCAAGTCCATAATTGGCTGTTCAAAGGTTAAAAATACTTTCTTCCAATAATATCAGCGTGCCGATGTTAAATGCAAATGACTACTTCATTGTAAACAGACAAATTTTCTTATCCTAAATGAGATTCATTGTGTTGATCTGGTAAGATGTAACAAGATGCTACCCATGCAGATGAAATGTAGTTCCTGCTTCCTGTAAGTTATTGTGATCATGTCTTTGTCATAGGAAGCTGTTTGGCACATCGTTAAATATTGTTGATTATGTTTCTGGTGACTTCCCACAATCAAACTACAATTATTATCTTTTTTGTTACCAAAATGCACCACCTCACACTTGCATTAAACTCCATCTGCCATTTTTTAGCCTATTCCACCATTTTATCAATAATCTCCTTCCAGCTCCTTTTGGTCCTCAGGATTATTTATGACGCCTCCTCTTTTAGCGTTGTCTGCAAATTTAGAGATCATTTCCTCTAGCTCTATGTTCAAATCCAAATGCGGACAGGCAAGTAGATGTCTAAATAAAAACAGTGGAGGAAAGAAAGTGCGTGAGGATTAAAGTGATGCATACGTTATAAATATCCTGCAATTTGCCTTAGTCCAGCTACACAATGACAAAACATCACTATATTAGAGCAGTGAAGTAGGCAGGACATTGTCAGCCCAATGCATTGGCTGCATAGCCAATCTCTTAACTACATTGGTACCCTCCATCGCACAACATCTGAATATTGCCAGCTCAAGATGCTTGGTGTCCTCTGATGGCCAGCCTGGCTTGATTGTTGGGATGTCCTTGAATGCCAGTGTGATTGACGTTAACTTAAAGTGTTCTGTCAGAGATTCTGACCCAACATGTGTAAAGTATTATTTCAATCTGTAAATAAATAGTGAAGTTAACTACCATTTTAATGCGAAAATGCAACATCTTTTATCGACCTTTTTAATTAAAGACTTATTGAATAAAATGTCCAATATCTTTCTCCTTGCTGCTCGAATCTGTGTCTAATTTCATGAAAGCAATGTAGCTCTTATCACTTGAACAGATGAAATTTCATTAGAACAGAGGAGATTAGAGGATGATTTGATAGAGGTATTGAAAAGTATGAAGGGGTGGGACAGAGTAGATAGAAACAGACTGTTTCCGGTGGTTGAGGGATCTAGAATGAGCAGACATAGATATCAGATTAAATGTAAGAGATTTAGGACAGAGAGCAGGAGAAAGTATTTACACAGAGGGTTGTGAGGCTGTGGAATTTACTATTAGAGTTACTGATTGAAGAAGATCCCATGTCAACATTAGATAGGTTGTTGAAGGCAGGGGAATAAAGAGGCAGGGTGGGCCTGTATGGTTAGGACTACCCCTCATATGGAGGATAAACATCATTATGGACTGATTGGGACAAACGGCCTGTTTCTATGTTATAACTTCGATGTAATTCTATCATCTAGTTCTGTGTCCTGTATTTTCAGATTCTAGAGTACTCTGAAAATGCAAATTAATTCATTATTATATTACCATTGGCAATAACATAGTACTTGAAGAGGACTAATTTGCAGTGCTATGGGGACTAAATTGGACAGCTCTTTCAAAGAACCGGCACAGACATGATGGGCCGAATAGCCTCCTTCTGTGCTGTAAGATACTATGGGGGAAAAATTCGGTTGGTTAGCGCCTCCCTTTAGCGCCTCCGGGGGCACTAACGGGGCGCTAGGAACTTAGCGCCTGAGCGTGGCGATTTTAGCGCCGCTCGCGAAATTGACCAGTCGTTTTGCGGCGGTGCTAAACACTACCGCCACGATCTCCTGTGCCCACAGATCGTGACATCAGTCAAGCGTGCAACACCCCAGTAGCGCCCCAGACCTGGATATTGAGTCGCGCCCCCTGCCTTTGCGCCTGCTGAACGTTTTCAAGTCGGGAAGGGGCTGGGGAGCGCTATTTAAAGGCGGGAGTTTCCTGCCTTTTCTTGTCGGCGAAATTTTTGGTTTTAACGCTGTCTTAAGGAGTTTTGGCCCTCAGCACCACTTTTGAGGTTCCTAAGCGCCGAGCTCTTTCCCTGGGCCTATCCATTAGTGCTTCCAACACAATTGCTTTTGAGGTCTCTCCAGGCCGAGATTCAAGGCTGCAATGAGCAGGGTGGGGCTGGCCAGCAAGATGGCCCCTCCCCTTTAAGAACTGGACGGCGCCAGTCTGTCTGGCTTCCATGGTAACTGACATCGCCTGAGCTTCGGTAGCGCTCTGAGGTAGCCCCTCGCTCCCTGACGCTTGCGCCTTAAGAGAGGTGTGTAGCGCTTGATTTAGCGCTCAAATCACCTCCAGGGGTGATAGAGGTGAATTTTGCAGTCGGAGGCGATAATTAGCGCCGGGCACTAAACTTTGCGCCCGGCCGATACTAGCGCCCCAAAATGGGCGCTACCGAATTTTCCCCCTATGATTCTATCGTGCATTATGTGGTGAGCTAGCAGTAATATTATATACTTGATACAGAACTTGTGAACTTTATGTTGTTTTTGGCAGTCGACACTAGGCACGTACAATGCACGTGGCGAGCTAGTCCACCTAGCAAGCTCTAAATGTGACCAATAAGTTCTACAGCTGGTCTGACAGATAAGAGTTTCAGAGAATGCCAAATAAAGAGACTGGAAAAGCTAGCAAAGTACAAAATTACCTCGAGTAGGTGCTCAGCGTGAGACTGATACAAGGCTAATGGTTTAAAAGGGTCCATCTGCTGTCAGAATATTACCGAGGAGTGGAGTTAAATATGTTAGCTGCAGGCATCAAACGATCCATATGACTAACAGACCCCTGTCACAGGCATCATTAAGCAATCCTCGTGAATAACAGATCTCTGTCAGTTGTCTGGTAAGATTCACTGATCTATGTAACTGCAGAAGAGGGAATACTGTAAGACACCACCATCTACATGACACGTAGCTGGCAAATGTACATTGGAAATGGAGGAAGCTGCTCATTTGGAGTTTGCCCTGTAATTTCTTACCTCCATTCAAACACACACCCTGTGTCACACCTAGGAAGAGAGGTTCACTGATTTGTCAACAGCTTCTGCTAAATGTGTCGGGCATTGTCAACTGTGAGGCTAATAAATTGTGGAAATGAACTGCATTTTGTGCAGACTCAGTACTTGGCGAGGCCTGAGGCTGAGTGTTTTGTAACCGGACATCATGGCAAACAAAAACGTCTATAATTTCGTTTTCAGCAGATGACAGCACAAAATCTGTAAAGAAGTAATATTATATTGATCCACAAAGGCGCACAAATTAGAATTAGTGACTGTTGTAAGAGAATTGATTAGTCTGGGTAGCATTCTGCATGAACAACTGCGTACTGACTAACTTTAGCAAAGTAGAAGCTATTTAAATACTCTAAAGCTTAATGAGATAAAAAGGATGCAGAAGTTTGGTGAAGGGGCCTGACACTGAATGTTACCCTGTGTTTTCTCTTTCATGTGCTGAAAGACCTATTGTATCATAGAATCATAGCATCATAGAAATTTACAGCACAGACGGAGGCCATTCGGCCCATCTTGTCTGTGCCGGCCGACAAAGAGCTATCCACCCTAATCCCACTTTCCAGCAC
The DNA here is from genome assembly GCA_030390025.1 of Squalus acanthias. NCBI lineage: Eukaryota > Metazoa > Chordata > Chondrichthyes > Squaliformes > Squalidae > Squalus > Squalus acanthias. The sequence continues at coordinate 22,004,737 of CM059439.1, forward strand.
TTGGCCCGTAGCCCTGTAGGTTACGGCACTTCAAGTGCATATCCAAGTACTTTTTAAATGTGATGAGGGTCTCTGCCTCTACCATCCTTTCAGGCAGTGAGTTCCAGACCCCCACCACCCTCTGGGTGAAAAAATGTCTCCTCAAAATGCGAGTTAGGACATGGGCAGCCAAGTTTTGGATGACCTCAGGTCTACGTAGGGTAGAATGTGGGATAGAATCATACAGCACAGAAGGAGGCCATTCGGCACATCGTGCTTGTGCTGCTCTTTGGTAGAGCTATCCAATTAGTCCCACTCCCCTGCTCTTTCCCCATAACTCTGTCATTTTTTTCCTTTCAAGTATTTATCTGTAATAGAGCCACCTGGTGGACTACTGATGTATATAATAATAAAGCCATGTGCAGTACAGTTCTTACTGGAAGCCATGTTGTGCTGTTGTATATATATGTTGTGTCTCAAGATATCACAGAATTGGCGATGAGGATGCGATTGCGGATTCCCTCGCTGAAATTTTTGTTGGAGGATAATCCTGCCAACCGACGGAGGGACTGTTAGAGGTTCTTCGTTTTGCAGAAAAACTTAAAAATCTGAGGTAAATTTTGAGCACACGTGGCTGAACTGTCGACGTTGCCAGAGCCCAGATGGTTGCGTCTATGGGAATAATAGGGCGCTTGTGTGAGTTCCATCGTGACCGAGAGACTTTTGGAGCGTATGTGGAGCGGCTAGAAATGTTTTTCACCGCGAATAGTATCGTCGAAGTCCCCGATGATGTAAACCGTAACCGGGCGGTTTTAGAAATGAAACAGGCTTTCTTTTTGACTGAAGCAGGCCCCGAGGTGTATGAGGCCCTGAAAAATGTGCTTGTTCCCACCAAGCCGACGGACACGCCACTGAAGGAGATCCTAACCAAGTTAGAACAGCACTACAGTCCTGAGCCCCTGGAAATTGCTGAAAGTTATCGTTTTGGAACACGTGATCAATTAAATGACGAGGGTATCAGTGAGTACATTGTAGCTTTAAAACAGCTATCCATTCACTGTCATTTCAGAAACTTTCAGGACAGAGCTTTGCGTGACCACTTTGTTTGTGGGTTGAAAAATGAATGTATCAGAAGTAAATTGTTGGCAACCCCTAACTTGACTTTTGACTTAGCTTGTCAGACAGCTATGTCAATGGATAGAGTTTCGTGCCATTTCCAGTCGTCAGACAACCGAGTTGAATCGGCTGCAGGCTAAAAGTAAAAGGCAGTTGGGCCCCAAGGCCTCAGCAACTGGCCATGGTAACAGTGCATTGAAGTCATGCTATCGGTGCCTGGGACAACACATCGCTCAAAGCTGTCCATATGTGAGGGCAGAGTGTTTCTACTGCAAGAAAACTGGGCATCTTGCGAAGGCATGCCGACAGAAGAATAAACCGACTGGCAATGCTAGAAGTAGAAATCGGCAGACACTACATACAGTTGAAGAGAAGCAGCAGGACGTGGAGTTTCTGGAGATTCACGTCATCAGGAGCACGAAGATATCTAACAGTGATTCGCAAGGTATTTTCACCCAAGTAGATGTCGCAGGAACCAGGATAGCCATGGAAATCGACACTGGTGCATCCGTGAGCGTAATACCGGAATCACTATATCGTGACAAGTTGCATGATTATCGACTAGAGAAATTGAAGGTAGAGCTGCGAGGCTACTCAGGAGAGCAAATCCCTGTAGTAGGAAATGTCACCATACCAGTGAAATACAAGGATCAGTGTCAGAGCTTGCCTCTCATAGTAGTGGCAGGAGACAAGCCTGCCTTGATGGGTAGAAATTGATTGGGATCACTGAAGTTGGATTGGAATGAGATTTTTCATGTCAAAGCGAAATTTACATCGAAAGATGATGTCATCAAGCAGTATCCGAAGGTGTTCAGCGAAACGGGCAGTCCGATCCAAGACTTCAAGGTGAGTGTCAGAGTGCAGAAGGACACAAGACCAGTTTACTGCAAGCCACGTCCCCATACCATACACACTCAAGGAGAAAGTTGAGCAAGAACTCAAAAGTCTAGAAACTGAGAACATTATCTCTAAGGTAGATCTGAGTAATTGGGCTACACCCATTGTTGTTGTACCCAAGTCAGATGGTAAGGTAAGGTTGTGTGGTGATTATAAGGTAACCGTAAACCAGGTTCTAGAGTATAATCTACTCAATATGTTGCCAAATGTGAAAGACAGGTGGCCAGATCTTTTCAAAGTTAGATCTAACAAACGCCTACCTACAACTTGAGCGGTTATTCCGCTCGTCTTACGAGCTGCGTCACTGATCTGCATGATACTGTGTTGGTGGTTATTGACCAGCTGTATACTGATGAAGTAGAAGCCCTTTCTGCTCAGTAGACCACTGTATTACACCTAGGGACCTATGATGATCATGTGGTTCTCATCAATTTTACTTTGGCAATTCCACCTGTGCAGTGAAATTGAGCTCACCTGTTATGTTGCTGTTGTTGTTCAGTGGGGATGGAGATGAAGATGTTGGCGCTGTTGAAATGTTGGCCCTACCTGTTTGATATCACCTTGGACAACAAATTGACTGATTTTGTAGATGTCTCCTGGGCCAGCGTCAAAGGAGCCAGAGGTGTAAAATCTGAGAGCCATGTTCATCTTAACTGCCACTAGCAATTCCATCCCTAAGCTGGAGGTTGGCTGCAGGTCTCCTTCAAACAGGTGGCACAACTCTGTGACTGCTCCCTACTGAACTGAGCCTGCAGAGGCAATGCTCCTACATCATTGGCGGGTAACTTTGTCTGGATCTACAGATACAGTTGATGGCATCCGGACGGTTGTGCCCAGTCCACCTTCATGCCATCTGATATCCATGGCACACCATCTTTACATACATACGAACATATGGCCACTCGGCCCCTCGAGCCTGCTCCGCCATTCAATAAGATCATGGCTGATCCGATTACTCCACATTCCCGCCTACCCCCGATAACCTTTCACCCCCTTGCTTACCAAGAATCTATCTACCTCTGCCTTAAAAATATTCAAAGACTCTGCTTCCACCGCCCTCTGAGGAAGAGAGTTCCAAAGACTCACGACCCTCTGTGAGAAAAAAATTCTCCTCATCTCTGTCTTAAATGGGCGACCCCTTATTTTTAAACAGTGACCCCTAGTTCTAGATTCTCCCACATTGAATCATGTGAGGAAAGCCCTCCTCATGCGTGTGGCAACAAATAGATATGAACACGACAGTTTCAAGGGATCAGTGCTCGACCTGCAAGAATCTGGATGGCCTTTAACGTCCATTTAAAATGGATGACATTAATTCACTGAATGTGCTGTACAAGGAACAAGAACATTGTAGTCTCTCCTCATAAGTAGCATACATTAGCAGATTTGCATTGATCATGAGGTAAATGCCAATTCTGTGCAAGAACCTGCACTGCCAGTAGGGAAACATCACTGGAATTTACTTGGGGATGGGAAGTGCATGAGTTCAGGACTTTGCATAATTGCAGCTCCCAGTTGCACAATTCCTGCTGTTGTAACCATAAATGTAAAAGCAATTTCCAGGCTTTTGTGTTTAAAACAAATATTTCACCGAAGTGAAAGAAAAAACTGTTTTATAAGTAATAAACTATGCAACCAGTAAACAAGACTAAATTATATTGAATACTTCATTCAGATGTTACTCAATCAGATATTCTCCAACCAGTGCCATTTTATTAATTTATTTCAACGGTATGTTGTACTCTTTAGATTCCTGTTTCTCTTCTTATCAAACAAGCAAATGAAAGCACATTGCTGCAGTTTATGCCCACATGTTTAGGTTTACATACCCATTTGTCTGTGAGTCACAACTGTCGGCGGAAGTTGAAAAGAGGAGACCAAGTTTGAAATTGCACCCTCAATTATTCCTTGGTTTCTTCCAAATGGTATTATGTGGAAAGGAAATACGAGCTGCCTCTCTATCTGGTTGGCCAATCAATCTTTGCCTGGAAATGATTCCCCCAGTGATTTATCCTAATAGTTGTTCAATAATCTCATCACCAAGGTGATGCTTGGCAAATCTTTGTCAGGAGTAGTAGAGTAAACCAATTTGAGACCACCTAGCTTACTGCTTCATATAAACCTCTCTCGATCCCCAATCCCAGTTGTAATGCTTTCCTACTTTTATTTTCTGACTATCCTTTCAAGCAATTTTATCAAATAAGTATTAAACTATATAATCATAAATATGACCAAATGATCAAATGCGGAAAATGCTTGCTGGGCATTTTTCTAACAGTGAAATTTCCCCTGGCTTTCAGCCATAAGCTATCATCCATTTATATCCCAAACAAACCTGGATTATTGGCCCCTAAAATCTGTGGCTGCTCCGGTATGCTAACGCTGTAACTTCGGTGGGAGTATGCCGGAATGATCAGAAGCGAGGCTGGGAACTGGATTATGCTGAGCCCTGACTCAGTCCTCAACTTTCTGATGGCCTTGTGGGGACGAAGGCACTGCCCTCCCCTTACAAGGCCATCAATGTAGGAGGAGATGGGGCTGGGGGTGGGGACTCCCTATTTCAGGAGTTCCCCCAGCCTATGGTTGGTGGAGGCCAGGCATACCTCGCCAACCAGCAGAGTAGATAAAGGGGAACCAGTGGATGTAGTATATTTGGATCTCCACAAGGCATTCGATAAGGTGCCACATAAAAGGTTGTTACGCAAGATAAGGGCTCATGGGGTTGGGGGTAATATATTAGCATGGATAGAGGATTGGTTAACAGACAGAAAACAGAGAGTAGAGATAAACGGGTCATTTTCAGGTTGGCAGGCTGTAACTAGTAGGGTGTGTAGCAGTCGGCACAGACTCCATGGATTTTTAGATTATGAACATATACCCTTATTAAAAACTGGACAGGCTGTTTGGGGGGGAAGCTGTGGAAAAACACTCAAGCTGAAGGTGGCTGACGTAACCAGGTTGCATTCGTATGGTAACGGACTGTACTTGGGAACAATGGCCCGAGAGGCCCACTCCCAAGTCATGAATAACGAGGCTGGCGACTCATTGTTTCTGAAGAAGATGAGCTCGTTAAGTTAAATCGGCTGGGAAATCGAAACGAGATCTAAACCATCCAAACCTGGGAGGAGGCCTGGGAAACCGTTTCTCCTGAGGCCATGTGTCCATTAACACCACAGACAGTGGTCTGTGTATTGGAGGGGTATATTAGAGAGCAGTTTGGATAGCTCTCTCTCTCTCTCTCCTGCCCTCCCCACAACGGAACATCAAGAGGAGCTGAGCTTTGCTCTTCCAACCGAGACGGACTTCGAGTCAGACTGGGACTCGCATGCCGCAAGGCCGGTACGGAACCAGGTAGCCGAGACGTACGGGAGGAAGCTGCAAGCAAGATCAAGGGCAATCTAGGTGAGCATTGCCAAGCCTGCACACCCATAAGATCACTTAGCTGTTTGAGGGGGTGCCTGTATGTTCCTACCAAACCAGAGGGGGTTTAGCGTTGGAAGGGTCCTGTGATAGTTTAGTTCATGGGAGGGTGTTTTTTAGGCCGTGGTAAGTCAGCACGGCAGGGGCTTGTTGGACAAATCAGGGTTGTACTGTTTTAAACTGTACTGTTGTGTTCACACCGCTCGTACTGTATGCGAGTGGAGTGGTTTTGTCGACCTTAATAAACACTGTACGGGTGAGCCTGAAAACGCTGTCCGTGTTCCAATCTGTCCTCAGTAATCCCTATCGTCCAGAACTTGTAGTAAGGGGGTTTGCGTGCTCACTATGGGCGGGGCAAAACCACTTACAATAATTGGCGATTGCAGCAGGGCCTGTAGGAAATTGGCCACTGCAAAAACCGGTTACAGGTGCCGCAAGGATCAGTGCTTGGGCCTCAGCTAGTTACAATTTATATTAATGACTTAGATGAAGGGACCGAGTGCAATGTATCCAAGTTTTCTGATGATACAAAGCTAGGTGGGAAAGTAAGCTGTGAGGAGGACACAAAGAGCCTGTACAGGGATATAGACAGGTTAAGTGAGTGGGCAATAAGGTGGCAGATGGAGTATAATGTGGGGAAATGTGAGGTTATTCACTTTGGTAGGAAGAATAGAAAAACAGAATATTTTTTAAATGGTGAGAAACTATTAAATGTTGGTGCTCAGAGAGATGTAGGTGTCTTCATACAGGAAACACAGAGCGTTACCATGCAGGTACAGCAAGCAATTAGGAAGGCAAATGGCAGGTTGGCCTTTATTGCAAGGGGTTTGGAGTACAAGAGTAAGGAAGTCTTGCTACAATTGTACAGGGCTTTGGTGAGACCACACCTGGAGTACTGTGCACAGTTTTGGTCTCCTTATCTGAGAAAGGATATACATGCCTTAGAGGCGGTGCCACGAAGGTTCACTAGATTGATTCCTGGGATGAGAGGGTTGTCCTATGAGGAGAGATTGAGTAGATTGGGCCTATACTCTCTGGAGTTTAGAAGAATGAGAGGTGATCTAATTGAAACATACAAGATTCTGAGGGGGATTGACAGGGTAGATGCTGAGAAGTTGTTTCCCCTGGCTGGAGAGTCTAGAACTAGGGGGCATAATTCACAATAAAGGGTCGGCCATTTAAGACTGAGATGAGGAGGAATTTCTTCACTCAGAGGGTTGTGAATCTTTGGAATTCTCTACCCCAGAGGGCTGTGGATGCTGAATCATTGAGTATATTCAAGGCTGAGATAGATACATTTTTGGACTCTAGGGGAATCAAAGGATATGGGGATCGGGCGGAAAGTGGAGTTGAGGTTGAAGATCAGCCATGATCTTATTGAATGGAGGGACCGTATGGCCTACTCCTGCTCCTAATTCTTATGTTCTTACCTTATGGGGCCCACCTGGCATTGAGGGGATCGAATTTTTCTTCTTAACTTATTTTTCGATGCAACCCCCTTACCAAGGGGGCCACCGGGATTATCCTAATGTTGTTTCCGGTAATGGGGAGGGAACATGGCACCCACCCCATCCCCCCATCATCAGACTCTCCAGCCTTCCCAAGATGGCGGGTGTCCCAGATGCACCCTTAGTGACATGGGTGCCAGTCCGAGTCATGCAATTCAGGGCGACCTTCCCCAACTTCGGAACGTCGTCGAGGATCATCAGTAGACGTTCCTGGTGCACGTGTCTCAGCACCTACGCCGGAATGCACCCAATCCTGGCTTTTCAGGGCCAATATCTAACATAAAAAATTCTCAGGAAATTGGAAAGAAAAAATAAAGATAAAAATGAACAATTTGCACAGGTTACTGCGTCCTTGTGATGAGGAAGAAATGTCATCATTAGGCGCTTGTTACAAATGTTATAACGCAAGGCATGCAGCTGCAAGTTTACTCGCCATAATATATAACTGGTGGACGAAGACCGTACTGGAGCATTATATCATCGATTTGCAATGTTACATTGGTTTATTTCACTATTATGCACAGAAAATGTGAATTATTTGTGTATCTGAAGAATCCCTGTGAGCTATACATTATCATGCTGCTTAGAAGCAAATAGTACTAAAACTGCAAAGAAAACTCGATACTTTGATAATCATCTACATACTGTGTAAGCCACAAAGGACTCTCGCCGTTATTACCTCACATTCAGTCCTGTTCCAGGTTAGAGTGATCCTCCTGCACTCCAGTGCACTGTGATGGGTCTATGGCCTGATGAATTTTATTGTTCCTTTGAGTGATGAGACAGACTAAACCGATTCCTATAAAATGTTGCACCTCATGCAGAAAACACATTGAATCTCATCTCGCAATAAAATTTATCTGAACTAGTGAATAAGGGAAAATTTGTCAACTGTTGGTGTTATAAAGAAAATATATTGGAAGCAATTTACTTTCAATATAACTGAACACAACAAGCTCCTGCAAAAGGGTGTATAGTCACCGGAGAATTTTAAGGAAAGGAAAGTGAATATGGCATAGATAAGAACTCATTTTGTAATCATGCTTGGCCAATAATTCAAAAGCAGTCTAGTCAGAGTGATATGGTCACATTATTTTCAATGGCCTTGGTTTTATTCATGCTATTAAAATTCCATTGTGTGTGATCATTTTAATCAGAATTATAAAAAAGAATAGAGGGAGATTTCTACACTACAATTTTCATCTCATTTAATTTCAATTACACTATTTTGGAAGAGATTAAAATATATGTGGTAGTATTAATTCACTCTTCACCCATCATTTACTGTCAACAATATATCATTCACTAATTGTGAACCAGGTCCAACAACATAAAAGCGATAATCAGCTGCAGGATACATACTGCAGCACTGTATCTTGACTCTGAATGGTGCAGGTCTGCTCACAGTGCTAACAGGGCAGAAGATAGATGGCAAGCAATAATAAATGTGAAGACGCATTTTCAACTAGCAACCACCCCCCAATTATGGCCCCACGGGATATTTTTATGAGGTAACTATAATATTTTTAAAGATACCGTGCGTGCTAAAAACTGCCATTTCTTTTTGAACTGGATATACACGATTGAAAGCACATGAAATCCATGTGCTCACCGCAGGCACATATTAAAGCATTTGGTTGTGTTTGGTTTATGTGAAAATCTTGCACAGAATTCCTCTTTACTAGCCTGGCAATGTACATTGTGGCTAGTAAAGGGAGGCAATAAAAATCATTTATATATCCAGAATATGCAGGCTTCACTATCCCTTGGATCAGTTTTAAAGGGCTGGATTTTAAGGAGGAGGGCAGACCGGATTTCCCGCAGGCCCTGCCAACTATAACGGCAGAGCCTGAATTGCATGCGAGGCCTCAGTTTCCCGCCGCAGCCAGCCAGATTGAGAGGCTGGCTGGCTGCGGGCAGGTAGGCCTGCGGCACTAGGCCGCACAGAGGAGGGAGGGAGGGATCGGGGATCGGGCCGGGTCATTAAAAGGATGGGGGGGGGGGGGGCGGTGTTGTCCAGAGATCGGGTCGTGCCATTTAAAGGAGCGGGGGGGTGGGCGGCGGTCGGCCAGGCATTGGGCATCGGGCCGTGCTGTTAAAAGGATGGGGGGGTGGGTGGTCAGGCAGACGATCGGGGGGCGGGGGAGGAGAGAGGATCGGGGCCGGATGATCGGGGTGGTGAAGGGAAGATCGTGGCCGACCAGCGGAGGATCGCGGCCGACCTCAGCAACATCGGTGGGGAGGGGGAGGCCTGGGGGGGGCGCTGATCGGAGGCCTTGTGAGGGGGGGCTCTGATTGCGGGGAGTGGGTTAGGCAGGGACCCTGGATCCAGGAGGTAGGTAAAAAGACAATAACCTTCTGGATCCAGTAGTCCCAGCCTTGCTGTAACTGCCGTGTTTTACGAAGTGTGTAAAACCCGTCCACGTGCAGTTAAAAACAAAATGGAGGTTAAAAAAGAGGCTTCCAGCCTTATTATAATATTTACATTGATGTCCCACCTCCTGGGAGCAGGTTGGCTGCCCACCCTGTCCCGCTCCCCCATCCCACCTCCGCTAAAATCGGAAGTGGGCGGGTTGGAGGCGGGTTCAGGTTGGGAATCCCATTTTTAACAATTTAACTACTTCTATGCCCCCAATCCGCCTGATTTTTTCAGGCTAAAATTCCCCCCAAACTCTTTAAAAGGCACTTGTGTAATTATTGTCTTGGAATAAGTTCAGAACTGCTCAAAATGGTGGATGTAAGAACATTTCAGACCCCAAAGTAAAAACTCCTGTTGGCTTCTCCATAGGGTGTATAGGTAGGTGTCCATAGGGTGCAAAGCATGCTGATTGGCTCAAACCAACCTATCGAAAAGCACAACCTGTAAAAAAAAAATCACTGTTTCCACTAGTGGGCCCGAAATTCCTGGGCGGGGCCTTGCTCTGCTGCCAGATGTTCAGCGACATGGGACATCTGCCTGCCAGTCTGCCCGAGTCCTGACAGTGACCCCGCCCCAATACCTGGAGTTGGGATCATTTTTCATGAAGTGGGAAGCCACCCTCGCCATGTCCAGTATTCCCTGGGCATCAGCCCCACCTGGGGCCAGGCATTTTTTCGAGGACACACTGTTGCTCTGTTGGTGGGACTTGGCCGCTCTGGCTGGAGAACCGCAAGATTTTTTTTAAAAAAATGCAAAATTGAAGTTGTAGTGAAGGATTATCTGCATTTTGGGCCTTACTTCCGCCAGGGTCCTTTCTTGACACGCAAGCATGGCTGCATCATGCAGGTGTACCATGTGGTGGGGTCAAAGGGGGCAGAGCTGGTGGATTTTCTGGTGGGTGACATCAACCCATCAGTCTAGCCTTTCCCTTATGATGTCAGCAAGAAGCAGAATTACTCTCTCTAAAAAATAAAGAGGCAAAGTTGCTCCCTCCCCAGATTTCAGCTCCTCCACACAGCTCATGCTGCCGCAGAGCCCTCCTGAGCCCAGGAATTTCGGGGTCACTATGCGCATAAGGAGAACTCGCTTTCTCTTTGTGAAAAAATTCCATTCACAAAAAACGGAACCAATCAACAGTTAACAACCAGAGCGAAAAAAACTTCTTCAACAACCATTGTTGATTTCCCACCCACCTCGCTTCGTACCCCCCAAAAAAACTGTATTCTGAAAAATTTCACAAAACTACCTGTAAATGTATCCAAAAGCAAAATACTGCGGATGCAGGAAATCTGAAATAAAAATAGAAAATGCTGGAAATGCTCAGCAGGTCAGGCAGCATCCGCGGAGAGAGAAACTGAGTTAACGTTTCAGGTCGATGACCCTTCGTCAGAACGTATCCCATTTCATTTATATAACTGTCTGACAACCTTCCCCTCTACAGGACTCCCTTCATTCTGTGGGTTTGTTCTGGCATATTGCTTTGTTACACGGTTGGGATTTTTTAACCTTGGCCTTCCCGCTATAGTTTTCGATGATCCACACTTGTGTATCTTCAGTTCACTTCGATGGTTTTTTCGTTTTTTCTGTGCACGAGCGAGCAGTCAGTAGTGCAGAATGTTGATTGTCATGTGTCCACTGCTCCTCAATCCCCCCCCTCCACCACCAAATGCTCCCAGTAGCACCTCCTACCGGCAGAAGCCTCACTCCCTCTTCTCACTGACATGGTCACTCTCTGTGATGCTGCTGGCATATTATAGATTATGGGGGGAGAAATTCAGTATCGCCCCGTTTGGGGCGCAATTATCGGCCGGGCGCAAAGTTTAGCGCCTGGTGCTAATTATCGCCTCCGACTGCAAACTTGGCTTCTATCGCCCCATGAGGTGATTGGAGTGCTAAATCAGGTGCTACACACCTCTCTGAAGGCGCTACCTCAGAGCGCTGGTGAAGCTCATGTGATGTCAGTCAGCAATGGAACACAGACAAAATGGCGCCGGCCAGTTCTTAAAGGGGAGGGTCGATCTTGCTCTCCATCCACATCCTGCTCATTGCAGCCTTGAATCTCGGCCTGGAGAGACCTGCACATCAAATCTGCTGGAAAGAACAATGGAGAGGCCCAGGGAAAGAGCTCAGAGTGCAGCCCCCAAAGTCTCTTCTAAATCGATGCAAGGAAGGTCAAATCAAAATGAACCTGCAAAGTGCTGCTCAGTACCCAAAACTCCTTCACACAGCGTTGAATCTCTGCAGAAGTCTCTCTCTCACTCAGAATGCATGGTGCAAAAATGTCGCCGACAAAAAAAGCCAGGAAGCGGCCGCCTTTAAATAGCGCTCCCCCAGTCCCTTCCAGACTGCAAAACGTTCCCCTCTACCTGTCGTTGCTAGCAGCAGGCGGAAAGGCAGGGGGTGCCACTCAATATCGGTCCGTGGTGCTACTGGGGTGTTGCATGCTTGACTGACGTCACGATCTGTGAGCGCAGGAGATCGTGGCGGTAGTGTTTAGCGCTGCCGCAAAATGTCTGGTCAATTTCGCGAGCGGCGCAAACATCGCTGCGCCTGGGCGCTAGTTGCTTTGCACCCAACGGGAGGCGCAAAGCAACCAACATAATACACAGTGGCTGCCATCTTGCTGCATACCCTGGGGTTTAAAAAAGGTAACAGAGAGAAATGTTGTAGATCAATGAAGAAACATGTGTTGGAGCCATTAAGAGAGATTGGGAGGCTTAGAGAGAAAGAATAGGCACGGAAAGAAAGATTTACACAAAAAGTGAAAGAGTCATGGAATGGAGTTGGACACTAACGGAGAGACATCACAATAATAAAGTGTGTGACAGCCAAAGAGGAGTTGACACTACTAAGAAAGCTAAGACTTCTGCGTCTCTTTCAATTGCATCCTTAGCTATTTCAACACCATTCTTGGAGTATGTGCGTTGCCCATTTCTCCTTCTTATGTGCGGTACTTTACAATTGTTCACATGAAATTTTATCCGCTATTGTTCTCACAGTGATGCTTGGCAAATATGTAACCACTGTAACACAAATAAATAACAATTCACTATTGCAGTGCAATTTATGAATGCTACACAAATTTTTCAGGCATATTGCCACCCGTTTTTCACAGCTGGTGGGTCAGCCTCAGGTTCCAAGTCACTGAAGCCTAGAACAGCAAAATCTTAGACCCTAACCTATGCTGAAGTACAATAAGGCTGTTCTAAAACTGTACCTTTAAGTCAACCTTGGTTTTTCCCACATGGCGTTATAGTACCTGGAAACAGAAGCAGTTTTTCTAACAAATCAGCCAATTAAACTTTCTCTAGTCATTATTCCCTAATGAATAATTGGATAGTTTTCAACTGCTTTGTCATTATGGGAATGGTGGAAAGATTTCTTGTCTGAGCAAGCCAACTAGTGACTACCTCATGCCAAAAATAATGGGTCTTGTTGGTTTTACTAATTGCCTGCTCCGAGCTCTAATACTTTTCCATCTTTGTATTCCGATTTGCTGCTAATTGGCTCATTACGTCCACTGACAATCTCTTTTGGAAAGCTATTACTTTCTTTTTCCCAGATTGTAAATTTGACAGCTCTAAATTTACACTTTCAAAATTCACCATCTACCTCAGGCCATTATGGTCACAGAATACAGACTCCATGAAGAAACATACCTGAAGTAATAAAGGAAAACTGTGAGTGCTGTAAGCCTCAAATTTGTTCCATGAGATACTTTCCTAATAGTAACCCCAGGAAAATGCTGTATGGATTCCGCAATTTACACACCTCCCATGAACCCTCAAAATTACGCAGCAGAGACTCCATGACATTGTTATCATTTTCTTGTTTTGTTAGCCTCAACAGTGCTGTCAGACTATTCAACCGCAAGGCTAAGCACAGCTACCATTAACACTCAAGATAGCAAAGTGTGGACTTTGTCAGACACACTCCTCATATTAACCCAAAAGATTACAGTAAAGAGGCCTATTTTATAAGGTGCTACTACTGAAGAACTTTTGGAATTAAACAAGCACTAACTATGCATTTTTACTGCAAGCAATAAGAATGCCATATTCTGCACTGCCACATGGCAATTTATTGTTAATGGTAACTTAAGGCACCCGGCCCAGTATAAAGAATAGGTTTAACCACCATGATAAGCTAGAAGTGAAGCCCTTCATTCACAAGTTACTATGCACCAACACCAACATCAACAATATTTACTAAGTTCTCATTGAAGAAACCACCTCCTAATGACCTCATGCACGCACGAATAGTGCTCCCTATATCTTTGCCATGCTCTCAACAGTTAGATCTTCATTTACATTGCCTTTAGCTCATGCTGAAGTGACAAAAATACCATTCCTGTCACCTACTGAGACACTATGCAGCACCATAACACAGACATTATGCACACAGTTCATTTTCAGTACACATAACTTATTGGAATTAAACATGAACTTCTATTTGGCAACACGGTGTTTCCCCTTGCTTACAGTACAATCTAATCTGATGCTTCTTCCAGATACTGTCCAATGGCAGGAGTATGTGAGGTGGCTCGCTGAAGTTTGTCAATGAGAGGCTCTTGGTATTGAGGTAGTCCTCAACCTCTGTAAGCTGGTGCTTGAGATCATCCAGCAAAGTCTCTGTCACTTCAGCAGGGCTGGGGCGGCCTGGTGTTGTCTGCTTTCTGTCTTATATGCAGTGATCAGAGGGGTTGGTGAGAGGGTCCAGATGAGTTGTTATCCTGTGAGGCAGCACCATGCCCAATCCACGGCCTGAGACTGGACACTGCTCCGCCAAGCCTATTGATCAGTGTGACAGCAGATTCTCATTATGAGATCTCCGAGCCTGTTCCAGATGATCAACTACAGGGGTGAATGCATGATCTGCTGCTTCCATCAGCCAGCAGCACATACCGGGAGCACATGTCAGATATTCTGCCCATTAATTTTAATGGATGGAAAATCACGGCTGCACGCTTGTGATATCCCAAGAAGTACCACTCCCCTCTTAGGTTTAAACAAACCACGTTTCCCACATAGCAGCTTTACTGCGTTTTTACTGCAATATAAATATGGGGCCAGAAATTCGGGTCTCCACGGGTGAGTACGCGCTGTGTACTCACCCGTAGGCCCAACAAAAGTGCCGGTTTCGCACATGCACTGCGCATGCGCTGGAAACCGGAACTTCCGTTCCCTTGAAGGAAGGGGTTCACAGGTCAAACGCGTGCGCCGGAGAGGCAGCGCGTACGCCTGGAACTTCAGCTTTTTGTACAGGTTTCTCCGTGTGGGTAAGTCCCTAGCAGCTGCGAGGATAAAGCAGGCGCAAGGCCTGCTTTTAACAAGGTAAGTGGTGAATTAAGTAAAATTAAAACATTTTTTCCACAGGTTTATTATTTTTAAATACTTTAAAGAAAGGTAAGTTTATTTTTAGCCCCGTTAAAAAGTGTAATTAATTTTTTCAAAAATTTAAATTATTGTTTAAAATAGTTATTTTACGTAATTTATAGTTATTTTAAAAATATGATTTAAAAAAAAATGTATTTGAAGTTTTAGTTAGGTTTTGGGGCTGATCTCTATTCATAGATTTAACAGGTCTTCCTGTCAAATCTATGAATGGAGATTCCCTGCTCCGATTGGCTCCCCATGGCCCACGTGATCCCAGGGGATGCTTCGAACTAACTGCGCCACTGGGATACGCAAGCACTGCGCACCAGCAGCTGGAGGAGGCCCAGGATCGGAATCCCACGCGGGCCCACAGCACAACAGCAGGCGCGCTATGTAAGTACACCCGCTATGCTTGCACCCGCGGGAAGCCTCCGACCCGAATTTCTGGGCCATGGTTTAAAGATAGCGGGGGAGAAATTGGCTAACCCCCGAAAATGGGCATGCGGCTCATGGTACGTGATTAACCCATTAAATTCATGCTGCCTGCTCTTTTAAATGATTGCTGCGTGCAGCCAGCGCTCCCTGCGCCATTCATTGGCTGCACGCATCAGCAGGAGGACCGATATCGTGAGTGGCTAGTGCCACTTAAGGGCAGCCTGCACCTCTTAAAGGTGAGGTGCACTGTGGCTGCAAGAAGTGGTGGGAGTTATTTGAAAACTGAATTGTTGCTGTGATACTTTTGAGGAATGGCTGAACATGGGAGACAGCGTGCACCAAGGTTTTCAGACACTGCACTGGATGTCTTGGTGCAAGAGGTGGAGAGAAAGAGAGACATCCTGTATCCGCAGGGGGGCGGGAGGCAGTGGGAACAAATAACAGCAGAGGTCAATGCCAGGAATGTTGCTCCAAGAACATTGATGCAGTGCAGGAAAAAGTTTAATGATTCATGAGTTGTCAAGGTGAGTGAGTTCATCTTCAAATGGCAAATCCTACCAACTGCACCACTAGCCTCATCCACTGCTCAATTCACTACAACCCCATCACTCACCTACCAACAATCTCTATCTATCAGTACACAGCCCTTCAATTCACATGCTTTACCTCACCCTCACCCTCACACACTGTTGCAAGTCTCACACCCACAACTCACAGCTTGCACATACTGGCAGTCACATCACCCAAACATATTGCAGGGCACTTGCTTACACACTTTCCTCTTTCTTGCAGGAGAAGGTGGCGCATAACAGCAGGCAGCAGCAAAGAACTGGAGGAGGACAAGCACGCCAGCATGTTTTAAACCCCATGAAGGAGACAGTGCCAGCCATCATGGGAAGGGGCATCACTGAGGCCGTGGCTACTGGCGGGGTGGAAGCAATCGATGCTGAGGGTATCTGCATACCTAATCCTCCTTCTCTCATCCCACTTCTCCATCATCCCGCAATCTCTCCTGACTTAGAAGCTGCAGATAGTGTAAGCACGCACTACTAACTTTCTTCTCTCCCCTTATCACAATCCAACCCTGGTCCCTTTTTCATTTCAGATCCCAAGAACTGGAGCCTTCCCCCAGTCAGAGGAGGAAGAGGAAGAAGACAGTGAAGTTGAAGAGACACCGTCACTCGATCTTAGCCTCGCAGCCACCAGCTCAGATACTGACACTACACGTATTTTAGAGGCTAGGACAGAGGAGAGATCTGCATGTGGCGAGATACCAGGCACAAGTGTGCAGGAGCCAGGGTGGGCAGAAAGGATACCACAGGTGCCAGCTCGTCAGACTGCGAGGCCGCACCTAGTTCTGCTGCAAAGGAGTCAGATGAGGACTTCGATAGGCCAGGCTACAGAAGAAGGTGTACATAACCAAATGCTTGGTGCAATGGAAAACCTGTCAGAAAGCCTGCGCTCAATGTCAAAGAGCATGGAGGAGTCCAGCACCAACTTGGCACAGGGCCTTGCGCAGAGCTTGGAGCCCATCCTTTCCAACAGGGAACGGGTAGTCACCTCTGTCAGCTGTGGAACCCACTATGATGCAGCATCTGATGGCCGATGTCACAGCTTCCATTGCAGCACACACAGCTTCCATCAAAGGTCTGAGTGCTGCAGTGGAAGCTCAGACTGCTGCCATCATGGCTCTGGATATCACTGTCCACAGGGGCTTCCAGGGCGTCAAAGCTGTCCATCAAACTGTTCTCCAACAGATCAGCAGGATTGCTGATGCGCCGTCCTGGGAGAATGGCAGTGGCTCCATTCAGCATGAACCTGCTTTCCTCTCTCAGGAGGACAGCATTCCTGCTCCCACCCCTGGCACTCCACCAGTGTCCTTGCTGTTGCCTATCAGCCAGCCAGCCTAGACTGCTGCAGCCCAGGCCGAAATAGTGCCATCTTAAGCTGGGCCTTCTAAGCCCAGAGCTGCTCGGGGTCGCACTCTAAGGCCATCTGCAGTCTCCTCAATTGGAGGTCAGCAGCCTTCCATCATCCATGCTGCAGCCATCTGGGAAGTACCTCGTAGGAGCACCAGGAGTGGCAAAGGTACATGGAAGACAGGCACTAAGGGAATGCACAAGAGTGATTAGTTTATTTTTGTATGCATTATGTAATAATTGACTTTATAAAGTTGGATTGCAATGTGCAATTTCTGGTGGTTTTTATTTTTGTGTTGTCGGAAAGAGGACAATGTGATGGTCAGTGATAGAGGAAAGGTAAGGAGTGTGGGACTGTTGGTGAATGGGGAGTTGTGGTTGAGGTTACTCATTAATTATTCCATCATGTAGAGCCTGGGCAGAAAGGGGCTGTCTACGTTGTAGCCTCCTTTCCTCTTCCTGTATCTCCTTTTGTGTTGCACTTCCTCCTCCTCCACTTCCTTCTCCTCCTCCTCCTGATCCTGCTCCTCAGCTTCTTGTCTGATAGGTGGTGGCAAGGGCTGTTCCCTCATAATGGCCGGGTTGTGCAGCATGCAGCATACTGCCACAAATTTTGATATCTGCTCAGCTGAGTACTGCAGGGCTACTCCAGAGTGTTCCAGGCAGCGGAAACGTTGCTTCAGGATGCCGATGGTGTGCTCTATAATGGTCCTTGTGGCAGCATGGCTCTCATTGTAGGCCTGCTGTACACGTGTGCGTGGGTTCTGGACCTGAGTCATGAGCCATTTCATAAGGGGATAACCCTTGTTGCCCAGTAGCCAGCCTTTGCCTTACCGTGGTGGATCAAATACAGGTGGCACTGAGGACTGCTGCAGAATGAAGGAATCGTGACTACTGCCAGGATAACGGGCATTCACCTGCATGAATGATGCACTGCCTATGGCCGCACACTATCATCACATTGAGGGACTGGAATCCCTTTCGGTTCATGAAAATGGCTGAGTTCAGATGAGGTGCACGCAAGGCAATGTGTGTGCAGTCAATGGCACCTTGCACCATGGGGAAGCCTGCAATCATGCTCGCTCCGCCTGTTTGTC
Source organism: Squalus acanthias (assembly GCA_030390025.1). Lineage (NCBI taxonomy): Eukaryota > Metazoa > Chordata > Chondrichthyes > Squaliformes > Squalidae > Squalus > Squalus acanthias. The sequence continues at coordinate 22,022,902 of CM059439.1, forward strand.
TCTGGCAAGAGGGACTAAGATGAAAATGTCTCTCTGTCTATAACGCGTCTCAGTGGCCTCCCTTATGCAGCAGTGTACTGAAAACCACAAGATGTTGCTTATATCTCCAGCAGCAGCCTAGAAGTAGCCAGATGCATAGAAGTTAAGAGCCACGGTCACCTTGACAACCGCAGGCAATACGATCCTTGCCCTGCTTTGAGGTTGCAGTTGTGGCTGCAGCAGTTGGCAGATTTCAGTCACGACCTCTTTCGTGAAATGAAACCATCTCAAGCATTGGTCCTCAGTGAAGTTGAGGTAAGAGAATTGCTCCCTAAAGACCCTCTGCGGATATGGCCTCCTGCTGAGTGCCCTTCTCCCCCTCCTCCTCCTCCCTCTTCCAGAGGGTGTCCTGCTCAGCGTGGCCTCTTTTCATTCTCCCAGTCATGCTCAATTCCAAGAGAAAGGCCTACCAGGCCACCCATGTCTGAAAGCAACTTGTTTCAGTATAAGCTTTTAAATGAATAGAAAAGTAATTCAGCACCAGCCAGACCACTCCCCGTAGACTATTGAAACTTTAGGCAACTATAGGAAAGCTCCAAAAACATGTACAATTGCACTAGCAGCCACAAAAATAATCCAGCAACTAACCTGTATGTAGTTCATTATCCCTTTAAGTAGTGATGGTGGGGGCGGGGGGGCTTCATGCAGCTTAATATCGTGTTCAATTGTGCAAGGTTAAGCTGGAGTGTGCTGTTCAAAAATGGCAGCGCTGGCATCAAATCAGCATTGCACACTGATTGACGTCATAATCTGCCTGCTCTGTATGCTGCCAGTGGTTGTTAGGTGTGCGCGAGAAAACCCCTTTACCAAGATGGTGTCCGGCGCACTTCTCATCGGAAGTGAGCGCGTGCATCTCAGACTCCATTTTCGAACATTAGGAGGCCGCGTAACGCCTAAGAAATGGGTGCTACAGCGTCCAATTTCTCCCCCCAACTTGTCCAAATTCATCTTGGCTACATTACATTACTGCAATTTGAACATGAGTTTCAATTGTAAGTTAATTACGGGGTGTAGTTTTGAATCACTCCCACATCTTGGTAACTGCTGGTGTGTGGCTGGTGGTGCCACTCATTTACTGTTCATGACAGATGTTATTTCAGGCAAAATGTGTCTTAATGAAACTAACTTGAAATTCTCTGGCCATTGGCCAGGGCAATCCTCCTAATACAGATTATCGCAGTGTCCTGTCTCCCATCACTACGGCGCACATCCCCTCGGCTGAAATTTGCACTCATATGCCCTTCTGGATGGCAAAGTCTTGCAGCATGCAGCTCATCAAAAATCCTCACAGCTCCAGTATCTGTATCTGTGTGGTATGGCACTGAAACATACAGACCAGAAGGATCCCAGACTTGATTCCTGGTCTGTGCCAAGTTAGCCAAGTTAAGGCTGTTTTGGGAGCTTTTATCTTGCTGTTGTTTTCAACATTTAATTGCTCAGAGAGCTTTGAAAAAAAAAGAAAGAACTTGCATTTTGTATAGCGCCTTTCACAACCTCAGGATGTCCCAAAGTGCTTTACAGCCAATTAAATACTTTTGTAATGTACGAAACGTGGCAACCAATTTGCGCACAGCAAGGTCCCACAAATAGCAATGTAATAACGATCAGATAATTTGTTTTAAATTATGTTGGTTGAGGGATAAATATTGGCCAGGACACCGGGGATAACTCCCCTGCTCTTCATCGAAATAGTGCCATGGGATCTTCTGCGTCCACCTGATGGGTCCTTGGTTTAAAGTTTCATCTGAAAGATGACACCTCCGACAGTGCACCGCTCCCTCAGTACTGCCCCTCCGACAGTGCAGCGCTCCCTCAGTACTGCCCCTCCGACAGTGCAGCGCTCCCTCAGTACTGCCCCTCCGACAGTGCAGCGCTCCCTCAGTACTGCCCCTCCGACAGTGCAGCGCTCCCTCAGTACTGCCCCTCCGACAGTGCAGCACTCCCTCAGTACTGCCCCTCCGACAGTGCGGCACTCCCTCAGTACTGCCCCTCCGACAGTGCAGCGCTCCCTCAGTACTGCCCCTCCGACAGTGCAGCGCTCCCTCAGTACTGCCCCTCCGACAGTGCAGCACTCCCTCAGTACTGCCCCTCCGACAGTGCAGCGCTCCCTCAGTACTGCCCCTCCGACAGTGCAGCGCTCCCTCAGTACTGCCCCTCCGACAGTGCAGCACTCCCTCAGTACTGACCCTCCGACAGTGCAGCACTCCCTCAGTACTGCCCCTCCGACAGTGCAGCGCTCCCTCAGTACTGCACTGGAGTGTCAGCCTAGATTTTGTGCTCAGAGGCAAGAGTGCTACCAACTGAGCCAGAGCTGACACATATTGTGCCATGTATTCTGGCACTGCAGTGTTTTGAATACCTTTATAAAATAGGAATAGTGGGTTTCCCAACTGGAATCCTACTCTACTTGTGTTCTCTGGAGAAGGAAAAGGAGGAGCAATGGAGCAGCTGCAGGATACTCTGAGGGGGGAGGGTGAGCAGCCAGAGGTTGTTGCCCATATCGGTACCAACGACATAGGCAGAAAGAGGGATGAGGTCCTGCAGGCAGAGTTTAGGGAGCTAGGAGAGAGATTAAAAAGCAGGACCTCAAAGGTGGTAATCTCCGGATTACTCCCGCTGCCACGTGCTATTGAGTACAGGAATAGGAGGAGAGAACAGATGAATGCGTGGCTGGAGAGATAGTGCAGGAGGGAGGGCTTTAGATTCCTGAGGCATTGGGACAGTTTCTGGGGAAGGTGGGACCTGTACAAGCCAGATGGGTTACACCTCAACAGAGCCGGGACCAATATTCTCACGGGGAGATTTATTAGTGCTGTTGGGGAGGGTTTAAACTAACTTGGCAGTGGGATGGGCAGCAGCATATAGGAGTAGAAAAGAGGAATAAGGTGCATAACAGAGTGAGTGTGTTGGATAGTACTAGAGAAGATAGTACTGGAGGTGGTAGTAGTACCATATTAGATAGGAGCAGACTAAGAAAGACTACGAAAAATTCAAAAATGGGTTTAGAATGTACGTAAACACACAAAGTGTGGTGAATAAGGTTGGTGAGCTACAAGCATAATTATCTGTGTGGCAATATGATGTTGTGGCAATAACGGAAACGTGGCTTAAAAACGGTGAGGACTGGGCACTTAATATTCAAGGGTACAAGGTGTTCAGAAAAGATAGGGAAGGAAAAAAGGGAGGTGGGGTGGCAGTGCTGATTAAGGAAGACATTGTAGTGTTGGAAAGGGAGGATGTTCTTGAGGGGACAAGGACAAAATCCATTTGGTTAGAGTTGAGGAGCAAAAAGGGTATGATCGCGCTATTGGGGGTATTCTATAGGCCTCCAAATAGTGAGAGGGAGGTAGAGGAGAAAATCTGCAGGGAAATTGCAGAGATATGCAAGAGCTATAGAGTGATGATATTGGGGGACTTTAATTACCCAAATATCGATTGGGATAATGCTAGGGTAAAGGGAAAGGAGGGGGAGGAATTTCTGAAATGTGTTCAGGAGAATTTCCTTGACCAGTATGTTCTTGGCCCAACTAGGAAGGAGGCATTGCTGGATCTGGTGCTGGGGAATGAGGTGGGCCAGGTCGACCAAGTGTCTGTGGGAGAACACTTGGGTACGAGTGATCATCGTATCATAAGATTTAGATTAGCAATGGAGAGGAGCAAGGAACAATCTGGAGTGGAACTTCTAAACTGGAATAGGGCTAACTTCAATGGAATGCAAAAGGATCTAGCTAGGGTAAAATGGAACTAAAGACTGACAGGAAAAACTGTAATGGAACAATGGGTGATCTTTAAGGAGGAGATGTTCTAAGTACAGGCTAGATACATTCCAACAAGAGGGAAGGGTAAGGGAACCAAAGCAAGGGCTCCTTGGATGATGAGGGAGATAGAGAAGATGATGAAACAAAAAAAGAGGGTGTATGATGAATGTCAGGTGAATTCTTCAAGGGAGAACCAGACCAAATACAATAAGTTGAGAGGGGAAGTGAAGATGAAAATAAGATTGGCAAAGAGAGAATATGAGAGTAGAATGACGGTAAACTTAAAAGGGAACCCAAAAATCTTCTACCGGCATGTAAACAGTAAGCGGGTAGTAAAAGGCAGGGTGGGGTCTATTAGGGACAAAGAAGGTGATATATGCTTAGAGGAGCAGGGCAAGGCTAGAATACTCAATGAGTACTTTGTATCGGTGTTTACTAAGGAGGTGGATGCTGACAAAATATCGGTAGAAGTGGAAACGGTAGAAGCAATGGAAGGGGTGAGAATTGATAGACAGGATGTACTAGAAAGGCTGGGTATGCTTAGAGTGGACAAGTCGCCTGGTCCAGCTGGCTTGCATCCCAGGTTGCTAAGAGAATTGGGGGAGGAGATAGTGGAAGGGCTTGCCATAATCTTCCCTAGATGCGGGGGAGGTGCCTGAGGATTGGAATGTGGCAAATGTGACACCATTGTTCAAGAAAGGGTGTAAGGACAATCCTAGTAACTACAGGCCGGTCAGTTTAACATCAGTGGTGGGTAAAGTTTTAGAAACAATAATCAAGGAAAAAATTAACGGGCATTTGGAGAGGTTTAAGCTAATTAAGAAGAGCCAACATGGGTTTGTAAAAGGAAGATCGTGTTTGACTAATCTAATAGAATTTTTTGATGAAGTAACAGAGAGGATTGATGAAGGGAATGCAATGGATGTTGTCTACATGGATTTTCGGAAGGCGTTTGACAAAGTACCACATAGAAGGCTGGTTAACAAAATTGAGACTCATGGAATAGGTGGGTCAGTGGCAGCTTGGAAAAGGAATTGGCTTAAGGACAGAAAACAGCAAGTTGTGGTAAATGGCTGTTTTTCAGACTGGAGGATGGTAGACAGTGGTGTTCCCCAAGGGTCAGTGCTGGGGCCACTGCTTTTTTTGATATATATAAATGAGCTGGATATTGGAATACAGAGTAGAATTTCTAAATTTGCTGATGACACCAAACTTGGGGGTGTGGCAAACAGTGAGGATGATATCAATCGACTGCAACAGGACATAGAAAGGCTAGCAGAATGGACAGACAAGTGGCAGATGGAATTTAATACAGAGAAGTGTGAGGTGATGCATTTTGGCAGAAGGATCAGGGAGAGGCAATATACACTTAATGGCACAGTTTTAAAGAGTGTGCAGGGACAGAGGGATCTGGGAGTTAATGTGCATAGACCCCTGAAGATGGCAGGACATATTGAGAGAGTGGTTAGCAAAGCATATGGGATCTTGGGTTTCATAAATAGAGGTATTGAGTGTAAAAGTAGAGAAGTTATGCTGAACCTTTATAAAGCTCTGGTTAGGCCACAACTTGAGTATTGCATCCAGTTCTGGTCACCACACTTCAGGAAGGATGTGAAGGCCCTTGAGAGGGTGCAGAGGAGATTTACCAGAATGGTTCCGGGTTGGGGGCTTGAGAGGGACAGGTCGGAGAAGCTGGATTTGTTTTCATTAGAGCAAAGGAGGTTGAGGGGTAATTTGATAGAGGTGTATAAGATTATGACGGAATTGGATAGGCTAGATGGGGAAAGGCTGTTCCCACTAGTTGATGGTACAAGGACTAGGGGACACAGATTTAAGGTTTTGGGCAAGAGATACAGGGGGGATGTGAGGAAAAACTTTTTTGCACAACGAGTGCTGATGACCTGGAATTCGCTGCCGACGGAAGTGGTGGAAGCGGAGACACTCAATGTTTTCAAGGGGAGACTGGATAGGCACTTGAGGGAAATAAACTTGCAGGGCTACGGGGATAGAATGGGGGAATGGGACTGACTGGATTGCTCTACAAAGAGCCGGCACAGACTTGATGGGCCGAATGGCCTCCTTCTGTGCCGTTATGACTCTATGGGGGTAAAATTCAGTTGGTTGCGCCTCCCGTTAGCGCCTTAAGAGGGCGCTAATGGGGCGCAAAGCAGTAAGCGCCCAGGCGCGGCGAAGTTTGCGCCGCTCGCGAAATTAACTAGACATTTTGCGGCGACGCTAAACACTACCGCCACGATCTCCTGCGCTGGCAGATCGTGACGTCAGTTGAGTGCGCAACGCCCCGGTATCGCCCCGGAGCGGATATTGAGTGGCGCCCCCTGCCTTACCGCCTGACGCTAGCAACGACAGGTTGAGGGGAGCGTTCTGCAGTCATGAAGGGAAAGGGGGAGCGCTATTTAAAGGTGACCGCTTCCTGCCTTTTATTGTTGGTGCCATTTTTGAACTACGCATTCTGAGAGAGAGAGAGAGAGACTTCTGGAGAGATTAAACGTTGTGTGAAGGAGTTTTGGGTACTGAGCAGCACTTTGCAGGTTCATTTTGATTTGCCATTCCTTGTATCGATTTAGCAGAGACTGTGGGGGCTGCACTCTGAGCTCTTGGCCTGGTACTCTCCATTGTTCTTTCCAGCACATTTGATGTGCAGGTCTCTCCAGGCTGAGATTCAAGGCTGCAATGAGCAGAATGTGGATGGAAAGCAAGATTAACCATCCCCTTTAAGAACTGGCCCGTGCCATTGTGTGTGTGTTCCATTGCTGACTGACATTACATGAGCTTCGCCAGCGCTCTGAGGTAGCGCCTCGCTCCTCGGCCTTTGCGCCTTAAGACAGGTGTGAAGCGCCTGATTTAGCGCTCCAATCACCTCCAGGGGCGATAAAAGTCAAGTTTGCAGTCGGTGGCGATAATTAGCACCAGGCGCTAATCTTTGCGCCCGGCCGATAATTGCGCCCCAAATGGGGCGATACTGAATTTCTCCCCCTATGACTCTAGGTCAGATTGCACCTGAGGAGAACCGTGCCCACTCACCATTAGTGTCCCAACCACATTTACAGGCAGAAGTTCCTCAGAGAAGCTGTGTTGTGTAGGCTCCGGTTCACCAGGGCCGCATGTTGCAAGCTGACCTGTAGTCAGGCTCCTCCTCGGGCATAGAATTGCCAATGGCTGTGAAGGTCTGGTGTATGCTAATATGCCCAATTGGAGGCCCCCTCTATGAAACTGGGCAGACATTGGGCCCGCTCCGCTCAGGATTCTTCAGTGGTCGTCGTGACCACCATATAAAAGTACGTTTTTTTAAAGGCTATTTTTACAAACATCTCCACAGTCACTGCGATCACCCCCCACCCCACCCCACCCCCCACTTCCCATTGCCTGCTCCAACTCCACATTCCGGGACATACCTACAGGCCGCTGCCGGTGAGGCGAGCGGCCCGACATTTCTGCTGTTCAATTGCACGTGCTGCCTGTGGAGATGCAACAGGGTTCCGCAGGCTGCGCATAAAATGTTAATGAGGTTAGAAGCCCAATTTTTGGCCGGACTCCAGCCTCTTAATTGGGGCGCGTGCCGAGTCGAATTTCAAAACTGCAAGCAATACTCCAGATGTCGTCTCACCAGGGCTAAATGCAGTTTCAAAATCATCTCTCTGGATTCGTATGTTATATCCCTTGCCAGGCATCCCATCATTCTGTTTGCTTTTTTAACAACCTGGGAACATAACGTAGAATTCCATAGAATATACAGCACAGAAACAAACCATTCAGCCCAACCAGTCTGTGCTGATGTTTATACCCCACACATCTCCTCCCATTCCATCTACCTCATCTCAGACTTTCAGCATATCTTTCTATTCCTTTTTCTCTCATGTACTCGTCTAGTTTCCTTTTGAAAACATCTAAACTATTTGCCTCAACCACTTCCTGTGGTAGCGAGTGCCACATTCTAGCCACTCCCTGAGTAAAGAAATTTCTCCTTATTTCCCTATTGGATTTATTAGTAACTATCTTGTATTTATAGCCCGTGGTTTTGGATTCTCCCACACGTGGAAATATTCTCTCCACATCTACCCTGTCCAACGCATTCATACTTTTAAAGACCTCTATCAGGTCACCTCTAAGTCTTCTCGTTTCTAAAGAAAAAAGCCCCAACCTGTTCAATCTTTCCCGATAGCTGTAATCTCTCAATTCTGATACCATCCTTGGAAATCTTTTTTGCACTTCCTCCAATACTTCTATGCCCTTTTTATAGTATGGAGACCAGAACTTTGCCCAGTACTCTTATCACGGCCTTACCAAAGACCTATACAAGTTTAACATAATTTCGCTACTTTTGAATTCTACACCCCTGGAAATAAATCCCAGTGCTTTGTTAGCATTTTTAATTGCTTTGCTTTCTGCCAGTGGGAGAAAAAGGAAGCGAGTTACAAGGAGGAATGGCTCCAGCCTATGATGACCTTCCTACAAATACTCTACAGCCGGTGTCAGATTCATTGTGGGCATGCCACTTTCCCAAAACCTCCCACAAGAGGAACTGGATCCAGCATTCCATGATTAAACCTGGTTCACAGCAATGGCTTTGAACACAGGCTCATAGCCAGGGTTTGGTGTCTACCATGATTGGATTCCAGAGAATCAACCTCAAACTCCGTACATTCAACTTCTCTAACCACCCTGTATGACACAAGATTGTGTGCCAATGCTGTGATCCAAGCAATGGTGGCAATACACTCGCAGATTTTATGATTAGTTGTGTTGCTCACCATACTGCTTGGGAGGAGATTTTGATACCTCATGACCATCTCATTAGAGCTCAAACCTACACTTGTCATTTGACCAACTGGTGACTAGTTTCCTGGTAGGACAAGCGGTGGTGTGCTTACCAGTGCTCTGTGCTGGTAGGCTGTGTGGATTTAGCTCATTTTATGATTTCTTCACAATTCAGAGACTCAATTATTGTGATTGGTTTCAAAGTGCGTCTAAAGAAAAAGATTTTAAAAAAGGAAAATCTTTGTTAGCAATTTGAATCTAGGAGCATTCGACTTCATAAGTGCTAGATCCCATGAAGGTGGACCAGCACTTGCACTGAGTTGGGTTTAATGGTTGACACTGGGTCCAACAGGGGCATCATTTCTGCCTCCACATGACCTTCAGTGAAGGCTCTCTGGGTGCTGGAAGTGTATGATTGATAAGAAGGCTACATTTTATCTGCGATGAGGCTCCACTTATTAGAAGGAGGTATAGTCCTTAATGTACAAATTAATCCAAGGAAATCCTTCAAGGACTGCTTATAATCCCTAGAATCATTGTGCTGAGGTATTAGTTAAATTGTTTTCCTTTCTTGCCCTGCTGATTTTTGCCCTTTGGGACCTGAAGTACAGAACAGAATGTTTACACTGTGTTCTGAGATCTCCAATTTGGGTCTGCAACTACCCGGTGCTGAGGGTTTCTATAGTCAGGTCTAGAGATCGAATTGATGTGCTGTTGACCTGTTTACACACATTAGTATTTAGTGTTGCTGCAATTCTCACTTTGCAGTAATACTAAAGATAGAATCATAGAATGGTTACAGCACAGAAGGAGGCCATTCGGCCTGTCGAGCCCGTGCCGGCTCTCTGCAAGAGCACTTCTAGTCCCACTCCCCTGCCCTTTCCCCATAGCCCTGCAAAATTTTTTCTTTCAGGTACTTATCCAATTCCCTTTTGAAAACCATGATTGAATCTGCCTCTACCACCCTCTCAGGCAGTGCATTCCAGATCCTAACCACTGGCTGCATAAACATTTTTTTGTCACCTTTGGTTCTTCTGCCAATCACCTTAAATCTGTGTCCTCTGGTTCTCGACTCTTCCGCCAATGGGAGCAGTTTCTCTCTATCTACTCTGTCCAGACCCCTCATGATTTTGAACTCCTCTACCAAATCTCCTCTCAACCTTCTCTGCTCTAAGGAGAACAACCCCAGCTTCTCCAGTCTATCCACATAACTGAAGTCCCTCATCCCTGGAAACATTCTTGTAAATCTCTCTAAGGCCTTCACATCCTTCCAGATGTGTGAATGCATCCTAAATGCTCTCAACAAATCGCAACTGGCTTTTGGTTTAGTCAGTGAATTATGCAGCTTTGCACCTGCCTTTGGCAATGTTCGATCCTGTCATTAGCAGAAAATAATGTATATCAAAAGCAAAATACATCCAAAATAGTTACTTAGTTAATCTAAAACAGGTCACTAATTTAAAATTCAGCTTATGGCACAATTTGAGTAATCAGATCAACTTTAGCAAAACAATTCTACAGTTTTATATTAATAAGGAGCAAAATTATTCAGACTTCATCTTACTGATTCATTTCTGCTGTCCTTAGGCTGAATAGATTCCATCTTATAAGAATCCCTTAAGGTTCTGACTAATTTTAGGCTGAAAATTTGACAGGGGTGGAAATGGTCAAACAGCTTAGTAACCACCCATAGGGGCAGAGTGGAAATAGAGGAATAGCTTATGTAAATCTCTTTGAAGCCTGGGCTCTTCAGCTGAGCGAGACATTTTAACAACAGCCTGTCAGCAGGTCTTTCTGGTCCCGTAGTTTGCTTAGAAAGTGGGACAAGATTAATGTGCCTGCAGTAGTTTGCTCTTTGAAACAAATCCACTTCTGGGATAGTGTATTTAGATTTTCAATTTAGGTGCAATAATCAAATGGCCACAACTGTCCTTTAACCATGTACATGAGTTCAGCAGACACCATTCTATTGCTCGTACAGCTGACAGTTGGATTGTGTTACTGAGGCACATGACAGGTACTTAGCCCTTCAAGTGTTCTTAGATCCTTGAAAAACACAGTCTACTTAATTTTTTCATGGTTCTGGAAGCATTATCAATGATCCCATATCTGCAGGATTCCTCTAATTTAGAGGAAAATGACTAATTTCCACATATTGAGAGAAAAATTAGCGAAGCTGTAGCAATAGAGATCAGAGAAAGAGAATGTCTCATTAATTCACTGTTTAGCAGGATGCAGTGATTTCAAAACTGGTATCCGGTGAGTGGAGACTAGAATATGGTCTCTAACTACTGGGTTAACATCCAGCAGGACACTCACATCCAGACGGAGTGACCGCTGGCTGAGTGGTAATGTCCCTGCCTCTGAGTCAGAACGATTGGGTTCGGGCTCCACTCCAGACAGCCCCGGCGAGCGGAGTCCGAAGTATTGGCTCTGAATACTTGGTGCCATCCAATGCGGGCACTTGCGTTCGATGGGTGAGGGTGCCCCCCCGCCACCCCCCAAGGATAGGCGGGGCTCTTTAGCCTTGGTTGCAGTCCACCTAGGAGATGTTACCCTGAAGATAAAAACCACGAGAAAGGCAACAGGAAACCAGCGCAGCTACTCCTCCCTAGTAAGTGGCTCGAGAATCTCATGTGCAGGACTTGAGTTAGGACCTGCCCTAGGGCAGATGGAAGGACGGACATTACCAAGGTGCACAATGTGCAAAAAGGTGTGCCTCCTCCATAGCTAAATAGCCAGGCACCACCAACTTTGCAATTTTCAATGCTTGAGTGCCATTGCAATATTAGCATTGGTGGATGAATAAGAACAATGCTCTCAACCTGATGCTGCACTTATATTTCTTTTCTACTTAGAAAAGTATCCCGTGACAGACTGTAAAATTCCTGTTTCATTGGATGCAGCACAACCACATTGTTATGATATTTCTCTGAATAGAAATGAGATTTGTTGTTTTCATACTATTCTTGTGACTTCACTCTTTTATAGTCAAAAGCAAATATAGGACCGCCATTGTCTACATAGAGTCATAACGGCACAGAAGGAGGCCATTCGGCCCATCGAGTCTGTGCCGGCTCTTTGTAGAGCAATCCAGTCAGTCCCATTCCCCCGTTCTATCCCCGTAGCCCTGCAAGTTTATTTCCCTCAAGTGCCTATCCAGTCTCCCCTTGAAAACATTGAGTGTCTCCGCTTCCACCACTTCCGTCGGCAGCGAATTCCAGGTCATCAGCACTCGCTGTGCAAAAAAGTTTTTCCTCACATCCCCCCTGTATCTCTTGCCCAAAACCTTAAATCTGTGTCCCCTAGTCCTTGTACCATCAACTAGTGGGAACAGCTTTTCCCCATCTAGCCTATCCAAATCCGTCATAATCTTGTACACCTCTATCAAATTACCCCTCAACCTCCTTTGCTCTAATGAAAACAAATCCAGCTTCTCCGACCTGTCCCTCTCAAGCCCCCAACCCGGGAACCATTCTGATAAATCTCCTCTGCACCCTCTCAAGGTCCTTCACATCCTTCCTGAAGTGTGGTGACCAGAACTGGATGCAATACTCAAGTTGTGGCGTAACCAGCGCTTTATAAAGGTTCAGCATAACTTCTCTACTTTTGCACTCAATACTTCTATTTATGAAACCCAAGATCCCATATGCTTTGTTAACCACTCTCTCAATATGTCCTGCCATCTTCAGGGGTCTATGCACATTAACTCCCAGGTCCCTCTGTCCCTGCACACTCTTTAAAACTGTGCCATTAAGTGTATATTGCCTCTCCCTGATCCTTCTGCCAAAATGCATCACCTCACACTTCTCTGTATTAAATTCCATCTGCCACTTGTCTGCCCATTCTGCTAGCCTTTCTATGTCCTGTTGCAGTCAATTGATATCATCCTCACTGTTTGCCACACCCCCAAGTTTGCTGTCATCAGCAAATTTAGAAATTATACTCTGTATTCCAATATCCAGCTCATTTATATATATCAAAAAAAGCAGTGGCCCCAGCACTGACCCTTGGGGAACACCACTGTCTACCATCCTCCAGTCTGAAAAACAGCCATTTACCACAACTCGCTGTTTTCTGTCCTTAAGCCAATTCCTTATCCAAGCTGCCACTGACCCACCTATTCCATGAGTCTCAATTTTGTTAACCAGACTTCTATGTGGTACTTTGTCAAACGCCTTCCGAAAATCCATGTAAACAACATCCATTGCATTCCCTTCATCAATCCTCTCTGTTACTTCATCAAAAAATTCAATTAGATTAGTCAAACACGATCTTCCTTTTACAAACCCATGTTGGCTCTCCTTAATTAGCTTAAACCTCTCCAAATGCCCGTTAATTTTTTCCTTGATTATTGTTTCTAAAACTTTACCCACTACTGATGTTAAACTGACCGGCCTGTAGTTACTAGGATTGTCCTTACACCCTTTCTTGAACAATGGTGTCACATTTGCCACTTTCCAATCCTCAGGCACCTTCCCCGCATCTAGGGAAGATTGGAAAATTATGGCAAGCCCTTCTGCTATCTCCTCCCCCAATTCTCTTAGCAACCTGGGATGCAAGCCATCTGGACCAGGCGACTTGTCCACTTTAAGCATACCCAGCCTTTCTAGTACATCCTGTCTATCAATTATCACCCCTTCCATTGCTTCTACCATTTCCACTTCTACCGATATTTTGTCAGCATCCACCTCCTTAGTAAACACCGATACAAAGTACTCATTGAGTATTCTAGCCTTGCCCTGCTCCTCTAAGCATATATCACCTTCTTTGTCCCTAATAGGCCCCACCCCACCTTTTACTACCCACTTACTGTTTACATGCCGGTAGAAGATTTTTGGGTTCCCTTTAAGTTTACCGTCATTCTACTCTCATATTCTCTCTTTGCCAATCTTATTTTCATCTTCACTTCCCCTCTCAACTTATTGTATTTGGTCTGGTTCTCCCTTGAAGAATTCACCAGACATTCATCATACACCCTCTTTTTTTGTTTCATCATCTTCTCTATCTCCCTCATCATCCAAGGAGCCCTTGCTTTGGTTCCCTTACCCTTCCCTCTTGTTGGAATGTATCTAGCCTGTACTTGGAACATCTCCTCCTTAAAGATCACCCATTGTTCCATTACAGTTTTTCCTGTCAGTCTTTAGTTCCATTTTACCCTGGCTAGATCCTTTTGCATTCCATTGAAGTTAGCCCTATTCCAGTTTAGAAGTCCACTCTAGATTGTTCCTTGCTCCTCTCCATTGCTAATCTAAATCTTATGATACGATGATCACTCGTACCCAAGTGTTCTCCCACAGACACTTGGTCGACCTGGCCCACCTCATTCCCCAGCACCAGATCCAGCAATGCCTCCTTCCTAGTTAGGCCAAGAACATACTGGTCAAGGAAATTCTCCTGAACACATTTCAGAAATTCCTCCCCCTCCTTTCCCTTTACCCTAGCATTATCCCAATCGATATTTGGGTAATTAAAGTCCCCCAATATCACCACTCTATGGGGGAGAAATTCAGTATCGCCCCATTTGGGGCGCAATTATCGGCCGGGCGCAAAGATTAGCGCCTGGCGCTAATTATCGCCACCGACTGCAAACTTGACTTTTATCGCCCCTGTAGGTGATTGCAGCGCTATATCAGGCGCTTCACACCTGTCTTAAGGCGCAAATGCCGAGGAGCGAGGCGCTACCTCAGAGCGCTGGCGAAGCTCTTGTAATGTCAGTCAGCAATGGAACACACACACAATGGCACGGGCCAGTTCTTAAAGGGGATGGTTAATCTTGCTTTCCATCCACATCCTGCTCATTGCAGCCTTGAATCTCGGCCTGGAGAGACATGCACATCAAATGTGCTGGAAAGAACAATGGAGAGTACCAGGCCAAGAGCTCAGAGTGCAGCCCCCACAGTCTCTGCTAAATCGATACAAGGAATGGCAAATCAAAATGAACCTGCAAAGTGCTGCTCAGTACCCAAAACTCCTTCACACAATGTTGAATCTCTCCAGAAGTCTCTCCCTCTCTCTCTCAGAATGCGTAGTTCAAAAATGGCACCAACAATAAAAGGCAGGAAGCGGTCACCTTTAAATAGCGCTCCCCCTTTCCCTTCATGACTGCAGAACGCTCCCCTCAACCTGTCGTTGCTAGCGTCAGACGGTAAGGCAGGGGGCGCCACTCAATATCCGCTCCGGGGTGATACCGGGGCGTTGCGCACTCGACTGACGTCACGATCTGCCAGCGCAGGAGATCGTGGCGGTAGTGTTTAGCGCCGCCACAAAATGTCTAGTTAATTTCGCGAGCGGCGCAAACTTCGCCGCGCCTGGGCGCTAGATGCTTTGCGCCCCATTAGCGCCCTCTTAAGGCGCTAACGGGAGGCGCAACCAACTTAATTTTTCCCCCCAAGACTCTAATCATGACGTTAGTATGTTTTAAATTGACCAGTCGTAATTATAGCAAGTTCAGAGTTTCACTGTTAATTCAGAAAAATTCCTCAAAGTGGTATTTTGTGTAAAGGTTGTTAGATTGTGAAGCTCTAATTCATTCTGCCAATGGGCAAATCAGTAACAGATTGATCCTGGCTCAAGGATGAGCATTAGCCATCACTGTATCAAAGCAATTGTAGAAAGTTCCCAACTTGTTGGCTTTAGCTATGTTCCTTTTGGGGATGTTCATTCTCGATTGTACAATGTTCTAAATGATGTCCCTTGTGAGAGATCCGAGGGCGCTATCCAATCCTGACTGCTGAGGAATATTATAACCTTACCATGACAGTTGAATCTTGCAGGGGTGCTATTCAGAAGTACATTTTCCTCCACTTGTTAATGCAAGTGATAAAGTCAATGCCAGCATAACATTCGTTTTCATTTTACCTTTGCAGCAATTATTTTGCCCATATTAGCAATCAGAGGAAAATATACCCGTGGATAGAATAGCTTTGGTTTCTTCTCTTTAAGTTATAGCCAGTTAATTAAAAACTGGACTCTGATCTCCTTTGTACTGAGTCACTTACCATGAAAATCCATTGGCTTTACTGATAAGAGATTTAGGGGCATCCCTTGAGATTGGATCCACCTTTATCCTCCCCACTCCAATCAATACACATTGGCATTTGTGTGCATACAAAGATGTGCATGTGGAAATGGACACAATCTTGCACAGCTATTTGCACACAAACACAGGTATCATCACATAAATATGCGGACATATACACTCAGAATTACATGGAAACTACAACAAGGAACAGGCTGTTGGCCCAACCAGTCCAGATTGGTGTCTGACCAGTCGTCCTGATCCCATGTGTCAGCTCTATTCACATATCCCTTTATTCCCCTGTCCTTCAAGCACCTAGCTAACCTATTCATAAATATTAACATAGTTTCTGCTTCAATCACTAACACTGGTAGTGCACTCCACAGTCTCACAACCCTCTGTGAAAAATTAATGATCCTGCTCTCTGTTCTAAATCTCTTATATCTATATCCCCTTGTTCTAGATCCCTCAATCAGGTGTGGCCATAAGAGAAGATACACAAACACACAGGCACACATACATAAACAGATGCAAACAGAGACGTGTACAGATTCACAGGAATAAACATGCATGCGCAAATGTATACATGCAGTCACAAATGCACACACATGCACAGATACAGATATCCCCAAATACAAACACACTCACCTCTAATATTAGATGCAGACAGACAGAACCAAGCATGCAGACATAGACACATGAATGATTAAAGACACTTCAAAGTTAAAAGTTATTTGTTTGGTTGCCTGGGAGAATTTTTCTCGTCACCCTCCTGAGGTGCTTCAGTTTATTACTTAATTACGCTCTTTCCCTTTTCTATTCAGTACATGGCATCTGGACCACTCACGGCATTCTCTCTAGCGTTAGTCAACAGGGGCTTGCAATCTTCAGCCGGCTGCTGCTATATTTAAACTTATTAAACTTTCCCCATCCCAGTCTAGTCACCCTGCGAGCGCTACAGCAACGAGTCAACCAAAATGTGACTCACTATACTAATGCTTCATTTACTGAGAGAAAGAGAGAATTGAATCCAAGAACTTTCCTGGGCTTTTCTTTGTTTATTTTTAATTTCCTCTCCCTGACTTTTCAGCTTTTCAGTGTTGTTGCCCTGCCGGTAATACTGTACTATTTTTTGTTGGGTATTGTATGACTGCACCATAGGGTGGTGGGGAGGGGGAATGGGAGGTTGATGGGTAGTCAATGGTATTTGCTGCTGACTCTCAATTTTCCGATTTAAAATTTGGAGTGATATAAAGGGGTGGGAAAGCAGTCCTTAGCGTAATAATACCCCTGACTGAAATGATTTCTTGTAGAGGTATAATGGCCGCGAAATTCGGCATCGTAAAAGAAAGAAGGCTGGCTGTTAAGGCCAGACACCGCCCACTTCTGGCGTGGGCCGCGGCGGCTGCCATTTTGGGCAGGTCGGTATCGCGGCCGTTGCCTGCGTTCAGTAGAAGAATGCTAATGAAGCAGATCGTGACGTCAATCAGCGTGCAACGCTGATTTGACGCGTGACCTGTTATTTTGGATTTCGGCGCTTAACTGCACGCCCTCTCCAAATCACGCACAGCAGAACGTGCGTTAAACTGCACGAGGAACATCCCACCAGCGGTATTTAAAGCGATCATCGACAACTTGCAGGTGACTTGCTTTTTGATTTCTACTGGCTCTGTGTAAGTTTGTGCAACTGTTTGGAGCTTTCTACAATTAAAAGAAAAAAAGGAAGACGTGCATTTATATAGCGCCTTTCTCAACCATTGGACACCCCAAAGCGCTTTACAGCCAATGAAGTACTTTTTGAAGTGTAGTCACTGTTGTAATGTGGGAAATGCGGCAGCCAATTTGCGCACAGCAAGCTCCCACAAACAGCAATGTGATAATGACCTGATAATCTGTTTCTGTGATGTTGTTTGAGGGATAAATATTGGGCAGGACACCAGGAATAACTCCCCTGCTCCTCTTCGAAATAGTGCCATGGGATCTTTTACATCCACCTGAGAGTAGACTGGGCCTCGGTACTGCACTGGAGTGCCAGCTTAGATTTTTGTGCTCAAGTCTCTGGAGTGGGACGTGAACCCAAAACCTTCCGACTCAGAGGTGAGGGCGTTACCCACTGAGCCACGGCTGACATTTAAAGTTATTTAAAGTTACTTAAAGTTGGTGAGGTGACAGGGAGTGTTGCTGCAAGTGGAGACGGCCTTGCTTTTGAACTCAAGGGGTCTGCTCAGACTACTTTCTCCCGGTCATGGGGGCTCTACTTGCAGTCCCCCTCGTGCTGGAGCATGACAGGGAGATGGAGCAGCGCCAGTGAAGGAGAGGACAAGCTGCTCACAGAGGGAGGAGGAGGAGGGGCAGGAGGGCTCTCAGCAGGAGGCCTTACCCACCCAGGGTCTTCTGAGAGCATGTCTCCTACCTGCACTGAAGTCAGGAGCAGTGTATTAGGAGGCTCCGCTTCACCAAGGAGGTGGTCACAGAACTCTTGGAACCAGACCAGTAGTCTCAGAGCAGACCAATGACGGCGCATTGCCAGTGACCCTCAGGGTGCTAGTGACCCTCAGGGTGCCAGTGACCCTCAGGGTGCCAGTGACCCTCAGGGTGCCAGTGACCTTCAAGGTGCCAGTGACCCTCAGGGTGCCAGTGACCCTCAGGGTGCCAGTGACCTTCAAGGTGCCAGTGACCCTCAGGGTGCCAGTGACCTTCAAGGTGCCAGTGACCCTCAGGGTGCCAGTGACCCTCAGGGTGCCAGTGACCCTCAGGGTGCCAGTGACCTTCAAGGTGCCAGTGACCCTCAGGGTGCCAGTGACCCTCAGGGTGCCAGTGACCCTCAGGGTGCCAGTGACCCTCAGGGTGCCAGTGACCTTCAAGGTGCCAGTGACCCTCAGGGTGCCAGTGACCTTCAAGGTGCCAGTGACCCTCAGGGTGCCAGTGACCTTCAAGGTGCCAGTGACCCTCAGGGTGCCAGTGACCTTCAAGGTGCCAGTGACCCTCAGGGTGCCAGTGACCTTCAAGGTGCCAGTGACCCTCAGGGTGCCAGTGACCTTCAAGGTGCCAGTGACCCTCAGGGTGCCAGTGACCCTCAGGGTGCCAGTGACCTTCAGGGTGCCAGTGACCCTCAGGGTGCCAGTGACCCTCAGGGTGCCAGTGACCTTCAAGGTGCCAGTGACCCTCAGGGTGCCAGTGACCTTCAAGGTGCCAGTGACCCTCAGGGTGCCAGTGACCTTCAAGGTGCCAGTGACCCTCAGGGTGCCAGTGACCTTCAAGGTGCCAGTGACCCTCAGGGTGCCAGTGACCCTCAGGGTGCCAGTGACCTTCAGGGTGCCAGTGACCTTCAGGGTGCCAGTGACCCTCAGGGTGCCAGTGACCTTCAGGGTGCCAGTGACCCTCAGGGTGCCAGTGACCTTCAAGGTGCCAGTAACCTTCAGGGTGCCAGTGACCCTCAATTTTTTCGCCACCAGCTCCTTCCAGTCTGGAGCAGGTGACATAGCTAACATCTCCCAGTTTGCCGGCCATTGCTGCATCCGGGAGGTCACAGAGCCTCTCTACTCCAGGAGAAAGCAGGAGGAGCACACACGTGGCTTTGCCAGGATATCAGGCTTCTCCCACGGTGCAGGGCGCCATCGACTGCACACACGTGGCTTTGCGAGCGCCACATATCAATCCTGAGATGTACCGCAACCACAAAGGCTACCACTCACTTAATGTGCAGTTGGGGTACGACCATGTCCATCACATCATGATGGTGAATGCCCGCTATCCTGGCAGCAGTCATGATGCCTTCATCCTGCTCCCGTCCGGAGTGCCAGCAATCTTCCAGCCACCATGTAGAACCCGAGGGTGGCTGCTCGGAGACAAGGGCTATCCGCTCTACACCTGGCTGATGAGTCCCCTCCGCAACCCCACCATTCGTGGCCAGCAATCATATAATGAGAGCCATGCTGCCATGAGGAACCTCATCGAGCACACCATCTGGGTGCTAAAGCAATGGTTCCACTGCTTGTCTGCTTGGAAGGAGCCCTCCAGTACACACTGGAGTGGGTGTCCCATTTTGTAGTGGTCAGCAGCATTCTCCATAATTTGGCGCAGCCCTTGCCACCATGGATACCGCGATCACCTCAGGAGGAGGAGGAGGAGGAGGATGAAGAGGAAGAGGAGGAGGAGGAGGAAGGGAGGAGGCAGGCAGCATTGATCCCCATTCTGGATGGTCTGTCCATGAGCGCCTCATCAGATTCCAGTTCCCCTGAATGAAACCCCAGATCCCCATTGCCCAACACTTCCCCACCTTATCATCCCTTTGTCACGGAACATCACAGCATCCTCTTGGGCACAAAGCTGAAATGAGAGCCATCACAAATAAAACATTCCAAGCATAATTTATGAATGAATCAATCCAATAATACATAACAAAGTCAACTAATCACCCTTGTGCATTCCCTTAGTGTATGTCTTTCGTGTTCCTTTGCCTATTTTAGTGCTCCTACGCAGTGCTACCCCAGTGCTTACAGCACGGCTGGTAGAATGCTGCCTTTCCGTGGGGGACACTGCAGATGGCCTTGGAGGACCACCTTGAGCAGCTCTGGGCCTAGAAGGCCCGGCTGTAGACTGCACCATCTCGGCATGGGTGGCAGCAGTCCGGGCTGGCTGACTGACAGGCAACAGCAAGGGCACTGGCGGAGTGGCAGGAATGGGAGTATGAATGCTGTCATCCTAAGAGAGGACAGTAGGTTCTTGCTCCACGGAGCCACTGCCACTCCCCCAGGGCGGCGCTTCAGCATTCTGAGCCATCTGTTGGAGCACAGATTGCTGGACTGCTGTGAAACCCTGCAAGCCCCTTTCCTCACTCGTAAACCCAGCCACGATGACATCAGCCTGAGCTTGCATGGCAGCAAGCTGATCCTGCATGAGAGCAGTCTGAGCTTCCAGTGCCGCTTTCAAACATTGGGTCACTTCCGCTTGTGCTGCAATGAAATCTGCGACATCGCCCATCACACCTAACATCATGGGTCCACAAGTGCTCTAATGGAGTTGCCCATCATGTCCATCCTGAAATCAAGAGCACCAAGCTCCGCACAAGCCCCGTGCAATGTTGGAGCCGGACTCCTCCATGCTCCTTGACACTGACAAAAGGCTCTCTGGCAGACCTGCCATTGCACCAAGCCTTTCTGTGTGCATGCCCATCACTCTTCTTCTGAAGGCCGCCCCATCGAAGAGCTCATCTGAGTCCTGTGCAGCAGAACCCGTGTGCGAACTCGGCCTCCAGGGAGCTGGCACCTGAGCTACCATTTCCCCCCGGCCTGGCCTGGCTGCAGCCCACTCGTGCCCGGTGACTCACAACAGGCAGATCCCACCTCTATACTATGCTCTGAAGTACGCACAGTGCCATTTTCTAAGCTGGTGCCTGGGACTGTCAGATCGAGTGACGGTGCCTCTTCTTCTCCATCACTCTAGTTGGTCATGGACTGGCTGAGCTGCTGGCAGTTGTTGGGTATCTGAAAGGAGAAAGGCACAAGAGTTGGGTTGTGGTGAGGCGAAGGGTGGAAAGCAAGATATGCATGCTTACACCATCAGCAGCTTGTAAGTGAGAAGAGATTGTGGGATGGGGGTGAAGTGCGATGTGAGGAGGAGGATTAGGTATGAGCAAACCGTCATCAGCAATGCTTTCAACCTCGCCGCTCGCCACAGCCTCAGTGACGGCCCCTCCAATGATCTTCAGCACTGTCTCCTCCAGCGCAGTAAGGTTTTGAAGATGTGCTTCCCCTCTGCCTGCTGTTGCTCACAGCGGTTCTGAGTCAGCTTGGCCTGCAAGAGAAAGGGAAGTGTCTTTGTCAGTGAATGTGGTGCAATGTGTTTGGGTGATGTGCTTGTCATGATTGAATAGCTGACATTGTGTGCAAGGTGTGAGATGTGGGTGTAGGACTTGCAGCAGTGGTAAGTGTCTAAGGGTGAGGTGAAGCTATGATTGTGAGGTATGAGTTGTGATTGCTAGACATTGTTGGTAGACGAGTGATGGGGGTGTGGTGCATTGAGCAGTGTGCGAGGTAAGTGGTGCAGTTGGTGGGATATGACATTTGAAGATGCATTCACTCACCTTAACCACTCATGTGAGCTCATTAAACTTCTTGCGGCACAGGATCCAGATCCTGGGGGCAACACACGTGGCACTGACGGCTTGTGCTATCTCCTCCTACTGCCTTCTGGTGTTCTGCCTGGAAGGCCTCCTGCCCCCCTGCGGGTTGAAGACTGTCTTCTTCTGTGTACCCCCAGGACCAAGGCCTCAAGTGCTGCATCAGAGAAGCGCCTTGCCCTTTCTCTTCCCTGTTGCAACATGACTGCATCCAGAGAGACAATGAGGTGCTTCTGCAACAAAGCACCTTTTTTTATATTTGTTTTTATGGGATGTGGACGTCGCTGGCAAGGCCAGCATTTATTACCCATCCCTAGTTGTCCTTGAGAAGGTGGTGATGAACCGCCTTCTTGAACCGCTGCAGTCCGTGCGGTGAAGGTACTGCCACAGTGCTGTTAAGGAGGGAGTTCCAAGATTTTGACCCAGCGACTATGAAGGAATGGTGATATACTTTCAAGTCAGGATGGTGTGTGACTTGGAGGGCACTTGGAGGTGGTGGTGTTCGAATGCGCCTGCGACCCTTGTCCTTCTAGGTGGTAGAGGTCGTGGGTTTGAGAGGTGCTGCCGAAGAAGCCTTGGCGAGTTGCTGCAGTGCATCTTATAGATGGTACACACTGCAGCTACAGTATGCTGGTGGTGAAGGTAGTGAATGTTTAAGGTGGTGGATGGGGTGCCAATCAAGCGGGCTGTTTTGTCTTGGATGGTGTCGAGCTTCTTGAGTGTTGTTTGAGCTGCACTCATCTAGGCAAGTGGAGAGTATTCCATCACACACCTGACTTGTGCCTTGTCGATGGTGGAAAGGCTTTGGGGAGTCAGGAGGTGAGACACTCACCACAGAATACCTAGCCTCTGACCTGCTCTTGTAGCCACAGTATTTATGTGGCTGGTCCAGTTAAGTTTCTGGTCAATGGTGACCCCCAGGATGTTGATGTTGGGGGATTCAGCGATGGTAATGCCGTTGAATGTCAAGGGGTGGTGGTTAGATGCTCTCTTTTGGAGATAGTCATTGCCTGGCACTTGTGTGGCGTGAATGTTACTTGCCACTTATCACCTCTGCTTTAAGAAGTGCAGAGATCCTAGACAATATTTTATTGGCCAGTAGACTGCACCTGATATTGGCCCCCTTTTTGAGCACTGAGCCAACCAGCAGTGCATTTAGTGCTGAGCCCAGCAGTCCAATCATTATATAAATGAGCAGGCGGTACGAATTTTGCCTGCAGCCTGCACCACTTTGAACAGGCACGGGCAGATCGCGCTTCACGCTCCCCCATCCGTTTTCGGGCCCAATCCAATTTCAACCCCATTCTCTCATCTGAAATGGCTGAGATCTGACCTTGGCAGGGCGAGTCTGTTAGTGTGTGCGAATTCATGGATAGTTTCAGCATTTTCTTTAAATTGCATCTGGCCCTATATTGCTGCTGGATCAGATGCTTCTTACATTGTCATCTGCTGGTGGCAAACAGAAATCTTTTAATATATCCTGTACCTTATAGCCTGGAAAATAATTGCGTTAGAGATTGTGTACTATTTTCTGCTGCTGGTAAAATTCTCCCCTTTTAAGCCCATTGATATTCTCTCAGGCCTCTATGAATACTGCTTTGCAATCCTCTAGTAGAAGCTGTATGAGGGCAGGCTGATTTGGCTGACCTTCCAAATTTCCCTTCTCACATACTTGTATAGCCCCTTACAGGATCTGCAAGCCATTCTCCCAGCTGGCCATGCATTGCCTGTGGCAAAGTGACTACCACCCTTAGTTGCTTTGCAATAAAAATAGAAAATGCTGGAGATACTCAGCAGGTCAGTCAGCATCTGTGGAGAGAGAAACAGAGTTAACGTTTCAGGTCGATGACCTTTCGTCAGAACTGGAAAATGTTAGAGATGTAACAGATTTTAAGCAAGCGCAGGGGCAGAGAAAGAGGGGAGGGGAGAGAAGAACAAAAGGGAAGGTCTGTGATAGGATGGAAGGCAGAAGAGATTAAATGACAAAAGGGATGATGGTGCAAGGCAAAAGGAGATGGCAATGGGACAAATAAAGAAACAAAGGATGGGTCTAGAGGAGGTGTAAATGGGAATATCAGAATCATCAGCAACAGCTGCAGTCCGAAAAAATGGGGGCAGAGGTTATGATCTGAAATTCCTGAACTCAGTGTTGAGTCCAGTAGGCTGTAAAGTGCCTAATCAAAAGATGAGGTGCTGTTCCTCGAGTTTACGTTGAGCTTCATTGGAACAGTGCAGGAGGTTGAGAACAGAGAGGTCAGAGTGGGAGTGGGATGGAGAATTAAATTGACAGGCGAGCGGAAGCTGGGGATCACCCTTGCGGACTGAACGGAGGTGTTCTGCAATGCAGTCACCCAATCTGCATTTGGTCTCCCCAGTGTAGCAGAGACCGTATCGTGAGCAGCGAATACAGTATACTAAATTGAAAGAAGTGCAAGTAAATCGCTGTTTCACCTGGAAGGAGTGTTTTGGGCCCTGGATGGTGGGAAGGAAGGAGGTTAAATGGCAGGTGTTGAACCTCCTGCGCTTGCACGGAAAGCTGCCGTGGGATGGGGGTGATAGAGGAGTGGATCAGGGTGTCATGTTGCATCACTCCCAATGATCAGAGGAGAGCAGACAATAAGAGATAAGGGACATAATTGAGGTCCCTGTGATCCCCCAGTGTTTCAAAGGCGGTGGAGTCCAGAGCCTGAATGGCACCAGTTTGAGCTTCAATCAATGCTGCAAGAGCGGATGACACAGCCTCCCGGTGTGAGATCCTGACTGCAGTGGCCATAGAGGTGGCCACACGCTCCATGAGTAGATGGCAGAATGCTGAGGCCCTGCACCAGAACGCCACACAAACTAAAAACAAACTACTTTTTGCCATGCTGCCTGAATGAGTGATTGTACCTACACAAGTCTTTGAAGGTGGCAGGAAAAGTTGAGAAGCTTGTCCTTGCCTTTATTAACAGAGGAATAGAGTACAAAAGCAAGGAAGTTATGCTAAACCTCTACAAAACACTGGTTAGGCCTCAGCTGGAGTATTGTGTTCAATTCTGGGCACCAAACTTTAGGAAGGATGTCAAGGCTTCGGAGAGGATGCAGAAGAGATTTACTAGAATGGTACCAGGATGAGGGACTTCAGTTATGCAGAGACGGGAAAAGCTGAGGTTGTTCTCCTTAGAGCAGAGAATGATAAGAGGAGATTTGACAGAGGTGTTCAAAATCATAAACAGTTTTGATAGAGTAAATGAAGAGAAACTGTTTCCAGTGGCAGAAGGGTCGGTAACCAGGGACACAGATTTAAGGCGATTGGCAAAAGAAGCAGAGGCGAGATGAGGAAACATCTTTTTACACAGTGATTTGTTGTGATCTGGAATTCAATAGTAACTTTCAAAAGGGAATTGGATAAATACCGGAAGGGAAAAAAATTAAAGGGCTATAGGGAAAGATAATGGGCTGTAATTTGCGGCCCCTACGGGTGTGTACGAGGTGTGTACGCGCCCGTAAGGGCCGCGCAAGTTCCGGGTTTAGGGGTGTGAAGCGCATGCACTAAAACCTGAAACTTACGATCTGTCAAGAATCTTCTTGACAGATCCAACGCGTCCCCGGGAAAAGGGCATCCGCGGGCGGAGAGTTGGGCTATTTGCCCAACGTCTGCCCAGCAAATGCCAGTGTAAGAGCTTAAAAAACATAAAAATACATTTTTATCAATTATTTACACATTAAGAAACATGTGAAATAAGGTATGGTTATTTTTAGCCCCTTTAAAACATTGACATTTATTTTTCAAAAGAATAATTTTTTGTTTTAAGTATTTAATTAAATGGCATTTTAACTAATTTTAAATGTATAATGGTTTTTTAAAATTTATTTGATGTGTAGCTGTATTTCTTGGGGTATTCCCATTCATGCTTATGGGAGTTCCGTACATACAGAATCCCCGTAAGCATGAATGGGGATTTGCTTCTTTCATTTGTTGGGCCGGCCCACGTGATCCCAGGGGCTCTTGCGAACCGCCTGCACCCCTGGGATACATGGGCCTCTACCTGCGGGTACCCGGAGAGGACCAGGACCACGAGTCTCCATACCACCAGACCACCAGGTACACGGGCATTTCCCCGCGGGAAGCCTCCGACCGCAAACTCAGTGCCAATGTGAGTGGAACTAATTGGATAGCTCTACCGAAGAGCTGGCATGATGGGCCGAATGGCCTCCTTCTGTGCTGTATGATTCTGTGAATGAGAAAGGGTACAAGCCATAGGCAGACACCTCGCTGAGTGTGGCCACCAGCCTTGCCCTCACCGACCCTCCTTGCTCTACCTGTCCTGATGATGTCTATGGCCTCCTCCTCCATCTACATCAGGGCCTGGATAGAGGCTATCCGCTCCCCCTCACCCCACCCCCACCCTCTACCCCACCTCCGCCAGCCCCCCACCCCCACCAACCACCCCCACCCCCACCCCCACCAACTGCCCCCCACCCCCATCCCCCCACTCCACCCCACCCCCATCCACTACCCCACCCCCTGCCAGCCCCCCACCCCTGCAAACCACCAGCCCCCCACCCCCGCCAACCACCACCCCCCCACCCCCGCCAACGGCGCCCCCCCCCCCCCCGCCCCACCTCCCACCACTCGATCTGGTCCTCTCCTGGTTATTTTGAGCCATTGGAGGATCAGCCATGATCTCATTAAATGGCGGAGCAGGCTCGAAGGGCCGGATGGCCTACTCCTGCTCCTATCTTCTATGTATCTATGTATCTATGTCCAGCAGAAAACAGCGAGAGAGTTAATGAGTGGCTGTTGAAATGGATTGTTCAGACATGTCGGTCACATAGAGCACACGCTGAGAGGGAGAAGCAGCAATTTGCTAGCAGGATGGGGAGGTGGTCAGGTGTCAGAAAGTGGATCCACTGTGAAACGAGAAAGCAGTCAACAGAGGAGCGAAATGCTCAGCAGTCGCTACCAGGTAAAAGCAGAATGCTGTTAGTGCCTGTTGTGAGGACAGCAGCAACAGGTGAGTGTATGATTGGAATGAGACGGAGAATTGGTACACTGAACCCTTATGAACGGTGAAAAAGCATGTGGTGCGGAGCAGGGATTTGTTTCGAGTGCTGTGGGGGGTGGGGTAGTGCTGTGAACAGGTATAATGCAGGAAAATAGAGATAGGAAGACCTCATGCTGTCTGGGTCAGGTCACTGAAGCACTTTGAGCACTGATTCCACATCCTGGGGCGTGATGCTGCAGAAAAATTGAGTAGCATGCAGCTCGAATATACAATGCCATTTTGGGGCTGCACAGCAAAAGCCTTCGGACTGATCCAGGCATAACAATCATTGTTTAAGCCGTCTAATAATGTGCTCTATTTGGCTGCTGGTAGAGGCATGTGACTCATTGGCCGGGATTTTCTGTACCTGGGCGGGTCAGGTGTGGGCGGTCGCAGTGTTGGGTCGCGACCCCGCTCCCCATTCCATTCCGCTCCTGAGGTGGCGCCTATTAAGGCAGCCCTGCATGTTGCCCGGCCCTATTAAATGGTGCGGGTCTGATGACGTCATCGACGACGAGCTTTCAGCTGGGATATTTAAAGGGGCCATGGCCACATTGCATTTGAAGGTTCGTCTAGGATTGTGCAGGCAGCACATTGCACCATTGGAGTGTTGGAAAGACTAGCAAACATGACTGCACAGAGAGAGAGGGTTGTACCCAGGTTATCAAATGACTCCCTCTATATGCTTGTGGAGGGAGTGAGAGCACGCAGGGAGGTCCTCTTCCCTTCGAATGGGCGGAAGAGACCTCCCCAACAGACCAAAGAAGCCTGGCTCCAAATAGCCGAGGAGGTTAACAGCAGGGATGTGGTCAGGAGGACCTGAGTGCAGTGCCGCAAACATCCTTACTCACACCAACATACCTTGCACGTCCACCCATCCCTCTCTCTCTATCTACATTATCACATCCCCATCTCACTAACCACCCCTCACACTCACCCTCATCCTAATGCAATCATACCAACCAACAACACACAAGGAGGCCACTTGGCATTGACACCCCACTGCATCATAGTCACCCTCTAAAGATGTAACCCATCCATTCCTTACACTCATTCCATCACTCTCACGCAACTGTCTCTTCTTTCCCTCCTTGCAGGAGAAGAGAGCCCACAATAAGAGGTAGAGGGAGAAAATCGGAGGTGGCCCTCCATCATTGGCCACCTTAACAACAGCAGAAGAGGTCGCCCTGGATGTGTCAAGAGTCGCAGAGCAGCTGGAGTGGGAGACGAAGAGAGGGGGACATCTCAGCAACTTGGTGACAGAATTACATCTCATCCAGCCACATGGCATACAGCAGTCACTCATATGGGGACTGATGTCAGCAGCCAGTGAATGTTCAGCATGTGTATCGTTACCCATTCTTGATATGACATATCTAACTCATCTCTTTACTGTCCCACAGGTCCATCAAGAGCCCCCCCCCCCCCCCCCCCCCAACTGTCCAGGAGGAAGAGGAATACGACTCCTCAGAGGAGTCTCCAGCCTCTGAGGGTGCACCGTCACCAGACATAAGCCGACCCAGCACCAGCGCAGATACGCACACCTTGCTGGGTGCCACGCGAGATAGAGTAGTGTTGTCACCTGGTGTCTCTCAAGTCACAAGTGAGCAAGAGCAGATGGTGGAGACAGGGACAGCAGTGGAAACTCCTCTCCAGAGGGCGCAGGACACTTCCAGCTCTGCTCAGCTGCATGCAGACGCTGAGCCTCAGGGGCCATCCAGAAAGAGGGCGATCCTGGAGGTGCAGCAAGAAGTGCAGGAGGCTTTGACAGGTTTTGCGAGCACGATGTCTGCAAATGTGCAGAGAATGGAGGAGTCCATCTCCAACATGAGCACCACCAGGCGATGGCGACTGTAGGCTCTTCCATGGATAGGATGGCCACCTGCATGGAGCAGCTAATGCGCCACTCACAGGAGCACATGATCTCTATGGAGAATAGATGGCTATCTATGGAGAGTAGATGGCAGACGCTCATAGACCTCCTGTCTAGGAGGGATGTCAGCATAGACATGGGTCCTCATGGCTCCTCTACTGTGCAGCAAGGTGCTCTCCAGCTCCTTGCTAGCAGGAAAGTGTGGGTAGCCCATGAGAGGGATAATGGTGAGAGGGGCCATGGAAGAGGGCTCCTCTCAAAGCACTCACACTTCTCCCCTGTTGCCCGACCCCCCCCCCCCCAACCCCACCAGTCAAAGCCCCAGATGGCTCCTCAGATCTCGATGGCCGAGTCTGCCCCACATAGTTGCAGGAGGAACAGACTTTCGAGGGGCCATCACAGGCTCCAAAATCCAGAGGACATCTACCAAGATTGTCTATGCAGTCGCAGCAGAGAAGTGAGCAGGCTGGCTCTACCTCTGCTGATGCCACAGGGGTAGCACCTCATAGAAGCACGCGTAAGAGAAAGATAAAACACAAGTAGATGCACAAGGGTAGCCACTTGGGTGTTTTAATAAATGTTTGTGTAAAATTTCTGTTACTGTGATGTCACAGATAAAAATATTTATTTTCAGCACTTTCTGGTCATGGACAAATTTGTGCGCAAATTTGGAAGTGGCTTAGTGAGTTGGAGTGAATGGTGAGACATAACGTTACCTCCAGCAATGGTGGTCAGTGTGAAAGGAATGGCTTGGTCATTGTAGGAATGCTTTATGATGTGGCTATGGGGTGGTGGGAACCTGGTGCAACATATGGCAGCCATTTGGGTGTAATGCGTAAAGTTAAGTAAATCTGGCCACGATGAGCTCATCCTTGGCCTCCCGGGCAGCTATGTGCTCGGGTGCTGGTGGGATCTGGACCGCAGGTTCCTCCTGCTCCCCCTCCTCCTCATCTTCCAGCTGGTGCTCCTCCTCCTCCTCTGAAGAGGCTGTGCGCTCAGAGCCTTGCTCCTCATGCAGCGCTAATCCTCACTGCTGCGCTATGTTGTGCAGGGTGCAGCAGACCACGATGATTCTGGAGACCCTGACTAGTGCGGACTGAAGGGCTCCTCCAGATCTGTCCAGGCATCTGAAGCGCATTTTCAGCATGCCTATTGTCTGCTCTATGACACATCTGTGGCTTTCAATATATCTTTTCTGGGCCTCAGTACTTGGCATCCTCAAGGGTGTTCTGAGCCATGTCTTCAGTAGATAGCCCTTGTCTCCAAGCAGCCAGCCGGAAAGTCTGTTTGGAGGAGCGAAGAGCTGAGGGAGGGTGGACTGGCGCAAGAGTCTTGGCAGCTGCCAGGGAATTTGATGCACACATGCATGATGATCTTACTATGGTTGCAGATGAGCTGCACATTGAGGGAGTAGAAAACCTTGCGATTGACAAAGATTCCTGGGTGGTGATGGGGTGCCCTGATGGCTATATGTGTGCAGTCAATGATGCCCTGCACCCATGGGAAGCCAGCCAGAGTGGCAAAGGCCAGTGCCCGCTCAGTGACACTGGCTTCATCAGTGGCAAAGTTGATATAATTGGCTGACTTGTCAAAGAGGGCATCGGTGACCTCTGTGATGCATCTGTGTGCGGCCGACTGCGAGATACCACAAATGTCTGCTGCAGATCCCTGGAAGGAGCCTGAGGCGAAGAAGTTGAGGGTGCTGGTGACTTTGACAGCCACTGGTAAGGCGTGTCCACCTGCTCCTCTGGGCTGCAGGTCTTGCTCTAGCAATCTGCAAATGTCTGCAATGACCTGGCACGATAGCCTGAGCCTCCTTTGGCACTGCTGCTCTGTCATGTTGAGGAAGCTCATCCTCTGCCTGTATACCCTGTGTTGGGGGTATCGCCTCCGACGCGGTGCAGCCCTGTGCTGATGCCCTCTGTCCTGTGTAGCATCAGGTGGTTGAGGAAAATGTTGGTGGTATTGTTGTTGGTGCTGCTGGTGTGCCTGGTGCTGCTGGTGTTGGGGCTCATCGTGGTCTGATTCTGAGGACCAAGGTGAGACAGTATAAATGGCACAGATGCTGATGTAATAGATGGCAGGTCAAGTAGAGATGACAGAAGCAATCTGTCAATGGTGTGATAGGTTCTACCAATGAGATGACAGTGGATCCCGACTTTGCTGAAAAGACTTGCAACCTCGAGAAAGCTAAATCTGTGCTGACAATGCACTCAGCAACAGCATCTGCCTTAGGAAAGTGATCAGCTGTCAGGTGGGAGTTTTTATTGTACTTTTCATGTTGTGCACTAATGAGCAGGATCAATGGTCACTCAACTTCTGCCTCAGGTTGACAGACATGGTTCCCGAGCTGCGTGATTCCCGTGGTCATCCAGGCAAATTTGAAAGGTAGGGTTAAAAAGAGGTTTAAGGGTCTGACAAGTACCTAATAATCATCTAAATTACCTCGGCCACCTCTGCCATTTGGATCTCTGCCGCGCTGGAAAATGCACCCGAGGGAAAGGCGCGAGGGGCCGGGATGACGGCGGGTTTCCGACCCGCTCCAAGGTATTTCAAATTTCCCACCCGACCTGCTTCCAATCCGCCTGCAAGGACCCCAGAAAACTCCGGCCATTGTATTTTCT
This sequence comes from Squalus acanthias, assembly GCA_030390025.1. Classification (NCBI taxonomy): domain Eukaryota; kingdom Metazoa; phylum Chordata; class Chondrichthyes; order Squaliformes; family Squalidae; genus Squalus; species Squalus acanthias. The sequence continues at coordinate 22,054,141 of CM059439.1, forward strand.
TTCAGCTAGTGCTCTAGCATTCAGTGCTGGGGTCACCAACCAGAGCTACAGAGGATATCCCTGGTCTCCAAGATCTATCTATTTAGGTTAGAATGACCTTGAAACAATGGTGGGGCTGCAAACTGCCCTAAGATGAATGAATCTTAGCAACTTCCAGAGTACCTGGCATCTACCTGCATGATGCAGTTCTGATGATCACATATGAACTGTACATTAATAGAATGCAATCCCATAGTGTGTATTAATGCCAGGGCATTATTGCAAGCTGTCCATATTGCACCTTGAGGAATCCAGCTACCCTGAAAAAGTGAAGCGCCCTCTCCTGTTGATGTTCCTCATTCTACATAGAAACATAGAAACATAGAAGATAGGAGCAGGAGTAGGCCATTCGGCCCCTCGAACCTGTTCCACCATTTAATGAGATCATGGCTGATCATCCAAATTCAGTACCCTGTCCCTCTCTTTCTCTCGATATCCCTTGATCCCTTTAGCCTTAAGAAATATATCTAACTCCTTCTTGAATATATTTAATGAATTGGCCTCAACTGCCTTCTGTGGTAGAGAATTCCACAGGTTCACCACTCTCTGGGTGAAGAAATTCCTCCTCATCTCAGTCCTCAATGGCTTACCCCTTATCCTTAGACTCTGACCCCATGGTTCTGGACTCCCCCGCCATCGGGAACATCCTTCCTGCATCTAGTCTGTCCAGTCCTTTCAGAATTTTATAAGTTTCAATGAGATCCCCTCTCATTCTTCTAAACTCTAGCGAATACAAGCCCAATCGACCCAATCTCTCTTCATATGTCATTCCTGCCATCTCAGGTATCAGTCTGGTGAATCTTCGCTGCACTCCCTCCATGGCAAGAACATCCTTCCTCAGATAAGGCGACCAAAACTACACACAATACTCAAGGTGTGGTCTCACCAAGGCCCTGTACAACTGCAGCAAGACATCCTTGCTCCTGTACTCGAATCCTCTCACTATGAAGGCCAACATACCATTTGCCTTCTTAACCGCCTGCTGCACCTGCATGCTTACCTTCAGCGACTGGTGCACAAGGACACCAGGTCTCGTTGCACTTCCCCTTTTCCCAATCTATTGCCATTCAGATAATAATCTGCCTTCCTGTTTTTGCCACCAAAGTGGATAACCTCGCATTTATCCACATTATACTGCATTTGCTATGCATCTGCCCAATCACCCAACCTGTCCAAATCATACTAGAGTTTCTCTGCATCCTCCTCACAGCACACACGCCCACCCAGCTTTGTGTCATCTGCAAACTTGGAGATATTACATCTAGTTCCCTCGTCTAGATCATTAACATATATTGTGAATAGCTGGGGTCCTAGCACTGATCCCTGCGGTACCCCACTAGTCACTGCCTGCCACTCGGAAAAAGACCCGTTTATTCCAACTCTTTGCTTCCTGTCTGCCAACCAGTTCTCTATCCAAGTCAGTACCTTGCCCCCAATCCCATGTGCTTTAACTTTGCACGCTAATCTCTTATGCAGGACCTTATCGAAAGCCTTCTGAAAGTCCAAACACACCACATCCACTGGTTCTCTCTTATCTATTCTACCAGTTACATCCTCAAAAAATTCCAGTGGATTAGTCAAGCATGATTTACCTTTTGTGAATCCATGTTGACTTTGTCCGATCCTGTCACTGTTTTCCAAGTGCTCTGCTATTACATCTTTTATAATGGACTCTAGCATTTTCCCCACTACCGATGTCAGGCTTACCGGTCTATAATTCCCCGTTTTCTCTCTACCACCTTTTTAAATAGTGGGGTTACATTAGCGACCCTCCAATCCATGGGAACTGTTTCAGAGTCTATAGAATTTTGGAAGATGACCAACAATGCATCTACTATTTCTAGGGCCACTTCCTTAAGTACCCTAGGATGTAGATTATCAGGCCCTGGGGATTTATCGGCCTTCAATCCCATCAATTTCCCTAACACCATTTCCCTACAAATACTGATTTCATTCAGTTCCTCCCTCTCATTAGACCCTATGTTCCCCTACATCTCTGGGAGGTTATTTGTGTCCTCCTTTGTGAAGACAGAACCAAAGTATGTATTTAATTGGTCTGCCATTTCTTTGTTCCTCATTATAAATTCCCCTGATTCTGACTGCAAGGGACCTACACTTGACTTCACCAATCTTTTTCTCTTCACATATCTATCGAAGCTTTTACAGTCAGTTTTTATGTTCCCTGCTAGCTTACTCTCATACTCTATTTTCCCCCTCTTAATTAATCCCTTTGTCCTCCTTTGCTGAATCCTAAACTGCTCCCAATCCTCAGGTTTGCTGCTTTTTTTGGCCAATTTATATGTCCTCTCCTTGGATCTTATGCTATCGCTAATTTCCCTTGTTAGCCACGGTTGAGTCACCTTTTTTGTTTTATTTTTATGCCAAACAGGGATGAACAAATTCTGTAGTTCATCCATGCGATCTTTAAATGTTTGCCATTGCCTATCCACCGTCAACCCTTTAAGTAACATTCCCCAATCCATCCTAGCTAACTCGCGCCTCATACCATCGTAGTTTCCTTTATCCAAGTCTCTGAGTCAAATACTTGACTCTCCATCTTAATGAAGAATTCTATCATATTATGATCGCTCCTCCCCAAGGGGCCTCGCACAACAAGATTGCTAATTAATCCTTTCTCATTACATAATACCCAGTCTAAGATGGCCTGATCTCCAGTTGGTTCCTCGACATATTGGTCCAAGAAATCATCTCGTATACACTCCAGGAATTCCTCCTCCACAGTATTGTTACTAATTTGGTTAGCCCAATCTATATGTAGATTAAAGTCACCCATGATAACTGCTGTGCCCTTATTGCACGCATCTCTAATTTCCCGTTTAATGCCATCCCCAACCTCAGCATTACTGTTTGGGGGTCTGTATACAACTCCCACTAACGTTTTCTGCCCCTTGGTATTTCTCAGCTCTACCCATACAGATTCCACATCATCAGAGCTAATATCCTTCCTTACTATTGTGTTAATCTCCTCTTTGACCAGCAATGCTACCCCACCTCCTTTTCCTTTTTGCCTGTCTTTCCTGAATATTGAATACCCCTAGATGTTGAATTCCCAACCTTGGTCACCCTGGAGCCATGTCTCCGTAATCCCAATTATATCATATCCGTTTACATCTATTTGCGCAGCTAATTCATCCACCTTATTATGAATGCTCCTCGCATTAAGACACAAAGCCTTCAGGCTTGTTGTTTTAACACTCTTAGACTGTTTAGAATTATTATTTACTGTGGTCATGTTTGATTTACATTCTTGATTTCTCTGACTGCCATTTTTGCTTTTCTCCTTCCTATCTTTTGCTTCTATCCTTGCATCCCTTTCCTCTGTCTCCCTGCACAGGTTCCCAACCCCCTGCCATTTTAGTTTGAACCCTCCCCATCAGCACTAGCAAACACTCCCCCTAGAACATCGGTCCCGGTCCTGCCCAGGTACAAACCGTCCAGTTTGTACTGGTCCCACCTCCCCCAGAACCAATTCCAATGTCCCAGGAATTTGAATCCCTCCCCCTTGCACTATTCCTCTAGCCACGTATTCATCTGACATATCCTTCTATTTCTACTCTGACTAGCAAATGGCACAGGTAGCAATCCTGAGATTACTACCTTTGAGTTCCTATTGTTTAATTTACCTCCTATCTCCCTATATTCAGCTTTTAGGACCTCATCCCGGTTTTTACCTATATCGTTGGTACCTATATGCACCACGACAACTGGCTGTTCACCCCCCACCCCCCTCCAGAATGCCCTGCAGCCGCTCCGAGACATCCTTGACCCTTGCACCAGGGAGGCAACAGAAAAGTGATGAAGTTGTTGGCCATGTCAAACAATGCATCATTTATCTGATGGATACAGCATTGCACTGCACATTGGTTGATCTTGTGTATGTCACCTGTGCCCTCCCCCCCCACCCCAAAAAGGTATGAAAGTTCAAATCAGTCATGAATTTCACAGCCCTCAGCAAAAGTGCTCCAGTTGTGGAAGTGAGGATTGCTAAATCTCACCAAAGATTAGGCTGTGCAGCTTTAAACTGCTTAACTCTCACCTCCACCACACCCATTCTAAATTTGTGCCCTGAGTTAAAATCAGGACTTAAGAGTTTTTGTAACAGTACACAGTTTCGCCCATGCACAGCTATGAGCGCTATGTAGCTTTTTCAATCTACCAAGATTCCAGATACGAGAATTTCCTGCACATTCGCAGTTCAGAATTTGGGGAGCTTCTGAAAAATGTCAAGAAATTGACATAGACTGTTTCAGGATCACAGTATTGTAGATAGAAGAAGTTTCAACATTTTGGGATTGGTTCATTTTTTTGTTTGTAGCTAGATTTTATCTATAATATCATAGAATCATAGAATGATACAGCACAGAAGGAGGCCATTTGGCCCTTCATGCCTGTGCCAGCTCTTTGAAAGAGCTATCCAATTAGACCCACTCCCCTGCCCTTTCCCTATAGCCCTGAAAATTATTCCCCTTTAAGTCTTATACATCCGACATCAACATGCACTTCCTGTCTACAAAACCTTACTTCCTGTTGTCAAGTTTCTATTATACTTTAGTGTCAATTTTTCCCATTATAAATTCCTATGGCTATACTTATAATGAAACTGTAGATGAAAAATGGTCACGGTGTAGTTACATCCTCCCACTAGAGGTGGCGCTGTAAAGCCTCCATTTGGGGCCTCCCAACTCTTCAGCCTGTACTGCAAAGAAATAATTCCAACCAACTCTATTTGTCTGCTTCCCAAATTGCTGTACGTTTTGCTATTTAACTATCAACAATTATGTAAAATCAAAATATTACTTAAAAATAAGAATGTATGACTTTAACATAGTAACTGAAGTCTGAGCATCCTTATACAATTATCCCCCACCCTCTAATCCCACTTCACAGTTGGTCTTGAGTCCCATGGGCAATATCACGAGAGATTGATCAGTAATAATTTATATCAATTATTTTGGAATGAACAATAGGAGTCCTTCAAAGAGGAGATGGTTTGGGGTACAGAGTAGACACATACCCATGAGGGGGGAAAGGAAGGGTATCCAAAGCTAGAGTTCCCTGGATGACTAAAGATATAGAGGCTTATGACAAATGTAAGGTTCATAATACAGCAGAGAACCAAGCTGAATATAGAAAGTACAGAGGTGATCTAAAAAAGGGAACAAGAGGGGCAAAAAGAGAGAGTAAGAGAATAGATAAGCGGCTAACATAAAAGGGAACCGAAAAGTCTTTTATAAATACATAAAGAGTAAAAGAGTGGTCAAAGGAAGGGTGGGGTCGATTAGAGGCCAAATAGGAGATATTCTTGTGGAGGCAATGGGTATGGTTGAGGTACTAAATGAATACTTTGGATATGTCTTCACTGGAGAAGAGGATGCTGCCAATGTAGCTGTAAAGGAGGAGGCAGTAGCGAGATTGGATAGGATAAAAATGAAGAGGAGGTACTCAAAAGGTTGGCAGTCCTCAAAGTAGAAAAGTCACCCAGTCCGGGTGGGATCCATCCTTGGTTGCTCAGGGAAGTACGGTGGAAATTGCGGAGGCTCTGTCCACAATCTTCTAATCCTTCTTGGATATGGGGGTGGTGCCAGAGGACTGGAGGATTGCAAAAGTTACAGCCCTGTTTAAAAAAGGGGAGAGGGATAAACTCAGCAACATCAGGCCAGTCAGCCTAAGGTCGGTAGTGGGGAAACATTTAGAGGCAATAATCTGGGACAAAATTAATCGGCATTTAGAAAAGTATAAGCTAATAAATTAAAGTCAGCACGGATTTGTTAATTAAAGCCCATGGGATTAAAGGGACAGTGGCAGCATGGATATAAAATTGGCTAAGGGACAGAAAGCAGAGAGTAGTGGTGAATGCTTGTTTTTCAGACTGGAGGGAGGTGTACAGTGGTGTTCCCCGAGGATCGGTATTAGGACCACTGCTCTTTTTGATATATATTAATGACCTGGACTTGGGTATGCAGGGCATAATTTCAAAGTTTGCAGATAACACAAAACTCGGAAATGTAGTGAACAATGAGGAGGATAGTAACAGACCTCAGGAGGACATAGGCAGACTGGGGAAATGGACAGACACATGGCAGATGAAATTTAATGTAGAGAAGTGTGAAGTGATACATTTTGGTAGGAAGAATGAGGAGAGTCAATATGAACTAAATGGTACAATTTTAAAGGGAGTTCAGGAACAGAGAGGCCAAGGGGTGTATGTACACAAATCTTTGAAGGTGGCTGAACAAGTTGAGAAGGCTGTTAAAATAAAGCATGTGAGATTCTTGGCTTTATTAATAGAGGAGTTGAGTACAAAAGCAAGGAAGTAATGCTAAACCTTTATAAAACACTGGTTAGGCCTCAGCTGGCGTATTGTGTTCAATTCCGGGCACCACACCTATAGGAAGGATGCCAAGGCCTTGGAGAGGGTGCAAAAGAGATTTACTTGAATGGTACCAGGGATGAGGGGCTTCAGTTGTTATTGCTTCATATGAGGGGAAAAGCTTATAATGGGATGTCTAGTTTGGCTATCCATTCGATGGCCTCCTGTAGGGTGTTTTTGCGTGCCCCGTGTTTCTATGACTCTCCCTTGAGTCGACCCGTGCCTCAAAAACTCCCCGGTTTGGGTTGTTTCCCTTGGACGGCAGGAGCTTTTGCCAATAGTCCCTGCCTAGCCCGTCGATTAGCGGGTAATCCCACACACAGAGAGAGACCAAGGCCAGATAGGTCTTCTCCTATGCCCGGTGTGCAGCATCCCCAGCGGGATTACTGTGTAACCCGGCCGTGACCGGATGCCACCCGGTTGGTCTTCCGAATTATACCACGAACCACAAGCCCCACAACCCCCAAGTTCGGACCCAAGGAGTTACTATGGATAGATTATAATTGTCTCAGACAAAACAAAACGGTTCAGGTTGGTCAAAGATCGATTCCTTTTTATTACACTCACAAAAACGACAATCCCTACTCCTCTCACTTATGGCAGAACGAGTAGGTGACCGTGGACACTAGTTTATAACTTTAGACTAAAATACCCACCCTGTTGGTTACGCCGAACCAACCCGTTCCCAGAATCTAAGCCTAGATAATGGAAAAACCCTTTTAACTAAACCCCTCTCCCGGTTTGGTCAGAACCCACACTTGGAAGCCTCCTCACACACACACACACGTGTTCGCCTGCGTCTTGGACATTTGCAGTTCCTCAGCAGCCAAACACGTGGGTGGTCCTGGGGATTTCTAGAGGTGTATGCTGGATATAATTACCAGCCCTTGTCGTTGATTCACGTGGTCCCGGCTCCGTTCGACTCCAGAGACAAAACCGTGCCTAACAGAGGCATGTGATGAGGCCTAGAGAGTTACGTTCAGGTGGTACAGCGAGGCACTCACTTTGGGCGTTCCTGGCGAGTTGGAGGACGCATAGTTACGCGGAGAACCCCGTTACGGATGGTAGAGAAAAGCAGGCAAGCAACAACCAAAAAGCCCTGCATCCCCAAAGTTCAGCATGTTTATACCCCGTATAATACACAAACCTTGGCTGGGCGATTCCTGGTTACCATGGTCACAGAGATGCTCGTTGGCCTTCCTGGTGACATCTCTGTCCTGGATTGGTCATCTTGATGAAAACAATGTTAGGCCATTACTGTAGATAAGCAGTTCTCGAATTGCTAACTGTTTGTTAAGTTCTTGACTGCTCCTTCATTGAAAGAGTCCAGAGGTGTTACTTTTGGTCTCCAAACCTCATTGTCCATCCAGACATCCTGGCTCCATGGACAAAAGGTGGTTTTCCCCAAATCACACAAGTTCGAATATGAAAAGGCTCCTGCCTTTCATGACGTCAGCGTTGAGACTGGTCCCATGGCAACCCAAAAGACAGACAGTTCCTGCTATCTTCACAGAAACCAACAGGCAGTCCTTTTTAAAGTCCAAGGGGGAAAAATTCAGTTGGTTGCGCCTCCCATTAGCGCCTTAAGAGGGCGCTAATGGGGCGCAAAGCAACTAGCGCCCGGGCGCGGCGATGTTTACGCCGCTCGCGAAATTAACTAGACATTTTGCGGCGGCGCTAAACACTACCGCCACGATCTGCTGCGCTGGCAATACGGTGGCATAGTGGTTAGCACTGTTGCCTCACAGCGCCAGGGACCCGGGTTCGAATCCGGCCTCGGGTGACTGTCTGTGTGGAGTTTGCACATTCTCCCCGTGTCTGCATGGGTTTCCTCCGGGTGCTCCGGTTTCCTCCCACAGTCCAAAGATGTGCGGGTTAGGTTGATTTGGCTATGATAAATTGACCCTTAGTGTTAGGGGGATTAAATACGTGGGGTTACGGGGATAGGGTGGGATATGTGTCGGTACAGGCTCGATGGGCCGAAATGGCCTCTATCTGCACTGTGGGGATTCTGTGATTCTGTGACGTCAGTCGAGTGCGCAACGCCCCGGTAGCACCCCGGAGCGGATATTGAGTGGCGCCCCCTGCCTTACCGCCTGCCGCTAGCAACGACAGGTTGAGGGGAGCGTTTTGCAGTCAGGAAGGGACTGGGGGAGCGCTATTTAAAGGCGACCGCTTCCTGCCTTTTATTGTTGGTGACATTTTTGAACCACGCATTCTGAGAGAGAGAGAGAGAGAGACTTCTGGAGAGATTCAACGCTGTGTGAAGGAGTTTTGGGTACTGAGCAGCACTTTGCAGGTTCATTTTGATTTGCCCTTCCTTGTATCGATTTAGAAGAGACTGTGGGGGCTGCACTCTGAGCTCTTTCCCTGGGCCTCTCCATTGTTCTTTCCAGCAGATTTGCTGTGCAGGTCTCTCCAGGCCGAGATTCAAGGCTGCAATGAGCAGGATGTGGATGGAAAGCAAGATCAACCCTCCCCTTTAAGAACTGGCTGGCGCCATTGTGTCAGTGTTCCATTGCTGACTGACATCACATGAGTTTCGCCAGTGCTCTGAGGTAGCGCCTCGCTCCTCGGCCTTTGTGCCTTAAGACAGGTGTGAAGCGCCTGATTTAGCGCTCCAATCACCTCCAGGGGCGATAAAAGTCAAGTTTGCAGTCGGAGGCGATAATTTGCGCCAGGCGCTAATCTTTGCACCCAGCCGATAATTGCGCCCCAAATGGGGCGATACTGAATTTCTCCCTCCAAAAGTCCAAACTCCATTTTGAAATGCAGCCCAAGTGCGTCTCCATTTTAAAAGGGTACATATCCATTTTAAAAGTCCAAAAATCCTTCAGGCACATGCACCCACTGATGTTGGCACCGGCCAAATCCTACACTCCTGAGATGCCAAGTGGAGAAATGAGGTGCCTCTCGCAACAGATTTTAATGAGCAGGTTGATGTGAAGTATTCCATGGTCTGGGACTCATGGCCAGTCGCACTTTGGGTCATCCCTCATTTTCCACTTGTGGAGCAGGTGGTCTCACGGTCCATGCCCTGTGCAGATTCGGTTGAGCGCTGTCCACTGTCTTCGAGGGAGGTCGAAGCCAGGGACCTCTGCTGTTGGGTCAGTGATGAGGTGTTGGTTCATTATGTTGCATACATCCCATGAGTCCATCCATCTGGATAGTGGGTCGATACCAGCTACGTGAATATTGACTGCTGTTTCCCAGAATGGCCAGCGTGATTTTAAGTGCTTTCGTGGTGGGTTTTTCAAGTCTTCATGAATGGGAAGTTCGATGTTGCTTATGATTTTTTCCATCTCATGGAGCATGGTGGTGTCGTGGCGAATGGCAGGTGGGGTAATGTGGGACAGGACCGGGAGCCACTCAGTTGGAGTGGACTTGAGTTATGTGGAGAGACTGGAGAAGCTGGGGTTCTCCATAGAGCAGAGAAGGTTAAGGTGAAATTTGATAGAGGTGGTTTGAACAGTCATGAACAGTTTTGATAGAGTAAATAAAGAGAGACTGTTCCAAGTGACAGAAGATTTGGTAACCAGATTTACGGAGATTGGCAAAAGAACCAAGGGCAACATGAAGAAACTATTTTTTTAAAGCTGCCAGTTGTGATCTGGAATGCACTGCCTGAAAGGGTGGTGAAAGCAGATTCAATAGTAACATTCAAAAGAGAATCGGATAAATACTTGAAGGAAAAAAAATTATGGGGCTATAGGGAAAGAGCCGGAGAGTGGGACTATTTAGATAGCTCTACCAAAGAGCCAGTTCAGGCATGTTGGGCCGAATAGCCTCCTTCTGTGCTGTATGATTCTATGATTCTATGCACAGTAATGAACTGTCATGTTAAATACAACAATGTTTCCATTGACGATAATGCAACACTTACCACAATTACCTGTATTTTTAACACTCCATCATAATGGATTACTGCATGGTGACTAAACCACCAATTAATTCAATTATAGGGGACATATCTGACTAAGCTAAGGTATACTGCCATTCTCTGTGCTAAATGTCACATTTAATGTAAGGTTTAATATCTTCAATTCTGTCATACTGAAACATAGTCAGACATATTACATATATTTTCAGTTACATATAAATCTGCTGTGATTTCTACAATTATAGGGAATGATTAACATTCAGTTCGATGTAATCTGCAATACATTTGTTTTTCTAACATTTTAAGTAACTTGTGATTATTTGAAACTACTATCTATGATTACATTGATTTAATGGTGGGACTAACCAATGTAACATAAATTGTAAAATAAATTGGCATTTGGCAAGCCACCTTCTACAGGAAAATCATCTTGCAGCAAACTCTACCTACAAACAGATTGACAAGTTCATTTATTATCAACACTCCGATTATTAAAGCTCAACATGCTCTACCTTCCTTCTTAATTTAATACATAGCCCCAGGACAGCAACTAAGAACTCAGACCTTATGATAGGCTCTCCATGCAGCGGGAACTCCAAAGGGATAGCAGCCCTACTTACGGTCCATCATAGAGAAATAGCAGGCACATCCTCAAAAGCTCAGCACACCTGGGTATATTGATGGGTCGGATGCTTGGATTAAATGGCTCAGCACAGGCCTAACCAACGATGAGCAAAATAACAGTTTGCAGGCATGAATAGGTTTTAGGTTTCACCAACTTGGCTTGAATATGGGTTGACATAGCTGACGAAGAACTTGTTGCCTGAGGACTGCTTCCAGCATTGTCAGAACTGACTGAACTGGAGGCGAGGCTGCTAGATATCTGTCAGTTGCCATTCTCTAATGACAACAGAAGATTGAGAAGAAGTGTTCTGGACAATTCACGGAGCAGATAATGGTCCCAAAATGGCAAATAGGAGCAGCTGGGAGCACAACGGATAGAAACAGCTGTGTACTTAGAAAAGTGAGCAATAAAATTGTGATATGTAATGCAAAAGGCCCATTTTTTAAAAATTTGTTTCTGGGATGTGGGCGTCGCTGGCAAGGCCAGCATTTATTGCCCATCCCTAATTGCCCTTGAGAAGGACATTTTCTGTGCTGTAATATTTTGTGATTCCTCAGTTCTAACTTTATTTGACTTAAATTTCCATTCACCATACCCCTGTTAAACAAAATTGCATGCATCAATGCAAATAGTAGCCCTTGTGTGCAGTAAATATAAAACACTTTAAAGTAATGCAATCTGTGAAAGTAAATCAAATTATTTTAAAGAATGAACTGTGAGCAGAAATGTAAAACAGTAAAACTTCGAGGTAGATAGGATGTCTGAATATAATTCTCTTTTACTGAACTTTAATCATGTATCTTACGCACCACTATGTGAAGAGCTCTGAAAGAAATCCTCAGTTGAGATGCCTTCCACAGCCTGCCATTAAAACGGACACACGCTGGCCGCAGTACCACCATTCCCCTCAAAATGGTCTTCAGCTAACTCTGTTTAGATCGGAATGGTAGCATTCTGGCATGGTATGGAGAATGACTGGTGGAATGAGCCCAGTGCATGAATCACATCAAAAAAAGAGATGACAAGCTGTAATAACTGGGCTCCAAGATGTTGCAAGACATTTTATGTGACCACAAGCACAAGTAGCCTTCCCCTGCTTCCCTGTAGACTGTGGCAGATGAGTCACTCTTACTTGTGATGGTGCTGTGAATACCTCCATATGACAAAGTACCTTCTATTGTGTGATTGTATGCTCAAGTGTGTTCTCTCTCTCTCTCTCTCCAAGGACTCTGTTTCATACTTTGTCTTTAAGCACACCTCTCCTGCCAAAATTGTAATAGCCTACTGTCCATCTGATCCATGGGAGATGAAGATTTGGTTGATTGATCTGTAGAGATGTAAGAACATGATTTTTCTTAATTCATTCATTGCAAATAAATGGGAAGACTTTACAAAAAACAAACAACAGAGAAAGGACAAAAAGAAATTCAAACAACTTTGCGGACATTTGAACCATCAATGAAAATTGTTGGACTTCTTAGAAAGCAGCTGATTAAGAAGTGAGTACATTTCTATGAACGTTGAAAAACTTGCATTATATATTATTGAATTGCAGGTTATGTAATGTGTGAAGTACTGTATTGGGAAGCTCATAAAAGTGAGGTGGAATAGGTCCTCAATTCACCCCAGGTCACTTTTCTTTCTCTTTGACCACGTTTTAGCCTCTCACACTAAGGCCGTGATTTTGCAAATGGATGCGGGTTGGGAGCGGATCAGCTGGTTTCCGGGTTCCAGTCCCGCCCCCAACTTCATCCGGCCAACGGACGTGATTTTACGTCGATTGGCCTCGTTAAGCCCGCCCTGCGGGCTTGCTGGCCAATTAAGAAGAAGCCGGTCAGATGACGTAATTTGATGACGCGTCATCTGCCGGTTTTCTTAAAGGGACCACAATTTTTCTTTGACAGCTCATTTCTCAGTGTTTGACAGCATTGAGGTGCTGCAAACACTGACAATGACTGTTCACAGGTGAGTTCTTGCACCCAGGCTCTCCAGTGACTCCCTCCTTAGGCTAGAACAGATGGCAGCTGCAGGTGAGGTTACAGAAGCGATCTGTCACTGGTGAGAGAGGTTCTCCCAATGAGGTGGGACGAGACAGCCAAATCAAAACTTGTTACTTACAGAAAAGTGTAAATGCATTAAAAATGATTTCCCAACATTTCCTTACCTCTGAAACTCACCATTGCACCATTGGATCCTTCACACCACTTCTGCAGCTGTCATCAATGCACAAACATTACAGCAGACTCACAACACGCCACACTTACCCGGCGTGGTGTCCGGACGTCGGGGAACCCGAGGCAGAAGCGGCAAAATTGAAAAAGAGCCTGTTAACAAGTATCAGGTACCTGTTAACAGCCAGGTAAGTGGCTATAATCCTCTTCCCACTGCTAGGTATCGGGTCCATGTGCAAATCGGGGACCTGACACTTGGGAAGATTGATTGGAAGCGGGTTGACAGCGGGTTTCCTACCCGCTGTCAATCTTTGCCATTTTGACAGCGGTCCCGCCTCCAATCCCGCACTCTGCGGACCGGCAAAATTCCGGCCTGAGTCTTTGCTGCATGAGCTCCAGTGTTAGGCTGATAATCAATATCGGCTGTTGATGCACCTGCTGCAGTATCCTGGGATTCTGCCAACTCTGGATACTTTTAACTTTCTCTCCAACTACATAGCAACTACTTCACTGGGTTGAGTGGTTGGCAGCTGGAATTCTGTAATCAGAAATAAATCTTGCCATGCAGCATGCAGGTAACATTTGCACCACATAAGTGCCAGGGAATGGTCGCCTAAAGCACAAGAAAGCTCAACCATCTCCCCTTGACCTTCAAAGACACCACCAACATTGGGTTGCCCAACATCAACTTCTTGGGGATCACTATTGGCCAGAAGCTTATCTGGACCAGCCATATTGAAACCATGGCTACAAGAGCAGGCAAAGGCTGGGTACCCTGTGGCAAGTGGTTCACCGCCAACTGATACCTCAAAACCCCATCACCATCTACAGTACTCAGGTCAAGAGTCTGGTGGAATACTCACCACTTGTCCGGATGAGTGCAGCCATAAAAACAATCAAGAAGCTTGGCTTCTTCCAGGAGAGAGCAGTTTGCTTGATTGTTGCCCCTGCCACTGGACTCAATATCCACCTGCTCCACCACCAGTGCATTGTGGCTGTAGTATGTACTATCTACAGGATTCGCTGCATCAACTCACCAAGATCACTTTGACAGCACTTCTCTCCCCTACGATCTCTGCCACTGAAAAGGGTAGGAGCAGGAATGCCGTGGGAACACCATCACCTCTACATTTCCCTCCAAGTCACACACCATCCTGACTTGGACATATATCATCATTCCTTCATTGTCACTGGGTCAAGATCCAGGAATTCTTTGCCGACCACCATCATGGGAGCACTATCACCTTAAGGACTGCTGTGGTTTAAGGAGAACTCCCATCACCACCTTCTTAGGGCAACTAGGGATGGACATTAAATGTGGCCTTGCCAGCATTGTTCACATCCCAAGAACAAATAAAAAAAATGCTAATTAATTTCAATAAGACACTGTAACCTTTGGATTCTATACTAGATACTAATTTTGCCTGTTTGCATAGGTCAAAATGATTCATGACAGATAGTTAAGCCTGTTGAATCTGTATATTACAGGCAAATTCTAATTAGATGTTGCAAGGACTTAATGATGTTGCGGAAAATGTCTAATAGATTTTTTTTCCTCAAAATTCACCAACATCCCACTATATTTTAAAGTAACATAAATGCACGAGAATTTTAGTTGTAATTTAATTATGCTGGCTGCCTAGCAGAATGCAAAGAAAGCATTACACAGGGATGCAGACCAGGAGCATTAAAGAAATCCAATGCTTAGGGTATGAAGGAGATCACCATTCAACTCACACGCTTTCTTTCCTTGACTATCTTGCTCCCTTGAACCCTCTCTAGAATTATGGGACGCTCTCTATTACAAGGTAAGCTCTAATGTGGATTGCCCGAATGTGGAAGGCCCTTTGGCCCATTTGATCTAATTCTTTCTGAATACTAATCCTACTGTTACAACATCTTGTTTCTTAAAGTAATCCTGTGCACTGGCCTCAACCACCTTTCCGTCAAGGGATTCGAGATGTTGATTATTTGTGTAAAGAATCAGCCTTAAATTGCTTTTTGTGTAGAGTTTGGGGTCACCAGTCGAACCATAAACACTGCTTGACCACTTCAATTGCTAAACCCTATATCCAGCTAATGATTAACCCTAACCCTAATCTTTAACCCATAAACATTTGCTTTCTTTGCTGATCTTAATCCCAAAAGCCATTGTGGTGATCACTGTTCAATGTACAAATGTTTACTTTTCAATCATTATAATCTCTCAACCTTATATAGACCAGGAGGCAAGTTTTTACTCAGAACTACTTGCTCTCATTGATCAGCACAAGGAAAGTACTTCTTTTATGACCTCAATGACATAAACATGCAGAGCATGTTTGCAATGAAATAGCCTTTTCTATCTACTTTATATAGAGTTTGGCTTCACTTTTCAACCCATAAAAACTGTCTTCGGATCAGTTCAATCCATAAATCCCATCTATAATGAGGGGTTAGTACCAAAGTTACAAACACTTGCTATCAATCAGCTTGATACCAAATCCCTTTAAAGTATTTTTTGGGATGGGAGTAACTTTTCAACTTATGTAGTCTTGCCCTCATGATCAGCCTGACCCCTAAACATGTGTAGAATTAGGGGTCACCACTCAAACCTAACATTAACTTTCTTTGGGCAGCACGGTGGCATAGTGGTTAGCACTGTTGCCTCACAGCGCCAGGGACCCGGGTTCGAATCCGGCCTCGGGTGACTGTCTGTGTGGAGTTTGCACATTCTCCCCGTGTCTGCATGGGTTTCCTCCGGGTGCTCCGGTTTCCTCCCACAGTCCAAAGGGTTAGGTTGATTTGGCTATGATAAATTGACCCTTAGTGTTAGGGGGATTAAATCCGTGGGGATAGGGTGGGATATGTGTCGGTGCAGGCTCGATGGGCTGAAATGGCCTCTATCTGCATTGTGGGGATTCTGTGATTATATTATAAAAAACACACTTCATCAAAACAATACTAAGTTGATATCTCAGGTGGTAATCTTTCTCTGCCTATCACGCTGAAAATTGGGCTGATCGGCAGAAGAAATTTAAAAAAAAAAATCTCCCATTCATTCACTGGCTGCCCGAGTCCCAACCCACTCAATTTTTGTTCGGCTCCCGAAATGGCTGGTCAGAGTGCCTGCCCAAAATATTTAAATTGGGGTCCTAGGCCTCCAACACTATTTTCGTGTACCAGTGGTACTGAGTAGTGAGTGGCCTAACCAGCGATCCTGAAAGGGAACATGGGAGGATGCTCCTGAAACAAGTAGGTAACACATTTTTTTAAAGATTTCTGTGGGGCTAAGAGGAACATTCCTTCCCCCTGCCCCCCACAATTGGCTCCCCCTGTTTAACTCATTTGGGGGAGTTTTAATCCCCAAGGACGTGTAAGTTGGGGACAGGTGGGAAGTAAAAATTCTAAAGTTTCAAGCGTGACCGCATCCCGCCTCCAATGCAACCACTTACGGGATTAACAGAGACGCATTTGGCTGCTTGCGAGTAACCTGCTCGTCGGAGGCGTTTTGATCATTAGCACATGATAATGAGGCAATTTTCAAATGATTTCAACAGGGATTTGAATTTAACGCCTCCAGCATGGGTTTCCCGGGGCTCGGGAAACTTGCCCGTGAAACAGAGGTGAGATTGAACGGCACTTCATGGGGGTGTTTAAAGGCTCAGTGCTTACAGCTGCTTTCTCAGTTCCCTCTGGCAAATGTTTTGCAGAGAGTTCTTGTGAATATTGACATTTTTGAGAAGTTTGGAGGCGTTCAAAAGGACAACATCAGGATGGGGAGGGTCCATGGATGTTTTCGATAGGTCATCGGACGAGTAAGATAATCACCATCCACGGCAGCGACCTTGTGCTGTGGTGGGATCTGCAGTTGCACAGGAGTGAGGTGCACAAGAGAGAGGTGCACATCAGAGATCTGGAGAACAAAGTGGAGAACGGCAGAGAGGAGAACAGAGTGGAGAACAACAGAGAGAACAGAGTGGAGAACAGCAGAGAGGAGAATAGAGTGGACTTATGTCAACTTCCCCTGCGACATCAATAACCAGATTGAGCGGGCACTCGGATTCGCTTCTCTGGCTGGCTTCCCACAGGCACAGCGCGCCATCGATTGGACACACGTGACAATACAAGGACCAGCAGATCAACCAGGAGATTTTATCAACTGCAAGAGATTTCATTACATCAATGTTCAGTTGGTGTACAACCACAGGAAGAGGCTCATGCAGGTGTACGCCAGCTTCTCTGGGAGCTGTCACGATGCTTTTATACTGCAGCAGTCCAACATTTCAAACCTCTTCATACTAGGAAACAAAATTAAGGGCTGGCTCATAGGAGGCAAGGGCTACCCCTTCAACCTTAGCTCATACCTGTAAGGAATACCACCAATGAGGTGCAGGAGTACTACAATGAGAGCCACATGACCACCAGATGTGTCATTGTGCAATCTATCGGCATGTTGAAGATGCATTTCAGGTGCCTAGATAGGTCTGGAGGTACCCATCAGTACCCTCCAGCAAGGGTGTCCAGAATCATAGTGGTGCGCTACGTCCTGCACAACATTGCGCAGCAGAAAGGATTGCAGGTGGAGGATGACCAAGGTGCTCGTCAAGCACCTTCTGATGAGGAGAACATTGAAGAACAGAAGCAGAAGGAGGAAGAGGAATTTGATGAGCAATATGAAGATGCGACAACCATCGCTACACCAACCGCGTACATTGCTGCCCGGGATGTCAGGAATGCCATAATAGCTCGAAGGTTCAGTTAGTGGTTGACTCACACAGGAAAAATAATTCCTCCAGCCTGCTCCCACCACAAGTACCAACCCCCACCCTTTGCACGAAACAGTCCTTCAAACACACATAAACCCATTGCACAGCCACCCAATGGGTCCCCTAATGTACTGACGTTCATCATGAAATAAGTGAAAGGGTGAGTTGGCACTCGGGACGCAATAATGGGCAAGACATGGAAGTGGTGCTAATCAATAAATTTTATGTGCCGTTAGAAAAAGAAGAAACTTAACAACATAACATTTTGTCATACACACATGTACATCCCCTTAGTGAATTATAATTGCTTTAAATTACGCCTCCTGTCGCTTCTATATGGTGCATCCCATGTGGCTTCAGCAGAGGTAAATGCAGGCTGCTCAGATCCCTGCTCTGACTGCTGAGATGCTTTTGGCCTTTGCCCTCTGGGTTTTGGAGCCCCTGAGGGCCCCACCAAAGATGGCTCCACCTGCAACTGTGCAGGGGCAGACTCGGCCATCGGGAGACGAGGCAGCAGGTTGGGTACTGGCTGAGGGGGTAGGAACGGGTGAGAAGTGGGAGTGCTTTGAGTGGAGTTTCCAATTCCATGTTCCCTTTCGCCATCATCCCTCTCCTGGGCCAGCGCCACATTACTGCTACCGGTCTGCTAGAGAGCAGATTGGTGAAGATCAATGATGAGTTATAAGGCCACGGATAAGGTATCTGCCATCCTGTTTAAGGCGTCAGACAAGTTGGCATCCAAAGTCTGCATGGCTGTGGTCATGGCCTGTATGGACAATTTGAGAGCCATGCTTGAAGCTCCATGGAGGCGCCCATCTCTCCATGGCAGACATTCTTGCAGTTCTCTGCGACACCAACTGTTGAAGTTGGACTCCTCCATCCTCTCCGTTATTTTGGACAGTGTGTGTGGTATGCCTGTCAGTGCCTCGCAAAGTTGCTGCTGTATCTCTTATCATTCTCCTTCTCAATGATGGCCCCCAGGATTCAGCATCCGTGTCCAGCTGAGCAGAGCTTGGAGAGGATTGCACCCTCCCGATGCGGACTCTCCACAGGTGTATCTGCCACCAGTGTCTGCTCGTGCTCACTTGTGAATTGTGAATTACCAGGTGAAAACCTAACTAACTGTCTAACTGGACCAACCAAAGTGCAAGTATTTGTGCTGGTGCATGGTTATACATCCTGTGATGGTGAATCCTCAGAAGGAATGACGTCCTGTGACGAATCGTTGCCATGCACCTCCGGCGACTCTTGCTCTACGCGTGAAGGCCCTGGATGACAAAAGAAAGGGATATGATTTAGTCGTGGCAAAGTCACAATCTGGACAATCACCATACTCAGTCTTCTCATAGTTAGAATCATAGAATCATAGAATGGTTACAGCACAATGCTCCTGCTGCTCACTTCCTCAGCCACCTCCAACCACGCCTTCTTGATGACAGCAGCAGGTTTCTTCATTCCATTGCTGGGGAAAAGTCATCCTGCGCCTGACTGCACCCAGCAATAATTCAAGGAAAGCATCATTGAATCTGGGTGCTGGCCTTGCTCTTTGTGAATCCATGTTACACACCTCCTAGCTCCTCCAGGTTCCATTCCTGCATTGGCCCTTTAAATAGTCAACTTGAGATTGTGTCATGCGGGTGTGCATCACCCACACTGCGCAGCTTTGAGACACGAAACCCGGAAGGAAAATTTCGATCAGTCTTGCAAGTTTAAATCTAAACCATTAAGTTTTCTTCCAGGTTTGGTGATAGAGTATTGGAGATAGAGAAGATTGTTCTGTGTGGCCCTGTGCTCTGAATGTTTCTGTCACTGGGGCGATAGAGAAGATTGTTCTGTGTGGCCCTGTGCTCTGAATGTTTATGTCACTGGGGTGATAGAGAAGGTTGTTCTGTGTGGCCCTGTGCTCTGAATGTTTATGATGTGGAGATGCCGGCGTTGGACTGGGGTGGACAAAAATGAGAAGTCGCACAACACCAGGTTATAGTCCAACAGATTTATTTAATTTTACAAGCTTTCGGAGCAGTTCGCTCCTTCGTCAGGTAAGTTTAGCAGTGAGAGAATCTCCCAGAATTCACAATTTAAACACAGACAAAATATATTCAAATCTTTCCCTACATCAAAGAGCATAGCCAAGACAATGAGATGTGTCCCAGGGGGTCCAACGTGTCAAACCACCTGCTGGCTGCATATCCTGTCAATCTGTGTAGGTTCTTGTGTTAGCCTTTTAAAAAAAAAAACACCTGGGAAGACCGGCCATGATGTCAAGTCACGTTCTGTATCGTGACATGAACCCGATATCGCGATTGAGGCCATCCTCATGAGTGCGGAACTTGGCTATCAGTTTCTGCTCTATGATTTTGCGCTGTCGTGTATCTCGAAGGCCGCCTTGGAGAACGCTTACCCGCATATCCGAGGCTGAATGCCCCTGGCTGCTGAAGTGTTCCCCGACTGGGAGGCAACCCTCCTGCCTGGCGATTGTTGCGCGGTGTCCGTTCATACGTTGTCTCAGTGTCTGCATGGTCTCGCCGATGTACCATGCTAATGTTTATGTCACTGGGGTGATAGAGAAGGTTGTTCTGTGTGGCCCTGTGCTCTGAATGTTTATGTCACTGGGGCGATAGAGAAGGTTGTTCTGTGTGGCCCTGTGCTCTGAATGTTTATGTCACTGGGGCGATAGAGAAGGTTGTTCTGTGTGGCCCTGTGCTCTGAATGTTAATGTCACTGGGGCGATAGAGAAGATTGTTCTGTGTGGCCCTGTGCTCTGAATGTTTCTGTTGTAAAAGTGATTGCAATGCAGTAGAGGTCAGCAGCAGTACAGGTGCATGTCACCCGTCAGCAGCAGATGTCACTAACTGTAAATTGAAACATATTTGTAAGGTTATTCTCTATTCAGATTTCACCTAGAAAACAAGAGCGATACAGTCAGCAGGATTACTGAGCGTTCTGTGCTTGTGTGTTCCTCTGCCTATTTCTGTTGTATTCCCTTTGTCATTTCTTCTCTCCATTTCTGTTTTGTCTACCTGTCTTTTGGAATTTAACCCTTAAAGAAAATTGTGGATCATTACTTTTTCTCCCCCTGCATTTTTGGCTGATTTTTCCATTTGCAATTCTATGTGTTTGTGTGATTGTAACTATCACTGATCACAATCATGCAGCATTTTCACATTGACTCGCAGGTTACAACAATCCAAAAAAATATTATTTTCAGTGCTGATATCCAGGAATTCTGCAGGAAGCTTTTCTTCCTTTGAAAAATGTACCTCTAATATTCCCATATATTTATGGCGAGTGCTTTTACTCTATTTGGGTGTGATTCGCTCTGTGTGCTAGAGTTTTGCACTTGCAGTAATTGTGTTTTAGGCTGTTGTCATATTGTACATTAACCTGCTTACTAACGTTTGTTGTTGTTCCTCAAATTGCTCCTCAGAGTAAACAGGTTTAATGCATGTCAGCATTTAATGGGAAAAGTACAAATTTACTCAGGATTTACTTGATTTTTCACATTACATCGAATTTACAGCACAGAAACAGGCCATTCGGCCCAACTGGTCTATGCCAGTGTTTATCCTCTACATGAGCCTCCTCCCACCCCTCTTCATCTAACCCCATCAACATACATAAGAACATAAGAAATAGGAGCAGGAGTAGACCAATCGGCCCCTCGAGCCTGCTCCGCC
The DNA here is from genome assembly GCA_030390025.1 of Squalus acanthias. Classification (NCBI taxonomy): domain Eukaryota; kingdom Metazoa; phylum Chordata; class Chondrichthyes; order Squaliformes; family Squalidae; genus Squalus; species Squalus acanthias. The sequence goes on from CM059439.1 coordinate 22,075,672, forward strand.
ATTCAATGAGATCATGGCTGATCTGATCCAACCTCAACTCTAAAGAACACAAGAAGTAGGAGCAGGACCAGGCCACTCGGCCCCTGGGCCCGCTCCGCCACCCACAGGGCCTTGACCGATCCGAACTCAAACTCATGTCCAATTTCCAGCCCGCTCCCCGTAACCCCTGATTCCCTTTACTTCTAGGAAACGGTCTATTTCTGTTTTAAATTTATTTAATGAAGTAGCTTCCACAGCTTCCTGGGGTAGCAAATTCCACAGACCCACTACCCTCTGAGTGAAAAAGTTTCTCCTCATCTCAGTTTTGAAAGAGGAGCCCCTTATTCTAAGATTATGTCCCCTAGTTCTAGTTTCACCCATCATTGGAAACATCCTCACCGCGTCCACCCGATCAAGCCCCTTCACAATCTTATACCCTTCTATTCCTTTCTCCTCATGTGTTTATCTAGCTTTTCCTTAAATGTATCTGTGCTATTCACCTCAACCACTCCCTGTGGTAGCGAGTTCCACATTCTAACCACTCTCTGGGTGAAGAAGTTTCTCCTGAATTCCCTATTGGATTTATTAGTGACTATCTTATATTTATGGCCCCTAATTTTGGTCTCCCCCACAAGTGGAAACATCTTCTCTATGTTTACCCTATCAAACCCTTTCATGATCTTAAAGACCTCTGTCAGGTCACCCCTCAGTCTTCTCTTTTCTAGAGAAAAGAGACCCAGCCTGTTCAATCTTTCCTGATAGGTATAACCTCTCAGTTCTGGTATCATCCTGTAAATCTTCTTCGCACCTTCTCCAGCCTTATTACCCTTTTTATAATATGGCTACCAGAACTGTTCGCAGTACTCCATGTGTGGTCTAACCAAGGTTCGATACAAGTTTAGCATATCTTCCCTGTTCTTCAGCTCCATCCCTCCTTGCCTTCATTTCACATATTTGAAGCTGGCATAAAAGCAGCAGAGCGAGCCGGCAGAGTTCAAAGGTGAGCACAGCAAGAGATAACTTAACTGATCACAGAATCCCCACAGTGCAGATAGAGGCCATTTCGGCCCATCGAGCCTGCACCAACACATATCCCACCCTATCCCCTGTAACCTCACGTATTTAATCCCCCCTAACACTAAGGGTCAATTTATCATAGCCAAATCAACCTAACCCGCACATCTTTGGACTGTGGGAGGAAACCGGAGCAACCCCACGCAGACACGGGGAGAATGTGCAAACTCCACACAGACAGTCACCCGAGGCCGGATTCAAACCCGGGTCCCTGGCGCTGTGAGGCAGCAGTGCTAACCACTATGCCACCGTGTTGCAACGTTGTCTACCTCATACGTTGCTGGAAAGGATGCACCGGAGCATGGTACATCGGCGAGACCATGCAGACACTGAGACAACGTATGAACGGACACCGCGCAACAATCGCCAGGCAGGATTGTTACCTCCCAGTCGGGGAACACTTCAGCAGTCAAGGACATTCAGCCTTGGATCTGCGGGTAAGTGTTCTCCAAGGCGGCCTTCGAGACACACGACAACGCAAAATCATCGAGCAGAAACTGATAGCCAAGTTCCGCACCCATGAGGACGGCCTCAACCGGGATCTTGGGTTCATGTCACACTACATGACATAGAGTCATCCAGACTCGAGTCGTCGTTGGCTTGTTCACAGATGTGATTTCCATTTAAAAAAAAGTAAAAATTTTAAAGTTTATACAGACTGCATTTGACACATTAGACCCCCTGTGACCCCATCTCATTGTCTTAGCTGTATCTTGCTATGTCTTTGATATAATGCCTTCCTGACCTGATTGTTTCTCTGCCGAGGTGTGATAAAAGGCAGTCAGAAAGATTAACTGTAGTCGTCTGACATTGTACGCTACACAGGCATTGTTCTCTGTCTATATATGCTTTGCCGATTCATATTCCTTCACTTCACCTGACGAAGGGGCAGCAGCTCCGAAAGCTTGTGATTTCAAATAAAACTGTTGGACTATAACCTGGTGTTGTGCGACTTCTCACCTAATTTCAAGCCTGACAAGTTTGAGTTTTTGTCACCTTCCTACATAAATAAGTCCTCTGACACCATTTCCAGAGCTTGGATGCTTCTCTTCTGCCTCAGTTACTAGAACTCAGTACAGTCCCAGAGCACTATACAGCGCAGCATGTCAGCCTCAGATATATATTCTATTGATTTGGCAATATATCTCAACATTCTGTTTCGTGTGTTGATTGGTGCTCTGAAATCACTAGACATGGTATTCACTCATGTTACCATCTGTGCATTTATAGGCAATGTCCTCTCTTTTATTAACAGAATGAGCTAATGTTCCATGAACTTACAATTTGTAAAATTTGAATGCTTGTTTTCTGGAGTACACTCACAGTGCACAATAATTGATGCAATCAAATATTCCTAACTGCTCAAGAGGGGAGCAGAATGCAAGGTTGCTGTGTGAGACATGGTTTTCTGGTCCAAACATGGGTGATGCCACCTGTGCAGAAGAACACCGATGCCCTGTCAAGAACAACCTTATCACAGCACACCTTCGTGAGGCAGAAATATAATACAGTAGACCTCTAGCCTGTTAAGGCAACATTTCTGATGCTGGATCACACCTTGCCAAAGAAAATTTCCAGAATGATTTCAGTATGTTGCATTCTGCACAATATTGCCATTGAAAGAGATGTGTTGAAGAGAAGCAGCAACATGCCAGGCTCCTGGGAGAGACTGAGGGTACATAACCCACCGTGGAACAGCAGGCCATGACTGAAGTGGCAAGGGTGCCATGGGCACTCATCATTGATTCTTGTCTCTTGATGTCTACAACAGTCCATTCTGCAATCAGACTGCCATAGACCACAAATGTTTGTGGAAGACAGAAAGGTGACGGAATCAGTGATCATGTCCAGAAGTATTATTAGAGCAGTTCAAGCATGTGGAAATGTTCATTTCTAGAATGTGTTAGGTTAGTAGCAAGTAAACTTCAAAACTTTGTCTTTGATGTACATATTGTACTGGATAATAGGATGGTTGCATTGGTTTCCAACATGCATTGATTCTCATCAATTATGATGAGTGTACTGGAACTCTCAGTGATGCTACTTAGATGCATAACTGGACTCCAACTATAGCTACAATGGACATAGGGCTAACTCAACAGGCTGCTCAACAAGAAACATTGGGTCAATACTGGAGAGACAGTCAGGTCATCGCTAAAGAAAGGTATGGCAGGGAACACCACCACCTCCAAGTTCCCCTCCAAGTCACACAACCATCCTGACTTAGAAATATATCGCCGATCCTTCATTGTCGCTGGGTCAAAATCCTGGAACGCCCTACCTAACAGCACTGTGGGTGTATCATCACCACACAGACTGCAGCGGTTCAAGAAGGCGGCTCACCACCACCTTCTCAAGGGCAACTAGGGATGGGCAATAAATGCTGGCATTGCCAGCGATGCCCTGATCCCATAAACGAATAAAAAAAAAGTGAGGTTAGTCTGGTCTCGGTCAGATCAATGCCAGCTTTCAGTGTCTACCAACAACGTTCTACAAAGTCTGTGTCATGATAGACAGGATACTCAAAGGTCAATGATCTGTCTGGATACAGAGGTTGTAACACACATGTATGACTATGTATCCTTTCCTTCAAAAGACGAATGAAGTTTTTCTGGGACAAGTCACTCTGTTCACTTATACCCAGAAATTACAGAGTGCAGCTGAGACCTCCTTCAAAATGCTTTGTATTTGGATGTGACTCATTCTAATTTTGATACTGCTACTATAGGGCCATTACAAGAATCAGACAGGAACATATAATAACTCACCAGAAGGAAGCACAAGGGACACATGGGTTAAACATACAAATAAACAACATCGATCTGTCTATAGCTTTGTCAGTTGACAAAAAGAAACTAACAACGAGGTCACATGATGTTTGGTAGTAAATCAATGGATGAGTCGTGTATGAATGAAACTATGGCAGACCTTTTATAGATGTATCTTATGCTGCTTTCACAAAACTAAGCTTCTTGGCTCTAAAACCCTCCTTAACAGTATTTTTCTCAATCTTGTTCCTTCTACATTGGAATACACAACAATGACCATCTATCTATCTTGCTTCACTCAGACACAAAATAGGAACATGCAAGTATTGGACAATAAGTTATTTGCCACTTTTTTTTCTTTGCAATGGTGCTTTTATTTAGTAATATTTACACAATAATAGATGTTGGGCCAATATATCGGTCGTGTTTTGGGCCAGCTTAGGAGCCTGCACTGCTGTCAGAAGGTCTTGCCACTTGTTAACACATATTGGAAGTTCAGGTGTATGCTGCTCACTGTGTTCTGACCAGCGCAGATTTATAAAATGACCCCATAATGTACACATAGATACATCAGAAGTTGACAATCTTGTAGATATGCTGAAATGTTATCCACAGCATTATCACAGAAAGATGGTATTTGCTCTGGTACCAGAGGTACTTTCAACTGAAATGGTATCCATTCAGATTGCTTCCAATCCACCTCATGACAATGCGAGTCACATTTCCCTCTCATGGACCCTCTTACATATACATGTTGCTAATGCTGTTCCTCCTCTTCAGTTGCCAAGCCATAGATGTATTCCTCTGTGATGTACTGCCAGATGCCCCATATAATTCAAAGATTGCGTGGAATGTAACACAGCAAAAAGAATAGGCTTTAGGTGACTCATACCATTGGGCAATCAACCACGTCAGTTTCTGTCTGAATAAATTAAAGATTTGTTCTAATACAGAGCAAATGTGTTTATGTGGTTGGTTATACTCAGTTGGTAATTGCAGCTTATTACAGGTATCATGAGCTATACTTTCAGTGGCTCACCATAGTCCTTCAAAAGCCTTGTAGTCAGTTGTGCTGTTCAAATAAACTGGGAGAACACAATTAATTAAAAAAAGGAATAAATTGGGTTTTGAGCTGGGAACTCAGCTGTTATCTGCAGGATCCTTTTTCAAGCATGCCACTTGTAAGTTGAGGAAATAAAAGTGGTCGTGGTTAATGTGCACCATTGGATTGACTGATGCACTTTTGTCTCCAAATGGATACAGTCCAGCACTCTGGGGATGGCAACAGTAACATAAAAATCTTTGCTCTGTGAGCAATTGTTTGTCTGCATTCTTGGAGAAATTAATGGATTCATGCCAGCCTTCTGGAACAGTGCATCAGTCACCCCCTGAGTGTAAGTGGGCATGATTCCCTCACCAATACCAGCCCCCACAACTAGAAGGACACAGTGACCAATACATTGATGGTTGTGGCTCATTTCACAATGATAGAATCATTGAAGACGCCTCCATTATTAGGTGTCGCGTTTGACATAGTTCAGTTATAGCTCATCCCGAACCTTTGAAGGAACTGGCTCTCTGACCCATCTAGGGAATTAAGATGTGGCTGCTTTACACATTCATGAGAGTAAGGCCTGGTCCTTGAACTTCTCCAAAATTATCACATCATCCTTTCATCTTATTTAGCCTCTGACAAAACCAAATGTAATAACTGAACAATCCAGCACTTCACATCCAGTCACAATCTAACCGACAGAATTTAGTGCAGCAACTGTACTAAAACCTGATCTGAGTTTGACATACAGCGCAGATCGCATCAAGGGTGAGTCACACTGTAAAACAATGCCTTGCCTAATTTAACTGGACTAGTCCTCTAAAAATTGGCTTGCCTAGTATTTTAGTCCACTGGCACTAAGTGTTAAACTGCACTTCAAAAAATGCAGTTTAGCAGCAATACTGCTTAAACAAGCTTTTAAGACCATGTCTGCCATTTTCAAATTCATGCTACGTTGGTGGTACTCAGAAGATAGGGCTCAATATTTCCTGTACTTTCACTTTGTGGAGTGCTCTGGTATTTTTCCTGTGTCTTCAGCATCTGGGTCATAAATTTATCACAGTATGTATTCAGAAAGTCGTTTTACCTTGTGTCAATTAAATTTAGAACTGAAGTTTAGAATCTCATTTCCATTTATTTCCTATTTTAATACTGTCCCTATTAATAAATTATGTTAGAATAATTGTAGTTAGTTTAAAATGTTCAAACATCATTTAAAACGACTGGAACTCCACTAAGATTGCACTATAGTCAATGATAATTAATGGTCACAGATTATAAATCATAGCAGTTGCACATGCAGGGGAAAGTAATGAGAGATATTTAGTTAAATTATGTTTCTCACAGAATGAGAGCCATAAAATTCACTGGCTTAGTACACAAAAAGTAGGAACATTGTTAGGTGAATTATTTTAGTCAGATCCACTTTGATAATTGATGATTAGCTATTGGTTCATAACTGGTGTATTAAATTTAAAGAGCATAGTATGATGTGACAGTAATTACTCTCGATCTAGAAGTTTTTTTTATAATTCAATGTTCCACTAAGTGATAAAGTTGTAGGCTGCAGAGGAAGGTGTAGAAATCAGTTTTGGCCTGTTTTCACGCGCATAGCCAGTGATGCGCCATCGGTGTGTGCTCGAACCGATAGGCCCAAGGCCAGCCCAAAGTTAGGCCACAGGCCTCATTTACATTATTTGAACCAGCTGCTGGCACCTGTCATGCCGCCACAGGCAGCTCGTCCATTTTAAGTAGATGATTATGGGTCGCTTGCCTCACCGGCAGCGGCCCTAAGGTAACTCTCGGGTTAGGGGAGGAGCAACAGTGGAGTGGTGATCACGAGTACTGTGGAGTGAGGGGGAGCACTCCTACTTCTCCTGACTCTGGAGCTTGCTCAGCTCATCAGAATCCAATTCAGCAGAGGGGGGCTCTAAAACAGGTGTTAAACCCCTCATTTAAACATGTAAGGGGCATGATGCCTCTTTTAGGCAGCCGCCAGAGAGGTAATAAAAATGTTCTGACTCAATATCTGGTCGGATGTCTTTTAGGCGTCCTTGGGGCACAGGAAGTTGGTCCCCAAAATCGTTCCACCTATTTTTACGGCTGTAAAACGAGCACAACGAGGTCCAATTTCTACTCTAAAGACTCCACCAAATAAGTTGCGGTTGCTGAATTGTGGTCCTTCTTTTCCAATCCCAAAATGACTCACAGATTTAGAAGTGTACAACTCATGCAGTGGACGGTATTACACAGTACTATTTGTTCAGGACATCCTGCACACATTCTTAGCAAATATATACATAGCGGGCACACGCGGAAATAACATTGGAGCTGAATTTAATCTGATGAGTCACTTCAATCATATTGCCCATAAGAAATGACGGGTCCATGACTGGAATATTTCTATACCTAACAGCATCCAGAGAATGTTATTCCATAAATCAAACTGTCCTGCCATGTCAGAGTGAGCACCAGTCATTTTATATTAACATTTCTACACTGCTTGGTGAGGAGGCACTTCCTTCTACCCTTCTCTATCAAATGGGCATTGATCAGTAGCTTCAATATCTACACCATCTTATTAAGGAGGCATATCCCCAATGCTCTGCTGTTTCTGTGGGTGCTGAGAGAGGGGACATTGCTAATTTTACATTACAGCTGTACACCATGTTTAATTACTCTGCTGTACGCCCCTCTTGCTCCAACTCGACCATGTATGCCTCTTGGATTGTGTTACATTACAAACCTTGCAGCCTATTGGAGAATGCCTACTAAAGTGAGTCCTTTCTTTATTCAAAGTTATGTAACATTTGAGCATGTACTCAATACTTGTCTTTTACAATACAGCTTACATCTCATACTACAGAAAATCTGACTGCCAGAAAAGACCTCCCGTTGTCCTGCTCTATAGAAGAATGCACGGGTGATTACAGTCTATAATGTATTATTTAGTTTTGCAACTTAAATTTTATGATCTGACTTATTCCACAACTTTTTCAAAGTTTTAAAAAATGTTAATTTTGAAGGAAAAATTACGTGCAACATCAGTTTGTACATCTACCGTATCAAACTGTCTTACCTCTTTGTATCGCTGGCTGCGATTTTGCCAGCGGAGGCGGGATCGTGGTGGGAGAGGTGGTTGGCGATTTCCGGTCCCGCTCCCGGCTGCAGCCGCTCTGTAAAAAGGATTTTCCGTTACTAGGGTTTGTTAAGCCCGCCCTGCGGGTTTGCCGACCAATTAAAAGGAAGCGGGTCTGATGACGTCATTTGATGACGCATCATTAGCCGGTTTCCTTAAAGGGACCACGGCCACATTCATTTTGACAGTTCTGCAGTCAGTGTTCTACAGCATTGAGGTATTGAAAACACTGACAAGCACTGCACAAAGGTACAAGGCTGCACCCAGGCTCTCGCATGACTCCCTCCATATGCTTATGGAGGGAGTCACAGCATGCAGGGAGGTTCTCTTCCCTTCCAATGGGCGGAAGACACCTCCCCAACGCAGCCTGGTTGCACATTGCACAGGAGGGCAAAAGCAGGATGTCATCAGGAGGACCAGGCTGCAGTGGCGCAAATCTTTCAATGATCTCAGTATATCACGAAACGTTACTGCCAAGCCACACTCAACCTCATCCTGCTGTGCCACTCATCACATCCCATCTCTCTGCCTTCCCTACCCTACTCCTGCACATCTTTACTCACACCAACTAACCTTGCACCTCCACCCATCCCTCTCTATCTACATTATCACTTCCCCATCTCACTAGCCACCCCTTACACTCACCCTCATCCTATTCCAAGCATACCAACTATGAACACACAAGGGTAGGCACTTGGGTGGTTTATCCAATGGTCATGTGAAGTTTCTGGTAATGTGCTGTCAAACATTGAAATATTTATTTTGAACACTTTGGGCTGGATTTTACTTTTTGGGCCTGAAACTCGCCTCTGATGATGTCATTTCTCCAGCTGCATTTAAGGGCTCCAAGCAGCCTTGGTTCATTTTGTGCCTCTACGCTTGTGTTTGCTTCTGTTCATAATAGTTTTTGGAGCTAGTGGAATGTCGACTTCAAGGCCCAAGGCCTCACCACGCTTTAATGGTGACTCACTCCATGCTCTGGTGGAGGGAGCCAGAGCACAAAAGGAGGTGCTGTTTCTATCCTCTGGGAGGAAAAAACCTCCCCAGCAGACCAAAGCTGTGTGGCTGCAAATTGCCCAGGAGATCAGCTCCAGATTGATGTGCAGCAGAACCTGGCTGCAGTGCCGAAAGAGGTTCAATGACCTTGTCCGAACAGGCAAAGTGAGTATAGCATCACCTTTACCCTCATTCTGCTCCCCATCTCCTCTCTGCACCAGCACTCTGCATTGTCAACCTACTCCTACACACCCCACTTTACCCTTACATCCCTTGCACCCTTAACCATTCCCTCTCTTTCTATGTGCACAATCACTTAACTATTCGACTATGCCGCCCTCACACTCCCTATCACTGTTATGCAATGACAACAACTAACAACACACAGGGAGGGCTCTTAGTATTGGGACCTCACTCCATCTTTGTGTCCTTCTAAGCATCTATGCTATGGATTATCTACACTCACTCCATCATTTTCACTTATACTCCACTTGTGTCCCTCATTGCAGGAAAAGAGAGCCCACAATAAGAGGGAAAGGGTGAAGACAGGAGGAGGGCCACCCTCAATAGCCCAGCTCACCAGCGCTGAGGAGATCTCTGGAGCCAAGGAGGATGTGGAAGTGGGGGACGGACAGACAGGCACATCAGAGCAAGCTGGTGACAGAATAGTTTTGCATCTCTCTCATTGACATTGCATGAGTGACTGATATGGATTCCGATGCTCAAACAGATTGACTTATGATCATCTGCACTATTCCATGTGCATGCTACGTTTATATCACATGACTAACTCATGCCTTTACTCCCCCACAGGACCATCGGCAGCCCCCCTCCCCGCTGTCCAGGAGGAAGAGGCTGAGCCGGAAGACTCCTCAGAGGAACCTGCAACCTCTGAGGGCGCAGCGTCAGCAGAATTAAGCGCACCGAGCACCAGCGCAGATATGCACACCTCGGTGGGACCTTCGGGAGATAGAGTAGTGTTGTCACCTGGTGTATCACAGCTCACAAGCGAGCATCAGCAGATGGTGGAGACAGGGACAGCAGTGGAGAGTCCTTGGCGGAGGCCGCAGGGCGCTCCCAGCTCTGCTCAGCTGCATGTGGACCCTGTGCCTCCGGGTCCATCCAGAAAGAGAGCGGTGCTGGAACTCCAGGAACAGGTGCAGGAGTCTCTGGCAGGTTTTGTCTCCAGGGTCACTGTGAGTGTGGAGCAGATGGAGGAGTCCATGTCTAACATGAGCAGAGCTTTTGTGGAGGCATTGGCTCATGGACACATCACCGTGGAAAGGATGGCAACCTCCATGGAAAGGATGGCTACCTCCGTGGAAAGGATGGCTACGGTAGAGGAGAGGATGACTATGGCCATGGAGGATCTAAGTTGCCCGAGTGTGGAAAACATGGTGAATGTTCAGAATAGACTGACATCTCTGGAGGAGCGATGGGCAGCTATTGATCAGAGAAATCAGACCTTCATGGAAGTCCTCTGGAGTAGGACTGCCAGTGCAGAAACGGGTCCTCATGGCCCCCCTGAAGTGCAGCAAGGTGCTAGCTCTGAAGTGGAGCTGACCCATGAGAGGGATGTTGGTGACAGAGAACAAGGAAGTGGGGACTCCTCTCCAAGCGCTCACACTCCCATGCCACTGCGGAGCCCACGGTCAGAGCCCCACCAGAGTCCTCACCCAACTGAGATGGGCGTCTCAGCCCCTGCACAGACGCAGGAGGAGCAGACTGTTGGCGAGCCCTCACAGGCTCGCAACCCCAGAGGACGCCCGCCAAAGTTGTCGAAGCAGGAGCAGCATGAGAGTGAGCAAGGGGCCTCCACATCTGCTGAAGCCACAGGGGAAGCACCACGTAGGAGCACGCGTAAGAGGAAGATAAAGCACAAGTAGTCACAAGGGTAGTCACTTGGGTGTTCTGTTGTGTTTAATTGTTAAATCTTCTTCTTAGGCAGTCCCTCGGAACTGAGGATGACTTGCTTCCACACTCTAAATGAGTTCTCAGGTGACTGATGAGTCCAATGCGGGATCTACAGTCTCTGTCACAGGTGGGGCAGACGGTGGTTGAAGGGGCGGGTGGTGGGGTGCTTGGGTTGACGTGCGCTCCTTCTGCTGTTTGCGCTTGGCTTCCGCTTGATCCCGGCGAAGAGATTCGAGGCGTTCAGCGCCTTCCTGGATGCTTCTCCTCCACTTTGTGCAGTCTTGGGCCAGGGATTCCCAGGTGTCGGTGGGGATGTTGCACTTTTTCAAGGAGGCTTTGAGGGTGTCCTTGAAGCATTTCCTCTGCCCACCTGGGGCTCTCTTGCCGTGTCGGAGCTCCGAGTAGAGCACTTGTTTTGGGAGCCTCGTATCGGGCATGCGGACAATGTGACCCGTCCATTGGAGCTGATCGAGCGTGGTCAAAGCTTCGATGCTGGGGATGTTGGCCTGAGCGAGAACACTGACGTTGGTGCGCCTATCCTGCCAATGGATTTGCAGGATCTTGCAGAGGCAGCATTGGTGGTACCTCGCCAGTGCTTTGAGCTGCCTGCTGTACATCTTCACCACGCGTCAACTACAAGAGAAATGCAGGGAACAGCACCAACCGCTGTACGTGGCCTTCTTTGACCTCACAAAGGCCTTCAACACCATCAACCGTGAGGGATTATGGAGTGTCCTCCTCAAATTCGGCTGCCCTCAAAAGTTTGTCACTATCCTCTGCCTGCTTCATGACAACATGTAAGCTGTGATCCTGACCAATGGATCCACCACAGAACCAATTCACGTACGGACCGGGGTCAAGCAAGGCTGTGTCATCGCACCAACGCTCTTATCGATCTTCCTGGCTGGAATGATCCATCTCACCCTCAATAAGTTCCCCGCTGGAGTGGAGCTAATCTGCAGAACAAACGAGAAACTGTTCAACCTCCGTCGCCTCCAGTCCAGATCCAAGGTCGTCCCATCCTTTGTCATCAAATTACAGTATGCAGACGATGCTTGCGTCTGCGCATACTCTGAGGCCGAACTCCAAACCATCGTCAATTGTTAAATGTCATCCTTTAGTCAATGTATTAAAATGAAGTGATGGCAAACTGTTGAAGTTCTGGACTCTGTCATTTCGGAAATGGAAGTTCCACATTGAGGGCTCAGGGCGAATTGTATTTGTCATGATGGTGGTCAGAATGATAGGAAGCCACAGGTTCTTGTCCATTGTCTATGGTGTGGTAAGAAGGTGCCAGGCACCTGTGTTTGAATGGTCAACTTAAGCAAATCTGGCCAAGATAAGTGCATCCCGGGCAGCAATGTACTTGCGTGCTACTGCAGCAGGTTGATGCGCATCCGCAAGGTCTTTGTTCTCGTTCTCCTCCTCTTCATCTACCTCCTCATCTGAGGAGGCTATGCGCTGAGCCACTTGTTCCTCAGGCAGCTGCAAGCCACGATGCTGTGCGATGTTGTGCAGTGCACAGCAGACCACGACGATTCTGGAGACCCTGGCTGCTGAGTACTGCAGGGCTCCATCTGATCTGTCAAGGCATCTGAATCGCATCTTCAACAAGCCAATTGATGATGGATCTGGTCGAAATGTGGCTGGAGTTGTAGCGCTCCTCAGCTTCGTTGGATGGCCTCCTGAATGGTGTCATTAGCCACGTCTTCAGAGGATAGCCCTTGTCTCCAAGTAACCATCCCGAAAGTTGGTTTGGCGGATTGAAGAACGGAGGCACACTAGACTGCCGCAGGATGAACGAGTCATGGCAACTGCCAGGATACTTGGCGCAAACATGCAAAATGCCCTTCTTGTGGTTGCACACCAGCTGCACGTTGAGGGAGTGGAAGCCCTTGCGGTTGACAAAAAGAGCTGGGTTGTGATGGGGTGCCTTAAGGGCCCCATGTGTGCAGTCTACGACGCCCTGCACCCTTGACAAGCCTGCCATATTTGCAAAGCCAACCGCACGTGCGGTTATACTTGCTTAATCCGTGGAGAAGTCTATGTAATTGTGCGCCTTTGCAAAGAGGGCATCGGTAACCTGCGTGATGCAAGTATGTGCAGCCGACTGGGAGATGCCGCTGATGTCTGCTGATGATCCCTGGAAGGAGCCTGAAGCAAAAAAGTTGAGTGCGGTGGTGACTTTGACAGCCACTGGTAAGGGGTGTCCACCCGCTCCTCTGGGCTCCAGGTGTTGGTGCAGCATTGTGCAGATGTCAGCGACTACCTCTCGCGAAAGTCTCAGCCTCCTTTGGCACTGCTGCTCACTCATGTTGAGGAAGCTCATCCTCAGCCTGTTAACCTTGTGTTGGGAGTATCTCCTGCGGCGACGTGCATCCCTGCGTTGACGCCTTCTGCACTGTGCGCCATCAGGTGGGTGAGCAGCAGGTTGGCGCTCCTGTTGTTGCTGCTGCTGTTGCTGCTGTTGTTCCTGGTTCTGTTGCTGCCGCGGCTGCTCTTCATCCAAATCTGAGGTCCAGGATGAAAGGAAATAAATGGTTCCCATGCTGCTGGTATATACCTCAGTTGAGGAAGCGCTCAGTCAATGTGGGGAGAGGCTTTTCCCAGGAGGTCAGAGTGGAGATGGATCTCAGCTTCACCACATCCAAAATCAGTGGACCTGCAAAAAGTTCTCTAAGACCTGAAAAAACAAAGTTCTGCCACCTGCAACTGATCCTTGTTGAGAGCTACTTTTTTATGGTGGAGCTGCAGCTGTTCGGAAGCCAGTCACTTGTCAACCCGACAGGATTAGCTGGTGTGTTTCAGGAGTGACGTGCAGCACGCTGGAAATGTGGCAAAATTTGAAAGGCCTCTCAAAATGGGATTATAGAGGTACTTAAGTAGCAGTTAAGTGCCTTAAGGGCCTATCCCACCGCCTGGAGGCAGGACCGAAACGGAGTCTGCAAGCCCACCTTTGGGAAAGTTGCGCGAAGGCGGGTTGATGGCGGGATCGGAACCCGCCGTCATTTCTCCAAATTTTCCCAACAGTCCCGCCTCCAAACCTGCCTCCTCAGGGCTGGTAAAATCCAGCCCTTTGTGTTCTTGGACAGATTTGTGTGCACCTTTGGAAGTGTCTTAGTGAGTTGCAGTGAATGGTGAGACATAACGTCCCCCCACCCCCAATGGTGATGAGTGTGAAAGGAATGGCTTGGACATTGTTGGGATGCTTTATGGTGCTGGTGTGGGGTGGTGCCAACCTGGCGCATCATGTGGCAGCCAGGGTATACAGTGTTAAGTGAAGCAAATCTGGACATGGTGAGGCCATCGCTGGCATCCCGGGTAACAATGTGCATGGGTGATGATGCCCTGTGTCCAGTGCAACATCAGTTGATTGCGGAGAAGTTTTGTGTGGATGTTGGTGATGTTGGTGTTGGGGCTGATTGTGTTGGGATTCTGAGGACCAAGGTGAGATTTTTTTCAAGGGCACCAATGTTGCTGGAATAGATGGCAGCTGAAGTTGAGATGACAGAAGTGATCTATCAATTGTAAGAGAGCTTGCTCCAAGGAGGTGACAGTGGATAGAGAGTTTACTCCAAACACTTCCAAACTGCATACAGCTCAAAAGATTCTTCCAAGTCCTGAAGGCTCAATCTTCTGACATTGGAAAGTGACCAGCTGTGAAATGGTAGCTTTCATACCACGTTTGCAGCTGTCACTTATTCACAGCAATGGGGAGACATAGAGAACCCGACCTACTTACCTGGCGTGATCGCCGAATGACGTGAACCCCGTTAAAAATGTGGTAAAATAGAAAAAGGCTGGCAAAATAGTAATAAACAAGCACTTAACAAGCAGTAAAGTATCGTAAATGACTCTCCCGCCGCTTGGTGTCGGGTCTGTTCTGAAATCGCAGACCCGACACTCTGGAAACTTACATAGAGGCAGGTTCGCAGCGGGTTCCCAAACCGCTGTCAATCATTTCGATTTTGACAGCGGACCCACCTCCAAACCCGCACTCTGAGCGCCGGCAAAATTCTGCCCGCTGTGTCTATTTTACAGACACGCGAGTAATGGCAGTTGAGAAGTGTTAATATTTACCTGAAAGGCTTGGTTATATCGTTGTATATTTTGTGCTTAGGCTATTGATTAAAAATTGTATTGAGTACAAGGTATTTATAATCCTAATATTTCTCTTCTTTCATTGTTGTTGGTGTGAATACTCTAGAATATGTTGTCTTGTTACTCTGAACCTTAAGCAACAGTAGTGCTGTTTTTAAAGCTACATTTAGTTCTTATCTGTTTTCCCATTGTACAACCCTGCAAGGTGTTAATTTAATCTTTGATTGACAGGTTGGTGTTCATCTATTGATTGAGGGCTTGTCTTTCTTAACAGAGAAATGTGTTTCATAGCCACAGTTTTGATCTTTCTTGGTCAGGTTTTCTTTCCAGTGTCTTTGGGAGTGAGCTTCTGGGTATCAGAGAATTAATCCTCCAAGAAACCTATTTATCGTACACGGCAAAGAACTCCAAAACACTCAAGGTTCAGGCCCGCTCATTGTTTGCGAAGTTTGGCAAACAGTACTGAAAAAAACCCCCCAGAAACTATCAGGTTTTTTTTATTCGTTGATGGGATGTGGCGTCGCTGGCAAGGCTGGCATTTATTGCCCATCCCTAGTTGCCCTTGAGAAGGTGGTGGTGAGCCGTCTTCTTGAACCGCTGCAGTCCGTGTGGTGAAGGTACTCCCACAGTGTTGTTAGGGAGGGAGTTCCAGGATTTTGACCCAGCGACGATGAAGGAACGGCGATATATTTCCAAGTCAGGATGGTGTGTGACTTGGAGGGGAACTTAGAGGTGGTGGTGTTCCCATGCGCCTGCTGCCCTTGTCCTTCTAGGTGGAAGAGGTCGCGGGTTTGGGAGGTGGTGCCAAAGAAACCTTGGCGAGTTGCTGCAGTGCATCTTGTAGATGGTACACACTGCATCCATGGTACGCCGGTGGTGGAGGGAGTGAATGTTTAAGGTGGTGGATGGGGTGCCAATCAAGTGAGCTGCTTTGTCTTGGATGGTGTTGAGCTTCTTGAGTGTTGTTGGAGCTGCACTCATCCAGGCAAGTGGAGAGTATTCCATCACACACCTGACTTGTGCCTTGTAGATGGTGGAAAGGCTTTGGGGAGTCAGGAAATGAGACACTCGCCGCAGAAGACCCAGCCTCTGACCTGTTCTTGTTGCCACAATATTTATGTGGCTGGTCCAGTTACTTTTCTGGTCAATGGTGACCCCCAGGATATTGGTGCTGGGGGATTCGGTGATGGTAATGCCATTGAATGTCAAGGGGCGGTGGTTTGACACTTGCTTGTTGGAGATAGTCATTGCCTGGCACTTATGTGGCATGAATGATACCTGCCACTTCTCAGCCCAAGCCTGCATGTTGTCCAGGTCTTGCTGCATGCGGGCATGGACTGCTTCATTATCTGAGGAGTTGCGAATGGCACTGAACACTGTGCAGTCATCAGCAAACATCCCCACTTCTGACCTTATGATGGAGGGAAGGTCATTGATGAAGCAGTTGAAGATGGTTGGGCCTAGGACACTGCCCTGAGGAACTCCTGCAGCGATGTCCTGGGGCTGTGATGATTGACCTCCAACCACCACAACCATCTTCCTTTGTGCTAGGTATGACTCCAGCCAGTGGAGTTTTCCCCCTGATTCCCGTTGACTTCAGTTTTACTAGGATAGTTAAACAAGAAATAGTTGGGCCTCCTGTTGCTTATTAAAAAAAATCTACCACTACAGTTTTGCTGCTTGGAAACCACAGACTCACAATGGGGGAAAAAAATGGTCCGAGAGGTGCTTTTCACCTTTCAGAGAAATGGGTTTTACTGTGGATGAGGTACTGGTCCAGGAGGACTACAATATTTGACACTGGCTCACACCTCTTCCCCAATCTGCAGGAGAAAAGCAAATCTGGGAGAATATTATAAACCAGATAAATGCAATATCCACCATCTGTAGAACCTGCTTTGAGGTCAAGAAGAGATTTCTTGATGCATATACGAAAGCCAAGCACAATCTAGCTTTAATTAGCAGACAAAAAAAAGAAAGACTTGTATTTATATCGCGCCTTTCACAACCTCAGGACCTCCCAAAGTGCATTTGAAGTGTAGCCACTGTTGTAATGTAGGAAACACGGCAGCCAATTCGCACACAGCAAGCTCCCACAAACAGCAATGGTGGTGTTGGTTGTGGGATCATTGTTCGCCGGGACACTGGGAAAATTCCCCTGCTCTTCTTTGCAAAGTGCCATGGGATTTTTTAGCTCCACCTGAGACACACAAGATTATAGGTGGCGGTAGACCACAGAATATCCAAAGAAAAGCTTGCATGTATGTAACGCCTTTCATGACCACCGGACGTCCCAAAGTGCTTTACAACCAATTAAGTACTTTTTGAAGTGTAGTCATTGTTGTAATGTAGGAAACACAGCAGCCAATTTGCATAGAGCAAGCTCCTACAAACAGCAATGTGACAATGAGCAGATAATCTGTTTTTTTAGCGATGTTGATTGAGGGATAAATATTGGCCAGAACACTGGGGAGAACTCCCCAGCTCTTGTTTGAAATAGTCCCATGGAATCTTTTACATCCACCTGAGAGAGCAGACATGGCCTAAGTTTAACGTCTCATCCGAAAGACGGCACCTCAGTACTGCACTGGAGTGTCAGCCTAGATTTATTGTGTTTAATAGTCCCTGGAATGGGACTTGAACCCACAACTTTCATGACTCAGAGAGTGAGGGTGCTACCCACTGAGCCACGGCTTTCACTTAAAATGTTAACAGTACCAGAAGAAACTGGTGGAATTATTTGACCTAGAATGTCTTGAGGGGAGGTGGAAGCTGGAATGAATGCATGTGCCAGCGACTGCAGTATCTTCTGTCCTACGCTTTGCCATGATAAGAAGTGCAGTCCAGAATCATGTTCAACTTGCCGCTCGGGAGTCGCACTGGCGTTGCCGATCGGCTGCCCATTTTAGAAATCGGCCGATTTCCATTGGTTTCCGCAAGAACAGTTTTATGCCCCGGTGACAAGTTGAGAATCTCCAATGGTTGAAAATGATTTGGATATGCTAATGAGGGACTGCAGACAACACAGGCCCAAGGCCTCAACAGAGAACCAATACACTTTCAGGTATTCATTATTCTTTCATAAACCATCTGAACGCCTTGATTAGGTTACAGCCCATAATTCTTCTCAGTTTTCTATGATTTGATGCAAAAACTATTGCAACGGAACTGTACTATTTCCTTGTGTTAATTTCAAGTTCACTGTCAATCTCCTAAACAAGAAAAAAGACAATTGGGAGTGGAAAAACCTGTGTTGTGATTAAACCCTCTCGAGCTTTGTTTCTGACCATTTAGCTACTAACATTATCAGCTACTCTAAAGAGAAGCCTATCTGTTTTTCCACTTTGTCCACTCCTAGGTTAGATATAACAGCAGGACTGTTAAAATATTCAGCACTCTTATTTCGCTGCATACTTTAATTCCAGCCTTCGAAGACCATCCCCTACTGCAGCAGTGTGAGTTCTTTTCCATTGGCCACGCCAGCTGCTCACTTCCCCTGCCTGAATGAGCTTGCCAGTTTAATGCCAACTAACATCTAATTATTAGCAATGTTATGTTCTGGTAGCTCAACTGGTAAAATGCATTGCATGATCTGGCACTGGGTCACACAGACCAGGAGGGTCCTCGGTTTAATCCTGGTCTGTAATGTGTCAGCCAAATTCAGCACTACCCAGTGACCTCCACTGGAAATGCACGTGCATAGATCTCAGATTAGGATAGGGTTAGGCTAGTGTGCTAGGATCCCCACAAATGGACAGCTAACACTCACTGTCCTGGTATACAAAAACAGCCACCTGGGCAGGGACCTGCTGGCACCTGCGGAACCATATCACATCTAGAGTCACTAGGGCTAATTTTAATCTAGGCTACCAGGCGGGAAACTGACAGGATGGGATTACCCGTTTTATACCCCGACCATTTTTACTTTCCATGGGGGAAAAAATTGGGTTGCTTTGCGCCCCGTTAGTGCCCCCCAGCGCCTGAGCGTGCGCTGCTAACGCCTCCTGTGAAATTCAGCGGGAGGTTAGCGGCGGCGATAGCCAGTAGCTCCCTGCGGCGCTTCGCCTCCAGCGATGACCTCATCACCATGCGTGGCGCCCTGCTCGCGCCCTGGCCGCAAACTTCGCTCGCGCCCCCTGACCTACCGCCAGACGATATGTCCGACAGGGTCAGGGTGCCTTGTTTGCGGCCACGGCGGTGCAAATTAAAGGGCAGGTGCCGGGCGGCCATTTTTTTTGGGCTGCCTGCCAGCACCTGCCCCCTTCTGCTTCTTCATGCGGGGTACCGGCCGCGATCAGTCAACCCGGCACTCCTCTTGAGTGCCGAGCTGCTTTCCTGGCACCCCGCTCCCCGGTGGTCCAGCAGGGCCCCAGTGCGCGCTGCGCTAGGCCCCTCCCCTTTAATCAGGGGAGGGAGGCCGGTAATACTGCTGGCGCTACGTGCTGATGCGCATGGTGCTGTTGCGCGTAGCGCCGCGATATTGAATGGTAGCGCCCCAGGAAGGAGGGGGAGCGCCCCGGCGAAGTTAGCACCCCAAGAGGGGCGCGACCGAATTTATCTCCCCATGACTTCAATGAGTAGAGTGTAAATTGGGCACCTGATCTGATCCTGTCAGTAACATTACCCTCGCTGCCTTCAAGAGAGGGAGGATAATGGAAGAAGCTAATAGGTAAGTCCAGGCAAAGGAAGTGTGAGACAGATAATCAAGACTACAATCTTGCAGCCTATCTCTGATCTGCACTTCCTTTGTGTTTGGCTCCCCATTGGAGCACCGAATTTATCCTCAAGTCCTTAACAAGCCAAAAGAGTGTTACTGCAGCATCTGCGAAATAGCGTATTCAATTGGAAATTGGCATGTGTGAATAAAAATACAAGAACGAAAACACAGAATGCTGCATACTTATAGGGAATTTTAATTTCTGGACAGTCAGCCGGCGGAATGCGCTGGCCTACTACCCGGGAGAAGCCTGGTTCATTGAACGGCCGTACTTCCTTAACATAAATGCGGCATGCTCCCTGCCCAAAACCATGTCCAGAGGCAGCTCGTCGCGTCCCAGCTATCCAATATCGAGCGGCCTGGAGGCCTCACGACCGGCACCCAGCTAAATCGTCACAAACACGGAAGTGGGAGCCTGGAGTGGCAGGGGTACAAAATTATTTTGTGGAGGACTGGAGGAGTACTCCTGCTCCTCCTAGCCCTATGATAATAATTTTACACTTACGTTTTTACTTCTTGCCCAGGACTGGCGCGCTGCCTCTTGGGGCGCAATGCCGGGCGCACCCTGGTGACGCAGGAGGACCAATCCCGCATGGTCCACTCACGCATCAGTTTCGACACGACGGTTCTTGCCCCCGCTGGGATCGCGCCCGAGTTTGGCCGCAAACCAATTTCTAGCCCTAGGGATCAGACTGGTGGCCATTTTCGTCACAGCAATCAGGGCTTGGACATTTTCCTTGTGGTTCCGTGCCCAGCTCTGAATGCACCATTCAAGTTGTAGCCTGGCCAGAGCATAAAGCTGCAGCACAAAGGCCTCAGACTCTACTGAATTGGCAAAATAGCTCAGCATTTTATTTGCTTTATTGATTGATGTTCCACAATGACTAGAGTGTTAAGTGTTGAGTCTATTATCACTCCTAGATCTCTTTATGCCACTTCTCTGCCCAATATGATACTACTCATTGAGGAAGTATGTCTCTTGTATTTTTTCCAATGTGTAATACTTTGCACTTATCTGTATCCAGTGGATTAGGCGGGAGTGGCGGGGGGAGGTGGTGAGGGCAGGGAGGATTCAAGGTTTTCTATGATTTTTTTTTAATCGGAATACTGCTGCTTTTGAAAGAAAGGGGGTTATTTTGGCCAAAGGGTGAAAACAGGGGGCTAAATGGGTGCAGTGCTGATAAGACTAGTCTGTTTGAAAGTCTGGATTTAGCACACAATTTTGTTCCTAATTGCTGATTACCATAATTTGAACATGCCTGGAGATGCTAAGCACAAACCTGCAGGTTTAGCACTCAAGTGCTGATTCGATGCAATTTCCGTGGAGCAGTATATGTGGGCTCCTCACACCCACTTCCACTGAAGGTGTGGAGTGCTCTGGCTAGCACACAACGGCACGTTGCAGGATGGCTCAGGGCCTGAGGGAGAGGGCGCACAGGTCTCGAATGCAGCACAGAAGGTCCTGGTGGAGGAGGTCCAGGGGAGGAGGGATGTACTGTACTCGCAGGGGGGAAGGACGATAACTCACGTTCCTCACCCTCCTGTCCCTCTCTCCTGCAGCAGCTGGTGCTACTCTGCCTGGCCTCATGTCCTCCTCCCATTCTTCGTCCAGACCAAGAGGGACCCCTAGCAAGATGCCCATGACCAAGCACTCCCTTTCTCCTGGTGACTCCTATAAGGTGTCCAATAAGGTGGAGTAGCACAGCACTCACTCTTTTTAGATGAATTCCTCAGAGAATTTCCGGAATAAATGTTGCTCGAGTGTTGTTGAAGTCTTGACAAAGTGTGCCAGAAAGTCTCCCGATGTATTTCAGACCTTCTCTTCACAGCTCCAGCAGCAATGACCATGAAATGGTGAGTATCCCTTAAAGTGGTGAGTATCCCTTTAAGTAGCGCTTGAAATCAACATCAGTGCCGTGTTTACTCCCAAACAGCTGGTGACTGTAAAGAGAGGGCGTTAGTTGAAGCGCTAGCCACCAAAATGCCGTGCAGCCTCTTTAATGAGCGCTAGCAGCATTTTAAGTGGCAATCAGCTGTTTAACAAGCCTCTGGGCGGCTATTCGTAGCTCTGGCTTCAACTCCTTTACCAAGATGGTGTCTTGCACTAAACGCAGGCTAACCTGGCGTTTCAGCTTAAGACCCCATCTTGGCCACCTCTTTACCTCTTTAGCACCCCCAAAGTGTCTTAGATCACTTAACAGAAACAACAGATGTTCTTCCAGAGTCAGTCAGTTCTGCAATTCCACCAGCGAAAACCAATTCGTTGGGCTTATACGTCTAAATGTTCATCAGGATGTTACAGTGAAGTAGCAAAGTTATTGATAGACCTTTTTTTTGGTCTGATTACGCTCCCGTGCAGCGCCTTGGGACGTTTTACTACGTTAAAGGTGCTATATAAATACAAGTTGTTGTTGTAGACTAGCGACACATAACCGGCGCTTGGACTTTGTGCTTTAGAGTTTTTGTCTGACAAGGCTGTTCTTTCTTGTCATTAGCTTTATTTGAATTGATAGATTAATGGAAGTAATAATGTTTCTATTTGAATCTTATTGTGAAATTCCTATGAAAAATCGAGCTTTTGAAGTAATTTTGTTTGCTCTGGCAAACTCATCTCCAAATCCACCGCGCTCCCCCACCCCCCCACAAAAAAAAACATTTCTGCCTACATCACTGTCTCTATCTGTCAAAATTCTGCTCACTTGCCCAGGTCCATCTGTAGGTCCCTCCTCCCCCCAATTTGGTATCATTTGGCCAACTTAAATTACATTTTTGAATCAAGGTCTTTAATGTAGATTAGAAGCAGTAGGGAAGCCAGAAATGATCCAGGGGACACTCTACTCTGTACACCCCTCAACCCGACATCACTCACTTAACGATAGCAAAATACTGCAGATGCTGGAAATCCGAAATAACAACAGAAAACGCTGGAAAAACTCAGCAGGCCAGGCAGCATCCGTAGAGAGAGAAAGAGAGTTGACGTTTCAGGTCGATGACCTTTCATCAGAACTGGGAAGAGCTGGAAATCAAATAGATTTAAGGCCAGGGTAAAGCTGGGAAAAGGGGGAGGGGATAAAGGAACAAAGGAGGAGATGAAGAGACATTAAGAGACATTAAGAGATATGCAAGGCTAGAGGTGGTGTTAATGTGACAGATTAAGGCTGAATGAAGTGTGAAATCCACTGGCAGAATGAAGGACAGCTGCCAGCTTCTAGGAGGAAAAAAAAGGTGGGGGGGACAAATAAAAGGGTGGATAAAATAAAATATAAATGTGATTGGAGCTGAGGTTATGATCTAAAATTGTTGAACTCGATATTGAGTCCAGAGGGCTGTAGCGTGCCTAAACGAAAGATGAGGTGCTGTTCCTCGAGCTTACGCTGAGCTTCCGTGGAACAGTGTAATAGGCCGAGGACGGTGAGGTCAGAGTGGGAGTGAAGCGGTGAATTAAAGTGACAGGCCACCGGGAGCTCGGGGTCCCCCTTACGGACTGAACGGAGGTGTTCCGCAAAGCGGTCACCCAATCTGCGTTTGGTCTCCCCAATGTAGAGGAGTCCACATCGTGAGCAGCGAATACAGTATACTAAATTGCAGGAAGTACAAGTAAATCGCTGTTTCACCTGGAAGGGGTGTTTGGGGCCCTGGACAGTGGGAAGAGGGGAGGTATAAGGGCATGTGTTGCATCTCCTGCGCGTGCACGGGAAGGTGCCGGGCGAAGGGGAAGGGGTGCTGGGGGTGGTAGAGGAGTGGACTAGGGTGTCGCGGAGGGAGCGGTCCCTGCGGAATGCTGAAAGGGGAGGTGAGGGGAAGATGTGTTTGGTGGTGGGATCACGCTGGAGGTGGCGGAAATGGCGGAGGATGATCCGTTGAATGTGGAGGCTGGTGGGGTGAAAGGTGAGGACAAGGGGAACCCTATCATGGTTCCGGGAGGGAGGGGCAGGGGTGAGGGCAGATGTGCGGGAGATAGAACGGACACGGTCGAGGGCCGTGTCGACCACGGTAGAGGGGAATCCTCGGTTGAGGAAAAAAGAAGACATGTCGGAAG
Source organism: Squalus acanthias (assembly GCA_030390025.1). NCBI lineage: Eukaryota > Metazoa > Chordata > Chondrichthyes > Squaliformes > Squalidae > Squalus > Squalus acanthias. The sequence continues at coordinate 22,099,453 of CM059439.1, forward strand.
CACTGGTATGGAAGGTGGCATCATCAGAGCAGATGCGGCGGAGACGGAGAAACTGGGAGAATGGAATAGAGTCCTTACAGGAGGCGGGGTGGGAGGAAGTGTAGTCCAGGTAGCTGTGGGAGTCGGTGGGCTTGTAGTGAATGTTAGTCAATAACCTATCCCCAGAGATGGAGATGGAGAAGTCGAGGAAGGGAAGGGAAGAGTCGGAGATGGACCATGTGAAGGTGAGGGAAGGGTGGAAATTGGAAGCATAGTGAATGAAATGTTCTAGTTCAGGGCGAGAGCAGGAGACGGCACCGATACAGTCATCAATGTACCGGAAAAAGAGGTGAGGGAGGGGACCCGAGTAGGACTGGAACAAAGAGTGTTCCACATATCCCACGAAAAGGCAAGCATAGCTAGGACCCATGCGGGTACCCATAGCAACACCTTTAATTTGGAGGAAATGGGTAGAGTCAAAGGAGAAGTTGTTCAATGTGAGAACAAGTTCAGCCAGGCGGAGGAGGGTGGTGGTGGATGGGGACTGGTTGGGCCTCTGTTCAAGGAAGAAGCGGAGCGCCCTCAGGCCATCCTGGTGGGGAATGGAGGTGTAGAGGGATTGTACGTCCATAGTGAAGAGGAGACGGTTGGGGCCGGGAAACTGGAAACTGTTAAAATGGCGGAGGGCATCGGAAGAGTCGCGGATGTAGGTGGGAAGAGACTGGACAAGGGGAGAAAAAATAGAGTCGAGATAGGAAGAGATAAGTTCCGTGGGGCAAGAACAGGCTGAAACGATGGGTCTACCGGGGCAGTCCTGTTTGTGGATCTTGGGAAGGAGGTAGAAGCGGGCTGTGCGGGGTTGGGGAACTATGAGGTTGGCGGCCGTGGGGGGAAGATCTCCAGAGAAGATCACTCACTTAACTACTGCCCATTGCTTCCTCTTTTTCAGCCAGTTCCTTATTCAAGCATCACCTTAGGTTTGTGTACAGCTTTTCACACAGGACTTTATCAAAGGGTTTCTGGCAGTCCAGGCACATTGCTTCTTAGGGTTCTCTAACATCTACCAGGAATGACATTTCCTCAAAAATAAAGACAGAATTGTGGATTACGATCCTCGTAACACCAGTAAAGGTCCTGGACTTCCATTTCATAAAATTTGATTTAACTACAATAAACTAGTGGGCCCTCTCGTGTGTATTTGTTCTGGTTGGAATGAAATATTTAAAATCTTAGCTTTTACGAAAGCTAACTTCAATTACATGACTATTTCATTTGTCCACAAGTTAATCATTCTGTAGTTTTAAAAGAAGGAAACTCATCGGCACAACCCCTTTTAAAGGGAGAGTCTCATCATCAGGAGCTCTTTTAAAAATCAATTGCAAAGACGAATGATTCATGTTAACGCCCTCTTTATTATGACACAGAATTGGTTTGCAGGAACTACTGCTCCTGAGTCAGCTGAATTAACATCTGTGGCGATATAGGTTAGAGCCATTCTATTTGCAGTCGTGTCTGAACTAGCCAGAAGTTGGGGTAGTAACTGAACCTCATTGTGCCCTTTTACAGGCATAAAATGGGTGCGGTGAGGACCAATTTTGGGGACCAACGTCCCGTGCCCGATCAGCCAGGGGTACAGACCACGCCGCCATATTGGCGTAAGCGGCTATCCACGCGCCTGGCCGAAACAGGTGTTAGGCCCCTTACCTATGTAAATGAGAGGCCGGATGCCTGTTTCAGGATTCCTTGCACTAAATTGGTGAGCGATGAGCAGATCAGGCTCCGTACCAGCTCCGCTCAGGATTCTTCAGCAGATGCTGCGGCCTAACCAGTGGCTCCGATCACAAAAGCAATTTTGCTCCTCATGGCCCAACAGCACTCCTGAGGGCTGCCGCCGTTCCATGATCGCTCCCATTCCATTGTTCTCCCCACCCCGCTTCCCAGGTTGTAGCTGAGGGCTGCTACCTGTGAGGCAGGCAGCTCGAAATTGGAATGATGGCAATATGATTGAAATGAGGCAAGAGGCCCAATTTCAGGTGACCCTCGGGCCTCTCGGTTGGGGTTTGGGCTTCATTAGTTATGTGCCTGAAAATGAGCTATAGCCAATTTTTACCCTTTTTTAAATTTATCTATCTGCTTGCCACATTCTCTAACTGGGAAATTGAATAGGAGACATGTTAGCATTGGGTAACTGAACCCTTTTCTACTTTGAGCATCCAGTATTCACATCAATCACTCCCAGGGTAGAAATACCATGACCAGAGTCATTGAATAAGTCAAATTCCATTTTTATTACATTGGACTCTGGGATTTTTATCAATGTTTTGAGGATTCCATTCAGTAATTCCAACCATTTATAATTAGTCCTGCTGCTTCTAGCGCTTTAATAAGTTAAATTCTATTCTTAATACAAAGGGATTTCCAGGGTTCTTCTCAATGTTTTGGAGATCATATTCAGCAATTGTATCCACTTGGTTGTGAAAACCACAAATCAGTGGTTTTGACCATGGTGCTGGGCAGAGTACAGGTCCTTCTGCTCTGTCTAATATGCCTTAGCTGCAAGCTCATCAGAGCATCCCCTGCTGAAACACTGAGAGTTTTCCATTTACAATTGTTGGTGTTCCGCACAGTCCCTTGATGATACTGATAATTTAGTGCACATTGGCACCAAAAGTTGGACTGAAAGCCTAAATCTTCAACAAGCTTGATTATGCCATGGCTGGTTCAGTTAAGCTTCTACTCAATGGTGACCCGCAGGATATTGACAGTGGGGCACTTGCCGATCGTTGTGAGTACATTGCTATATGGCGAAATAGAATTCTTTTAAACTTCAATAACCTACCACTTATGATGCTCTTTCCCAGCAGTGCTCATCTTGCCAATTCATTCCATTTATTAATTATTGCATCCTCGTTAACCCTTCCACTAAATCATACCATGTAATATCACAACAGATTAAATACACGTACACTTGAAAATATCCTGCATTTTTGCCTTAAAAGTATCTGTCTCTCTCATTGTTTTTTTCTGTAAGTGAATAATTTTGAAAAGACTTCACAGTCACTCTTGATGCTCTGTGCTTTGAGAATAAAAAAAAATCTCTTCATGTGTCAGTAGTGAGTCAGTTGTAATGGAGTTGGAACAGCTTTTGAAATAGTAATGCTTCAGTAATTGAATCCTTAAACCTTCTGAGAGCTGATTTCATTGGGTTTCCTGTGCAGTACTGGGCCACTGAGACACAGGGATTTAAAAAAGATCTACCGTAGAAACCAAATGCATAAGTGCTGCTGTCAAACTATCATAAAACACAATGCCAGGATCTTCTTTCTTTTCCTCATTAAAACTCAAAGATGCTTTCAGCCTCTTTTCATTGTCAGGCATATTTACACAGCTATTACATCACCATCAAAGTCATTAAACACTTGAACTACAAGTGTGGTTTCTGATTTCCTGCTGCTCCAGACCTGTCTCTGTACAATTCTATACAGAAGACAACTTAAGAATCTCAGAACCTGACACAATGTCTAGTGGGTGCATTTTAATGAGAGTTGTGAGGAATTGACTTTAGTAACATCCCATCTGTCTGAATGTGTGTGTTTGTAATTAAGATGAATAGCAGTTGTAATACTATATCTCAGCCACATAGACAGCATTTGGTGAAAGGTCAAGACAATCCATCAAATTTTTAAAAAACTCCTTGAATTTCAAACTTTTCTGACTTTAAGAACATAATTTAAGTATTAGATTGTTTTAAAAATATTTCTGCTTAGTGGATGACAAACCATTGTTCTATTGAGACAAACAAACAAAAATCTTGATTTATGGTTAAGCTAAGTCATTTGTTATAGCTCAGCTCGGTTTAGAAATTGACACTTTCACTGCCTCCAGCACTTTTTAATGCAAAACTGCAAATTGAGGTACGTGCATCTCTAGAAATGTGTGGGGGTTGTTGCGCCATTCCAAATGACTTGCCCCAGCTATAGTAAATGATCACCTGTGTAACAATGTTTTATAAATGATAAAAGAATAAGGTTATAAACACAAGTCATTGTGATTTCAATGCAGCTGCTGTGCAAGAGTAGCGCCACCCTTCTGATTTACTCTAAGCAGTGAAAATGGCATCACTGAGGTGTATGTGTACATTTAATTGTCAGTCCCGACTCCGTTGGTTGCACTCTCACCTCTGAGTCAGGTCAGAAGGTTGTGGGTTCAAGTCCCACTCCAGAGACTTAGCACAAAAATCTAGGCTGACACTCCAGTGCAGTGCTGAGGGAGTGCTGCACTGTCAGAGGTGCTGTATTTTGGATGAGACATTAAATCAAGGTCCTGTCTGCTCTCTCAGGTTGATGTAAAAGACCCCATGGCACTATTTCGAAGAAGAGCAGGGGCGTTCTCCTCAGTGTCCTGGCCAATATTTATCCCTAAATCAATATCACTAAAAGTAAATTATCTGGTCATTATCACATTGCTGTTTGTAGGAGCTTGCCGTGTTTCGTATATTACAACAGTGATTACACTACAAAGGTACTGTAAAGCGCTTTGGGACGTCCTGAGGTTGTGAAAGGTGCTATATAAATGCAAGTCTTTCTTTGTTTCTTTAATTAGCAATTTTACACAACACAACTATTACACAGGCATGCACAAGAGATTGTTACATTTGTTTGCTTGAGATAACCCCACAGCTTGACTTGGTTCTCATCCTATTACATGAAATGAATGTGATACGTATACCCCGTACAGCCCGTTAATACCTCTTGCCCAAGATCCACAAACAGGACTGCCCTGGTAGACCCATCGTTTCAGCCTGTTCTTGTCCCATGGAACTGATTTCTTCATATCTCAACTCTATTTTTACTCCCTTTGTCCAGTCTCTTCCTACTTACATCCGCGACTCTTCCAACCCCCTCCGTCACTTTAACAGCTTCCAGTTTCCTGGCCCTAACCGTCTCCTTCTCACCATGGACACCCAATCCCTCTACACCTCCATCCCCCATCAGGATGGTCTGAGGGCTCTTCGCTTCTTCCTTGAACAGAGGCCCAGCCAGTCCCCATCCTCCACCACCCTCCTCCGCCTGGCTGAACTTTGAACAACTTCTCCTTTGACCCCACTCACTTCCTCCAAATAATAGGTGTTGCTATGGGAACCCGTATGGGATCTAGCTATGCCTGCCTTTTTGTGGGATATTTGGAACATTCTTTGTTCCAGTCCTACTCCGGTCCCCTCCCTCACCTCTCTTTCCGGTACATTGATGACTGTATCGGTGCCGTTTCCTGCTCGCGCCCCAAACTGGAAAATTTCATCAACTTTGCTTCCAATTTCCACCCTTCCCTCACCTTCACATGATCCATCTCCGACTCTTCCCTTCCTTTCCGAGACTTCTCTGTCTCCATTTCTGGGGATAGGCTATCGACCAATATCCACTACAAGCCCACTGACTCCCACAGCTCCCTTAACTACACTTCCTCCCACCCCGCTTCCTGTAAGGACTCTATTCCATTCTCCCAATTTTTCTGTCTCCATCGCATCAGTTCCAACGATGCCACCTTCCATATCAGTGCTTCTGATGTCTTTCTTTTTCCTCAACCAAGGATTCCCCTCTACCGTGGTTGACAGGGCCCTTGACCTTGTCCGTTCCATTTCCCACACTTCTGCTCTCACCCCTTCCCCTCCCTCCCAGATCCACGATAAGGTTCCCCTTGTCCTCACCTTCCACCCCACCAGCCATAACATTCAACAGGTCATTACCCGCCATTTCCACCACCTCCAACGTGATCCCACCATCAAACACATCTTCCCCTCCCCTCCCCTTTCAGCATTCTGAAGGGACGTTTCCTCGATGACACCCTGGTCCACTCCTCTATCATCCCCAACACCCACTTCCCTTCCCACAGCACCTACCCGTGCAAGTGCAGGAGATGCAACACCTGCCCTTTTACCTCCTCCCTACCCACCGTCCAGTGCCCCAAACACTCCTTCCAGGTGAAACAGTGATTTACTTGTACTTCTTTTGATTTAATCTCTTCTGCCTTCCACCCTATCACAGAACATTTTCTTTTGTTCTTTCCTCCCCTCCCCCCTTTCCCTGCCTCTGTACTTGCTTAAAACCTGTTACATCTCTAACCTTTTCCAGTTCTGATGAAAGGTCATCGACCTGAAACGTTGGCCGCGATGTGGGTTGGGGGCAGGACAGCTGCCTTCCGGGTTCCAGTCCCACACCCAACGACGTTCGACGCACAGATGCGATTTTGCGTCAATTGGCCTTGTTAAGCCCGCCCTGCGGGCTTGCCGGCCAATTAAGAGGAAGCTGGTGTCAGATGACGTCAGTTGATGATGCGTCATCTGCCGGTTTTCTTGAAGGGGCCACACACAATTTCTTTTGACAGCTGATTTTTCAGTGTTTGACAGCATTGAAGTGACAATCACTGTACAAAGGTGAGCCCTTGGATCCAGGCTCTCCAGTGACTCCCTCCTTAGGCTAGAACAGATGGCAGCTGGAGGTGAGGTTACAGAAGCGATCTGTCACTGGTGAGAGAGGTTCTCCCAATGAGATGGGACTACACAAACAATTCAAAACTTGTCACCTACAGAAAAAGTCTAAATACATTAAAAATGATTTTCCCAAAATGTTCTTACCTCTGAAACTCACCAGTGTACCATTGGATCATTCACACCACTTCTGCAGCTGTCATCAATGCACAAACATTACAGTAGACCCACAGCACGTTACACTTACTTGGCGTGGTGTCCGGACATCGGGAAGCCCGCAGTAGACCTGTCAAAATTGCAAAAAGCCTCTTAACTGCCAGTTAACAAGCAGTAAAGTGCCTATAATCTTCTTCCCACTACTCGGTGTCGGGTCCATGCGAAAATCGGGGACGCGACACTTGGGAAGATTGTCTGGAGGCGGGGAGGTGGGTTGACAGCGGGTTTCCGACCCGCTGTCAATCTTTGTGATTTTGCTGGATGTCCCGCCTCCAAACCCGCCCCCTGAGCGCCGGCAAATTTCGCCCCGTTAACTCTGTTTCTCTCTCCACAGATGCTGCCTGACCTGCTGAGCATTTCCAGCATTTTCTGTTTTTATTTCAGATTTCCAGCATCTGCAGTATTTTGTTTTTGTGATACATATACAAACTGGAACAATAACAATTCTCTGTCACCATGACAACATCTCAGTCACATTCAGGACCTTGAATATTCTGCATGGAAACTTCAGTACCACGTATTGGATCCCTGCTTTCCCTCAGCTTCAAGTCCCCTTCACTTGGTGACTCCCTCTTTCTAATATTCTCTCCAGCTGAAACTGCTTCCATCATATAATAAACTGCAGGAGTAAAAGCAAGGAAAGTGATGGAAGTATCTGGTGGCACCAAGCTGCAAGGCAGAGAACCACACAGTCCAATTAGAGCTGCAGGGCCTCACAGTAAACTCTATTGCTTGGTCACGCACAATCAGTTTTAACTCGTGTTACTATTTTAATGTTGCATATATTCAAGATCCAGTGCCAGCAGCAAAGCTGCAGTTCACAATTGCAAATCTTGGCCTGTGTCTTGCGATATATTCCAACATTGACAGTAGATTACATTTTCCATCTCTCTACATATTTTAGAAACATAGAAACATAGAAAAATAGGAGCAGGAGTAGGCCATTCGGCCCTTCGAGCCTGCTCCGCCATTCAATATGATCATGGCTGATCCTCTATCTCAATACCATATTCCCGCTCTCTCCCCATACCCCTTGATGCCTTTTGTGTCTAGAAATCTAGCTATCTCCTTCTTAAATATATTCAGTGACTTGGCCGCCATAGCCTTCTGTGGTAGAGAATTCCACAGGTTCACCACCCTCTGAGTGAAGAAATTTCTCCTCATCTCAGTCCTAAATGTCCTACCCCGTACCCTGAGACTGTGACCCCTCGTTCTAGACCCCCCAAGCCAGGGGAAACATCCTCCCTGCATCCAGTCTGTCTAGCCCTGTCAAAATTTTATACGTTTCAATGAGATCCCCTCTCATTCTTCTAAACTCTAGTGAATACAGGCCTAGTCGACCCAATCTCTCCCCATAAGACAGACCTGCCATCCCAGGAATCAGTCTGGTGAACCTTCGCTGCACTCCCTCTATGGCAAGTATATCCTTTCTTAGGTAAGGAGACCAAAACTGCACACAGTACTCCAGGTGTGGCCTCACCAAGGCCCTGTATAACTGTAGTAAGACATCCTTGCGCCTGTATTCAAATCCTCTTGCAATGAAGGCCAACATACCATTTGCCTTCCTAACTGCTTGCTGCACCTACATGTTTGCTTTCAGAGACTGGTGTACAAGGACACCCAGGTCCCTTTGTACATCAACATTTCTCAATCTAGCACCATTTAAATAATACTCCACCTTTCTGTTTTTCCTACCAAAGTGGATAACTTCACTTTTATTCACGTTATACTGCATCTGCCATGTATTTGCCCACTCACTCAGCTTGTCTAAATCGCCTTGAAGCCTCTTTGCATCCTCCTCACAACTCACAATCCCACCTAGTTTCATGTCATCAGCAAACTTGGAAATATTACATTTGGTTCCCTCATCCACATCATTGATATATATTGTGAATAGCTGGGGCCCAAGCGCTGATCCCCACTAGTCACCGCCTACCACCCCAAAAAAGACCCATTTATTCCTACTCTCTGTTCCCTGTCTGTTAACCAATTTTCAATCCATCCCAGTATATTTCCCCCAATCCCATGTGCTTTAATTTTGCACACTAACCTCTTATGTGGGACTTTATCAAAGTCTTTCTGAAAATCCAAATACACCACATCCACTGGTTCTCCCTTATCTATTCTACCAGTTACATCCTCAAAAAACTCCAGTAGGTTTGTCAAACACGATTTCATAAATCCATGTTGACTTTGTCTAATCCCGTTGATATTTTCTAAGTGTCCTGTTATCACATCCTTTATAATAGACTCTAGCATTTTCCCTACTACTGATGTTAGTTCCTTGTAGTTCCTTGTTTTCTCTCTCCCTCCTTTTTTAAATAGTGGGGTTACATTTGCCACCCTCCAATCTGCAGGAACTGTTCCATAATCTATAGAATTTTGGAAGATGACAACCAATGCATCCACTATTTCCATGGCTACCTCTTTTAGTACTCTGGGATGCAGATTATCAGGCCCTGGGGATTTATCAGCTTTTAGTCCCATTAATTTCTCCAGCACTATTTTTTTACTAATACTAATTTCCTTTAATTCCTCCTTCTCACTAGACCCTTGGTTCCCCAGCATTTCTGGGAAGTTATTTGTGTCCTCTTCCGTGAAGACAGAACCAAAGTATTTGTTTAATTGCTCTGCCATTTCCTTGTTCCCCATTATAAATTCTACCGTTTCTGACTGTAAGGGACCTACATTTGTCTTCACTAATCTTTTTCTTTTTACATACTTGTAGAAGCTTTTACAGTCCACTTTTATGTTCCTTGCAAGTTTACTCTCATACTCTATTTTTCCCCTCTTAATCAATCTCTTGGTCCTTTTTTGCTGAACTGTAAACTGTTCCCAATCCTCAGGCATGCTACTTTTTCTGGCAACTTTATATGACTCCTCTTTGGATCTAATACTATCCTTAATTTCTTTTGTTAGCCATGGTTGGGCCTCTTTTCCTTTTGTGTTTTTGTGCCAGAAAGGAATGTATAACTGTTGCAATTCATGCATTCGTTCCTTAAATGTTAGCCATTGCCTATCCACCGTCATGCCTTTTGGAGAAACAGAAATTGCAGTGTGATCATTTATCAAAAAGATAAAATAATAGAATTACCAAGGTGAAGGCTGATCAGTGCGAGGATGAATGAAAACAAGAAAAAATACATCACAACGCTACTAATCCACATGTAACTAGAGCAGGTAGTGTTACAAAACAATAAGCTTGATATTTCATTTTAAACCTGATATGTAAAAGAAATTAAAAGGGGCTGAAATCGATATAAAGAAAAAATAACTTGCCATTATATAGTGATTTCACAGCCTCAGGATGTCCCAAAATATAACTTATGTGAAGGGAACATTTACCCTTGCTTGATATAGCCGAGTGATCAATCTGGAAAAAAGCTTTAAACTGGGCCAAATGCAACAAGGGAGGAGATGTTGGTTCAAAAGCAAAATACTGTGGATGCTGGAAATCGGAAATAAAAACAGAACATGCTGGAAATACTCAGCAGGTCAGGCAGCATCTGTGGTGAGAGAAACAGAGTTAACGGCCGGAATCTTGCTGGCGCTCAGTGGGCGGGTTCAGAGGCGGGACAGTTGTCAAAATCTAAAAGATTGACAGCGGGTCGGGAGCCCGCTGTGAACCCGCCTCCGTGTCAGTTTCCCAACTGTCGGGTCTGCCTGCGCTTTACAGACCCGGCACTAAGCAGCGGGTGAGCCAATTGAAATAGTTAAGAGGTTGTTAAAAGGTATTTAAATAGCATTTTTTCATCAAGTTACCATTTTTCCAGCTTTTTGACAAGTTTCACGGCACTCGGGGATCATGTCAGTTAAGTAGGTCGGTTTTTCAATGACTCTCCATTGCTCTGAATAGGTGACAGCTGCAAAAGTGGTATAAAAGCTACCATTTCACAGCTGTTCATTTTCCAATTTTAGAAGCTGGAGCCTTCAGGATTTGGAACACACTTTTGAGCTTTATGCAGTTTGGAAGCGTTTAGAGTAAACTCTCTATCCACTGTCACCTCCTTGGAGCAACCTCTCCCACCATTGACAGATCGCTTCTGTCATCTCAACTTCAGCTGCCATCTATTCCATCAGCATCGGTGCCCTTCAAAAATCTCACCTTAGTCCACAGATTCCCACCATGATCAGCCCCAACACCAACATCACCAGGCACACCAACATCACCAGACACACCAACATCACCAGGCACAACAGCCACACCAAAAACAACACCAACATTCTCCGCAATCACCTGATGCTGCACAGGACACAGGGCATCAGCACCCAAAAACATTGCTGCCTGGGAGGCCAGGGATATACACCCTGGCTGCCACATGATGCGCCAGGTTGGCACCACCCCACACCAGCACCATAAAGCATCCCTGCAATGCCCAAGCCATTCCTTTCACACTCATCACCATTGCGTGGGGTGCCCTTATGTCTCACCATTCACTACAACTCACTAAGCCACTTCCAAAGGTGCACACAAATCTGTCCAAGAAGGCAAAGAATACAAAATAAAGATTTCAATGTTTGACAACCATTAGCAGAAACTCTACATGAACATTGGCTAAAAGATCCAAGTGCTTACCCATGTGTGTTGTTAGTTGGTATGATTGGACAAGGATGAGGGTGAGTGTGAGGCTTGGCTAGTGAGATGGGGAAGTGATAATGTAGATAGAGAGGGATGGATGGGTGGAGGTGCAAGGTAAGTTGGTGTGAATAAGGATGTGCAGGAGTAGGGTAGGGAAGGCAGAGTGATGGGGATGTGATGAGTGGCACATGAGGTTGAGTGTGGCATTGCGTAACATTTCATGATCTACTGAGATCATTGAAAAGTATGCACCACTGCAGCCTGGTCCTCCTGACGATATCCCTGCTGGTGTCCTCCTCTGCAATGTGCAACCAGGCTGTGTTGGTGTCCTGGGGAGGTGTCTTCCGCCCATGGGAGGGGCCCTGCGTGCTGTGACTCCCTCCATAAGCATATGGAGGGAGTCATGGGAGAGCCTGGGTGCAGCCAAGCACCTCTGTGCAGTGCTTGTCAGTGTTTGCAGCACCTCAATGCTGTCGAACACTGATATCACAACTGTCAAAATGAATGTGGACATGGTCCCTTTAAGGAAACTGGCTGATGACACGTCATCAAATGACGTCATCAGACACGCTTCCTTTTAATTGGCCGAGAACCTCACAGGGCGGGCTTAACAGGCCCAATCTGGGCAAAATCACTTCAACAGAGTGCAATTGAACCGGGAGCGGGGTCGCAGTCCGCCACCTACCTCGGCCACACTTATCCTGCCTCGGTAGGCAAAATCGCGGCTAACGTTTCAGTTCGTTGACCCTTCACCAGAACTGGAAAAAGTTAGAGATGTAACACATTTTTAAGCAAGTGCAGGGGCAGGGAAAGGGGGGAGGGGGGGGGAAAAGAACAAAAGGGAAGGTCTGTGATAGGGTGGAAGGCAGGAGAGATTAAAAGACAAAAGGGATGATGGTGCAAAGCAAAAGGAGATGGTAATGGGACAAGTTAAGAAACAAAAGATGAGTCTAGATGAGGTGTAAATGGCAGAATCATCAACAGCTGTCATGTGAAAAAAAAATAGGGGCAGAGGTTATGGTCTGAAATTGTTGAACTCGATGTTGAGTCCAGAAGGCTGTAAAGTGCCTAATAGAAAGATGAGGTGCTGTTCCTCGAGCTTACGTTGAGCTTCGTTGGAACAGTGTAAGAGGCCGAGGACAGAGAGGTCAGAGTGGGAGTGGAGCAGAGAATTAAAGTGACAGGCGACCAGAAGCTCAGGTTCATGCTTATGGACTGAACGGAGGTGTTCCACAAAGCAGTCACCCAATCTGCATTTGGTCTCCCCAATGTAGAGGAGACCACATCGTGCGCAGTGAATGCAGTATACTAAATTGCAAGAAGTACAAGTAAATCGCTGTTTCAGCTGGAAGGAGTGTTTGGGGCCCTGGATGGTGGGAAGGGAGGAGATAAAAGGGCAGGTGTTGCATCTATGTTGGTTAATTGGCTTGTGTCACAGATGATGCTGGAGAAATAATAGGCTGGTAGAGATGCTGATGAATGCAGGCAGTGTTTGAGACAAAAAATAGAGAGACATAAATAGAATGTGTAAGACAGGAGGGAGTTATTATGGGTTAAAGAAAGGGTGATTTTCAGACAGTGAGAAGATGGTGGAGCGATATGGAGAAGCATATCTGTGAAAGCGTGAATGGGATGTGACACTGGTAGAGAAATAGGCAATAAAATGAACCTGCAATGCACATACCATGTAGTGTAAACTCATGCTTGCACACGCAGTCACCTCTCTTTACAAAAGGTGAACTGAAACGTGCTCTAGTGAGGCAACACAATTGTAAATCCACAAACATTTCAACATAAAATACACGAATGAACAGAATACAGTTTTCACAGTGAAATCCAACAACAAAAACCTGCATTTATATAGCACCTTTAATATAGAAGAAACATCCCTAGGTGCTTCACCGAGGAGTAATCAGCATTAACGGATGCAGAGCCAAAGAAAGACATATTAAGAGGAGTGACAGAGAAGGCAATGGCAGGGTGAAAGGGAGGGGGATGCACAAGAGATCACAATTGAAGGAATGAAGAGTTCTGGGGGAAATATAGGGCTGGAGGAGATAGGGAGCAGCAAGGCAATGAAGGGTTTTAAACACAGGGATGAGAATTTTAAATTGGAGACACTGAGTGACTGAGAGCCAATGTAGATCAACAAGGATTTAGGTGATGGGTGAGCTGGACTTAGTGTGGAATAGGATATATGCAGCAGAGTGGATGAGCTGAAGTTTACGGAGGGTGAAGGAAGGGAGGCTGGCCAGGTGAGCATCGGAATAGTCGAGTCTGGAGATGACAGAGGGTTTCAGCAGCAGAGGTGGGGTGGAGGCGGGCAATGTTATGAAGGTGGAGTTAGGCAGGCTTTTTGATAGAGAGGATGTGGGTTTGGAAGCTCAGCAAGAATATAAATTTGTGGCGTTGGCTGATAATTATGGCTTTGGTCTTCCCAAGGTTTAACTGTAATAAATTGTAGCTCATTAAAGACTAGATTTCAAAAGAGCAATTCCCTAATGCTCTTCATTCCATGTAAAATAATAAAAATGCCCCTCTGGTGAAAACCCAGATTTAAGCTAACTGATCCTAAGCTAACTGGTTCTGTCTTCTGCTGTTGCAAGCAAAACATGTTCACATGTTCTAGTAGGTATCTGTGTATGTGAAAGAGAGAGAAAGAAAGAGAAAGTGTGTTCTCTGAGCCCTTCCTTAACTCTATGCGTGTGGAAGAAGTCCGCCAAGCTTCCAATCAAAGTTACCATTCCAACCAAAATTTCTTCCCTTTGATATGGGAACCTCCAGCAGCTGAGTGTTTGTGGACAAATGCCTTTCCTGGTTCAATTATCTCACATTGAGTATTCCACCTACACAGACTGGCAACAAAAATGTTGATGGCCAAGGACGTGTTCTCAAATGATGTGACCAATTGACTCCTGGGGTCCTTCCTCCTGTCTCAAAGCTACAGTAACATGCAAAAATAAATAGCTTTATGGCTAGCCAATCTCTCTTTGGGTAATCCATTAAATACTTAAAATCAGTCTTGTCCAACTAAAGTTAATATATAAGAAATATCATAAGTTGACAAAATTCTGCTCTGGCAATGCCAGTTAAACCCAAAATGCTCCAAATTGTAGCCCATCATTTAAAAAAAAGAAATACACATTAAAATGGGAAACCTTGGCATTTTAAAACATCAGAAATTAATTTTTTTCGGCTCAGATTTACAAAAAAAGTGAATGTGCAACATGTCTCATCTCTTCAACGTTCTCATCACTATACACTTCTTCAACTCCACCCACCCTCTCAGTCCCTTCACCTTTTCCATCAACTCCTTTCTTCTATCTGTTAACACTGTCTCCTTTGCTATACAATAAATATTTTATTTGATGTTCTTCAACCTTTAAAAAATGCAGCAATCAACAGAATTCTGCACTTAATCGACAGCACATCACCTGTGTCACTTACTGTCTGAATTAGACTTGCTTACTCAAATAACCACAGAAATCTGCTTGATTTACTATTTTCAGGCTCTGCCTTCTGTTCAATTATTAATCTTTGGCTAGAATTTACACATCAACAATATTTACTGCAGCAAATTACATCTACTGTTGTGTTGTGTATCATGGCATCTTGTTACCATGATGCGGAGATGCCGCCTTCACCTGAGGAAGGAGCAATCGATAGCTCCGAAAGCTTGTGATTTCAAATAAAACTGTTGGACTATAACCTGGTGTTGTGCGACCTCTCAATCTTGTTACCATCCAGGAGTCATGGGCTTTTAATGAGTGATCAGAACTAATTAACATTAAGTTTGCAGTCAATGTTTCTTATTTCCAATTATTCTGTACATTGGCATGCAGGAGAAATTGCCAACTGCTGTGCGTATTTTAATATAACAGTTTCTGTTGTCCATTTTAAAAGATCTTTTGGAAAGTGGTGCTGGCCTTAGGCAGCCTGGAGGCACCAAATTTTGGTACACACTCATACTGTGCAGAGTTGGTAACATGCATCCTAACTGCTCCCCAAAACAGTGTCTAAGTAGGTTAATCCATAGTTTTAGTTGGGCTACCTGGGGAGGCATGGAGAGAAACTTTCTCAGAAAGAGAGAGAAATTAGAGGTAAAAACAGAAAATGCTGGAGATACTCAGCAGGTCAGGCAGCATCTGTGAAGAGAGAAACAGAGTTAACGTTTCAGGTCGATTACCTTTCATCAGAACTGGAAAAAAGCAGGAAATGGAACAGATTTTTAAGCAAGGGTAGGGGCTGGGAAATGGGGGAGGGGATGAAAGAACAAAAGGGAAGGTCTGTGATAGGTTAGAAGGCAGGAGAGGTTAAGAGACATTAAGAGATATTCAAGGCAAAAGGAGATGGTAATGGGACAGGTTAAGAAACAAAGGATGGCTCTAGATGAAGTGTAAATTGTGCTGGCAGAATGAAAGACAGCTGCCACGTGGGAGAGAAGAACAGGAGGCACAAACAAAAAGTGTGGATAAAAAATATATATATGATGGGGGCCGAGGTTATGGTCTGAAATTGTTGAACTCTATGTTGAGTCCAGAAGGCTGTAAAGTGCCTAATCGAAAGATGAGGTGCTGTTCCTTGAGCTTACGTTGAGCTTCCGTGGAACAATGCACGAGGCCGAGGACGGTGAGGTCTGAGTAGGAGTGGAGCGGTGAATTAAAGTGACAGGCCACCGGGAGCTCGGGGTCCCCCTTACTGACTGAACGAAGGTGTTCCGCATAGCGGTTACCCAATCTGTGTTTAGTCTCCCCAATGTAGAGGAGACCACATCGTGAGCAGCGAATACTGTATACTAAATTGCAAGAAGTACAAGTAAATCGCTGTTTCACCTGGAAGGGGTGTTTGGGGCCCTGGACAGTGGGAAGGGGGGAGTTATAAGGGCACAGGAAGGTGCTGGGCGAAGGGGAAAGGGTGTTGGCGGTGATAGAGGAGTGGACTAGGGTGTCCCGGAGGGAGCGGTCCCTACGGAATGCTGAAAGGGAAGGTGAGGGGAAGATGCATTTGGTGGTGGGATCACGCTGGAGGTGGCGTAAATGGCGGAGGATGATCTGTTGAATGTGGAGGCTGGTGGGGTGAAAGGTGAGGACAAGGGGAACTCTATCGTGGTTCCGGGAGGGAGGGGCAGGGGTGAGAGCAGAAGTGCGGGAGATAGAACGGACATGGTCAAGGGCCGTGTCAACCACTGTAGAGGGGAATCCTCGGTTGAGGAAAAAGGAAGACATGTCGGAAGCACTAGTATGGAAGGTGGCATCGTCAGAGCAGATGCGGCAGAGATGGAGAAACTGGGAGAATGGAATAGAGTCCTTACAGGAGGCGGGGTGGGAGGAAGTGTAGTCCAGGTAGCTGTGGGAGTCAGTGGGCTTGTAGTGAATGTTTGTCAATAACCTATCCCCAGAGATGGAGACGGAGAAGTCGAGGAAGGGAAGGGAAGAGTCGGAGATGGACCATGTGAAGGTGAGGGAAGGGTGGAAATTGGAAGCAAAGTGAATGAAATTATCTAGTTCAGGGCGAGAGCAGGAAACGGCACCGATACAGTCATCAATGTACCGGAAAAAGAGGTGAGGGAGGGGACCCGAGTAGGACTGGAACAAAGAGTGTTCCACATATCACACGAAAAGGCAGGCATAGCTAGGACCCATGCGGGTTCCCATAGCAACACCTTTGATTTGGAGGAAGTGAGTGGAGTCAAAGGAGAAGTTGTTCAATGTGAGAACAAGTTCAGCCAGGTGGAGGAGGGTGGTGGTGGATGGGGACTGGTTGGGCCTCTGTTCAAGCAAGAAGCGGAGTGCCCTCAGGCCATCCTGGTGGGGGATGGAGGTGTAGAGGGATTGTACGTCCATAGTGAAAAGGAGGTGGTTGGGACCAGGAAACTGGAAACTGTTAAAGTGGCGGAGGGCGTCGGAAGAGTCGCAGATGTAGGTGGGAAGAGACTGGACAAGGGGAGAAAAAATAGAGTTGAGATAAGAAGAGATAAGTTCCGTGGGGCAAGAACAGGCTGAAACGATGGGTCTACCAGGGCAGTCCTGTTTGTGGATCTTGGGAAGGAGGTAGAAGCGGGCTGTGTGGGGTTGGGGAACTATGAGGTTGGCGGCCATGGGGGGAAGATCTCCAGAGGAGATGAGGTCAGTGACAGTCTTGGAAATGGTGGCTTGATGTTCGGTAGTGGGGTCATGGTCCAGGCGGAGGTAGGAGGAGGTGTCGGAGAGTTGGCGTTCAGCTTCCGCTAGGTAGAGGTCGGTTCGCCAAACAACAACAGCACCACCCTTGTCAGCAGAAATTAGAGGGTTAGCCAAGTCAAGCTATTCTTGTGCACTGTCCATCATAGAAGAATCATAGAAATTTACAGCACAGAAGGAGGCCATTTGGTCCATCTTGTCCGTGCCGGCCGACAAAGAGCTATCCACCCTAATTCCACTTTCCAGCACATGGTCCGTAGCCTTGTAGGTTATGGCACTTCAAGTGCATATCAATTAAATGTGATGAGGGTCTCTGCCTCTACCACCCTTTCAGGCAGTGAGTTCCAGACCCCCACCATCCTCTGGGTGAAACAATTTCTACTCAAATCCCCTCTAAACTTCCGACCAATTACTTTAAATCTATGCCCCTGGTTATTGACCCTTCTGCTAAGGGAAATAGTTCCTTCCTATCCACTCTATCTAGGCCCCTCATAATTTTATACACCTTAAGTAGGTCTCCCCTCAGCCTCCTCTGTTCCAAAGAAAACAACCCCAGCCTATCCAATCTTTCCTCATAGCTAAAATTCCCCAGCCCAGGCAACATTCTCGTAAATCTCCTCTGCACTCCCTCTAGTGCAATAAAATCCTTCCTGTAATGTGGTGACCAGAACTGCACGCAGTATTCTAGCTGCAGCCTAGCTAGTGTTTTATACAGTTCAAGCATAGCCTCCCTGCTCTTATATTCTATGCCTCGGCTAATAAAGGCAAGTATCCTGTATGCCTTCTTAACCACCTTATCTACCTGTCCTGCTACCTTCAGGGATCTGTGGACATGCACTCCAAGGTCCCTCTGTTCCTCTACACTTCTCAGTGTCCTACCATTTATTGTGAATGCTCTTGCCTTGTTAGCCCTCCCCAAATGCATTACCTCACACTTCTCCAGATTGAATTCCATTTGCCACTCTTCTGCCCACCTGACCAGTCCATTGATATCTTCCCGCAGTCTGCAGCTTTCTTCTTCATTATCAACCACACGGCCAACTTTTGTACCATCTGCAAATTTCTTAATCATACTTCCTACATTCAAGTCCAAATCATTGATATATACCACAAAAAGCAAAGGACCCAGTACTGAGCCCTGCGAAACCCCACTGGAAACAGCCTTCCAGTCACAAAATGGCTCATTCAAGAGCAGGTGCTCGGAACAAGTCACCTGGCTGTTCTCTCAGTGCGGAAATGGTACAGAGCAGAGCTTTGAGGGGATTAAGGGGGTGGAGAAGTAAATATGTATAGTTTGTATTTGGTATGAAATCCAAAGGGATAAAGTATAGCTATTTAAAGAGACACTGTCATCTGACAAGGAAGACAATTCCTAGAACGCTCAAAAATAGTGTTTCTTGTCAAAGCTTTTACAAATAGAGTAAATATTATTGAACTTGCAACAGTGCCATCACTCACTGAAGCCATTTCAGTCCCAAAAGTAAATAAAACGCCATAAATATCATCCAGACACATTAGATAATGTTATGCTAATCAAATCAGTATGTAAGTCACCATCATAAATTTACTAAGTTTATTGTGAGAATGTTAATCAATTAACATATAACTATAGCTAGAAATGACATCTAGTGATTCAATAATGCAATTTGATATTCATTAGTGGATTACAATGCAATGCCAGATTAATTAACAGATGAGGACCTCACTGCAATGCGACTGCAGACATGTGGGGTAATGCAAGTCTCTTCCCTCATAGACTGTTAAGGGTTCCAGTGAAATGAGTTTGGGCAAACGTCGTTGCTGCCACTAAACTGCATACAACTCATAAGCTTTCTCACCAACCCACCAACAGCTTCTCCCGACTCACTGAATACCTGCTTCCATCTTTTCTTTAATAAAAACAGAACATGCTGGAAATTGACAGCAAGTCAGGCAGCATATAAACTGGTGTCCCAGGTGTGACCCTCCATCAGAACTGACATTTAAATTTATTGTGCGAACATGTTCTATTTACCCATAAATCACTCCTATTTCCTCGCTGTCAGTTTGACACTGGGATAATTTCTCGTTGTTCATCTGCGTCTCCAGTGGTTTTCTCCTAGATTTTTTTTGAGCATCTATAAAATGGGGAAGGGAAAGTTAATAATGAATTCAGAGGCTGATTCGGGTTAAGCATCATTTGATATCTCTGTGTTGAAGCATGCTGTCGGGGGGCTCTGCCCATTCCGCAGACAGTATCAGTCATCCGCTCCCTCCCCCTGCCATGAATTGGGCTGGGCTACCCTGCAGGGTGTGACCAGCGCTCCGAGTGCAGTTACCGTCCAATTTGTCTTGGTCGCGCAGTGCGAGCACTGAGCAGGAGATGTCGCTGGCGCTCGGGGGCAAGCAGACCCGAGTGGCTCCATGCCGCTCCATTTCCAATAGTGAGCGACACTCGACCCTGCTCCAGTCCGAGAGAAGGAACCAGACGGCCCTCTGAAAACGGACTGTCTGTGAACGCAACACTCCTGTGCAGGACCCGACATCTGTAGCCAGTCTGAGAACCTTTTCATCTTCCTCTGCGGAGGCTTGGAGGGGCCGGCGCTCTTTTGACAAAGTTTAACCCTTTTGCGAAATTAATAGGATATACGGCACAGAAACAGGCCATTTGGCCCAACCAGTCCCTGCCAGCGTTTATGCTCCACGCCAGCCTCCTCCCGTCTTTCCTCATCCAACTCTATCAGCATAACCCTCTATTCCCTTTTCCCTCATATGCTTGTCTAGCCTCCCCTTAAATGCATCTATACTATTTGCTTCAACCACTCCCTGTGGTAGCGAGTTCCACATTCTCACCACTCTTTGGGTAAAGAAGTTCAAAATGAATGCGTCACACAATCAGCCTTTGTTTCCAATATGTAAGAGATTTGTTATCACTGGGGAACTTACTATTAGTGGCTCATAACCAAAGACATTGCTCAAATCTTGGGTAAGGAAGAATATGGGGAACAGTAGGATACGGTGGGCAGATTTTAATGGGACGGAGGATATGACAAGGGCAAGATGCTGTGTTGGAGAACATCACAGGCTATGGTAGTAATTTACAGGCTAGCATCAGAGAAAACAACCATAAAAGCTGTCGGATTATTGTAAAAACCCAACTGGTTCACTAATGTCCTGCAGGGAAGGGAACTGGCCACTCCTACACAGCCTGGCCAGCACGTGTCCTTAGTCCACACTACCTGAATGACTCAATGCCCTCTGAAGTGGCCTGGCAAGTCACTAAGTAATATAATAAAAACAATCAGTAGAAGGTCCACCACCACCATCTTCACAGAGCAACTAGGGATGGGCAATAAATAAGGCCTTTCTAATGTTGCCCATATCCCAAGAACCAATTTTTATTAATTTGAGTTAAAACAGGATACATTGATACAGGTTGTGCATGAATTAAAATATGATCATATTCTGGGAAATGTTATAAATTATAATTCTGAACTGCAACTTATTTATGTTTCCCCTTTCCATCTCACTGCTGCGAACACCATTCCACAGCCAAAAGGACAGGCTGGCAAAAGTTAGGACCCGATGACGTCTTGGGAACCCGACATACATGTGTAAAGGGCTCCGCTGGCTTTGGGCGGGTATCCTTGTCACTTGCTCAGTAGTGCGGG
Source organism: Squalus acanthias (assembly GCA_030390025.1). Taxonomy (NCBI): domain Eukaryota; kingdom Metazoa; phylum Chordata; class Chondrichthyes; order Squaliformes; family Squalidae; genus Squalus; species Squalus acanthias. The sequence goes on from CM059439.1 coordinate 22,120,540, forward strand.
TTACATTCGGAATGGTGACTTCCTCGCAGCTTTCTGGCAGTAAATAACCTGGGCAATTTTAATTGCCGACCCGTCCAGATTCCGCTGGGCGGATAGGGTTAAAATCATTCCCTTGTGGGAGCTTGCTGTGCGCAAATTGGCTGCCGCGTTTCCTACATTACAGCAGTGACTACACTTGAAAAAGTACTTCAGTGGCTGTAAAGCGCTTTGGGACGTCCGATGGTTGTGAAAGGTGCGATATAAATGCAATCTTTCTTTTAGTGTATTTTGTTTAATTTATTTAAGCATTGTTTTTCTAACATAGCTAAATAAACTTCTTATTTCTTAGTTAACTGGGTGTTCGGCTGCATCCCAAGTCAGTAATAAAAGGGAAGGTGGTCTGTGCCCTGAGTCAGTGAGGCTGTGAGATCTCTGTCAACAGTAAACATACACGTTTGCCTTAATATATCTCTTGTATTGCAGTTGTCAATGGTTCCTTCATTCCTGGATCGGATGCAATGCTTCCAAGGAAGACGTGCCGACAGCTGATCATAATCAGCGGTCTGAGGCAAGTGAATTTGAGTCAGTGACGGCTCTCGGAGTCTCTTCAGGTCAGCAGTGTTATTTCCTCAACAATCAGACTATTCCTTTGCTTAGCTGCAGATGGATTGTGCGGGTAAACAGCTGTGACCTTGTGCTGTGTGGGTGGTGCCTTAGCGAGCAAACGTGAGTGGGTTGACGGGAAAACAATCGAACTAATCAGCGCTTTTACAACAAATGTGAATTGTTTTGGTTTTCTGAATTTTTAATGAGGTGATTTGAAAGATGAAGGACAAATACAGCAAGCAGAATCAGCAGGTCTGCCCGAATGCAGCTGCAGTTATATTAGAGCGCCTGAGAAACAAACAAGCGGAGGGAGCCACCTTCAATCCTTGGATGACCTATCGCTGCATGCAATTATTTACTAAAACAGAATAATTGTCAGTAAATGCCCACCACTCAATGTTCTAAAGTGGAGCCAGAGAAATATGCAGAACCACCTCTTTATTTGCAATCATCGCCAAAATTGTGATATTGCAGCTGCGTTATTTTTTGGGGAGGACTGTCCTTCTTTCGTGCGTGCTTGTAAATGCCTGCCTAAAAAGTTGCAATTTGCAGAGATCAAAGAAAAAACCAGGCCCAACACACTAACAGCAGGAGAATCGCATTGACTAAGGTCACTGGAGCACGTTCGTCTCACCGTTTGACTAATGAAGTGGAGGACACAAGGGGCTCTGAAATGCAAATATATTAAAAATGAAAGGATGTAAAGAAAGGAGTATTTTAATATATCTGGTACAAGTCCCATGTATAATTCAAATAGGCAGAGCAACTTATATATTAGTGTCACCTAATTGTTTTACTGAAAAGAAAGCATCAAATGGTAAAGTGGCCTATATACAGAAACAAATTCAAAGCTAGATTTTATTATAACTAATTATCATTCATAGTTACTGCTGTATAAAAGGGAATAACAAAACAAGCTTTGTATTTGGTGCTAGTTGATAGCACCTTTACTACTACACTATCAAAGCATTGACCTTAGCACTCTCAGGAGCATCCAACATTAAATTCTAATACAACAAGAAAATACTGCAGATGCTGGAAATCTGAAATAAAAACAGAAAATGCTGGAGATACTCAGCAGGTCAGGCAGCATCTGTGAAGAGAGAAACAGAGTTAACATTTCAGGTCAATGACCTTTCGTCAGAACTGGAAAAAAGCAGGAAATGGAACAGATTTTTACCAAGTGTAGGGGCGCGGAAAAGACAGCTGCCACGTGGGAGAGAAGAACAGGAGGCACAAACAAAAAGTGTGGATAAAAAATATATATATGAGATAGGGGCGAGGTTATGATCTGAAATTGTTGAACTCTATGTTGAGTCCAGAAGGCTGTAAAGTGCCTAATCGAAAGATGAGGTGCTGTTTGTCGAGCTTACGCTGAGCTTCCGTGGAACAGTGCAAGAGGCCAAGGATGGTGAGGTCTGAGTAGGAAATTCTAATATTGATTCTCAGCAAGACTACTTGCAGGGGTGACAAAGAGGATGCCACCAGAATGCTACTGTAATGCCAGAGTTGGAAAGGACACAGACCTCTGGGGAGGTGTGATCGGCAGAGAAGGGGTAGGGACAAGGCAAGAGAGAAAGGTATTAATATGGAAAATGATAAACAGACCGTGACAGGAAGGGATAGAGAGTACAAATCTAAGAGTAAATCAACAGATTAGGCTAGAGGTTACAAAAACAAAAGGACAGCAACTAAAGGCTCATAGCATTCGAAACGAAACAGATGAACTGATAGCGCAAATAGAAATAAATAAATATGATCTGATAGCCATTACAGAAACGTGGCTGCAGGATGACATAGATTGGGACCTGAATATTGAAGGGTACATGACATTTAGGAAGGACAGGAAGCTAGGAAAAGGTGGAGGGGTGGCTCTGTTAATTAATGATGGTATTAGCACAATAGAGAGGGATGATCTAAGTTCAGAAAACCAGGATGTAGAAGCGGTTTGGGTAGAGATGAGAAATGATAAAGGCAAGAAGTCACTTGTGGGAGTGGTGTACAGGCCCCCTAACAGTAACCACACGGTAGGATGGAGTATAAAGGAAGAAATAATGGGAGCTTATCAGAAAGGTACTGCAATAATCATGGGGGATTTTAATCTACATATAGACTGGAAAAATCAGATGGGCAAAGGTAGCTTAGAACAGCACGTTCTGGAGCCAACCAGAGAGCAGGCTATACTAGACCTGATATTGTGCAACGAGATAGGATTAATTAATGACCTCATAGTGAAGGCACCCCTAGGTAGCAGCGATCATAATATGATTGAATTTTACACTCAGTTTGAGGGAGAGAAGAGTGGGTCCAAGACTAATATTTTAAACTTAAATAAGGGCAATTATGAGGGTATGAAAGCAGAGCTAGCTCAAGTGAACTGGCAAATTAGGTTAAGGGATAGGTCAATAGAGTTGTAGTGGCAGACATTTAAGGGGATATTTCAAAATACACAGAATATATACATTCCAACGAGAAAGAAAAATTCCAAGGGGAGGACCCTCCATCCGTGGTTAACTAAAAAAGTTAAAGATAGTATCAAACTTAAAGAAAAAGCATATAATTGCGCAAAGATGGGTGGCAGGTCAGAAAATTGGACAGAATATAAAAAACAGCAAAGAATGACTAAAAGATTAATAAGGAGAGAAAAATTAGAGTACGAGAGAAAGCTAGCTAGAAATATAAAAACAGATAGTAAGAGTTTCTATAGATATTTTAAAAAGAAAAGAGTTAACAAAGTGAGCATTGGTCCTATAAAAAGTGAGTCTGGGGAATTAATAATGGAAAGTAAGGAGATGGCAGTTGAATTGAACAGGTATTTTGCATCGGTCTTCACTATAGAGGATACAAGTAACATCCCAGAAATAGCTGTAAATCAGGAAATGGAAGGGAGGGAGGAACTCAAGAAAATTACAATCACCAGGGAAGTGGAACTGAGCAAATTGTTGGAGCTGCGGGCTGACAAGTCCCCGGGTCCTGATGGACTTCATCCTAGGGTCTTAAAAGAAGTGGCTAATGAGACAGTTGATGCATTGGTTTTAATTTTCCATAATTCCCTAGATTCGGGAAAGGTTCCATTAGATTGGAAAATAGCGAATGTAACTCCTTTATTCAAAAAGGGAGGAAGACAGAAAGCAGGAAACGACAGGCCAGTTAGCTTAACATTTGTCATAGGGAAGATGTTAGAAGGTATTATTAAAGATGTTATAGCAGGGCATTTAGAAAAGTTCAAGGTAATCAGGCAGAGTCAACATGGTTTTGTGAAAGGGAAATCATGTTTAACCAATTTATTGGAGTTCTTTGAGGAAGTAACAAGTGCTGTGGATAAAGGGGAACCAGTGGATGTACTGCACTGAGATTTCCAGAAGGCATTTGATAAGGTGCCACATCAAAGGTTATTGCAAAAAATAAAAGCTCATGGTGTAGGGGATAACATATTGGCATGGATAGAAGATTGGCTAGCTAACAGGAAACAGAGAGTAGGCATAAATGGGTCATTTTCTGATTGGCAAGATGTAACGAGTGGTGTGCCACAGAGATTAGTGCTGGGGCCTCAACGTTTTACAATTTATTTAAATGACTTGGATGAAGGGACCGAAGGTATGGTTGTTAAATTTGCTGATGACACAAAGATAGGTAGGAAAGTAAATTGTGAAGAGGACATAAGGAGGCTACAAAGGGATATAGATAGGTTAAGTGAGGGGGCAAAGATCTGGCAAATGGAGTATAATGTGGGAAAATGTGAAGTTGTTCATTTTGGGAGGAAGAATAAAAAAGAAGCATATTATCTAAATGGTGAGAGATTGCAGAGCTCTGAGATGCAGAGGGATCTGGGTGTCCTAGTGCATGAATCGCAAAAGGTTAGTATGCAGGTACAGCAAGTAATTAGGAAAGCTAATAGAATGTTATTGTTTATTGCGAGGGGAATTGAATACAAAAGTAGGGAGGTTATGCTTCAGTTATACAGGGCATTGGTGAGACCACATTTGGAGTACTGTGTACAGTATTGGTCTCCTTATTTAAGGAAGGATGTAAATGCATTGGAAGCTGTTCAGAGAAGGTTTACTAGACTAATACCTGGAATGGGTGGGTTGTCTTATGAGGAAAGGTTGGACAGGCTAGGCTTGTATCCGCTGGAGTTTAGAAGAGTAAGAGGTGACTTGATTGAAATATATAAGATCCTGAGGGGTCTTGCCAGGGTGGGTGTGGAGAGGATGTTTCCTCTTGTGGGAGAATCTAGAACTAGGGGTCACTGTTTAAAAATAAGGGGTCGCCCATTTAAGACAGAGATGAGGAGACAATTTTTCTCACAGAGGGTCGTGAGTCTTTGGAACTCTCTTCCTCAGAGGGCAGTGGGCGCAGAGTCTTTGAATACTTTTAAGGCAGAGGTAGATAGATTCTTGGTAAGCAAGGGGGTGAAAGGTTATCGGGGGTAGGCGGGAATGTGGAGTAATCAGATCAGCCATGATCTTATTGAATGGCGGAGCAGGCTTGAGGGGCCGAGCGGCCTACTCCTGCTCCTAATTCGTATGTTCGTATGTTCATATAATAGAAAAGTTGAAGGTTTTGTTCCCTCTAATGGGGCAATAAGTGTTGCTGTGAGTTAGAACATTGAACTGTTTTCTTCTGTGACTGAGTTCTGATCCAGCCTGAGCAGAGGGCAATAACAATCTCTTCTCTTTAAAGGACTGAATAATGTAGGATCATTTGTTCCTAGTGTTGATCAGTTTGCCATCCACTTATCATCATTACACAGCAGGCTTTACTTGCAAGTTTTTGTGGCACAATTGAACACTAAACAATGCTGAATTCCAAAATGGAACCATTATATTTTATAATGCATTCCAAATGGTTATAGCAGCTCTCTTTACTTTATTTGTACAGAAAAGCAACTATTATTTATATAAATAGGTAGCATCTTCTGAAAGGGCTGTGCCTTTATTCAAGTTTAGAGGAAGGTTCTAAAGAAAGTTCTGAATGTGAAATGTTTTACCAAAATGTTCTGTTTAAATAGACAGTTGCGGAGATATTTTGGTAAGGAAAGGAAGATGCAAATAAGAAAAATTGAATTAAAATGTTACATATTTTTTGACCCTCACTAGTAAATGCCATACCTTAAACAGATGGACAGTGAAGAGGTTTTCCCCTATATTATACACAGAAATTCACTTATTATCTACCTGCAGTGGATAAGGAAAACACTATGGGGCTAAATTTCTGTGAGCGTTTCACCAGACTCCTACCCTAACTCTGGCAACAAGCCAGTGGAACCCCCAGGAAATAGTGGGAATGGCTATTTCCATTGTTTCCCTGGGTTTCTGCTGAAATTACAACAGGACACTAGCGAGGTCCCAATGGGATTTGAGCCCCTATTTATTTTCTATTGACCAAAAAAATCATATTTCATGGTCTCCAGGGAGATGTCCTACAACTTCTTTCCAAATTCTTTCACTGGAAATGGTCATCTCGCCCCCTTACAATAGAGTAACCTCTGACTCACCATAAACAATGGCATCTGATATTTGCTAGTTTTAATAAATTATTAAAGGTCAGATTGCTCGGTCCATTTTCTGGTATTTTTTCACTATTACTATAAATCAGTCAAAATATGTTTTATTGCTATTTTTTCTTTAACTGGACCAGCTGCACCTCGTTTAGTTATTCAAAATGAGTATTTCCTTGAAAGATCCATCATTCTCGCTGTAGATGAGAAGGGAGAATGGTAGATGTGAGCGCAGAGGGGATTAAGAAAGTGATATCTGTTGAAAAGTATATAGGCCAAGGGAGAATTAGAAAGTACTAGCTGTGTAGCATTGGAGGGATATAATGACAGAGATATACCAAATGCAAGCTTTACATCTCAAGATGTGACAGTGACTCGAGATGCTCTGCCTATGGTTGTAAAAACCACAGTAGTAATTCGCTTTATGCCATGGGGTCTTTCCAAGACCAGAAATAAATCACTGTGATATTGGTCAAGGCATCATTACTGTTTCGATTTAATGACAAATTCATTGTTCTTTGGGGCTGGCATGTTTATTTATTTTTCTAAAACTGAGGAGAAACAGCCACGTTACAAAACTTCAATCTCATGTAGTCTGCGAGTGGCAGATTGTACCCATAAAATATAATTCAATGACATACATCAACTGTAAATGTTTCCCTTGTTTATATGTGACTAGTTTGCAACCCAAGAAAGAAAGAACTTGCATTTATATAGCACCTTTTATGACATCAGGACGACCCAAAGTGCTTTACAACCAGCGAAGTATTTTTTGAAGTGTAGTCCCTGTTGTAATGTAGAAAGCATAGCAGCCAAGTTGTGCACAGCAAGGTCCCACAAACAGCAATGAATTAAATGACCAAATAATCCGTTTTAGTGATGTTGGTTGAGCGATAAATACTGGCCTGGACACGGAGGAGAACTCCCCTGCTCTTCTTTGAAATAGTGCCATAGGATCTTTCACATCCACCTGAGGGGGCAGACGGACCTCTGTTTAACATCTCATCCAAAAGACGACACCTGAGAGAGTGCTGCTCTGAAGTGTCACCCTGGATTATGTGCTCAAGTCTCTGGAGTGGGACTTGAACACATAACCTACTGACTCAGAGGTGAGAGTGCTACCACTGAGCCACAGCTGACACCTACTAATGCAAAATACCAATGTCCCACTTTTACAATATCAGCAAAATCAAAGCAACCCTGGCGAGTAGCAAGGAGAGCCAGTCTTACACAATCCTGATTAATGAAGCACATGGTGTCTTGATGGCCACTTGTTGGGAGTCTGAGGACAGAGCAACCAATTCCAGAAACAATTTCTCTTTAGTACACTATGACTGGGTTTATGGCAGCCAACTTTGGGAGATTGTCACTGCTGATTTGACATGTTGGGGAATCAGCTCAAGAGAAACACGATAGCAAGCTTCACACCCCTTAGTGGTATCCAACCATCTGCTCACATACAGATCACTGGTCATTCAGCAGGGGTGTCCAGTACTCAGGGCATGGTAGGGGAAGGATCAAATGGAAATAGCTTCCTCTCAGAGCAACTGCACACCCCTCCAACCCAGCGCACCTTGTCAAAGGATTGAAGAAACGAGCAAGTGCTGGCAGCTGCTTCCCTCTCAAATGTGGCTACAGCTGCAGCGTACGACTACTTTCGTATGAGGGGAACAGCTTATAATGGGACGCCTAGTTTGGCTGACCATTCGATGGCCTCCTGAGATGCCGAGTGGAGAAATGAGGTGCCTCCCGCAACAGATCTTAGTAGGCAGGTTGATGTGATGTGTTCCATGGTCTGGGGCTCACAGGGACCTCTGCTGTTGTTTCAGTGATGAGGTGTTGTTTCTTTATGTTGCATGCTGTAGCATGACCCTGCACCAAGGCATACAATGCCTTCTCTATCCCTTCAGGTCTATAATGTACAACAGTAGCCTGCCATCACACTTGCTCCTCGCACTGAGATAGCATTTAGATGCAGTAGGAGGTTAGGCAGTAGGAAAGGCGCACCTTGCAAGATCACCAAAGGGAAGCATGGTGATGAGATAGTGTAAGATAGCAGTTGAGGCACAGTAGATAGAAGTGTGAAGCAGCTTGTTTTGCCATTATTGATGACAGCCTGGTATATCAGTCTTCCTGACTGCAACACTGCATCCTCCATTTCTTCATTCTCTGATGGAGCATGGGCCTTCTCTTTTTCTTGCTAGATGCTTACTCTTCATATTCGCAAATTACAGAGCAAACAACACACTATGATTATTTTGGATCCTTTTGCTGGGCTACAGAGGAGCATGCTGGCTGAGCAACGGGATTTTTGCTATAGCATACTGGCAGTAATTCTGGTTGACGCGTGCCTCATCATAATTACATTCGGTGCTGTTTAGGGCATTCTCAGTCGGGCCATCAGCCATAGCTGCAAAGGATCATCCTTTAAGTCTGTCTGTGCCATGGCCTACCACATAATCAAGACATTACATTTCCTCTATAATCAGCATTTACTTGCATTATGATGTTTCTGTAATCATGCACCAGCTGAACATTAATTGAATGGAAACTTGCTCAGTGCATGGAGGCTATGAGTTTGAAGGGAGGGCCTAATACCCACATGGATGCCATTTACTCTAACCTAGATTCTTGGCAACCTTGCCACTTTGTGAAAGTTCTGTGCCCTAACCAACTTCTTTTTTCATTCTTGTGATATGGGCGCACTGGCAAACCCAAAATTCTGATCTGCTCTAGTAGCCATGGCATTTATGTAGCTGGTCCAGTTGAGTCTCTGGTCAATGATGACCCCCAGGATGTTGATGGTGGGGGATTCGGTGATGGTAATGCAATTGAATGTCAAGTAGAGGTGGTTAGACTCTTGCTGGAGATGGTCATTCCCTGGCACTTAGGTGGTGTGTATGTTACTTGCCACTTATCAGCCCAAGCCTCGATGTTTGCCAGGTTGTGACTGCTTCATTATCTGAGGAATTGTGAATGGAGCTGAACACTTTGCAATCATCAGTGAACAGCCCCACTTTTGAACTTGCGATGATGGGAATATCATTGATGAAGCTGCTGAAGATAGTTGGTCCTAGGATGCTGCCCTGAAGAATTCTGCAGCGATGTCCTGGAGCTGAGTTGATTGGCCTCCAACATCCACAACCATCATGCTTTGTGCCAGTTTTGACTCCAGCCATTGGAGAATTTTTCCCTATTTCCCATTGACTTCAGTTTTACTAAGGCTCCTTGGTGCCGCACTCGATCGAATGCTGCCTTGGTCTCTATTCCACAGGGCAAGGGTCGATGATGTTACCCATTGCAAACATTGCATCAGTCACTTGCATGACTACAGACTGACGATCTGGGAGATCTTCCCTGTGGTGATTTTGAAGAATTTGGTAGTATAGAAACTTAAAGTTGATGTAACTTTAGCTAGAGGAAGAGCTGTCTTTGTGTTAGAAATTGTCAGCAGTTTAGCCTGAAACAGATGGTGTAGCTCAATTCTGGCCTGTCTAGTGGAGTGGCGAGGACAGGTATCCTTTGATATGCCCTGGTAGGAGTATCAGTAACTATAATGGACATCCCAAAGTACTGAAGGGCACAGATGTATTGGCCTCGGGTGTTGGTGCTCCTGCATTTGGTGTCTTCTCATGAAATTCTCCTTATCTAATTGTGGAGCACTATGGCGACCTTCAAAGGAACTCCCATTCTTAGCACTTTGTTTGGAATTGCAGCAGTAGGCAACAATACTGTGGGAAAGACTGGCATCCTCCACGGCACAGACAGTAATATAGAGAACAAAATGTGATGGTTTCTTAAAAACTGCGAGTTCCAACAGAAGCCTGGTTTTAAGAATCCAACTTCAGAAAGCTAAGCCATCAGACTAGTTTTGCATCCATTTTATATGGTTAAGGCAAGTGGCAGGTTCACCTGAAGACTGTGAAATTCAGTATAGAACCTGATTGCCATAAGTAGCTTATCACAAAATTGGCACTGGCCACCAGTGCAGGCTCATTTTGCTTGACATTTTTATTGGCTGCAACATGCAGGATGCTGCGAATCAAATGCTACAGGCCTGTGTGCTCCATCTCTTGACTCACCGTTAACCCTGTAAGGCTCCCTATCACCAGCAGTGCCTTGTGAAAATTAGAGCTGAGGAGTCAACAAATGACTGCTGTAGCCTTATCTGCTGTTAAGGGCAATTCTTATCTGTTTGCTATTTTGTACCAAAATCATAAATTTGTACATAAAGAATACGTTAATGATTTTGCTGCAAATAGTGAACAGAAAAAATCTCTTGTGTACCTTGAACTGATAACCAACTTCAAAGCTGGCTGTTGGAGACTGTGCATAGATTTGAAGCCACGGACCAAGATCAGTGGGCATGCTGCCTAAATGCTGGTGGACCATAGACACACTCATAAGCAAGTTTTGCTGTAGAACAAACTTTTGGGTTGCTGAGAAAGTGATTTAGACTTTGATCGGTCTGGCGCTGTCTTGGAGGATGAGCTGAACAAAGTTTCCAATTTATTTGCAACATGCTGAATTCTTAATAACATCACTATCCAGAGGGGAATCCACTTTGACATTATCGAAGAAAAGATTTATGCCCTGGCTATGGATGAAGCGAAACTGTTGACAGCCTGCACCAAGGGTAATGCCCGAGAATTAGTAATAAAGGTTCATAGCAACCTGACTGAATGTTACTCCAATTGATAGAATTTCAATATGGCCTCAGTTAACCATATTTTCTGTTTAATGTTATATTTGCAATCTCACATTATATACGACACACTGCTACCAACTAACCGGCAATAAAGCATGTACACTATGTATTTGGAGAGAAATTTGCAGGGCTATGGGGAAAGAGCAGGGGAGTGGAACTAATTGGATTGCTCTTTCAAAGAGCTGGCACAAGCATGATGGGCCAAATGGTCTCCTTCTGTGCTGTAAGACTTTGTGGGGTAAAAATTCGATAGCCCCCAAAAAACGGTTAATTCGCGCCGGTTCAATGTAATGCAGGCAGTACGCAAACTTGGTGCTGCCTGCTAATTTAAATGATTGCAGCGTGCAGCCCAGTGCTAAACACACTGCTGAGTAGCTGCACGCTCAGCAGGGGGCCCAAGTACGTGCGAAACTAGCACCAATTAAAGCTAGCCTGCTCTTCTTAAAGCCAGCCTGCACCTCTTAAAGGGGAGGTGCAGTTTGACGAGACCAATGCTGGAAGTCATTCCAGAAAGGAGTTTCAACTGCGCAACATTCAGCAATGACACAACAGGCCAGAGAAAGGGCTCCAGTGTTCTCAGACGCAGCACTGTATGCCTTAGTACAAGAGGTGGAGAGGAGGAGAGAGGTCCTGTTTCCACAGGGGGCCAGTAGGCCCTCCAGTGAGACACTGTGAAGGCAGTGGGAGTGGATAGACATGGAGCTCAATGCCAACAGTGTTGCCCCGAGGACCTAAATACAGTGCCGGAAGAAGTTCAATGACTTCACACGAGTGGTCAAGGTCAGTGAATGCATCTTCAAATGCCATATCCCACGAACTGCACCACTAATCTCACACACTGCTCAATTCACCACACCCCCATTACTCACTTATCAACAATCTCTATTAATCACGACTCATACCTTACATTCATATGCTCCATCTCACCCTTACACACTTGCCACTGCTGCAAGCCTCACACGCCCATCTCACAGCTTGCACACACTGCCAGCTATTCAACCATGACCAGCACATCATCCAAACACATTGAACCACACTCACTGACACAGTTCCCTCTATCTTGTAGGACAAGGTGGCACACAACCGTAGGCATGGGCAGCTAACTGGAGGGGGACAGGCGCGCCTCCTTATCCTGACTCCGCTCGAGGAGACGGTGCTTGGCATAATTAGAGTGGCTTTGACTGAAACCATTGAGCATGACGGTATGCTCAGACCTAATCCTCCTTCTCACATCCCACTTCCCTCTCATCCCACAATCTCTTGTGACTTACAATCTGCAGATGGTGTAAGCATGCACCTCTTGTTTTCCCCTCACCTCTGCCTCACCACAATCTTACCCTTGTGCCTTTCTCATTTCAGAGACCCAAGAAATCCAACCTGGCCAGGCAGTGGTGCAAGAGGAAGAGGAGAGTTCTGATGAAGAAGAAACACCGTCACTCGATCTGACAGACGCAGCCACCAGCTCAGATACTGGCACTGCGCAGATTTTAGAGGGTAGCTTAGAGGCGGGATCGGCACGTGGTGAGTCACTGGGCATGAGTGGCCAGCAGCCAGGGCAGAGGGAAAGGGTAGCGCAGGTGCCAGCTCCCCGGAGGGCAAGTTCGCACACGAGTTCTGCTGCACAGGACTCAGATGAGGACTTCGATGGGGCGGCCTACAGAACAAAGCTAATGGGTATGCACAGTGAAATGCTTGGTGCATTGGCAGGCCTGCCAAAAAGCCTGAATGCATGTCAAGGAGCATGGAGGAGTCCAGCTCTAACCTTGCACAGGCTTTGCGCAGAGCGTGAAGCCTATCCTTTCCAGCATGGAAGGGGTGGGCAGATCCATTAGCACACTTGTGGACCCAACCATCATGCAGTGTCTGATGGCCGATGTCTCAGCTTCCATTGCAGCACAAGCAGAAGCCACCCGTCATCTGAAAGGTGCAATGGAAGCTCAGACTGAAGTCATGGAAGCTCAGCAAGCTGCCACGCAAGCACAGACTGCTGCCATCTTGGCTGCAGTTAGCAGTTTTGAAAGTGGCTTGCAGGGTGTCACAGCAGTCCAACAATCTGTCCTCCAGCAGATGGCTAGTTGCCCATGCCGAGGTGGTGCAGTCCGAAGACAGGCCTACTAGGTCCAGAGCTGCTTGAGGTCGTCCTGCAAGGCCATCTGCAGTCCCCCGAGCCATGCTGCAGCCACTGGGGTAGCACTGTGTAGGAGGACTCTAGGACAGGCAAAGGCACACGGAAGACAGGGAATGCACAAGGGTGATTAGTTGTGACTTTTGAATAAAATATTGTAATGGTTTGATTCATAACATTGGATTGGAATGTTTGTTTTGCGGTGGCTTTTATTGTAGCATTGTGGCGAAGAGGACGCTTTGATGCTCAGTAACAGAGGAATGGTAAGGTGTGGGACTATTGGTGAATATGGAATTGGGGTTGCGATTACTGGTACCACAGTCAGATGAGTTGATCACGGACAGCCCGGGCAGAAAGGGTTTTCCGAGGTTGCCTCCTCCCTTCCTCCTCCTCCTCAGCTGGTCGCCGTATGGCTGGTAGCAACTGCTGAGCCCTCATGATAGCGAGGTTGTGGAGCATGCAGCAGACCATGACGAATCTTGAGACATGCTCTGGTGAGTACTGCAGGGCTCCTCCAGAGCGGTCCAGGCAGAGGAAGTGTTGTTTAAGGGCGCCAATGGTCTGCTCTATCAGATTCCATGTGGCAGCCTGGCTCTCATTGTACTTGTGCTGCCCACATGTGGTTGGGTTGTGCAGCGGAGTCATGTGTCAGGTGGTCAGCGAATAGCCCTTGTTGCCTAGTAGCCACCCTCTGGTTTGTCCTGGTGGCTCAAGTGCTGATGGTACAGCGGACTCAGCTATTTACAATCTATATTAAAGAACTAGATGAAGGGACCGAGTGTAATGTTTCCAAGTTTGCTGATGATACAAAGCTAGGTGGGACTGTAAGCTGTGAGGAGAACACAAAGGGCTCGATTTTGCCAGGCCCGAGGAGGCGGGATTGGAGGCGTGTGAGGTGGTAAAATTGCAAAAAATGGCGGGCGGGCCCGATCCTGCCTCCATCCCGCCTCCGAGCAATTTTCCCACATGCGTGTTTTCTGACCCCGTTTCCATCCCGCCTCCAAGAGGCGGGATAGGCCCTTAACAACCACTTAACACTTAGGTGTTTTATAAGTATATTAAGGGCAAGAGGATAACCAGGGAAAGAGTAGGGCCCATTAGGGACCAAAGTGGCAATCTGTGTGTAGAGCCGGAAGATGTAGGTGGGGTTTTAAATGAATACTTTGCATCTGTGTTCACTATGGAGAAGGACGATGTAGGCATAGAAATCAGGCAGGGGGATTGTGATATACTTGAACAAATTAGTATTGAGAGGGAGGAGGTACTAGCAGTTTTAGTGGGCTTAAAAGTGGATAAATCCCCAGGCCCAGACGAGATGTATCCCAGGCTGCTGTGTGAGGCAAGGGAGGAGATTGCAGGGGCTGTGACACAAATTTTCAGAACATCTCTGGCCACAGGGGAGGTGCCAGAGAACTGGAGAACAGCTAACATAGTACCATTATTCAAGAAGGGTAGTAGGGATAAACCAGGGAATTATAGGCCAGTGAGCCTAACATCAGTGGTAGGGAAATTATTGGAAAAAATTCTGAGGGACAGAATTAGTCTCCACTTGGAGAGGCAAGGATTAATCAAGAATAGTCAGCATGGCTTTGTCAGGGGGAGATCATGTCTGACCAATTTGATTGAATTTTTTGAGGGGGTGACTAGGTGTGTGGATGAGGGTAGTGCAGTTGATGTGGTCTACATGGACTTCAGTAAGGCTTTTGACAAAGTCCCGCATGGGAGACTGGTCAAGAAGGTAAGAGCCCATGGGATCCAGGGCAACTTGGCACATTGGATCCAAAATTGGCTTAGTGGCAGGAGGCAGAGGGTGATGGTCGAAGGTTGTTTTTGTGACTGGAAGCCTGTGTCCAGTGGTGTACCGCAGGGATCGGTGCTGGGTCCTTTGCTGTTTGTAGTGTACATTCATGATTTAGATATGAATGTAGGAGGTATGATCAGTAAGTTCGCAGATGACACGAAAATTGGTGGGGTGGTAAATAGCAAGGAGGGAAGCCTCAGGCTACAGGACGATATAGACGGGTTGGTCAGATGGGCAGAACAGTGGCAAATGGAATTTAACCCTGAAAAGTGTGAGGTGATGCATTTTGGGAGGACTAACAAGGCAAGGGAATACACAATGAATGGTAGGACCCTAGGAAGGACAGAGGATCAGAGGGACCTTGGTGTGCATGCACATAGATCCCTGAAGGCGGCAGGACAGGTAGATAAGGTGGTTAAAAAGGCATATGGGATACTTGCCTTCATTAGCCAAGGCAGAGAATATAAGAGCAGGGAGGTTATGATGGAGCTATACAAAACGCTAGTTAGGCCACAGCTGGAATACTGTGTGCAGTTCTGGTCGCCACACTATAGGAAGGATGTGATTGCATTGGAGAGGGTGCAGAGGAGATTCACCAGGATGTTACCTGGGTTGGAGCGCTTCAGCTATGAAGAGAGACTGGACAGGCTGGGGTTGTTTTTCTTAGAGCAGAGAAGGCTGAGGGGGGACCTGATTGACGTGTACAAAATTATGAGGGGCATAGATAGGGTAGATAGAAAGGAACTTTTCCCCTTAGTAGAGGGGTCAATAACAAGGGGGCATAGTTTCAAGGTAAGGGGCAGGAGGGTTAGAGGGGATTTGAGGAAAAACTTTTTCACCCAGAGGGTGGTTGGAATCTGGAACTCACTGCCTAAAAGGGTGGTAGAGGCAGGAACCCTCACAACATTCAAGAAGCATTTAGATGAGCACTTGAAATGCCATAGCATACAAGGCTACGGACCAAGTGCTGGAAAATGGGATTAGAATAGACAGGGCTTGATGGCCGGCGCGGACACGATGGGCCGAAGGGCCTCTTGCTGTGCTGTATAACTCTATGACTATGACTCGATGGGCTGGATTTTCAATGACCCTTGGAGTCGGGTTTGGAGGCGTGTGGGGGTTTAAAGTTGCAGATTCAGGGGTCCCGACCCCATCCCGACTCCATTCCGCCTCCACGCAATTTTGACAAAATCGGTCGCGGGTTTCCCGACTCCGTCCCGCCTCCAAGAGGCGGGAGAGGCCATTAAAGCCCTTAACAAGCCCTAAATTGGCTCTGTAATGCCATTTTGAAATGTTTTAGCTAGTTTAATCCTTTTCCGACATGAAGTACGCCTGATGTGAAACACGCCAGTGAAACCTGGTGGGAGCACAAGTGGATAGCTGACTATCAGCTGCAGGTCCACTATTACAACGGAGATGTGATGAAGGTAGTAGTATTGGGTCTGAAAGTCGCCTCTGATGCTGCTGCATTGAATGTCTTCAGAGACTGCCTGGGAGGACTTGGTTGCAAAAAAAAATCTCTCTCTCTTCTCTCTCTCTCTCTCTCTCTCTCTCTCTCTCTCTCTCTCTCTCTGAGATGCTGCTCATTTTGTATCCAGGTCCTCTCACAGCAAAGGCCAGGCAATCTCTGAGACCAAGCAGTCTCTGACCTGCAATGATGACATCATCAGAGGCGACTTTCAGACTGAAACCACTAATTGGTTGATGGGTTCCCACATGCTGGAACTCAATTGCCCAATTAAGTGAAAATTGCATCATTCATCCACATTAATCTGGAGTCGGGGGGGCAACACGAAATGCGGGTAACACGACCCCAACCCGACCCCAAGACAAAATCCAGCCCTATGACTCTAATTGCCTCTATTATCCTATTTTGAGAGGCCTTTCCGATTTTTAGACATTTCCCCCACCCTCCATGCCTCCTCTGGAACACGCCAGGTAATCCTGGTGGCCTCACAATTGGATTGCTTACTAACAGCTGCAGCTCCACCATTACAGAGGAGTTTTCACCGATGATCATTTGCAGGTGGCAGAGCTTTGTTGTCTCAGGTCTGGGGGAGCTTTTAGCAGGAATACTCATTGTTGTGGAAGTTTGGAGCCTGACACCCATCTCCAGTGTAACCTCCTGGGAAACCCCTCTCCCCACCTTGACTGAGCGCTTCCTCAACTGAGGCATATACCAGAAGCATGGCGACCATTTAATTCCTGTCCTCCTGGACATCAGATTCAGACGTAGACCAGCCGCGGCAGCAGCAGAACCATGAACAACAGCAGCACCAACAGCAGGAGCATCAACAGGAGCGCCAAGCTGCTAGTCACCCACCTGAAGCTGCACAGGCCAGAAGGCGCCAGCGCGCGACAACATTGCTGCCCGGGATGCAAGGGACACACTCATCTTGGCCAGATTTGGTTAGCCTGCACAATCAAACACTTTTGTCTCGCACCTTCTTACCAGAGCATCGACAATGGACAAGAACCTACGGATTCCTATCACTCTGACCACCATACTGACAATTGCAAGTCGCCCTAAGCCCTCAATGTGAAAGTCCCATTTGCGAAATGACACAGGCCACAACTTCAACAGTTTGCCATCAAATCTGTTTATAATACAATGACAATGATGGCTGGTCCAAATACAAAACATCACAGCACCCAAGTGACTACCCTTGTGACTACTTGTGCTTTATCTTCCTCTTATGCGTGCTCCTACGTGGTGCTTCCCCTGTGGCTTCAGCAGATGTGGAGGCCCCTTGCTCACTTTCTTGCTGCTCCTGTCTCGATGCCTTTGGTTGGCCGTCCTCTGGGGTGGCGAATTTGTGCGGGCTCGCCAACAGTCTGCTGCTGCTGCGGCTGTGCAGGGGCTGAGACGCCCATCTCAGTTGGGTGAGGACTCTGGTGGGGCTCTAACCGAGGGCTCTGCAGTGGCATGGTCATGTGAGCATTTGGAGAGGAGCCCCACTTCCTTGTTGTCTGCCACCAACATCCCTCTCATGGGTCAGCCACACTTTAGAGCTAGCAAGTGGCTTGACAGCACCTTGCTGCACTTCAGGGGGGCCATGAGGACCCGTTTCTGCACTGGAAGTCCTACTCCAGAGGACTTCCATGAAGGTCTGGTTTCTATGCTCAATAACTGACCATCGCTCCTCAAGAGATGTCATTCTATTCTGAACAATTACCATGTTAACCATACCCTGGCGACTAAGTTCCTCCATGGCTGTAGCCATCCTCTCCTCTACCGTAGCCATCCTCTCCTCTACGGTAGCCAGCCTTACCACGGAGTTAGCCATCCTTTCCATGGAGGTTGCCATCCTTTCCGCGGTGATGCGTTCATGCGCCAATGCCTCCACAACGGCTCTGCTCATGTTTGTGATGGACTCCTCCATTCGCTCCACACTCGCAGCAACCCTGGAGACAAAACCTGCCAGAGACTCCTGCACCTGTTCCTTGAGTTCCAGCACCGCTCTTGTTCTGGATGGACCCGGAGGCACAGGGTCGACATGCAGCTGAGCCGAGCTGGCAGAGTCCTGCGCCCTCCGACGAGGACTCTCCACTGCTGTCCCTGTCTTCACCATCTGCTGATGCTCACTTGTGAGCTGTGATACACCAGGTGCCAACACTACTCTATCTCCCGAAGGTCCCACCGAGGTGTGAGTGTTTGCGCTGGTGCTGGGTGCGCTGAATTCTGCTGACGCTGCGCCCTCAGAGGTTGCAGCTTCCTCTGAGGAGTCTGGAGGCTCAGGCTGTTCCTCCTGGATAGTGGGGATGGGGGCTTTCGATGGTCCTGTGGGGGAGTAAAGGAAAGAGTTAGAGATGTGAGGTCAAGGTTACATGCACATTGAATAGTGCAGATGATCATAAGTCAATCTGTTAGAGCATCAGATTCATTATCAGTGACTCATGCAATGTCAATGAGAGAGATGCCAAACTATTCTGTCACCAGCTTGCTGTGATGCGCCCGTCTGTCCGTCCCCCACTTGGGAATCCTCCTCGATCCCGGCGATTTCCAGGGCCACCAGTGTCAAGTGGGATGTGGAGGAAGAGGTTGGCAAAGCAGAGTGTTGGTGAGGAGAGGTGATGGGGATCAGATTGAGGGTGATGGGAAAGTCATACTCACTTTTCCTGTGCGGAGAAGGTCATAAAACCTCTTCCTGCATTGCAGCCAGGTTCTGCAGCTCATTGATATGGAGTTGACCTCCTCGGCCACTTGCAGCCACACAGCTTTAGTCTGCTGGGGTGGCTTTTTTCTCCCTGAGGAAGGGAAGAGCACCTCCTTATTAGATCTTGCTCCCTGTACCAGAGCTTGGAGGGAGGGCTCATCAAAGCGAGGTGCACACTTTTGCTTGCTGGTGGACATGGTCGGTAAATGAAGTTTTTTATACAATTTCCAAAGCGTTTCCAGTCTCCAGAGGAAGCAAGGCTGCTTGCAGGCCTTAAATCCAGCAGCATTGATGATGTCATCGGAGGCGACTTCCTGTATGAAAAGACTCATTGGGCCAGGGGTTCCCACAGCAGGAAATCAATTGCTTAATTAGGGGAAAATCGCAATTTTTCAACACTTCACTTCGGAGTCGGGATCCTGACACGAATCCCACCTGACACGCCCCAGCCCGCCCACACTGGCAAAATCCAGCCCAAAGAGTCTGTAAAGGGATATAGATAGACTGAGTGAGTGGGCAGTAAGGTGGCAGATGGAGTATAATGTAGGGAAATGTGAGGTTATTCACTTTGGTAGGAAGAATAGAAAAACAGAATATTTTTTAAGTGGTGGGAAACTTTCAAATGTTGGTGTTCAGAGAGATTTGGGTGTCCTCGTGCAAAAAACACAGAAAGCTAGCATGCAGGTACAGCAAGCAATAAGGAAGGCAAATGGCATGTTGGCCTTTATTGCAGGGGGTTGGAGTATAAGAGTAAGGAAGTCTTGCTACAATTGTACAGGGCCTTGGTGAGACCACACCTGGAGTACTGTGCACAGTTTTGGTCTCCTTAGCTAAGGAAGGATATACTTGCCTCAGAGGCGGTGCAATGAAGGTTCACTAGATTGATTCCTGGCATGAGAGGGCTGTCCTATGATGAGAGATTGTGTAGAATGGGCCTATACTCTCTGGAGTTTAGAAGAATGAGAGGTGATCTCATTGAAACATATAAGATTCTGAAGGGGATTGACAGGGTAGATGCTGAGAGGTTGTTTCCCCTGGCTGGAGTATCTAGAACTAGGGGGCATAGTCTCAGGATAAGGGGTAGGCCATTTAAGACTGAGATGAATTTCTTTACTCAGAGGGTTGTGAATCTTTGGAATTCTCTGCCCCAGAGGGCTGTGGATGCTGAGTCTTTGAGTATATTCAAAGTTGAGATAGATAGATTTTTGGATTCGAGGGGAATCAAGGGATATGGAGATCGCGCGGGAAAGTGGAGTTGAGGTTGATGATCAGCCATGATATTATTGAATGGCGGAGCAGGCTCGAGGGGCCATATGGCCTACTCCTACTCCTATTTCTTATTTTCTTATGTTCTTATGACTGCCGCAGAATGAAGGCTGCCAGGATACCGAGCATTGACCTGCATGATGCACTGAGTTTGGTCGCACACCAGCTGGACATTGAGGGAGTGGAATCCTTTCTGTTTGCAGTACATCTCCGAATTGAGATGCGGTGCCCGCAAAATGATGTGTGTGAAGTCAATGGCACCCTGCACCATGGGGAAGCCTGCTATCGTGGCGGAGCCGTGTGCTCCCTCCGCCTACTTCCCTCTGGCAAGAGAGAATGAAATGTATTCAGCTCTCTTTGCATACAGAGCCTCACTCACCTCCCTTATACAGGAGTGGACGGAGAACAGGGAGATGTTACAGATGTCGCCTGCTCCTGCCTGGAAGGAGCCCGACGCGAAGAAGTGCAAGGCCACGGCCAACTTTACAGCCACTAGAAATGCCATCCGCACCCTGGACTCAGGCTGCAGGTCTGCCTGCAGCAGATGGCAGATTTCATTGAGAACCTCCTGAGTAAAATGGAGACGTCGCATGCACTGTTTGTCGCTGAGGTTGAGGTAGGAGAATTGCTCTCTGAAGACCCTGGGTGGATCTGGCCTCCTGCTGAGAGCCCTTGTCCCATCCTCCTCCTGCCTCTTCTAGCAGCTTGTCCTGTTCTGTGTCGCCTCTGCTCATTCTCACTGTCATGCTGCAGGCCAAGGGGGATACAAACTACTGCACCCATGTCTGGGAGCATCTAGTCTGAGCAAGTCAGTACCAAGTCCTTCAGCACGTCCCACATCACTCCTTGTAGACTAGAAAGCACCAAACACTTCTACAAACTCAGCAACAGCTAATAGATTTCAATCAGCAACTAACTTGTAAGTAGGTGATGGAATCTGTAAGAACCTGTAAATAGCGCTGGTGGGGGGTCCTTCCTGCTGCTGAACGCATGTTCAGTCGTGCAAGGTTAAGAGAGGGCGTTAGCTCCAGTGTTGAGGTCGAAAATGGCAACGCAGGCGTCAAATCAGTGTTACACGCTGATTAACGTCACGATCTGCGTACTCTGCCTACGCCCAGCGCACGTTCCCAGTGTTGATGCTAATGTCTTCACCAAAATGGCATCTGGTGCAGCCCACACCAGAAGTGCGCGCCGCAGCTCGGACACCATTTTTGACCCAAAACGGCACCCGTAGTGCCCAAACAACGAGCGCTACGCAACCGAACCTTACGATTCTAGGTGTATCGAGAACAATCATAAAATTAGATTCATATTGTTCTAAGTACAACGTAAAGTAAAACAAAAGAACTGGGCATCAACAATGGGCCTGAAAATGTGTGGGTGGGTGCATCCCAGCGTGTGTGTGCCACCAATGACCCCACTAAAGTTCGCAAGGTCAGGGGCAGGGCCATGAAAAGCAGGCCTTTGGCACCTAGGGGGGAGCATCTGGGGTGTATGGTGTGACCCAGGTGGCTGTGTTGGGAGGTAAGGTGCCGTGTTCCCCCCCACCCCCATCCTCAAAATTAAATGAGGTAGCTTCCGTTGTACGGGACAAATATTTTCAAAAATGTAAATAAGAACGTAACTCTCATCTTCAGGGCTCCAGGCCCCAATTCCAGCCTGGAGCCTTAAACAGCAGTGGAGAGGTCGTCTTCCTCGGCATAGCGACCTCTGATTTTACCTCCCGGCCCTCTGTAGGCTGAGGATGCGGTAACTACCAGCGTTGAAAGTTACTGCCCTTGGCCCTGCTCCCTAGAACCCAGGGTCCGTCTCATACTAGGCCTTGTGGAATCTTCCAGTGTACTTGTAAGAAAGGAAGAATTTGCATTTATAAAACACTTTTCACATCCTCAGGATATCCCAAAGCTCTTCATAGCCCACAGCCAATTAAGTAATTTTTAAAAAATGCAGTCAAATACAGCAGCCAAAATGCACACAGCAAAGTGCCATAAACAGCAATGGGATAAGTGACTGGATAATGTGTTTTTTAGTGGTGTTGGTTGAGGGATAAATATTCGTCAGGACAGCAAGAGATTTCCCATGCTCTTCTTCAAATAGTGCCATGGAATCATTTATGTTTACCTGAGAGGGCAGACAGGGCCTCGGTTTAAGATCTGATATGAAAGATGGCACCATCGACAATGCAGCTCTCCCTCAGTACCGCGCTGAAGTGCCATCCTAGATTATGTGCTCAAATCTATGGTGTGGGGCTTAAACCTACAACCTCTGACTCAGAGGCAAAAGTGCTACCACTGAGACATTGCTGATATCTGCCACAGTTTGCAGGCTTGTAAATTTTCTTTTCCCCCAAACTTTTCCCATCATTGACGAAGCTCAGTTACACCGAATGTGGACAAAACCACTGGACTATTGGTGGTGGAAGAGTAGAAAGGCCTTGACTGGTCAGGTTGGTGGCAACCATGTTTTTTTAGCACCACATTTGATCCATCGACCATCAAAACTAACCTGCAATTATAAAATGGCCAATTTTATTACCAGAGGAATAAAATCTGGAAAGCAGCAGCTTTTCAAAGCAGTTTTGTAGAATGAACATGGTTCCAAATGCTGTCTATTCTTGGCTAGGGTCTGAATTCTAGTCCAGTTTAGAAAGAGGCCATTGTGGCGGATCGCCACCTAAAACGGGCATAATCCACTCTTCCGTCTGTGGACAAATTTCCAGCACCTTCCCTTTAAGGCACCTTACCTTTAAGGAGAAGGGGGCGGGGCCTCAGGTTTTACCCAGAGAATTCTGGGAGCTTTTCAGTCTGCCATTTTGTACCATGCTGTGATTAAAAAGTCTCTTGTTTAACAGAAAGGGATTCAGACTTAATTCGTGTTTCGCGGCAGCCTCGACATTGGTGACCCCGATGCTCAGAACGTATTCCGAGCACTGCAATGGCGGACACGAACGCAGTTTCCGTGAAACTGCCAGAGTTTTGGGAAAACCAGCCCGAAGCCTGGTTTCTCCAAGCTGAATCTCGCTTCCGGCAGCGAAATATCACCACAGATGGGACGAAGTACGACTATCTTGTCACATCACTCGGTAGCGCCGCAGTTTCCAAGGTTTGGACAACGCTGCAGAACCCACCAGAGGAAGGCAAGTACGCACATCTCAGGACAGCACTCCTTAAAAAATTTACGGCCTCGGCATATCAGCGAAACTGCCACCTCCTCGACCTTCCAGGCCTTGGTGATGCCTCACCGTCAGACCTCCTCTCCCACATGCTCTCCCTCACCGACGAGAGCCCACCCGCATCCCTCTTCCGCACGCTGTTCATCCGCCAGCTCCCTCTCAGCATCCGCCCAGCGATCGTGGCGTCCGGCCTCACGAACCTGGAAGCCCTGGCCGATGAGGCCGACAAGCTGCTGTCCGCTCACTCCAGCCGCGAAGTCACTCCGGACCTGGCAGCCAATGCCTGGGCGCGCCCCTCACCATCCAGCACGCGGCCACAAGGGCCTGTCACCAGGCCCACGGGGCCTTCACGCCCCACTAACCCGGACCACTGTTACTACCACGCACGGTTCGGCGCCAGGGCACAACGGTGCACACCTCCCTGCTCTTTCAAGTTCGCCCCCGTTCCAGCCCCCGCGATGGCCGTGGGCCACGCGGGCTCCCTGCTGTTCGTCACGGATGACAAAACCGGCCGCCGGTTCCTGTGCGACACTGGGGCTCAGCACAGCATCATCCCGGCCTCCTCCCTCGACATCCAAAAGGGCGAACGAGGACCGGCGCTGGCTGCTGCTAACGGCTCGGAAATCCGGACGTATGGCACCCGGACAGTCACCCTCGACCTCGCTGGTCACGGCTACCACCAAGTCCCCGTCCACCCCGCGGACGTCCCCAAGACAGCCGTAATCACCCCCTTCGGCCTGTTCGAGTTCCTGCGGATGCCCTTCAGCCTCAAAAACGCGGCCCAGGCATTCCAACGGCTCATGGACTCGGTCCTTCGGGACCTGAAGTTCCTGTTCGTCTACCTGGACGACATCCTGGTAGCCAGTTCCTCCAAGCAGGAACACCTCGAACACCTTCGCATCCTGTTCGGGCGCCTCAGCGACCACGGGCTCATCCTCAGCCCAGCCAAATGCCAGTTCGGCCTGGACAAGATCGACTTCCTCGGCCACCACATCACCCATGCTGGGGCCATTCCCCTGCCCACCAAGGTGCAGGCTGTCCAACAATTTCCCCGCCCCACCACCATCAAAGGCCTCCAGGAGTTCCTCGGGATGGTGAATTTCTATAAGCGCTTCATCCCCAAAGCGGCGTCCCTCATGAGGCCCCTGTATGAAGCCCTCCGGGGCAGAAGTGGCAAGATGGCGGTCGAATGGACGGCAGACGCGTCCGCCGCCTTTGATTCCACCAAGACCGCGCTCGCCAACGCCACCCTGCTCGCGCACCCACGGCCCAATGCCAGGGTAGCGCTCACCACGGACGCCTCCGACCACGCGGTCGGCGCCGTGTATGAGCAGTGGGTCGACGGCGCCTGGCAACCACTTGCCTTCTTCAGCCGCCAACTACGCCCCCCGGAGGTCAAGTACAGCACCTTCGATCGCGAGCTCCTCGCGCTGTTCCTGGCGGTCCGCCATTTCCGGTTTTTGCTTGAGGGCCACCCCTTCACTGCGTTTGTCGACCACAAGCCCCTGACATTCGCAATGGCAAAGACAACCGACCCCTGGTCCGCCAGGCAGCAGCGCCAGCTCGCGGCAGTGTCCGAGTTCACCACGGACATCCAACACGTCTCCGGCCGAGACAATGTGGTAGCCGACTGCCTCTCCCGCCCCGCCATCCACGCCGCGCACCTAGCAGTCGACTACGCTCAACTCGCAGCAGACTAGATCACCGACCCTGATCTGCTCTCTGCACCCACCAACCTACCTGGCCGACGTCGCCTGTGGCCCGACCGCAGTCACGGTCAAGTGCGACATATCCCTATGTCAACCTCGGCCCGTCGTCCCAGCGTCCTGGCGCCGCCGGGTATTCGACATTCTCCACAACCTCTCCCACCCCGGCGCCCGCGCATCCATCAAATTGGTAGCCAACCGCTTTGTCTGGCGTGGCCTTCGCAAGGATGTGCGTACTTGGGCCAACTCCTGCCTAGCCTGCCAACGGGCCAAGGTACAGCAACACACGAAAGCACCCCTCAAGGAGTTTACCGTCCCCTCGCGGAGATTCGACCACATCCACGTGGACATCGTCGGGCCCCTGCCGCCGTCGCAAGGCCACACGCACTTGCTGACCATCGTTGACCGCACCACACGCTGGCCTGAGGCAATTCCACTGACCTCTACCACCACCGCCGACATCATTAGAGCCTTCGTCAGCACCTGGTTCGCACGGTTCGGCGTCCCCTCCGACATGACGTCGGACAGAGGTCCGCAATTTACCTCTGAACTCTGGACCGCCGTCGCACGCAATCTCGGGGTGACCATTCACCGCACCACAGCGTACCACCCCCAAGCCAACGGACTGTGTGAGCGGTTCCACAGATCCTTGAAGGCATCTCTTCGAGCCAGCCTCCAAGACGGCGCCTGGACCGACCGACTTCCGTGGGTCCTCCTCGGCCTGCACACCGCGGTTAAAGAAGACCTCCACGCATCGGCAGCAGAGCTCGTGTACGGTCAGCCGCTGCGCGTACCCGGTGAGTTCCTGCCCACCGCCACGACACCCTGGTCAGCCGACCAGCAACGCCACGACTTCGCCTCACCGGCGCTGCAGTTCACCCCGGTGCCCATTGCCCGACACGGCGAATGCACCTCACACGTCCCACTAAGCCTGCACCAGGCACGGTTTTTTTTCGTCCGGCACGACGCCCACCGCGGACCCCTTCAACCCCTGTACGACGGGCCCTACAAGGTGCTACAGGCTGGGGACAAATTTTTCACCCTGCAAGTGGGCGACAGGACCGAAAAAGTGTCGGTTGACCGACTCAAGCCAGCACACTCGGAGCCCCGTGAGCAGGTCCCTGTAGCTCGTCCACCTCCACGCGGCCGACCTGCCCTCAAGCCGGTTCACCCGGCTGCTCCACGCCCGGCCGTTCCACGTCCACCGGCGTCCTACAAGAGCCGCTCCGGCCGGCCCATCAGACCACCGCACCGTCTCGTCCACACCTCCTAAGCGGATTCTGGGGGGAGCTGTGTGGCGGATCGTCACCTAAAACGGGCATAATCCACTCTTCCGTCTGTGGACAAATTTCCAGCACCTTCCCTTTAAGGCACCTTACCTTTAAGGAGAAGGGGGCGGGGCCTCAGGTTTTACCCAGCGAATTCTGGGAGCTTTTCAGTCTGCCAT
Organism: Squalus acanthias; assembly: GCA_030390025.1. Taxonomy (NCBI): domain Eukaryota; kingdom Metazoa; phylum Chordata; class Chondrichthyes; order Squaliformes; family Squalidae; genus Squalus; species Squalus acanthias. The sequence continues at coordinate 22,147,007 of CM059439.1, forward strand.
TTTGTACCATGCTGTGATTAAAAAGTCTCTTGTTTAACACTAAGGGATTCAGCCTTAATTCGTGTTTCGCGGCAGCCTCGACACCATAAAGTTAGTTTCTCTGACGTCATTTCAGTGAGTTAGGTATTGGCCCTTTCAGCCTTAGACCTGTAGCTTAATCCAATTCAAACAGTGGGAGAGAAGATTTCCTTTTTCTGATGATACTACAGTAAGTTAGACACTGCCTCTCTCCTTTAGGGCTTCATATTGCAATCCAGTTCAGACAGAGGGGATGAAAATCTCTGTCCTGTGACTATTGAGGATTCTAAGTAAGAGTTTGTGTGGTTTCTTTTCAGATCCCAGTGAGGACGATTTCTGAGCACCACACTGCCCTCAGATATAGTGCTATTGAGCTATAGTGCATGATTGAATAGGCTTTGTACTTAAATAGGGGACAGCGATAGCCAATTTAATCAGTTTGAAGTCCCCTATGCCAGACATGAGCCGAGCCTACTCGAGCATGCACTCTGGCTATTAGTAATGGTTCAAGTGAAGAAACCTTTACACTAATTTGCAGTAATCATTTTTGTTCTGCTTCCCTTCTGTTGACAGTTACAAATTATGTCACTTTCCCTATTTCCCTATATTACAGTTTTGAATCTGTCATTACTCTATGCTCACCTTACTGATTATAATAGGTTGAAAACCTACGGAGCTGGTAACTGAGGAGGAAATGCATAAGAAACAGTGATTGACGAACTGGATAAATAAGCAGCCTCTGTTTCCAAACAATAGATTACTGGGAAAATTTTAGGATTTAAATTAGCTAAACAATTCAATTAGCTCAATCGGGCCTAAATTCAACATCGTTGCACCCGGTTTAGAGGCGTATAATGGGCCCACGCCCAAATTACATGTGCTTTCGGGCTATCGCTAAATTTGTCAGGGTCCTTTTTTAGGAAGCCCTGGCACCTTCATTTCAGTATTGAAATGAGGGTCCGACACCCATTTTAGGAAATTCATTAAGACTAGATGGAGATTATGCTGCGCAAAAGGCCTGACTAGTTTTTCAGGCTCTGCAGCAGCCTAACCAGGGGTCCTTATAGGGACCGCTGGAGGCTGCGGAAGAAGCTGCCAGGTAAAACTTACCTTAATGTGTAGCCAGGACGGGCAGGGGCACTCCTCCAGCCTCCATATTATTACTCCAGGCCACTGACGGCCTACGCTCGCTCCTCCCCTCTTGTTTGCTTTTCCCCGCCCCCCCCCCCCACCACCCACAACCCCACACTCCAGACTTACTTGTATTCGAGCTAGCCAACATTTGAAGGACCGATTGGCACCCGCAGCTCGCCGGAATTATTCCAATGAAGCCTGAACATGAAGTTAGGATGGTCCTCGGGCTTCTCTCTTCTGGCACGCAGGTTTGGTGTGGTGATCATTTTGCGCCTGTTTTTCAGCGCTGTCGAATTTAGGTCCCAATCTCTCTGTTCTATTACAAGTCAAAGATTTTGCTGCTCTAGATTCTTCTAGTTCACAAGCCCTGCATTAGCTGTGGGGAAAAACGGGAGTCGATAATCCTGGGATCTTCAAGTGCTTGAATTAAACGACTTTGGTTGAATGTATATGAAGTGAAGCACATCAGAACAGGCCAAATTATACATATTGTGGAGTTAAATTTTTGCATGGTTTGCGGCCTGCTGTACGGATTAATATCATGGCTTCTGTATCTCTCTCATTTTCTTTCACCCAGTTGTGCCCAGCACACCATCTAAACTGGATAACGAAAAGATGAGTGTGTCCCCTGAAAAAGTTGGGCAATAAGCCCCTGAGAACTCTTGTTGAGCTGTCAAGGAATGAATGCTGGCCAGAAACTTAGAATGCTGATTTGGCATCATAGACATATGGGGGGGAAAATTTGTGAGCGACCATTTTGGGTCACTAACATTGCCTGAGTGCCCGGCGAAAAATAGCGCTGGCAATCACTAAATTCAGTTTTAGCGCCCCAAGAGGGAGGTGGAGCGCTAATTCAAGTGCTCCACTTCCTTCTTAGAGCACTAACCCCGAATATCGGGGTGGTGCGATCTGCAGCACTACGCACTGGGCCACGTAGCGCTGCCGCATGGAAGGGCTCCTCCCCTCATTAAAGGGGAGGGCCCAAGCCCACAACTCTGCGGGGCCTCACCTGGACCACCGGGGAGTGGGGTGCCATGCCAGCAGCCCAGCACTTAAGAGGAGTGCCGGGCTGCCAGATCGTGGCACGGACCCCGCGTTGAAAGACTTGGGCCGTGACAAGTAAGTCGGCCGATTCTTTTCCTCCGCCCGCCACCTCCCCTTTACTAACCGCCCCGCGAGCCTCCTGCCGCTCCGTTCCCGCCCCCTGAATCAGTCGCTGTCATCGCCCGGCGCAGGTTCAGGGGGGCGTGGGCCAATTTTGCAGGAGGGGCGAAAATGGGGCGCTGCGCACGGTGGTGACATTGTCATCGCCTGCGGAGCGAGGCGCTATCGGTTACCCCCGCCGCTAAACTCCCGCTGAATTTAGCGGGAATTGATAGCGGCACCGCGCCCGGGCCAAAAGTCATTTGCGCCCCGTTAGCGCCCACCGGATGCGCTAACGGGAGGCGCAGATGCACTGAATATTGTCAAAACAGTGGGTGGAATTGGCTGATGAACTGGTGTTTAGCCTAACTGAAGAGCTGATTCCGTGGAGGGGAGGTAGCGCCCCCTGGCCAGCAGCATGTGCCGGCGCGGCCCGCGGAATCGGCGGGTCGGCATCTGTGCGCTCAGCACACAAACTCCCCAGGCCGCTGAAGCAAAAGTGTTTGAAGGATTTGAGACACCACCTTCTGGGCGAACTCGCCTCATTGGTCCCTTAAAAATGATTTTAATTGATGCAAAGTGTTCCCACTCGGAATCGCCACACTTTCTCGCAGCGTCGCCGTTGACTCATGGAGTCTCTGCAGGACCGAGTGTTGGGAGGCTGTCAGCTCATTGTTGGAGAATTCCACCACTTAAAGCTAGGTCACCATATCTGTTCGTGAAGCTTACATTCTGACTTCTGGTGTTGGTTTAACGAACTGGACTTTGTACATTGTAACTCGTGTTTTATTTTGCCTGCTGCTTGTTGCTTGATCCAGCACTTCCCACGGTACACATTTTCCGCAGCAGCACTGCTCGTGCGCGGCCCGCTGATAACAACAACGTGCATTTCTATAGCGCCGTTAACACAGTGAAACGTCCCAAGATGCTTCACAGGAGAGTTATCAAACGAGATTTGACACCGCGTCACATCAGGACAGGTAACCAAAAGCTTGGTCAAAGAGGTAGGTTTTAAGGACCGTCTTAAAGGAAGAGAGAGAGGTGGAGAGGTTTAGGGAAGGAATTCCAGAGCTTAGGGCCTCGGCAGCTGAATCCACGGCTTCCACTGGCGGAGCGATGAAAATTGGGGATGCGCAAGAGGCCAGAATTGGAGGAGCGCAGAGATCTCGGGGGGGTTGTAGGACTGGAGGAGGTTACAGAGATAGGGAGGGGCGAGGCCATGGAGGGATTTGAAAACAAGGATGAGAATTTTAACTGTCCTAGCAATGGCTGTCTGGATTTGAAGAAGGAACAGAAATTCCTGTGGAAGGAAGAGAAGCAAGTCTGCTTAAACAGCAGGAACCTGCCACCCACTGAGGGCAGCCCAGAAATGTTGTTATAGGCACAATTAATTCAGCGTGTCGGAAGAGACCCACCTTCACTGTCCAAGATTCAAAAGGGGGCAGTCGGTGAGTTTTGTCATCTATTAGAGCATAGCCTTCAGATGGCATCCTGCAAAGAACTATCCCTGGATGTTGCAGTTAATGGCAGCATTGTGTTGAAATTTATGCTACCAGCTCACTTCAAATCACTACTATCACTACTGGTGACAGGTGCCGAAATAGTCAGTGGTCTCTATGCTGCTGCCTACGTTTGCCAGAGGTGGCAGGTTTGTGAAGTGCCCAAAGGAAAGGAGGGAACATCTGGAGAGGGCTCAGCACTTCTACCAGGTAACTGGGTTCCCAAGAGTGCAAGGCCTCATTGATGACACCCACGTTGCCATGGGGACACCATACAAGATGGCTAACATGAATTGAAAATAATTTCATTTGAACAACGGGCAGATAGGCTCCGATCATCATCACAAACAAATACAGCAGGTAACTGCAGGATACCCTGAGAGCCATGATGCGTTCATCTTGCAGCTGTTTACAGTGCCACAACTATTTGAAGGAGCAGATTGAATGGGCTGGTGGCTGCTGGGAGCCCTGGCTATTGATAGTGGTCCAGAACCCCCCCCCCACACCAACGGTGAAACAATATACAGTGAGGCCTTTGTCCAAATTCTCGTAAAATATACCATCGGGATGTTGAAGCAGCCCTTCTGATGTCTGGACAAATCAAGTGGGGCCCTACTGCGAAAGTATCAAACATTAAATGGGTTTGCTGTGTTCACCACAACTTCACCATTAGAAGAGGGGAATCCCCTGCAGCCAGAAGAGCTGAGTCTTCCAGGGAGGTAAGTCCTCATCTGCCTCTCCTCCTGCCATACCCCAGCTGGAGGCTGCCCTTTACAAATGATCAGGGATCCGTGTGGGACAGACCTTTGGTAGCACTAAAGAGCATGAAGTCTGCCATCAAGATGCTCTCAAATCATCTCAGAGCCTTGTATACCAGAAGTAAGAGCCTCTTCTAAGTTAGAGCCCAAGGCCTCAATATTGACAGGCACAGTGGGGTGGAATTTCGCTGGGCGTTCTCCCGATCTCCAGTTTTAACTTCGGTGGAAAACCCGGAGAAACGGAATAACTGCCTGTTTACTTTTCTCGCCAGGATTTCCACCCGATCTTCCAGAGAACCCCTGTGGAAAATTGGGCTTTCTATCCTTGGGGACTGCCTGCAAGTTGCCACTCACTCAAAACCATCTTGAATACCTGTACAGCTGTTGCAGCAGCACAGCTGTATTTTCTTTGACATTCCATTCAGGGAGCTCTGAAAATTCTCAAACGGATGTATGGAGCGCTTCTGCTAAATAGTGAATGCAGCTCGGTATCTAACCCCTGTAAAATATGAATCCTTTATTGTAGATGCCTGTGTGGCCTCAACCCATGCTTCCACCTGTGTTTAGTCATCTGCTGCTATGTCCACTTGTTCCTCCTCATTGGTGTGCCAAGCATCACCTGGTTCTCCTTCCTGACTCCCTCTATCTAGTCCCCCTGAAGTGGGTGTGCCTGGAGTTGAGTGCTTGATGGGTGCTGATATGATGGAGCTGTGTCCTCCTGATCCTCTGTAGTGGAATTCGGTGGGGCGGCACTGGTGCACCCAGGAGCTCCATTGTTTGCGCTGACTGCAGAATCAGCCCTTGTCTTCCAGCATCTTTAGAATGCATTTTAAATTTGAAAAGTGCTATTGCATAACTGATTGCTCCATTCGCCAAATATGGCATCACTCCTGTCAGACTTCATGCCACCATTTTTAATTTGTCTGACTGCAAACTGTCCCTCTGCATTACGATCTTGTGCTCCAACTGTGATCTGGACATCAAGCAGTAAAGCAGAGTTTCATTGGATGAAATCCATGATTACTTTTGCTGTTTTTGTGTTTACATGTTAGATTAACATCTGATGGCAATGAAATCTGACATTTTATGTTGCTGTGACATTTTATGTAGTGAAAGAAAATAGGAACATCTTCAGAATGAAATGTGCTGCCAACTGCCCAGAGGAAGGATTTAAAAGGAGATTACTCAGCTGTCAGATCATAGTGGTTCAAGTAGCAGATGAATAGCTTTGCTAAATGTTAAAAAGGGTATTAATAAAAGTTTGGGGGGGTTGAAACTCTGCTGTCATTGTGATGCACTGCTGCTGTAAGACCGGTGGGCGGCGCCAGAAGATATGCCAGGTCCCAGCCTCATGTCAAAGTTCCCATCAGTCTCGTTGAGGGCAGAGCTTCCGCCCACTTCAAACAAGGAGGGGACAGGACTGGGGCAGGGACTCTGCTGGGAGTTCCCACATCCCTAGCTCTCAGTGGGACCCAGGGATTCTACAACAACATTGAGAATAGGTGTACCAGGCCGCCAAATGATGGACCCCACCTGGTTTTCCTGCAAATTTTCGGCCTCTCTCTCTCTCTCTCTCTCCCTCCTCATGGCGATCAACAAATGAGCCAGTGCCGCCCCCCACCCCGCCCTGCTGTTGCACTACAGCTTTATATAGCCTAAGCATAGTACAATTCATTTTATGCTCAACAGTCCTAGCAAAACAACCTGAAATCCTATTTGCTTTCCACATGCTCATCACACACTGCTCGTGCACCTTTTATGAGTGATCAACTACTATCCCAGGATTCTTTCCCGATCTGATTCCTTTAAAAGGTGCACTGCATGGCCTGGACTGCAAGCCTAAGCAAACAGCCAGGAGAACTGAAGTGTATGATCAGTGCCATCCCAGAATTAAAAGTGTTGTTGTTGTTCCTTGATACAAAGTGTAAAATTCACGCTCTAATCTCTCATCTCGTGCAGCATACATGCACTTAACTTTTTTTTTTACAATTAATAAGTTACAGTTATACACACCGCACTGGCCTCGAGCTGTATTAAATCCTGGTGTGATACTGAGGGAGTGAGTGTGCCTTTTGTACGTCATCTTTGTTTATGAGTTTCAGGGTCATCTTTAACAATTTTGAAGGGTCTTTCACTTGGTACTCAGAACTTTCATGCCTGAGGTTGTATCCTTCTAATAGTTTTAGATTGCTTCACAGTTGTATCCCAGGCAGTGCAAAGAAAGTGCACTAAATCCTCATGGGTGTTGCAGAATGCTAAGGTGTGATGTTCATTGACCGTAAATTCAGAATTAGTTATTAGCCAATGCAGTACAGTGTCCTATATAAAGGGAACTCCATTTGTTTGAAGTCCAGGCATCCCGTCTGATTCTTTGTATCCTCATTTTCTTGATTATTAAACATCTGTTTTTCAGTTTCTTCCTTTTCTATCACTGTTCTAATTTTGCATCCCCCTATAGCCTAGAGGGTGTGATGATCTGGATTGTAGACTGTCTCACATCCTTCTCCACTGAGAGTGGGTGATATTGACAATCTGAAATCCAGCCCCAGGCAGAAGACAATATATTCTTGGTGATCGGGGAAGTGACAGAGATATGGAATGAGTTGAGGATGGCCTTATAATCAGCTTAACCCAGCTGATTATAAATGGTTCAGTGACAGGCAGCTCTGATACTTGGCCCTGATACACAATTTTGCCTCCTGAACTGAGCAAGTTATGACTCTAAGTCTAAGTAATAAACAGAGCAGCCTAACCCAACTGAAACAAGTGAGTCTGAGTGACAGGTGATCTTGATCCTAAAGCTCCTTGGTACTGAAGTAAGCCAGTCCAAGGGACAGACTTCCCAGTCACTGATCCTCACCTAACTGAGGCATATAAGACCAAGTGAGCTGAGTGAGCATATCTGATGTGCACCTGTGGTACTCTGACTCCCCATGGGATTATGAGACACTGATGCATCCCTGTGTCTGCTAGCAGTTACGGGCTTACTACTAGTCTGAAGAAGACTGAAGTCATAATCAACCAGCTCCTGGGAAGCCATATATTAGACCATTGATCACTATTAACAAAACTGAGTTGAATGCAGTCAAGGAGTTCACCTCATTTGGAAGTGTACTATCTGAGGATACAAGAATCGATCATTTTCACAGTTGATGTTTATTCTTGCAAGGCTGTAACAGGCCCATCTTGGGCCTGGGTTGTTTCCGTAACAAAAGGTATTTTTGTGTGGACTGGTCATTAACCTTACTCACAATGCCCTACTGGGAGGACTGGCGGCCCTACCAGGAGTTATACTCCCACCAACATAGCTGCCAGGGTCATAGGAGCATGCTAGCCTTCCCACATCACGATACAGTCCCTAGGGAAGGTCATTTGAGAGGCAGCACCTCCAAGGCTGCAGCACTCTCTCAGTACTGAAGTGCTCAAGTCCTAGAACCTTCTCACTCAGAGCGAAGCTGACACTTCAATACAGGTGCCATTTGTGACACCTTCTACTCAAGAAAACCCAGCCAGCTGATGAAATCTCTGAGCCATGTCCAGCCAGTGCCTCGTTTCCACAGAACTGTGATGAAGGTGTTGTCCCTAGCTTGGTACAAGTTTCTAACTGCAGACTGCCTGATGTGGTAGATGTCCTCCAGGAAGTTTCGAAAGATGAAAGCTTCATGCTATGGTAATCTCACTTCTGTGGGAGGAGCCGTCCTTACTTCAGGTGTTGTGTGCAGGTTAGTACATCGCTGTGACAGCCTGTACTGTGAAGTGAAGGCAGCAAGACAGGTCTCTACCATTTCCAGGTATGTGTGGAGGGCTCTATAAACAGATACCAGAGCAATAGGTAGTAGTGCGGACTAATGCCTCTGGTGTTGTTGCACCATAGCCTCTCATGAATTCCTCTAAATCATGCAGTACATTTGGAAATGCCATAGGGATTCCTATCCTCACTACTTTGCATGGTTCAATTTAAATAACAGCAGGAAAAGTGATGAAGGAAAGTATTGACAAGAAAAAAAAATGGAAACTACTGAGCAAAACTGATTAACACAAAGTTCAGCAAAATGCAATTAAATAGCGCAAAAGAAATCTTATAACAGCAATTGAAACTGTTACTTCCCTTTAACAATCAGATCAGATCCCAGGACTTTCCCTCGCCCATTTTATATTGGCGAGATATATGCTGTTGGTTCTGATTTTATGAATTGAAATATTTTAATGTAAGCACTGAGAGCACATCCTTATTTTTTTGCATCAAACCAGCCATTTTAAATTGCCGCACACCTTGAATTTGGCATACAAGATTTTCTAAACCCTGAAAATCAGTGACAGTTCAGTGAAAGAACTTAGCCTAGAGATTCCTGAAACTTCACTCTACCGCCAGACATGCAGCACGGTGGGACTTCCGACCTCTCGCCTTGACCCTGTCCCACATCCCGAGGACAGAGACATTGAAATAATACCAGCACTAGCATAATTGGGGCGCCTGTCCCATGTACCTGGCAGGATCTCGGAGGGAAACCTGGGGATGGGAGTTGACTGGTCTGGATGAAGGTTTGAAAGGATCCAGTTTGCCTTTGTGCTACTCCCTCACTGGTGGACCACACAGCCAAATAGCAATTGACCTCTCTCGGATCGATTCCTATTTGAATAGGGCATTGTGGAGTTCACATACAGTCCTGTGCAACAAATATCCCTGCTTCACACAGGCATACTGACCTGGAAAGCCCTGTATCCCTCCAGTCGGGACCCCAAATGTGACATTACAATGGAAGGAGGTCGGACAAAGATGTGCCCGCTCTCCTTTCCATTGGACTATGCCCAAAGCCAGAAGGGAGTGGAAACCCAGAAGAAACCAGTTCCGCCCCAATTTCCTGCCTCTCTGTTCTCATTACACCTGATTTCCACCCCTCCCCCCCCAAAAATTGCAATTTCTATGCTTATTTTAATTTACACATAGTAGAAAATGCAGTAGAATTCTATTCAAGGAAAAATAGTAAATTTCTAGGGGGAAAAATTCAGTGGCGCCCCCTTTGGGGCGTTAACTTTGCCGGGGTGCTACATCTAGTGCCCTGAAAAAATTAGCGCCCCTGTGCCGTAAATTCAGTGGTGGCACCCCAAGCAGGAGGTTGGCCGCTACTGGAAGCGCACCCCCTCCTTCCTGGGGCGTTACCACTGAATATCACGGCGCTACGTGCAACAGCACCATGCGCGTCGGCACGTAGCGCCGCGGTACTGCAAGCCTCCCTGCCCTGATTAAAGGGGAGGGGCCTAGCGCTGCACGCACCGGGGCCCTGCTGGACTACTGGGGACTGGGATGCTGGGAAAGCAGCCCGGCACTCAAGAGGAGTGCTGAGCTGAGCGATCGTGGCCGGCACCCCGAATGAAAGAGGGGAAGGGGGCAGGTGCTGGCAGGCAGCCAGAAAAAAAAATGGCCGCCCGACACCTGCCCCTTTAAATACCGCCGCCACAGCTGCACAAACGCCAGCCTGACCCTGTCGGACATATTGTCTGGCGATAGGTCAGGGGGCGCAGCCGAAGTTTGTGACCGGGGCGCTGCGCACGGCGATGATGTAATCGCTGGCGGTGCAGCGCTGCGGGGCGCTACCGGCTACCGCCGCCGCTAACCTCCCGCTGAATTTCGCGGGAGGCGTTAACGGCGCCATGCCCGGGCACTAGGGGCTTTGCGCACCATTAGCGCCCGCCGAGCGCATTAACGGGAGGTGCAAAGCAAACCAATTTTTCCCCCCATATATTTTCATTGCATGTCTCCCGCTCTCTCACCAGCCTTTGTCTCTTTCTGTCTTTTCCTCTGCCAGTCCTTTACATTGAAAGCACAATCAATAGTAATAGTATTGGGTACTTTCTCTCTACCTGTGTGTATCTCGGTTACTCTCTGCAATTTGGTTAGCACAATGTTCTCCCTCTCTCTTTGGGGTGAAATTGCATTGTGCACTATTAGTAATGAACATATTAATGTGTTCATATAAAAAAAAATTGCCTGGTGTTTTAATGAAGATGAACAAGTTACTGCTTTCATTAAGGCAGCAGCCAAGGGAATCTCATACGAATGTGTTAATGACTTTGTTATTAATATCTCACCGTTTGATTTCAACCCCAGGTGATGAATGATTTGTGCAAACAGAAATGCAGAGAAACATAGTGAGAGACCCATCGCTCTATTCCTTCAGTCTGAAGAGGAAACACTGACAATGTTGGCATGGGTGGAGTATCTGCATCATCCCTCATACTCCAGTGTATATGTGTTTTGGGAGGGAAAGGGAAGGATAGTGATGAATGTGACCTGGTAGATATGATATATGAGGGGGGGGGGGGGTGAATTCCCATGGGGGTTGACCTGCTCATCTGCTGTAACCTCAGTGAAAGAGCTGTGGTAATTCATTTATGTAGTTTTGTGAATGTGATGCATCTATCTGAACTCGAGTTGGGCGAGGGGGTGATTGACCTCATGGACACAATGTCCATCAGCTCTCTTGTGTACGGATGTATGTGGCTTTGTTGACATTATCTATCCGAATGCTTACAGCCTAGTGCATCATGTAGATTCCTAAAAGTTACATATCTTTTCAATCAATGGTCTGTAACCCTAAACAACAACAACTTGCATTTAACGTAGTAAAATGTCCCAAGGGGCTTCACAGGAGCGATTTTCAAACAAAATTTGACACCGAGCCACAGCTTGGTCAAAGAGGTAGGTTTTAAGGAGAGTCTTAAAGGAGGAGAGGTAGAGAGGCAGAGAGGTTTAGGGAGGGAATTCCAGAGCTTAGGGCCTAGACAGCTGAAGGCACGGCCACCAATGATGGAGCGATTAAAATCGGGGAAACGCAAGAGTCCAGAATTGGAGGATCTTGGAGGCATTGTTTATTTTCCCTGATTTTAGTATAAGTCAAAATATCTTTAACCTTACTTAAGTTTAGCAACGTGGATTAAAATTGCTCCTATTTTGAATTGTGTATTGCTGTTTTAACATTTAGCTTTAGGGTTGGATTTTTATTTGTCTTTGGTTTTGCAAATATTTGAAATTCAAATACTCCAAAACCAAATTCAAACCCACATGACAAACCCTAATTATCATCCTAAGTGGACCATCCAGTGCCAGATGGGAATTAAAAATCAGCTTTCAGTGTAATGCTCCACAGGGAGTTGTGAGAATGCAAGCATTGAACAATTAATGTATGTGGCAGGATATTCATCTAAATATCCTTTCTAAGACTTTGCTGAGTGTTGCAAATTTACAGAAACGTATACTCCAGTTGTTGTACGGTGATCAAACCTTCTTCTGATTAAGGCTTTGTGGAAATTCAGTGCTGAGGCAGTTAATCACGTAGAGTATTATGACTCCATAGTCTAGACTTAGTGCCTTACAGAGTGTGGCATTCAGCAACATAGAAATACTGTATGACATTCAAGAGAAAAACACACAGAAATTAACACACAATCCAATCTGTTTTATCGCAACTATTGTTTCAATCAGGAGATGATGAGTAACATCAACTGGCTCTTTGAAGATAGGAAATGGTTGAAAAGTGATCCTTACTGAAGTTTCAGATTCCCAGTAATCTTGGCCAGTTTGACTGAGAAGGAGAAGCGATTCTATCCCTCCTTGCCACGTTTGCCTTGTGTTGGATTTGCTGATCAGCGGTGGAGTTCTCTCTGGGGACAGGATAATTGTGTGTCATTTATCTCAGAGAATGCGCTGACAGCCTTTTCAGTTGGCATTAAATTACTAGCTAATATACCATGAATAAATGATAAGACAGCAGACTGTGTTTAACTGCTACTACCACAGCGAGGTACTAATTTGCTTTTCCTAAATGCTCAGTGCTATAATTTCACCCTCAACGTATCATCAGAAATGATTTCCACCTCCAGCTGACAGAATGGAGATTTCACAAGGTTTATGAAAATTATCTGAGTGTTTTAAATTTTTTATCCTTCCCACAATAACCAATGCCATCCTTGGCATGTGAGAGAGATTGTCTTAGCTGCATACTGTAACTCATTAATCAAAGACTGCCATGAGTTTGACTTGATTTTTCTGCCTTGACAGTTACCAATTATACTGACTTGAAGAGCAGAAGACCAAACGGTTTTCAAAAGCTTCTACCCTCCAGTTACATACCACCTCAGGCCTGACTATGGTTCCCTGGGAGGGAAATTTTTTCTTTGCGTAACATGTAATAACATTTTACAAACATTTATAAAGAGTACATTTACAATTTACACAAATCACATAGAGGAAACCTTCTCCCTTAGGTATCATGGAATTGATACTGGGGGTTTCATTTATTAAACAATACCATAGGAGGATTTGGGATATGAGATAATGACTCGATAATCTGTTTTAGTGATGTTGGTTGAGTGATAAATATTGGCCAGTGCAGCAGGGAGAACTCCCCTGCTCTTCTTCAAACAGCGCCATGGGCTCTTTTACATCCACCTGAGAAGGCAGATGAGGCCTTGGTTTCACGTCTCATCCACAGGACGGCACCTCTGACAGTGCAGCACTCCCTCTGTGCTGCATTGAGGAGTCAGCCTGGATTATGTGCTCACGTCTCTGGAGTGGGACTTGAACCCATGACCTTCTGATTCATAGGTGAAAGTGCTACCACTGAGCCATGGCTAATACATTCATGAAGTTTTTGGACAAGAACAGGAGGGTTAGAGACTGGGCGGTAGGTGGAGGGGTCGGACAGGAGGGTTAGAGACTGGGCGGTAGGTGGAGAGGACAGACAGGAGGGTTAGAGACTGGGCGGTAGGTGGAGGGGACAGACAGGAGGGTTAGAGACTACGCGGTAGGTGGAGGGGTCGGACAGGAGGGTTAGAGACTGGGCGGTAGGTGGAGGGGTCGGACAGGAGGGTTAGAGACTGGGCGGTAGGTGGAGGGGACAGACAGGAGGGTTAGAGACTACGCGGTAGGTGGAGGGGTCGGACAGGAGGGTTAGAGACTGGGCGGTAGGTGGAGGGGACGGACAGGAGGGTTAGAGACTGGGCGGTAGGTGGAGGGGACGGACAGGAGGGTTAGAGACTGGGCGGTAGGTGGAGGGGACGGACAGGAGGGTTAGAGACTGGGCGGTAGGTGGAGGGGACGGACAGGAGGGTTAGAGACTGGGCGGTAGGTAGAGGGGACGGACAGGAGGGTTAGAGACTGGGCGGTAGGTGGAGGGGAACGGACAGGTCAAGTGTGCAGAGAGCGTGTTTCAGAACAGAAAGAACAGAGAGAGTTCTAAAAATGAGCGACACAGACATAAAACGCTTCAAAAACTGTGGGTATTGTGGAAACAAGGTGCATGGGGAAAAGGAGCACTGCCCTGCCAAAGGAAGGCAATGTGCTAAATGTGGCAAACGGAACCACTTTGCGAAAGTTTGCAGGACTGTTTTTGGAAAAGCAGTACACACAGTGAGTGACAGCCAAATGCCAGATAGAGAGCCAAATGCAGAGGAACTGTTTATTGATTCTGTGTCACAGAAAAAACAGTTTTTAGAGACGGAGCAAGCCTTTGCAGATATTGAGATAGGAAAACAGGGCACAGAGCTTAAGTTTAAACTAGACACTGGAGCTCAGGTGAGTGAGTATCACAGCTTGAAGGATGAGTGTGAGCTACAGCCCACCTCACGCAGACTGACCAGCTATGGGGGTGAGCAGCTCATTGTAAAAGGCACATGCCTGATGAAATGCAAGTACAAAGAAAGCGACATGATGTTGGACTTTTACATTGTTGACACTCGAGCACCTCCAGTGCTAGGTCTAAAGGCATGTTTAGACATGGACCTCGTCAAGCTAGTGCTATCATTGACAGCACCAGTTGAGAAGCAGACAGTCATGGAGGAGTTTGCTGACGTTTTCAAAGGAATCGGACTATTCCCAGGTGAATGCACCATTCACCTTGACCCAGCAGCAACCCCTGTGGTTTGCCCACCGAGAAGGATACCCCTTGCTCTATGTAGTCGCCTGAAGGAGGAGCTGCAGAGCATGGAGAATACAGAAATCATCGTCCAGCAAACAGAACCGACAGAGTGGGTCAACGCGTTAGTAGTGGTTGAGAAACCACGTACAGGCAAGCTCCGAGTCTGTCTCGACCCCAGAGATTTGAACAAGGCTATGAAATGCCCTCACTACCCTCTACCAACGCTAGATGACATCACACCCAAGCTAGTGGGAGCACTTTACTTCAGTGTAATGGACGCACGATCAGGATACTGGACTATCAAGCTCACGGAAGAGTCATCTAAGCTAACAACGTTCAACACACCATTTGGACGCTACCAATTTCTGCGTTTACCATTTGGTCTTATCTCAGCTCAGGATGAATTCCAGCGGAAGATCGACGAAACCTATGAAGGCCTCGATGGAGTAGTCGCAATCGTAGATGACATCCTCATCTATGGCAGGAATAGAGAGGAACATGACAGGAACCTCCGTGCGATGCTACATAGGTCACGGGAGAAAGGTATCCGGCTCAACCCCGAGAAAAGCATAATCGGATCCACCGAGATCAGTTATTTCGGGCACCGCCTCTCAACTGATGGCATTAAGCCGGATCCAGAGAAAATCTCCGCCATCAAGAAGATGGAGCCGCCGAAGATCCGCGCAGAGCTAGAGACAGTACTGGGCATGGTTAACTACTTAGCCAAGTTTGCCCTGAGCCTCTCCGAAATAAACGCACCCATGCGTCAGTTGCTCAAACAATCCAATGAGTTCCTGTGGGACAAACAACATGACATAGCATTTCAGAAAATGAAAGACCTAATCACCGGAGAACCAGGACCAGTCCTTGCATACTCCGACCCCAACAAAGAGCTCAGACTACAAGTGGACGCGGCAAAGTACGGACTAGGCGCAGTATTACTGCAAGAAGGTAAGCCCATCGGCTACGCTTCCAGATCTCTCACAGACAGTGAAATCAACTATGCTCAAATCGAGAAAGAGCTATATGCAATTCTGTTTGGATGTAAGCATTTCCACCAGTATGTCTATGGCTGACAAATCATTGTGGATTCCGACCACAAGCCCCTCGAGTCAATCATGAGGAAACCACTAGCCGCAGCCCCACCAAGGCTACAGAGAATGATCCTTCAGCTGCAGAAGTACGACTTCACAATCATTCACCGTCTAGGCAAAGACATTCCTGTCGCAGACACGCTCTCCAGAAAGTCTCTTAGCTACCAGGACAGCAGCCTCAGTGAAGGCATGGATGTGCAGGTGCACATGGTATACAACAGTTTACCGGTGAGTGACTCAAAATTGAAGGAGATCTGAGCAGGAACAGAAAAAGATGCACAACTCACACTGCTGAGCAAAGTCATACATGAAGGATGGCCTGAGGAAAGGAGGAAATGCCCTCAGAGCATATCTGAATTCTGAAACCACAGAGACGAACTGTCACAAATCAACAGAATCGTTTTCAAAGGGGAGAAAATCATCATTCCTACCAGTCTCAGAGAAGAGATGTTGACAAAAATTCATGCTGGACATATGGGCATGGAAAAATGCAAACAAAGAGCACGTGACATTGGCCCAGAAATTGATCTCGCTCTGTTCCCGCGGGGGTAAGGCTTTCCCGCGATCTCTCACCTCGCTTGTGCTTTTTCAGATCCAGCTCGCGTGAACTTCATGTTCTAGAGATCAGCTGGGCAGTGCTTGCGTATCCCAGCGGCGTAGTGAATTCGTGCGAGTTGTGGGATCACGTGACTCAGTTAGAGCCAATGGCAGCACACCATCTTCCATTCATAAGTTTCACATAGGTGCTGTGAAATCTATGAATCTTACACCCCCCAAAATAACAGCTAAACCTCAATTAAATTTAAAAAAAAAACCATCACATTAATAAAATAAGTATAGTTAATTAAATTAACCATTTTAAATAAAAAATTTAATTTTTGAAAAAATTTAAAATCTTTTAAAAAGTTATAAAAATAAACTTACCTGTCTTTAAAGTCTCTAAAAAAGATATATCTGTTAAAAAAAATTCAAAAAAATACTTAATTCACTACTTACCTTCTTAAAAGTGGGTCTTACTCCTCCTTTTTACATTTCTAAAATCTTCAGTACTTACCTGCGCGTCCAAAGCATGAAGTGCACAGCGTGCCATTATGTTTTGGCCCGGAATGTGCAAACACATTGAGGACATTGTCGGAAAATGTTCCATTTGTCTAGAACGCCGCCCATCAAATGTCAAAGAGCCCATGATACCTCACCGTATCCCAGACAGGCCCTGGCAGGTCGCGGCAACGGATCTGTTCACATGGAACAACGAGGATTACATGGTAACTGTTGATTACTACAGCAGATTTTTTGAACTGGACAAGCTTCACAGCACCACATCTGCAGCTGTGATCCACAAGCTAAAGGCAGCCTTTGCCAGGCATGGCATGGTAGAGACTTTAGTCTCAGACAATGGCCCCCAATACAAATCAAAAGAGTTCGAGTCGTTTGCCAAGGCATGGGATTTCACACATGTCACATCAAACCCACATTACCCTCAAAGTAATGGCCTTGCTGAAAAAACTGTCCAGATTGCAAAAACACTCATTGACAAAGCCAAAGCGGACAAAAGAGAGCCCTACATCAGTCTCCTTGAGTACCGCAACACTCCGGTTGACAACTTCAAGTCACCAGCACAGCTGTTGATGAGCCGTAGACTTTGCTCAATCCTTCCAAGCACCAACCAGCAGCT
Organism: Squalus acanthias; assembly: GCA_030390025.1. Taxonomy (NCBI): domain Eukaryota; kingdom Metazoa; phylum Chordata; class Chondrichthyes; order Squaliformes; family Squalidae; genus Squalus; species Squalus acanthias. Next base: position 22,164,245 of record CM059439.1, read on the forward strand.
GCAGCCGGAGGTCGTCAGCTGCCAGCAAGTGCATGCAAAACGTGTACAGAGACAGCAACACCAAAAGAGATACTATGACAGGTCAGCTAGACTACTGCCGTCGCTGCACGATGGAGAATCCGTCAGAATCCAGGAGCATGACTACTGGAAGCCAGCAGTCGTCATCCAGCCAGCTGACACTGAGCGATCGTATCACGACCGCACCCCAGAAGGGCAGGTGTACCGCCGCAATCGCAAGCACCTCCTGAACACCAAGGAACAACACCGTCATTCCGACGAGAGGATCAGTCCAACAGAGTGTGATGAACAGAGCAATACACAAAACACATCATACTTACCGAAACCGGAACCTGAATTGTTGACCGATTCAGGAGCATGCTCAGTTCATACCACACAAGGTCGGGACGAGAGGTCAAGCCTAGAGTTATCCTTGACTTGTGAGCTTTCGAAGGGCGTAGGCGGATCGCTGCCCTAAAAAAAAACTGTACATCGTTATTGAAACGTTGAGATGTTTTCAGTACTAGTTAAATTCTGAGTTTACTTATATGTTTATGCTACCGAGAACGTTATGTAGAAGAAAGGTTTAAAAGTAATGCATAACATTTTTCTCTCTTCTCTTTCTTTTAAAAGAAAGGGGATGTAACATTTGCATATTGAGTTGTCATTGGCCTGCAGGCATCTGTAAGGACTACTATTGTTTGAAAGACCCAGGCTAGGGGTCCTAATGCCATGCTTTTCCTCTCTGGAGCTGCTATGAGTAAGAACACAGACCTAACGCTTAATAAACAAAGGTAAACCGTAATACTCCGTTGTCCTTCAATTTACAAAGCGTGCAAAAAACAAGACACAGTTGGCATGCACAATCACTAGTAGCCTTCTGGAAACCTGAAGTAAATTAAAAATGCCTGCCGGACATACCATGAACAGATGACTTAACCAGGACAGACAAGTTATACTTCATCTTTGTAATAGTTTTTAGTTCTCATTCAAAGAACTCTATTAAAATTGTCAAACGTGACTTACCTTTAATAACTCTGTGCTGTATGCGTCTGATTAATCCATGCCTTTCGAAATGCTCAGTAACTTTTTTTACAACATTACGGATTCTAATAGTTTACTCACAAGTGGTTTTAGACCAACTGGTCTTTAGTTAGCTAGTTTATTTCTATCCCCCTTCTTAAGCAGAGCTATTCTATTGGCTAACCTTCAATTCCCTGACACAATTTGCATCTCCAAGAAGGACTTCAAAATTGTGTTCGGAGCCTCCAGTATCTCCTCTATCACTTCAACAGCTGAGGTGTACGCCATCAGGGCCTGGTGACTGATCCACCTTCAGTTCTACAATAATTTTCAGAACCATTTTTTCTACAGCTGTGACCTATATGTTTGGTGACCTCAAAAAACAAAATTACCTACACTTACCTCTCAGACCACCAAAGTAGCCAATGTTCACTACTGACTGAATTAAGTCTTGACATAAGGTGAATTATGACCAAAATGGAACATTTATGTCCATACTTTATAAGTCTTCTCTCTATACAACAGCCAGATTTTGCTGTCAAAATGACAGTGAGGCTACTGGCGCTCACCGCTAGTTATGCACAAACTTCAGGCGAGGACAGACGGTTAAACTTAAAAATCCAAAAGTTGCTGTCCCAGATGCGCTGCTCCGCTACTAACCTTGCAAAAAGGGCATTGCGCTGTCTGCCTCACCATTGAAATGCATTGAATGGCGTGAAGTTGCTGTATTTGCGCGGTAGATACGAACTAAAGTTGCCACAGAAAGTTAAGTCAAGTCATTTCAAGTCTAAGTACCCTTTTAACGACGTGATAAGTGTTAATTACTGCCAAACGTCCCCTCTGGCACTGAAAATTAATTATTATAAGTGCGGAGTCTCTTACCTTCAGGTTTTAATTGTTGTTGGAAATTTTTAAAATGTAATATTTTAAATTTTATTTACTTTTCCGTTCTGTGGCCTACAAATTTTGCTACTTAACGCCACCCGTTACCGGCAGATTCTTGAAAAAAAAAGCAGCTGCCACTCTATCGCCCACCTCTGGCCTGGGACTCGGCGGCCGGCATTTTGGTAAGGGCCATTAGCAGCGTCGGCCCTGGACATGAAAATCTGGAGAGTGTGACGTCAGTCGGCGTGCAATGTTGAGTTAACACCACGCTGTGCGAACTTGGACCTTTGCGCTGAGTTTAGCACTGGGTCCTAAGCTCGCTCTGAACAGCGAGCGTGCAGCAGACCAACAGAGATGCTGTCAGGACTTCTTAAAGGGACACACACATCTTTCAGGTAAGTTTGCATTGAAGCTTTTGGATTGGATTTTTTATATTTTATTGAAGTAGTGGCTGGTGTAATAGATGTTAAAAGTTTTTAAAGTGTGCAGCGAGTGCTGCTGGATGCTTGCAAGGCCTCAGATAGTAAAGGAAGGCCTCTGAGAAGACAGAAAATGCTGGAAATACTCAGCAGGTCAGGCAGCATCTGTGGAGAGTGAAACAGAGTTCACATCTCAGGTCGAGATGCTGCCTGACGTGCTGAGTATTTCTGGCATTTTATGCTTTTATTTCAGATTTCCAGCATTTGCTCACAGAGGGAAGAGAAAGATGCAGAAGAGGAAGATGCAAAAGAGGAAGACACAGAAGAAGAAGATGCAGAAGAGGAGGAAGCAGAAGGAAGGATGTAACCCAGACAGCCCCTTTCTGGCCTGGACATCCAGGATGGAATCATCCGCCTGTGGTACCAATGACCACAACCCCAATTCCCCTTTCAAAATTTGTCCCACACCTTGCCTTCCCTCTGTTACTGACCATCACAGCGTCCTCTTGGCCACAATGCTGAAATAAAAGCCACTACAAAGCAAACTTTCCAATTCAATTTTATACATCTATCCATCCAATAGGACATCAAAAAATCAACTAATCACTCTTATGCATTTCCTTAGTGACTGTCTTGTACGTGCCTTTGCTTACCCTAGTGATGTTACGCAGTGCTACCCCAGTGGCTGCAGCATAGCTGGTGGAAGGCTGCTGACTTTCAGTGGGGGAGACTGCAGATGGCATTGCTGGGTGACCTTGAGGAGCTGGTGGCTGGGAGTGTCAAATTGAGTGATAGTGTTTCTTCTTCTTCTTCACTCTCCTCTCCCTCTTCATCACCCACTGGCTGGGCAGACTGCATTTCTTTAGTGTGTGAAATGAGGAAGGCACAAGGGTGGAGTTGTGGTGAGGGGAGGGCAGGAAAGTAAGAGGTGCATGCGAGAAGGAGGATAACATATGAGGATACCAGCAGCTTGTATCCTTTCGGCCCCGCCGCTGGCCAAGGGCTCAGCCATGCCCCTGCCAAGAATGGCCTGCACCATCTCCTCCAAGGAGGTGAAGTGAAGCTAGAACTGGGAGCTGTGCCTCGTGTTTGGTACAGATTGTTGGTAGGTGAGTGATTGGGTGGGGGGTGGGTGTCGTGTATTGAGCAGTGTGTGAGGCTAGTGGTGCAGTTGGTAGGAGACGGCTTTTGATGATGCATTCATTGACCTTGAGCACTGGTCTGAGGTCATGAAGCTTCTTTGGGCACTGGAGCCAGGTCGTGGGGGTGACACTGCTGGCAGTGATGGCCCCAGTGATGTAGTCCCACATCGTCCTTTCTGGAGGGCCTCCTGGCCCCTGTGGGCAGAGGACCTCTCTTGCAGTGTTGAACACCTGCACAAAGCTGGAGTGCTGCATGCGAGACCCTGAGTGCTTCCTTCCCTGGCTTGCTGAGCCATTTGTGTTAGTGCTGAAGCACTTTTCACATTTTTTTTTAGGTGCGGAAGGCAAATCAGCTTTAAGAGCTGAAGACTGCCATTTGTGAATTCTTTTTAATGTTTTTTTTTCAGAAGACAGTTGAGCTCTAATGGCTGAAAACTGCCTATTTTTAAATTATTTTCTTTTTTTTCATTTTAGAAGGCAGTTCCCCTTTAAGGGACTGCACTGCTTTCTAAAATGACAGCCTTGCTTTAAGAGAAGGCCATTCTTGCTCCAGGGACGTTCGGCTATGCTACATTGGGCCTCCTGCTGAGACTACCGCCTGAAAACCGGCCTTGCACAGTAAGTTTATCGCTGCGCTAATGTTAATTAGGAAGCAGCGCCAATTGCCAGCGCTATTAATTTCAGTGGCCGTTAACTGCGGCCCACGGTGGCACCGGCAGGTTTCAGCGTCTGGAATTTCTAGGCCTGTTTCTTTTTTTTCTCTCTCTTTATCCAATCTTTCTTTTCCTCTCTTTATTTCTCTTCCTGTACCCGATTTGATATTGGCCGGAATTTTCTGTGGTAAGAGCGGGTGGGGGGAAGTGACAGTTGAAAAAATGTGAACCCCGACCCCAACCCGCCCACTTCCACCTTTCACTCAGGTGGGATGGGGGGGGGGGGCGGCGGGCTGCCAACCCACTGCCAAGAGGCAGGTTAGCGATTTAAATATTATAATGAGGCCTGAAGCCTCTTCTTTTACTGCAGGCGGCCGGGGATCCCGGGGCTCGGGATTCCCGGTGGCTGCAACGATGCGGCCTCAGACTCGGAGAGCAATGCTTGTGGACCGTGAGGAGCAGGAGGGCTTCCTCCCGGCCCCCCAAGCTCCCCCAGCAACAGCCTGGCCCTCCCAGGGATTGGACCCCCCCCCCACCCCGCGTGGGCCTGGAACCCCCCCCTCCCCCAGGATCACGATTCGGCCCGGGATCGTGACTTTGATTGGACCCCATCTGGGGGATCGGACCCCCCCCCATCCTGGGCCCAGCACTTACCTGTTGCTGCGGCCTCCTTAACCGAGTTCCCCACACGACTGGAAGCCAGCCTGTCCATCAGGCTGGCTTCCGGTTGGGGAACCCGTCCCTGACATCACACACTTGCTGTGGAGTTAAAACTCCACAGCCTGCCAGGAAACCCGAACTTCCGGCTTTCCCGCCATCCCCCGGGTCCCCCCACACCACGCGGGTGGAACCCGGGAAAATCCAGCCCATTGAATTCACCCATTCTGATTTATACTTCCTTCTCAGTCCTTGTGTTATTAATTTCACAATCCTTCAATCTGATTGGTTAAGGAGATACACAGTTGCTTTCCCTGTTCACTCAGGTCCCAGATGCTCAGTTTCTCTTGCAGCAACTTGCAGCAACAAAAGTTTTAAAAACCAAAACGTGCACGTGCAAGTCTAACTAGTGGCAGATGCCGTTAGAGGCCCTTCTTCAGCAAAATTTGGCCCAACATTACCTAGTTTCAAAAATGGGTTATTTTAAGAGAAACACCACGTCTCGAAATGGCTTTTGCTGCTGTATGCTGGAAAATCGACTACATTTCTCTGGCCCTGCCTGAAGCATATCTGGAAAGAACAGTCAAGCCGTGCATTACTAACAGATATAGCATCTGAGGATAAACAGTGACTAAAAATATATGACATGTATCACAGTGGAATTAATCAACATGAAAATCTATTCTGGACAGCCTCAGGTTAGGTTAAGAAGCCCTTGTCAACCCCACAAGTGGACTTTGCACGTGTTAGTGCAGCTGACTGTCCTTCCTATGAGTAAATGCTTTAGTCTCGCAGAGTGACTTGTCAGTAGGAAGGCTGTAAATCAGAGTGTCTGAGAAGTATATGGTTTGGTTATTTCTGACACTCTAGTTAGTTCCAACTTCTAACCAAGCAACAGCAGATGCAGAGGCAAGATACAAACATCGTAGCTATGAACACTTAATTCTAAATATTACTCCAACCAATAGGGACTAAGGTATTAATAAACAACTGAGAAGAATCCACTATTTTTACAGGGCCCGGAGGAGCATTCCAAACTTACCTTGGCTGGGACTTTTCGACTCCATCACCCGTGGAACTGATTGGAGCGACCACTTCCGACCTAAAATGGCAATCAGGGTCCTATTTTTTGAAATTCCTTCACGGGATGTGGGCGTCGCTGGCAAGGCCGGCATTTATTGTCCATCCCTTAATTGCCCTTGAGAAGGTGGTGGTGAGCTGCCTTCTTGAACCACTGCAGTCCGTGTGGTGAAGGTACTCCCATAGTGACTTTGTCGTAGAGGTTTGGTACAACTGAGTGGCTTGTTATACCATTTCAGAGGACAGTTAAGAGTCAACCACATTGCTGTGGGTCTGGAGTCACATATAGGCCAGACCAGGTAAGGAGAGCAGATTTTCTTCCCTAAAGGCCATTTACGACAATCTGGTAGTTTCATGGTCACCATTATTGATACTAGCTTTTTTATATTCCAGATTTATTTAATTAACTGAATTTAAATTCCCCAGCTGCCGTGGTGGGATTTGAACTCGCGTCTCCGGATTACTAGTCCTGTAACATAAACACTATGCTACCGATTTGCATATTAAAAGGGGACTATCACCTGAAACAAGCAGGCGCTTTAGATGCCCGGAGATAGGCCCTTTTCAAAATGAAACAGGCCACATCATCAGGGTTTATGGGGCGAGAAGACTACTGACCTTATTTAACGCCCATTAATGACTTGTAAATCAACAACAACAGCAACTTGCATTAATATAGCGCCTTTAACGTAGTAAAACATCCCAAAAACTTCACAGGAGCGTTATCAAACAAAATTTGAGACCGAGCCACGTAAGGAGATATTAGGACAGATGACCAAACGCTTGGTCAAAGAGATAGCTTTTAAGGAGTGTCTTAAAGAAGAAGAGAGAGGCGGAGAGGTTTAGGGAGAGAATTCCAGAGTTTAGGGCCGAGGCAACTGAAAGCATGGCCGCCAATAGTGGAACGATGAAAATAAGGGATGCACAAGAGGCCAGAATTGGAGGAGCACAGAGATCTCAGCGGGTTGTAGGTCTGGAGGAGGTTACAGAGATAGGGAGGAGTGAGGCCATGGACGGATTTGAAAACAAGGATGAGATCTTTAAAATTGTGGCGTTGCCGGACCGGGAGCCAATGTAGGTCAGCGAGCACAGGGGTGATGGGTGAACAGGACTTGGTGCGAGTTAGGATACGGGCAGCAGAGTTTTGAATGAGCTCAAGTTTCTGGAGGGTGGAAGGTGGGAGGCCAGCCAGAAAAGTCGAGTCTAGAGGTAATGGATGAGGGTTTCAACAGCGGATGAGCTGAGGTAGATCCGGAGTCGGGCGATGTTACGGAGGTGGAAGTAGGCGGGCTTGGTGATGGTGTGATTATGTGGTCGGAAGCTCATCTCGGGGTCAAATATGACACCAAGCTTGCGAACCGTCTGGTTCAGCCTCAGACAATTGCCAGGGAGAGGGATGGAATCAAGTGAAAATTGACCCAATAAGAGGAAAATCTGCCCCTTTCTGTCTAAGAATGAATGAATGAAAGAAAGAAAGCCTTGCGTTTATATTGTGTATTTCATGACCTCAGGATGTCCGAATGCACTTTACAGCCAATGATTAAACCTGTTTCATAATCCAGTCTGGCATGAAAATGTCTGATGTGACTGTTATTAATCACTCTCTGAAGTAATGTGAGTGTGTGGTGGGAATGTTATTAATGAATCCAGAGACATTAAACAGATCTAATGTTCACCTCGGTTATTTTTTGGCTCACAGGGAGGGTGAGAACTTGCTTATGCAAGTAACTTTTGTGCTCGGCATTGAAATAAAGCATCTGGTGAGATCTTGAATCACAACACGAGCTAGTGAACTAAACACCTTCTTATGGGAGCGGAGGTGGAGAAGGTGAGGCCATGAGAGCTTCTGGGACGGGGGTCCAAATGTATCTAGTCCAGGGAGACCCTGACCCCCTTTTTATTATCAAGTTTGAGTGAAATGCTGAATATAGGTGGGTGCAAACAACAGCAGTTTATTGAGGCAGAAGGAAAGCAGGTCATCACTCAGTAGAATGCTGGCCATATTTTGTGCTGCAGATCAGTTATTCTCTGACATTTCCTCTAAGCTTGAGTTATGAACATTCATGTTTTATGTTTTTCATCTTTCAAAGGTATTAGATTTAAAAGACAGTTTCTGAACCCATGACAAAGTGTATACATTCTCATTGCTCATCACCATAGACAATGACCCCGAACACACAAAAGTCCTCTCAATGGAATTTGATACTTAAAATTTGTATAATGGGAATTTTAAAATGTGTCTTGCATTGAACCTGCTATCACCAGCCAATAAGAATGTCAAGACCAGTATGTTTAAAACTGGCGTTTAATAGATGTTTAATTTAAAACAATGAGAAGTCGCACAACACCAGGTTATAGTCCAACAGTTTTATTTAAAATTACGAGCTTTCGGAGCGCCGCTCCTTCGTCACTTCGTCAGGTAGAGGTACCTCTACCTGACGAAGTGACGAAGGAGCAGCGCTCCAAAAGCTTGTAATTTTAAATAAAACTGTTGGACTATAACCTGGTGTTGTGCGACTTCTCATTTTTGTCCACCCCAGTCCAACACCGGCATCTCCGCATCATAACTTAAAACAATCATCGTAATTTTTTTTTTACTGCCCTTAATATTATCTTACAATAGCAGCGCAATGCAATAATGTGCATGGAAAAGCAGCGATAATTATAATTTACATAAATCCATCATATTTCTTTGAGAAATCGTGAGGGTTTAAAGAAACTGCAAAGGAAGACACAAATGCAACACATAAACCCCGATTTTTAACTTGGAGTGGGAATCGGGCAGGCAGGAGACGGAGCGAGCGGCAAACCCTCTTGACATAGCCAGCAGAGGCAGCGGACCTGAGCGGGAGCGAGAGAGGGAGCGAGAGCGGAGCCTGAGGATATAAAGAGCGAGGCCCGAGAGTGGAGGCAGCGGACCTGAGCGGGAGCGAGAGCGGAGCCTGAGGATATAAAGAGCGAGGCCCGAGAGTGGAGGCAGCGGACCTGAGTGGGAGCGAGAGCGGAGCCTGAGGATATAAAGAGCGAGGCCCGAGAGTGGAGGCAGCGGACCTGAGCGGGAGCGAGAGCGGAGCCTGAGGATATAAAGAGCGAGGCAGAGCGAGGCCCGAGAGTGGAGGCAGCGGACCTGAGAGGGAGCGAGAGCGGAGCCTGAGGATATAAAGAGCGAGGCAGAGCGAGGCCCGAGAGTGGAGGCAGCGGACCTGAGCGGGAGCGAGAGCGGAGCCTGAGGATATAAAGAGCGAGGCAGAGCGAGGCCCGAGAGTGGAGGCAGCGGACCCGAGAGGGAGCGAGAGCGGAGCCTGAGGATATAAAGAGCGCGGCAGAGCAAGGCCCGAGAGTGGAGGCAGCGGACCTGAGAGGGAGCGAGAGCGGAGCCTGAGGATATAAAGAGCGCGGCAGAGCGAGGCCCGAGAGTGGAGGCAGCGGACCCGAGAGGGAGCGAGAGCGGAGCCTGAGGATATAGAGAGCGCGGCAGAGCGAGGCCCGAGAACAGAGGCAGCGGATCTGACAACAAAAACAAGGAGTGACATCACAGGAAAGCAGGGAAGTGATTGGTTGGTCAGTATTTCTCTCTTTATCTTGGGCATTGGTTTAAATTAAGAGCTGGGATTAAAAACTAAACGTTCCAAAAGAGGGAGCTGATTGGTGAGTATCTGGTAAGTGTTTTTACTTGGCTTTCTTAAAGTTTTTAAGTTTATTCCAGCTAGGTTAGTAAATAGTCTGTTAATTAGAGGTATGGCAGGACAGCTCACACCCGTGGAATGCACATCCTGTGCCATGTGGGAAGTCCTGGACACCTCCCGTGGTCTGGACGACCACATGTGCGGGAAGTGTCGCCAGCTACAGCAGCTCAAGCACCGGGTTACAGAGCTTGAGCGGTGGCTGCAGTCACTGCTGTGCATCCGCGAGGCTGAGAGCTACGTGGATAGCACGTTTCGGGAGGTGGTCACCCCGCAGCTTAAGAGTGTGCAGGCAGAGAGGGAATGGATGACCGTCAGACAGAAGAGGAGGACCAGGCAGGTAGTGCAGGAGTCCCCTGAGCCCATCTTGCTCACCAACCAGTATTCGGTGCTGAGTACTGGTGAGGGCGATGGTTCCTCTGGGGAGTGCAGCCAGAGCCAAGTCTACAGCACCATGGAAGGCTCAGCTGCACAGGTGGGGGGGGGGGAAGAGGAGAGGGAGAGCAATAGTGATAGGGGATTCGATAGTTAGGGGAATAGACAGGCGTTTCTGCAGCCACAGACGTGACTCCAGGATGGTATGTTGCCTCCCTGGTTCCAGGGTCAAGGATGTCACTGAACGGCTGCAGGGCATTCTGAGAGGGGAGGGTGAACAGCCAGAGGTCATGGTCCATATCGGTACCAACGACATAGGTAGGAAGAGGGATGAGGTCCTGCAGGCAGAGTTTAGGGAGCTAGGAAAGAGGTTAAAAAGCAGGACCTCAAGGTAGTAATCTCCGGATTACTACCAGTGCCACGTGCTAGTGAGTACAGAAATAGGAAGATAGAGCCGATGAATGCGTGGCTAGAGAGATGGTGTAGGAGGGAGGGCTTTAGATTCCTGAGGAATTGGAACCGTTTCTGGGGGAGGTGGGACCTCTACAAGCCAGATGGGTTGCTCCTCAACGGGAATGGGACCAATATCCTCATGGGAGGGTTTGCTAGTGCTGTTGGGGAGGGTTTAAACTAGCTTGGCAGGGGGATAGGAACCTAAGTATAGAGTCAATAGGGAGGGAAGAAAAACTGGAATTGGAAAACAAAAATGTAGAAAGTAAATTGGAAGGACAGAGGAATCAAGGGCTAGATAGTAGTCAACAAAGCGGTTTGCCTGTACTAAATGGTATATACTTCAATGCAAGGAGTATAGCGAACAAGGCAGATGAGCTGAGGGCACAGGTAGATACTTGAGACTATGATACTATAGCTATTACAGAGATGTGGCTGAAAGAGGGACAGGTATGGCAGCTCAACATTCCTGGTTACAGGATTTTCAGATGGGATAGAGAGGGAGGTAAAAAGGGAGGGGGGGGGTCGCGGTATTGATTAAAGAAACTATTACAGCTGTGAGGAGGGATGATATGTTGGAGGGATCATGAAACATGGCCATATGGGTCGAATTGAAAATCAAAAAAGGGGCGATCACGCTGCTGGGAGTGTACTACAGACCCCCAAACAGTGAGAGGGAGATAAAAGAACAATTATGTAGACAAATTTCTGAGAAGTGCAAAAACTATAGGGCAGTAATAGTAGGGGATTTCAACTACCCCAATATTAACTGGGATAAAATTAGTGTGACGGGTATAGAGGGTGCAGAATTCCTAAAATGCATCCAGGAGAACTTTTTTAGCCAGTATGTAGCAAGCCCAACAAGGGAGGGGGCGGTTCTGGACTTAGTTTTAGGGAATGAAGCTGGGCAGGTAGAAGGCGTATCAGTGGGGGAGCATTTTGGTGCTAGTGACCATAATTCTGTTAGATTTAAGGAAGTTATGGAAAAGGACAAGGATGGACCTGGAATAAAAATTCTAAATTGGGGAAAAGCAAATTTTGCTAAGCTCAGAGGGGATTTAGCCATAGTGGACTGGAAACAGCTACTTGAAGGTAAATCAGTGTCAGAGCAGTGGGGGGCATTCAAGAGGAGATCCGGAGGGTTCAAACCAAATATGTGCCCTTAAAGAAAAAAGGAGGGACTAACACATCTAGAGCCCCCTGGATGTCTAGGGTCATACAGGGTAGGATAAAGGAAAAAAAGGAGGCGTATGACAGATACCAAGGGCTAAATACTCCAGAATCTTTAGAGGAGTACAGAAAGTGCAGGGGTGCAATTAAAAAGGATATTAGGAAAGCAAAGAGAGAGCATGAAAAATTCTTGGCAAGTAAAATCAAGGAAAACCCAAAAATGTTTTAGAAATATATTAAGAGTAAGATGATAACTAAAGAAAGGGTAGGGCCTATTAGAGATCATGAGGGTAATCTGTGTGTGGAGGCGGGAGACATCAGTAGGGTTCTTAATGAATACTTTGCGTCTGTTTTCACAAAGGAGAGGGGCGAAGCAGACATTGCTATCAGGGGGGAGGAGTGTGAAATATTAGATGAAATAAACATAGTGAGAGAGGAAATATTAAGGGGTTTAGCAGCTTTAAAAGTGGATAAATCCCCAGGCCCAGATGAAATGTATCCTAGGCTGTTAAGCAAAGCAAAAGAGGAAATAGCAGAGTTCCTGACCATCATTTTTCAATCCTCTCTGGTTTCAGGTGTGGTGCCGGAGGACTGGAGGACTGCTAATGTGGTACCCTTGTTTAAAAAGGGAGAAAAGGATAGACCGAGTAATTACAGGCCAGTCAGCCTAACCTCGGTGGTGGGAAAATTATTGGAAGGAATTCTGAAGGACAGGATAAATCTTCATTTAGAAAGACACGGATTAATCAAGGATAGTCAGCACGGATTTGTTAAGGGAAGGTCGTGTCTGACAAACTTGATTGAATTTTTTGAGGCGGTAACAAGGAGGGCAGATGAGGGTAGTGCATTTGATGCAGTATATATGAACATTAGCAAGGCTTTTGATAAGGTTCCACATGGCAGACTGGTCACGAAGTTAAAAGCCCATGGGATCCAGGGCAAAGTGTCAAGGTGGATTCAAAACTGGCTTGGAGACAGGAAGCAGAGGGTAATGGTTGATGGGTGATTTTTGACTGGAAGGCTGTTTCCAGTGGGGTTCCGCAGGGCTCAGTACTAGGTCCCTTGCTTTTTGTGGTATATATCAATGATCTAGACTTGAATATAGGGGGTATGATTAAGAAGTTTGCAGATGATACTAAAATCAGCTGTGTGGTTGATACTGAAGAAGGAAGCTGTAGACTGCAGGAAGATATCAATAAATTGGTCAGGTGGGCAGAAGAGTGGCAAATGGAATTCAATCCGGAGAAGTGTGAGGTAATGCATTTGGGGAGGGCTAACAAGGAAAGGGAATACACATTAAATGGTAGGACACTGAGTAGTGTAGAGGAACAAAGGGACCTTGGAGTGCATGTCCACAGATCCCTGAAGGTAGCAGGCCAGGTAGATAAGGTGGTTAAGAAGGCATACGAATGCTTGCCTTTATTAGCTGTGGCATAGAATACAAAAGCAGGGGGGTTATGTTTGAACTGTATAAAACACTAGTTAGGCCTCAGCTGGAGTACAGTGTGCAGTTCTGGTCACCACATTACAGGAAAGATGTGATTGCACCAGAGAGGGTACAGAGGAGATTTACAAGGATGTTGCCAGGAGTAGAGAATCTTAGCTATGAGGAAAGACTGGATAGGCTGGGTCTGTTTTCCTTGGAACAGAGGAGGCTGAGGGGAGACCTTATTGAGGTGTATAAAATTATGAGGGGCATAGATAAAGTGGATAGAAAGGACCTATTTCCCTTAGCAGAGGGGTCAAAAACCAGGGGGCACAGATTTAAAGTAATTGATGGAAGGTTTAGAGGGGATTTGAGGGGAAATTTCTTCACCCAGAGGGTTGTGGGGAGTCTGGAACTCACTGCCTGAAAGGGTGGTAGAGGCAGGAACCCTAACCACATTTAAAAAGTACTTGGATGTGCACTTGGGATGCTGTAACCTGCAGGGCTACGGACCAAGAGCTGGGAAGTGGGATTAGGCTGGATGGCTCTTTGTTGGCCGGCGCGGACACAATGGGCCGAAATGGCCTCCTTCCGTGCTGTAACTTTCTATGATTCTATGATAGCCAGCCTGAGGCCCGGACGATTTTAACTCCCAGGACTCATGTGAATATGATTGGCGGACCGCCACCCGGCAGCATCGAGGAACGGGAGGAAATAAATTCTATTCCAAGACTCAAGAGCTATTCCTCAATCCAGTCTGCATTGCTCAGCATGTTTAAGCAGTGGTATTTGTAGTTAAATGGAACTATGCTAATGCAAGACACTCTGAATCTTTTCCTTGCTGTATTATATACCCAGTGAATACTGATAGCAGTGATTGTATCAGTTAATTCTCTTTGCCAAGTTGCTGAATGTGAACTTTCTGGGAGATACATCTTTAGCTCATCTCTGTGTTTTGTTCTCAAGAAATTCAATAAAAATTTAAATTTAAATTAAAAAAGGAGACAGCTACTCAGAAAATGATATGAAAAATGAGTCTAAAATAACAACATTTGAATATATTGAGCAAAGAATGGTTGGTGATGTTATTCTTTTCATTCATTATCTAGAAGAGGCAGTGCCAATTCCCAAGGCTGTGTTCATGAGAGTCACGATTTCTTCAATACCCAAGGCTGTGCTTAAAAAGAGACGCAAATTCTTTAGTCGCCAAAGCTGTGCTCATGAGAGACACAACTTCTTCAATAGCCAAGCCTGTGCTGATAAGGTATACAACTTCTTCAGTACCTATCACTATCTTTGCTTGCTGCTTTCCCTGTTGTCCTTTTCATACTCTTGATTGTGGTATGTGTCTCAATGCTTTTGCCTGTCTTTCCAAGTTTCTCTCTGTTGTGGGTTGTCACACTCGATGCAATTCTCTTTTAGAAATGAGTGCTCACAGAAAATAACATGGAGCCCAAATTTGCACAGACTAACATATTGTTCTAGCGTCACATTTGACCATTTTTCACAGAAAGGATAATTTGCAAAAGAGTTACTTTTAATGTTGAGTTTTTAAAGGCAATTCTTATAGGTTTTTTACAAAAAGGGCACTCGGACAAAGGGTAGTCAATACATCAAACAGAAGTTGTTTTTCCCCAGACGCTAAACAATAAACAATTTGTTTGTTTGTTGAAGTAATCGGACAACACCTCTCTCCCATTATGTGGATTATTCCTTTGATCTCTGTCTGTCTCTGAAGTGGACAAAGAGCGGACAAAGGAGGAGCCATCGTCATACAGAACAGAATGGACTATTGCAAAGAAGCATACCGACAACTGGACAACCAGGAACACTACAGACAGCTACCCGCAGATCCGACCAAAGAACACACCCGCCAACTCAACAGACTGATCAAGACCTTCGATCCAGACCTTCAAAACATCCTACGCGCTCTCATCCCACATACTCCCCGCGTAGGAGACTTCTACTGCCTCCCAAAGATACACAAAGCCAACACACCCGGACGTCCTATCGTATCAGGCAACGGAACCCTGTGTGAGAACCTCTCTGGGTACGTCGAGGGCATCCTGAAACCCATCGTACAGGGAACCCCCAGCTTCTGTCGTGACACTACAGACTTCTTGCAGAAACTCAGCACCCATGGACCAGTTGAACCAGGAACACTCCTCGCCACGATGGACGTATCGGCACTCTACACCAATATCCCCCACGATGACGGCATCGCTGCGACAGCCTCAGTACTCAACACCAACAACAGCCAATCTCCAGACGCCATTCTACAACTCATCCGCTTCATCCTTGACCACAATGTCTTCACCTTCGACAACCAGTTTTTTACCCAAACACACGGAACAGCCATGGGGTCCAAATTCGCACCCCAATACGCCAACATCTTCATGCACTAGTTCGAGCAAGACTTCTTCGCTGCACAGGACCTCCAACCAACACTGTACACCAGATACATCGACGACATCTTCTTCCTTTGGACCCACGGCGAAGGATCACTGAAAGGACTACACGATAACATCAACAGGTTCCATCCCACCATCAAACTCACCATGGACTACTCCTCAGAATCGGTTTCATTCTTGGACACACGAATCTCCATCAAAGATGGACACCTCAGCACTTCACTCTACCGCAAGCCCACGGACAGCCTCACGATGCTCCACTTCTCCAGCTTCCACCCTAACCACGTTAAAGAAGCCATCCCCTATGGACAAGCCCTGCGAATACACAGGATCTGCTCAGACGAGGAGGAACGCGATGGACACCTACGGACGCTGAAAGAAGCCCTCGTAAGAACAGGATATGACGCTCGACTCATCGATCGACAGTTCCGATGGGCCACAGCGAAAAACCGCATAAACCTCCTCAGAAGGCGAACACAGGACACAACCAACAGAGTACCCTACGTCGTCCAGTACTTCCCCGGAGCGGAGAAACTACGCCATGTTCTTTGCAGCCTTCAACATGTCATCGATGACGACGAACACCTTGCTAAGGCCATCCCCACACCTCCACTACTCGCCTTCAAGCAGCCGCCTAACCTCAAAAGTACCATCGTTCGCAGCAAATTACCCAGCTGTCAGGAGAACAGCGACCACGACACCACACAACCCTGCCACAGCAACCTCTGCAAGACATGCCAGATCATCAACACAGATACCATCATCACACGTGAGGACACTACCCACCAGGTACATGGCACATACTCATGTGACTCGGCCAACATTGTCTACCTCATACGTTGCAGGAAAGGATGCCCCGGAGCATGGTACATCGGCGAGACCATGCAGACACTGAGACAACATATGAACGGACACCGCGCAACAATCACCAGACAGGATTGTTACCTCCCAGTCGGGGAACACTTCAGCAGTCAAGGAGATTCAGCCTCGGATCTGCGGGTTAGCGTTCTCCAAGGCGGCCTTCGAGACACACGACAACGCAAAATCATCGAGCAGAAACTGATAGCCAAGTTCCGCACCCATGAGGACGGCCTCAATAGGGATCTCGGGTTCATGTCACGCTACAGAACGTGACGCGACATCATTGTCTGTCTTTCCAGTTTTAAAAAAAACACCAAAAAAAGAAGTTAGGAGCTCAACTGCAGACAGCAGGATTTGACACGTTGGACCCCCTGTGACCCACCTCATTGTCTTGGCTGTGCTCTGATGTGTCTTTGATGTAGTGCCTTCCTGACGGATTGTATCTCTGCAGACAAGTCGCTCTCTGTGTATATATACTGTGTATTAGATTCCCTCACTGTACCTCTACCTGACGAAGGAGCAGCGCTCCGAAAGCTCGTAATTTTAAATAAAACTGTTGGACTATAACTTGGTGTTGTGCGCCTTCTCATTTTTGTCTCTGAAGTGGGGTTAAGAAGAGAGACATGGGCCCCAGTATTTACGGGGAGGTGGGGGGAGTGTGTTTGCAGGGGGGAAGCCCGGAAATCCCGGGAAGGAGGGAATTTAAGGGCAGGAACTCATTATAAATTTTTTTAATCCTTGGGAAAGCCAGCGGTAGAAGGCACGTTCGGGATGTCCCGGCAAATGGGAGCGATTGGGGTGGCGGGTGGGTGGAGTTGGACCAGATGGCCGATCATGACGGACGATTTGCTTGGGGGGGAAGCACTCCTGCTCCTCAGGGCCCACAAGCAGTGCTATAAAAAGCACTTACCTGCTTGGTCCCGCTGCTCCCGCCTCCTTTTAGCTGCCGGGTTCCCCGAGCCCTGGGAAACCAGAGCAGGAGGAATTAAATTCAACTCGCTGCCAAAATCTCAAGATCGAAGCCTCATTTACATATTATAATATAGAAACATAGAAACATAGAAACTAGGAGCAGGAGTAGGCCATTCGGCCCGTCGAGCCTGCTCCACCATTCAATACGATCATGGCTGATCATCCAAATCCAGTACCCTGTCCCTGCTTTCTCACACAGAATCCCCATCGAGCCTGCACCGACACATATCCCACCCTATCCCCGTAACCCCACGTATTTAATTCCCCCTAACATATCCCATCCTATCCCCGTAACCCCACATATTTAATCCCCCCCTAACACTAAGGGTCAATTTATCATAGCCAAATCAACCTAACCCGCACATTTTTGGACATAACGACAGATCCGTCTTTCCAGAGCTGGTTACTCGAACGCCCCGAAACACGCCAAGGTTAAAACAGGGGTAGGCGCGTCCACCACTGGCTGGGGTCGGGTTTTCGCAAATTTGCCGATTTAATTCCCCACGACCCTCTCCCGTCTGTCGTGAAAGGGTTCAAACTCCCCCCCCCCCCCCATAGTCACCAAAAAGGACAGTCTGGCTTTTGGAAACTGGATTCTAGTCAGACAGCAAAAGGCTGCGAAAGACAGCAGTCAGCAGGGAGAGGAGGTTCCGCCCTGCAATGTAGGCCAGAGCGCAGAAGAGTTAGTCTGTTTAAGTCTATCAAGATAATCTACTGAAGTTAGGGTAGCATAGTGCCATGTGAACTTTACTTTTATGTTATGACACAGAGGTAATTTGTATCAATTAAACAAAGTGAATCTGATCATAACTATTGATCTTGCCCTGGAATAAATCAGCTGAACGATTTGAATCAAACCGCGCCTCACCTAATTTTAACTCCGTCCCCCTTTGGAGAGATTGAAGAAATACATGTGAAAGAAACATAGATATCTGGTTCGGGTCATAAGGGGGCACAATTGTTACAACCCCAGGTCATGCTATCATGCAAGTAGATGTAGGGCAGTGTGAGCCAATTCCCATAACAGTAAAATGCACAGACCTCTTACAGGAACTTCTGATGCCCCGAAACCCGAGAAGGTACCTACGGCAAACCCACATTTGTAAATCTGATGGCAGCTACTGAGGATACTGAGTTATACTCCGCCCCTGCCTCAGCTCATCAGCTGCTGAAACCCTCATCCAATCCTTTGATGCCTCTAGACTCGACTATTCCAATGCTCTCCTGGCCGGCCTCCCACCTTGCACCCTCCAAAACTCTGCTGCCAATATCCTAACTCACGCCAAATCCTGCTCACCCATCACCCTGTGCTCACTGACCTACATTGGCTCCCGGTCCGACAGCGGCTTGATTTTAAAACTCTCATCCTCATTTTTAAATCCCTCGCCCCTCCCTATTTCTATAACCTTGTCCAATCCTACGTCCCTTTGAGATCTCTGCGTGCCTCAACTCTGGCCTCTTGTGCATCTGCGATTTTCTTCACTCCACCATTGGTGGCCGTGCCTTCAGTTGTCTGGGCCCTAAGCTCTGGAATTCCCTCCCTAAACCTCTCCGCCTCTCTACCTCTCTCTCCTCCTTCAAGACGCTCCTTAAAACCTACCTCTTTGACCTGACTTAATATATCCTTATATGGCTCGGTGTCAAATTTTGTTTCATTACACACCTGTGAAGCACTTTGGGATGTTTAATTACATTAAAGGCGCTTTATAAATTTTAAAGTAAACAAAACAGTAACACTATTGCTAAATGTCCAAATCTATAGAGGTCAAGTTTGAGTTGGCAAGATTGGCAGCTAATGGAAGAAAGAGAGTTTCAACTAAAAGAGTATGAGTTTCAATTAGAGCTTGAGTGACATAGACAGGAAGAAAAGCAACAAAAATGGGAAGAATAGCAAGAACAAGAGGAAGAGAGGGAACAACATGAATTTGAGGTCAGTGAACTGGAGAAGGGGCATAAGAATTAGGAGCAGGAGTGGGCCATGCAGTCCCTCAAGCCTGTTTTGCCATTCAATAAGATCATGGCTGATCTTCAACCTCAACTCCACTTTCCCGCTCGATCTCCATATCCCTTGATTCCTCTAGAGAAAGATAAGCTTACATTTATATAGCGCCTTTCACAACCACCGGACGTCTCAAAGCGCTTTACAGCCAATGCAGTACTTTTGGAGTGTAGTCACTGTTGTTATGTGGGAAACACGGTAGCCAATTTGTGCACAGCAAGCTCCCACAAACAGCAATGTGATAATGACCAGATAATCTAGTTTTGTTATGTTGATTGAGGGATAAATATTGGCCAGGACACCAGGGATAACTCCCTGCTCTTCTTCGAAATAGTGCCATGGGATCTTTTACGTCCACCTGAGAGAACAGACGGGGCCTCAGTTTAACATTTCATCCAAAAGACGGCACCTCCGACAGTGCAGCACTCCCTCAGCACTGCACTGGAGTGTCAGCCTAGATTTATGTGCTCAAGTTCCTGGAGTAGAACTTGAATCTACAACCTTCTGACTCAGAAGGCGAGTGTGCTACCCACTGAGCCACAGCTGACACATGAGTCAAAAATCTATCTATCTCAGCTTTGAATATACTCAACGATTCAGCATCGTCATATTCTCGAACTAGCAGAGAACCGTGCACCAGAAGCAAGTCCAGCATATAGGTTGCGGAACTTGAGACATCTATGAAATCAAATCCTATTCCACATTTTAAAGAGGAGGAGGGTATTGATAGTTTTATCTGAGCAATTGAACTGTTATCCAGTCATCACAAGTGGAACAAAAATGAATTGGCCAGCCAACTTGCAATGTCACAAAGCGGAAAAGTGCTCACAGTGATCTCTTCTTTCAGTCCCATCGCCAGTATGGACTATGATATTGGAAATCAAGCTACTAATGCAAATGTAAAAAACTGAGAAAGAATCCAGACAGCACTTGTAGAGAAATGACTACCTAGCTCAAAGAGAGATGCTAGATGTGGCTAGAAAGCAAAGTAGGAACAGACTGCATTTTAAGCCTTTGCAGGCATAAGTAAGCCATGTACAGTTAGGGGACCAGATGCCTCATGTTGATCCATGGACAATCTGCTCATGAGACAGCCAATCCTCGTGCGAAGCTGGAATGGGAAGCAGACATATATACGTCAGCGATCTGAAGACAAGGAAATTGGATATTTTAAATTTAGCTTTTCGAATTGGAAGGAAGTGACTAGTGGGGTACCACAAGGATCTGTGGTAGGGCCTCGATTATTCACCATATTTATTAAAGACTTAGATAGCACAATAGAGAGCCATATATCCGAGTTTGCTGATGACACAAAATTGGTGGTATAGTAAGTAGTGTAGACGAGAGCATAAAATTACAAAGACACATTGATAGATTAAGTGAGTGGGTGAAACAGTGGGAGATGGATTTCAACACAGGTAAGCATGACGTCATCCATTTTGGACCGAAAAGGGATAGATCTGAGTATTATTTAAATGGTGCAAAGCTAGGAACAGTGGAGGTCCAAAGAGATTATGGGGTCCATGTACACAGATCACTAAAATGTAGTAGTCAGATACAAAAAATAATCAAAAAGGCTAATGGAATGCTAGTCTTTATAACTAGAGGGCTAGAATATGAAGTGTAGGAAGTTTTGCTACAGCTGTACAAAGCCCTGGTTTGATCACATCTGGAGTACTGTGTACAGTTCTGGGCACCTCACCTTTGAAAGGATATATTGGCCTTGGAAGGAGTGCAGTGCAGATTCACCAGACTGTTACCGGGGCTCCAAGCATTAGATTATGAGGAGAGATTACATAAACTAGGCTTGTATTCCCTGGAATATAAGTGGTTAAGGGGTGATTTGATTGAGTTTTTAGGATTTTGAAAGGAATTGATAGGGTAGATAGAGAAACTTTTTCTGCTGGTGGGGGAGTCTAGGACAAGGGGACATAACCTTAAAATCAGAGCCAGGCCATTCAGGAGAGAAGTCAGGAAACATTTCTTCATGCAAAGGGTGGTAGAAGTGTGGAACTCTCTCCCTCAAAAAGCGGTAGACGCTAGCTCAATTAATTATTTTAAGTCTGAGTTGATTGATTTTAGCTAGACAAGTGTATAAAAGGATATGGAGCCAAGGCAGGCGGATGGATTTAAGATATAGATTAGTCATGATCTCATTGAATGGCTGAATGGCCTACTCCTATGTTCCTATTATAGAACATGGCAGCCTGGTGAAGGACTACTATTATGTAAAACGCAAAGCATTCGGTGCCTGAGGTTGGCCACACAAGTACCCATGACGAGAGATTAACTGGAATATTTTGGTTAAGCAGAGGCCACGGAATGGGGAATCTGTTTATCCCTGCCATTCAATGTTTTAATAGGGAATGATATAAATACAGAGAGGGTTGTAGACATGCACCTCAGGAAGAGGAGATCAACAGGATGCAAAACAGGGCTCACCTTATTAGCCCAGATCAGGCAGCTGCAGAAGTCATTGACCAAGTTGCAAAAGGTCTACAGCTTCCCCTCACCTGAAAGAGCTCAGGGGCCTGAGGCGATTTCGTACAGAGGGCTTGCCGGGTCTGCTCCAGGCACTACAGAGGCAAGCAGGCCAGTGGCAAGCAGCACATCTAATGATTCTAGGGATTTCGCAGTCCAGGGAGGTCTGGGTAGTACACGCCACAAGGTGCAACTGGCCAACCACAACTGGGGGCTCAGAGGAAGCCAGATAGAAAACCCACCCCCACTTCGCAGACTGAATTAAAAAGGCACCATATCCAGACAGAATGTGTTCAGTCACATAGCAAGAGAGGTGGTGTTCGGGACGCAGATCTGGACCACACATCATGCAGGAGGAGCCTCATTTACTCAAGGAGGAGACAAGGGCGGCCACATGGTACACAGTCTGGCTGCTAACTCTCCTACATGGTGGATGGACAGGCTGGAGGCAGCCCGTGGCAGAACCCCAAGAGCAGCACACAGTGACCGCCCCAGCAACTAATGCCACTGGATCTGAGAAGGTATCAATGGCAGAGCCAAATTTGAAAGGATGAAAGAGATATGGGATTACTCTCTGGTGTTACAGTCAAACTGAGATCAGGATGGTCTAAGCTAGTGTATCAGTAAGCATGTTACAATTAACCTCTGTGCCCCTCATCTACAGAAGGGAATGAACAGCCGAGGTTCATAAGAACATAAGAAATAGGAGCAGGAGCAGGTCATTCGGCCCCTCGAGCCTGCTCCGCCATTTAATGAGATCATGGCTGATCCGATTTTGGCCTCAACTCCACTTTCCTGCCCGCTCCCCATAACCCTTGACTCCCCTGTTCCCTCTCCTGATCACATTTCAGTGACCCCGCTTGCAAAGTGTGTTTGTACGGACATTGTACGTGGGATGCGGAGGCCAAGTGTAATGCCACCACTGCCAGCTGATGGATCAGCCTCTACTGTGGTGCTTTGAAGACTCACCCTTTAGGCTCACGCACACAGGATAGCTACTGGAGCAGGGTACTGGAGAACTGCCAGCAGCAGTGGAATCATGCCATGGCAAGAGTCAGCTCCTTTGGAGAGAGCGTGGAACAAAATTGGAGGGAAGGTGAATAAAAAAGAAATCAGGAAACAATAGAACTCGGCCGTTGACCTAGCGGGTAAATGTTTTAACATGGTACAGACGTAGCAATGGGGTGCCATGCAGCCCAGGGAAGGCCCAGATCCAATCCTTAGTTTGTGCAAAGTTAACTGATTCAGTTGGGTGGTGGTGGTGAAGGGGGGAAAGGAATTAGATTCGGTATCAGTGTCCCTGAGCTAGGAAGAAAGGAAAACCAAACAGCTAAGGTTGCTGCTCCTCATTGATGTACGATTACTTGGCTATGCTGCCATCCAAGGCCAACAAGTCCACCAAAACTCATTATTCAGGCTTGTGTATATGAATAATTGTCACTTGGATAAAATACCAGAGGCTTCCAACACCCAGTGAAGCGTATCCTAGCCTTAACAGAAGATGGATAAGAGAAGAAAAATTGGTCAGAAAATCATAGGAAAGAGAAATAAAAGGTTTTACATTATGAAAAAGATGGTATTGTGCCCCTGAATGCATAGTACACATGGTAAAAATAAGATACACATCAGGTTAATGTGAAATATATTTATTCCATTTATAATAAGCCAAATTAACATGAATTTTCCTTCAACTCTAAGTTATGCAACCTGAGGCACGTGGTGGTTTCATTTCTATAACCTACCAAATTCCATTATGTTAGCGGTTTGAATAAGTTCCTTGTGTTCATGCAAATATCTATCTATTTCTATTGATATAAGTTTGTGGGAAAGCTTCTATTCAAATCTAAATTAACCAGACTAGTGTCATTATCAACACATTGTTGATGCTGATCTATCATAACATCAAAACTCATAAAAATCACAATGGCCTAGAAATTCGATAAGGCCCAAAAATGGGCGGTGCCACCATGGGGTGACATTTGCTCACACCCGTAAAAAGATCGCAGGCAGCGCCATTATTCTGGTGCTGCCTGCTGATTTAAATGATTGCAGCGCACAGCCGAGCGACCAACGCGCTGCATGAGGATGTATGCTCAGTAGGAGGCCCAATGTAGCATGGCTGTAGCATCCCTGGAGCGAGGCTACCTTTTTTTTAAAGCAAGGCTGCCATTTTAGAAAGCAGTCTCGAGCCCTTAAAGGGGAACTGCTTCTGAAAAAAAATTAAAATCATTCAAAAATAGGCAGTCTCTAGCCCATAGTGCTCAACTGCCTTCTGAAAAATAAATTTAAAATCATTCCAAACTCAGCAGTCTTCAGCTCTTAAAGCCGAACTGCCTTCTGCATGTAAAGTGTTTCAGCACTAACGCAAATGGCTCAACAGGTCAGGGAAAGGGCACCCAAGGTCTTCCACGCAGCACTCCAGCATATACAGGGAGTCAAAAGTGGAAGAGAGGTCCTCTACCCACAGGGGGCCAGGGGGCCCTCCAGAAGGAAGGATGTGAGAGCAGATCGCCGAGGCCGTCACTGCTAGCAGTGTCAGCCTCACGACCTGGCTCCAGTGCCCAAAGAAGCTTCATGACCTCAGACCAGTGGTCAAGGTCAGCGAAGGCATCTTCAAAAGTCATCTCCTACCAACTGCAGCACTAGCCTCACACACTGCTCAATGCCGACCACACCCCCCCAATCACTCACCTACCAACCATCTCTACCAAACATGAGGCACACCTCACACTCCTAGCTTAACCTCACCCCCTTGGAGGAGATGGTGCTGGCCATTCTCGGCAGGGACATGGATGAGCCCTTGTCCAGCGGCGGGGCTGAAAGAATATAAGATGCTGGTATCCTCATACTTTATCCTCCTTCTCACATCCCACTTCCCCCTCATCCCATAATATCTTCTGATTTACAAGCTGCACATGGTGTAAGCATGCATCTCTTGCTTTCCTGCCCGCCCCTCACCACAACCCTACCCTGGTGCCTTCCTCATTTCAGACACCCATGAAATCCGGCTGGCCCAGCCAGTGGTTGACCAAGAAAAGGGAGAGGAGAGTGAAGAACAAGAAGAAGAAACACCATCACTCAATTTGACACTCCCAGCCACCAGCTCCTCGAGGTCGTCCTGCAAGGCCATCTGCAGTCTCCCCCACTGAAAGTCTACTGCCTTCCACCAGCCATGCTGCAGCCACTGGGGTAGCACTGCGTGACATCACTAGGATAGGCAAAGGCACACGCAAGACAGTCACTAAGGGAATGCACAAGGGTGATTAATTGATTTCTTGATGTCATATTGGATGCATATATGGATAACGTTGAATTAGAAAATTTGCTTTGTGGTGGCTTTTATTTCAGCATTGTGGCCAAGAGGACACTGTGATGGTCAGTAACATAGGGAAGGTAAGGTGTGGGACAATGTTGAAAGGGGAATTGGGGTTGTGGTCACTGGTGCCGCAGGCGGATGATTCGATCATGGATAACCCAGCCAGAAAGGGGCTGTCTGGGTTGCATCCTTCCTTCCATCTCCTCAACAACAACAAAAACTTGTATTTATATAGCGCCTTTAATGTAGTAAAACGTCCCAAGGCACTTGACAGGAGCATTATAAGACCAAAAAAATTGACACTGAGCCATATAAGGAGAAATTAGGGCAGATGACCAAAGAGGTAGGTTTTAAGGCGCGTCATAAAGAAGGAAAGAGATATAGAGAGGTAGAGAGGTTTAGGCAGGGAATTCCAGAGATTAAGGCCTAGACAACAGAAGGCACGGCCATCAATGGTTGAGCGATTATAATCGGAGATGCTTAAGCGACCAGAATTAGAGGAGCACAGATATCTCGGGGGGTTGTGGGGCTGGAGGAGATTACAGAGATAGGGAGGGGCGAGGCGATGGAGGGATTTGAAAACAAGGATGAGAATTTTGAAATCGAGGTGTTGCTTAACCGGGCGCCAATGTAGGTCAGTGAGCACAGGGTTGATGGGTGAAGGGGACTTGGTGCGAGTTAGGACACAGACAAGTTTTGGATGACCTCAAGTTTACGTAGGGTAGAACATGGGAGGCCAGTCGTGAGTGCGTTGGAATAGTCAAGTCTAGAGGTAACAAAGGCATGGATGAGGGTTTCAGCAGCGGATGAGCTGAGGCAGGGGCGGAGATGGGCGATTTTATGGAGGTGGAAACAGGTACTCTTAGTTATGCCGTGGATATGTGGTCGGCAGCTCATTTCCGGGTCAAATATGACACCAAGGTTGCGAACAGTGTGGTTCAACCTCAGACAAATGTTATGGAAAGGGCTGAAGTCAGTGGCTAGGGAACGGAGTTTGTGGCGGGGACTGAAAACAATGGCTTTGGTCTTCCCAATATTTAATCAATACTTCCTCTTCTGCGTATTCCTCTTCTGCTTCTTCCTCTTCCCTCAGTGAGCAGCCTATCCCCTTTGTTGCCTCTGCTTCATCTCTATGTGCTTCACAGGACTATGAGCAAGTGGTCTTCTCAGAGCCAAAATACTGCAGATGCTGTAACTCTGAAATAAAAGCAGAAAATGCTGGAAATACTCAACAGGTCAGGTAGCATCTCCACCTGAAATGTTAACTCTGTTTCTTTCTCCACAGATGCTGCCTGACCTGCTGAGTATTTCCAGCATTTTCTGTCTTCTCAGCGGCCTTCCTTTACCATCTAATGCCTTGCAAGCATCCAGCAGCATTCCCTGCACACTTTAACAACTTTTTAAATGTATTGCACCAAGCCACTACTTCAATGAAATTTTTTTAAAAGCTCCAAAAGCTGAAATCAAAACTTACCTGAAAGATATGCGTGTCCCTTTAAGAAGCGCCGACTGCGTCTCTGTAGTACTGGTGCATGCACATTCTTTTGTGCGTGGTTAGGAGAGGGCATTATGGTGTGCGGCGACATCCAAAATCGCAGTCGTGCGTCAAATCTGGCGTTGTAATCCGATTGACGTCACGATCTGCACATTTGAAATTGAGAGGCGAGCCCTGGCAACGGCAGTGCTGCCAACCTCTCCAAAATGGTGGCCGCCGTGTCCCGTGCCGGAAGAGAGGCAGCTGCCATTTTTTCCAGAAATGCGGCGTTAACGGTTGGCGGTAAGGTAGGGAATTTCCCAGCCATTATCTTTTATCTTATTAAAAACAGAAAATGCTGGAAGTACTCAGCAGGTCAGGCAGCATCTGTGGAGACAGAAACAGAGTTAACGTTTCAGGTCGATGACCCTTCGTCAGAACCTGAAACGTTAACTCTTTTCTCTCTCCACAGATGCTGCCTGACCTGCTTGAGTATTTCCAGCATTTTCTGTTTTTATTAATGATTTCCAGCATCCGCAGTATTTTGCTTTTGTATCTTTTATCCAAACAGAAAGTCAGAATTGGCTTGCTCTTATCTCACTCGGTGCTCACTGTAAGATGGAAATATCTCTGCTGCCGTGCGGCGACTTTACTCATAACTGAGGTGGGTTGAGATGTCGGGAAGTTAATCACATTCAGAGCTGTGGACTCAAGTTTTAAAGTTGTGCTGTGAAAAGACTAGACTGAACAGTTATTTTTCACAGTAGACATGTGAATAGAGGATATGGGTTTGGTGCTGAGGTGCATTACAATAGTGACTACACTTTAAAGGAACTTTATTGGCTGTAAAGGGCTTTGAGAAGTCCCGAGGTCGTGAAAGGCGCTATAGAAATGCAAGTATTTTTTTTAGGATTGACATTGGTACAGAGGGAGATCATTTAAATGTTGGGGCAAGCTAGATGACTGAAAGGACCTTTATCATGTTTTAAGGGGTGTGGGGGGGGGAGCGTGGAGAAGAATGATTGTGTTTATCAAAATGAAGTTTGTCACTGTTATTTTATGACAGGCTATGAAGGTTAAGAGATTAAATAAAATTGGATGCAGTCCATAATGTTACAAATTGTGCCTGGTCCGGATGACCTACATCCTAGGGTTTTGAAAGAGGTGGCCATTGGGATAGTGGACGCATTGGTTGTCATCTTCCAAAATTCTATAGATTCTGGAACGGTTCCTGCAGATTGAAGGATAGCAAATGTAACCCCGCTATTTAAGAAAGGAGGGAGAGAGAAAACGGGGAACTACAGACCTGTTAGCTTCACATCAGTAGTTGGGAAAATGCTGGAATCTATTATAAAGGATGCAATAACTGGGCACTTAGAAACTAATAGTAAGATTGGGCAGAGTCAACATGGATTTATGAAAGGGAAATCCTGTTTGACAAACCTATTGGAGTTCTTTGAGGGTGTAACTAGTGGTGTATTTGGATTTTCAGAAGGCCTTCAATAAGGTCCCACACAAGAGGTTGGTGAACAAAATTAGGGCACATGGAATTGGGGGTAATATACTAGCATGGATTGAGAATTGGTTAACAGACAGAAAACAAAGAGTAGGGATAAACGGGTCTTTTTCAGGTTGGTAGGCTGTGACTAGTGGGGTACTGCAAGGATTGGTGCTTGGGCCCCAGCTATTCACAATCTATATCAATGATTTGGATGAGGGGACTAAATGTAACATTTCCAGATTTGCTGATGACACAAAGCTAGGTGGCACTGTCAGTTGCGAAGAGGATGTGAAGAGGCTTCAAGGGGATCTCGACAGGCTCAGTGAGTGGGCAAGAACATGGCAGATGGATTATAATGTGGATAAATGTAAAGTTATCCACTTTGGTAGAAAAAACAGAAAGGCAGAGTATTTCCTAAATGGTGAAATATTGGGGAATGCAGATGCTCAAAGGGTCTTGGGTGTCCTTGTACATGAGTCACTGAAAGTGAATGTGCAGGTGCAGCAAGCCATTAGGAAGGCAAATGGTATGCTGGCCTTCATTACAAGAGGATTTGAGTACAGGAGTAAAGAAGTTTTACTCCAATTATATAGGGCCTTGGTGAGACCACACCTGGAGTACTGTTTACAATTTTGGTCTCCTTACCTAAGGAAGGATATACTTGCCATAGAGGGAGTGCAACGAAGGTTCACGAGATTGATTCCTGGGATGGCGGGACTGTCGTATGAGAAGAGATTGAACCTGTATTCTCTTGAATTCAGAAGAATGAGAGGGGATCTCATTGAAGCATACAAAATTATTACAGGGCTTGATAGGGTGGATGCTGGGAGAATGTTTCCCTTGGCTGGGGAGTCTAGAACCAGGGGCCACAGCCTCAGGATATAGGGTAGGCCATTCAGGACTGAGATGAGAAAATTTCTTCACACAGAGGGTGGTGAATCTTTGGAATTCTCTACCCCAGAGGGCTGTGGAGGCTCAGTCATTGGGTATATTCAAAACAGAAGTCGATAGATTTCTGACTAGTAAGCAATCAAGGGATATGGCGATAAGGCCAGTGAATGGAATTGAGGCAGAAGATCAGCCATGATCTCATTGAATGGCGGAGCAGGCTCGAAGGGCCCAATGGCCTACTCCTGCTCCTATTTCTTATGTTTTTATGTTCTTATGTCTATTGCAAGGAGTGAGGTCAATGAACTGAATCACCTTTTCTCACTCCATAGATTTCTAGATGGCGAATTTCCATTAGGATTCTTCAGCTTAATTAAAAATCAGATCTAGCAGCTCAAAACTGGGCATCCATGAGGCGCTGTGGGCCATCAGCAGTAGCAGAATTGTATTCCACCACAATCTGTAACCTCATGGCCCGGCATATCCCTCACTCTACCACTGCCATTAAGCCAGGGAACCAACCCTGGTTCAATAAGGAGTGTAGAAGAGTATGCCAGGAGCAGCACCAGGCGTATCTAAAAATGAGGTGCCAACCTGGGGAAGCTGCAACACAGGACTACATGCATGCAAAAAGACTGAAGCAGCATGCTATAGACAGGGCTAAGTGATCCCACAATCAACGGATCAGATCAAAGCTCTGCAGTCCTGCCACACCCAGTCGTGAATGGTGGTGAACCATTAAACAAGTAACGGGAGGAGGAGACGCCATGAATATCCCCATCCTCAATGATGGTGGAGCCCAGCACATGAGTGCAAAAGACAAGGCTGAAGCATTTGTAACCATCTTCAGCCAGAAGTGCCAAGTGGATGATCCTTCTCGGCCTCCTCCTGAGGTCCCCTCCATCACAGAAGCCAGTCTTCAGCCAATTCGATTCACTCAACATGATATCAAGAAGCGGCTGAGCGCACTGGATACAGCAAAGGCTATGGGCCCTGACAACATCCCGGCTATCGTGCTGAAGACTTGCGCTCCAGAACTAGCCACGCCTCTAGCCAAGCTGTTCCAGTACAGAAACAACACTGGCATCTATCCGACAATGTGGAAAACTGCCCAGGTATGTCCTGTCCACAAAAAGCAGGACAAATCCAATCCATCCAATTACCGCCCCATCAGTCTACTCTAAATCATCGGCAAAGTGATGGAAGGTGTCATCGACAGTGCTATCAAGCGGCACTTAGTCACCAATACCCTGCTCACCGATGCTCAGTTTGGGTTCCGCCAGACCACTCAGCTCCAGACCTCATTACAGCCTTGTTCCAAACATGGACAAAAGAGCTAATTCCAGAGGTGAGGTGAGAGTGACTGCCCTTGACATCAAGGCAGCATTTGACAGAGTGTGGCATCAAGGAGCCCTAATAAAACTGAAGCCAATGGGAATCAGGGGGAAAACTCTCCACTGGCTGGAGTCATACCTAGCACAAAGGAAGATGGTTGTGGTGGTCAATCATCACAGCCCCAGGACATCGCTGCAGGAGTTCCTCAGGGCAGTGTCCTAGGCCCAACCATCATCAGCTGCTTCACCAATGACCTTCCCTCCATCATAAGATCAAAAGTGGGGATGTTCGCCGATGACTGCACAGTGTTCAGCGCCATTCACAACTCCACAGATAATGAAGCAGTCTATGCCCGCATGCAGCAAGACCTGAATGACATCAGGCTTGGGCTGATAAGTGGCAAATAAAATTTGCGCCACCACAAGTGCCAGGCAATGACTATCTCCAATATGCAAGAGTCTAACCACCGCCCCTTGACATTCAACGGCTTTACCATCACCGAATCCCCCACCATCAACATCCTGGGGGTCACCATTGACCAGAAACTTAACTGTACCAGCCACATAAATACTGTGGCAACAAGAGCAGGTCAGAGGCTGGGTATTCTGTGGCGAGTGTCTCACCTCCTGACTCCCCAAAGCCTTTCCACCATCTACAAGGCACAAGTCAGGAGTGCGATGGAACACTATCCACTTGCCTGGATGAGTGCAGCTCCAACAACACTCAAGAAGCTCGACACTATCCAGGACAAAGCAGCCCGCTAGATTGGCGCCCCATCCAGCACCTTAAATTTTCAGACCCTCCACCACCAGCGTACCGTGGCTGCAGTGTGTACCATCTACAAGATGCACTGCAGCAACTCTCCAAGGCTTCTTCGGCAGCACCTCCCAAACCCATGACCTCTTCCACCTAGAAGGACAAGGGCAGCAGATGCATGGGAGCACCATCACCTGCAAGTTCCCCTCCAAGTCACACACCATCCTGACTTATTAACGCCGATCCTTCATCGTTGCTGTGTCAAAATCCTGGAACTCCCTCCCTAACAGCACTGTGGGAGTACCATCACCACACGGCCTGCAGCAGTTCAAGAGGGCGGCTCACCATCACCTTCTCAAGGGCAACTAAGGATGAGCAATAAGTGCTGGCCTTGCCAGCAACGCCCACATCCCAGGAACTATTAAAAAAAACTTACGGTCATAGAATCTTACAGCACAGAAGGCCATTCGGCCCATCGTGTCTGCGCCGGCTCTTTGAAAGAGCTGTCCAACTAGTCGCGCTTTCCCCATCGCCCTGCAAATTTATATAATCATAGAATAATACAGCGCAAAACTTCAGTTGAAGAACCGCAGATCTCCGGAGAAAAGGCATAAATTGCGCTATGCCGTCTTTTCCAGGTTTCCACTTGCTGCAACGACAGCAGATCAGCGGGAGAATTGCCATGGCAATTCATTCCCTTGTTTTCTTACATACACTGCTCTGTCAAGCCTCCTGGCTCATGTATTACATAAGTTAATTGCACCAACATGTATCTTAACCTCAGTCTCAGAGGGATTCTAACTGGGTCAGAAAATGTAATTTTCCATGCCAATCGTCTTTGTGGCCTCTCTGACCGAGTTTGCCAATTCAGGCCCAGTTAGTGCTGAATCGATGTAAGCTTTAAAATGGTTCCCTCAGTGATGGAAGTCCCTCCCTCAGCCTCTCTGCCTCTCTTTCCTCCTTTAAGACGCTCCTGAAAACCAACCTCTTTGACCAAGCTTTTGGTCATCTGTCCTAATATCTCCTTATGTGGTTTAGTGTCAAATTTTGTCTGCTAGCGCTCCTGTGAAGCGCCTTGGGACGTTTTACTATGTTAAAGGCACTAAATAAATACAAGTTGTTGTCGATAGAAATTGTAGTCAGTTACGTGGGTTGCTTATCCTTTCATTTATTCATCAGGGGATTGGGGGTAATATTCTGGCATGGATAGAGGATTGGCTATCTAACAGAAAGCAAAGAGTTGGGATAAATGGTTCATTCTCAGACTGGCAATCAGTAACTAGTGGTGTTCCACAGGGGTCAGTGCTGGGTCCCCAACTCTTCACAATCTATATTAACGATTTGGAGGAAGGGACCAAGTGTAACATATCAAAATTTGCAGATGATACAAAGATGGGAGGGAAAGTAGTGAGTGAGGAGGACATAAAAAACCTGCAAGGGGACATAGACAGGCTAAGTAAGTGGGCAGAGATTTGGCAGATGGAATACAACACTGGAAAGTGTGAGGTGATGCACTTTGGCAGGAAAAATCCTAGAGCAATTTATTATCTTAATGGCAAGAAACTGGAGAGTACTGAAGTGCAAAGGGATCTGGGGGTCCTGGTGCACGAAACTCAAAAGGTTAGTATGCAGGTGCAGCAAGTGATTAAGAAGGCAAATGGAATGTTGGCTTTCATTGCTAGGGGGATAGAATATAAAAATAGGGAGGTATTGCTTCAGTTGTACAAGGTATTGGTGAGACCGCACCTGGAATACTGCATACAGTTCTGGTGTCCTTACTTAAGGAAAGACATCCTTGCTCTCGAAGCAGTGCAAAAAAGGTTCACTCGGTTAATCCCGGGGATGAGGGGGTGGTCATATGAGGAGAGGTTGGGTAGATTGGGACTCTACTCATTGGAGTTCAGAAGAATGAGAGGCGATCTTATTGAAACATATAAGATTGTGAAGGGGTTGGATCGGGTGGATGCGGGGAGGATGTTCCCGATGACGGGTGAGACGAGAACTAGGGGACATAGTCTTAAAATAAGGGGCTGCTCTTTCAAAACTGAGATGAGGAGGAACTACTTCACTCAGAGGGTGGTAGGTCCATGGAATATGCTGCCACAAAAAGCTGTAGAAGCTACAACATTAATTAAATTTAAAACAGAAATAGACAGTTTCCTAGAAGTAAAGGGCATTAAGGGTTACGGGGAGCGGGCAGGAATTTGGACATGAGTCTAGGTTCGGATCGGTCATGGCCCTGTGGGTAGTGGAGCGGGCCCAGGGACTGTGTAGCCTGATTCTGCTCCTATTTCGTGTGTGCAATACTGTTAGATGCAGGAGATGGTTCTGTGATAGATAGTAGATTGGCGGTTAGGATCAGATCAGCCATGATCTTATTGAATGGCGGAGCAGGCTCGAGGGGCCGATTGGCCTACTCCTGCTCCTATTTCTTATGTTCTTATGTTCTTATGTTCTAGGTTTCAGTCCATACATGTTAACCCTGAGCAAACAGTGGTGTCACACTGCTTTCACTGAACTGCTGACAGCGGAGCAGAGCAGAGCTGAAAAACAGGAATTCAAGATGTAAAAATATTTTATACTTGTGGTGCCCTTATGCTTGACACACACTGGAATCAATCTATCGGCTAGACAATGTTGTTAAACAATCATTTTATCAGTGTAATTGTATAGTATTTTCAATGTATTAAAATTCAATTGAGAAATTAACAACTCAGCAGGCACACAATGAATAAAGAAATATTTTTAATTAGACCAGATAAATTCTCTATCCAGCCTCTTTAAATGAATGTCTTATTTAAGCACAATCTTAAGTAGTTTAATCAATGGGTTGCTTACAAGTGTAATGAAGGTAGATTTCAATTCTGGAATTCTGCTGTGAATTAACATTCAAACACTGCAAAAAATTTGCAAAATCTCCTCTCCTTTTAATATATTCTAACAGTTAATATCCCCTCACAGTGCATTTCCTCTTTATTATGTACACTCATCCTACTTGGCAGCTCCACTCAACTGTGTGGAGAATCAACAATCCAAACAGGTGCAGTTTAAGGGCTTGATTTAGTTGGATGATCTGAGTTTGTTAGACCAGATCGGAGCACCTTCCTCATCCAAACCACTATAAAACTCTGATGTCTCGATAATGACTCCCCAATCTCTTACAATATTGACAGTACCACTGCAGTAGGTTTTAACATCAGCTACCTTAATATCATTGTCTATAACCCCCTGAGATCCCTGCACTCCTCCAATTCTGGCCTCTTGTGCATCCTTGATTTTCATCGCTCTACCATTGTAGGTTTTGCCTTCAGCTGCATAGGCCCTAAGGCCTGGCAATCCCTCCCTAAACCACCTGAAGGGAAGTTGATGCATTTAAAGAGAAGCTAGATAAGCACATGAGGGAGAAAGGAATAGAAAGATATGATGATAGGGTTAGATGAAGAGTGGTGGGAGGAGGCGCATGTAGAGGATAAGCCAACATATATTGTCATTGACCAGTTGGGCTGAATGGCCTGTTTCTGTACTGTAGACTCTATGGCCGCGATTTTACTAACCTCAGCGGGTCCGTGGCGGGCGACGTCGGTGGCGGGTCGCGACCCCGCTGCTGTCTCCATCCCGGCCTCTGAAATGACTTTCCGAAGATTGGGCTTGTTAAGCCCGCCCAACAAGTTTCCCAGCCAACTGAAGTAAGCGGGTCTGATGACGTCATTTGATGACATGTCATTAACCGGTTTCCTTAAAGGGACCATGCCCAAATTTAATTTGACATTTATACTGTCAGTGTTCTACAGCATTGAGGTGCTGCAAACACTGACGAGCACTGCACAGAGGTGCACGGCTGCACCCAGGTTCTCCCATGACTCCCTCCATATGCTTATGGAGGGAGTCACAGCACACAGGGTGGTTCTCTTCCCTTCCCATGGGCGGAAGAGACCTCTCCAGGAAACCAACGCAGCCTGGTTGCACATTGCACAGGAGGACACAAGCAGGGATGTTCTCGGGAGGACCAGGCTGCAGTGGCGCAAACCTTTCAATGATCTCAGTAGATCACGAAACGTTACTGCAAAGCCACACTCAACCTCATCCTGCTGTGCCACTCATCACATCCCCATTACTCTGCCTTCGCTACCCTACTCCTGCACATCTTTACTCACACCAACTTACCTTGCACCTCCACCCATCCTGCTCTATCTACATTATCACATCCCCATCTCACTAGCCACTCCTCACACTCACCCCCATCCTAGTGCAATCATACCAACTAACAACACACAAGGTTAGGCACTTGGGTGTTTTATGCAATGTTCATGTAAAAATGTGTTGTCAAACACTGAAATCTTATTTCAACACTTTGAGTTCTTGGACAGATTTGTGTGCACCTTTGGAAGTGGCTTAGTGAGTTACAGTGAATGGTGAGACATAACGGTACCCCCCGCAATGCTGATGAGTGTGAAAGGAATGGTTTAGGCATTGTAGGAATGCTTTATGTTGTTGGTGTGGGGTGGTGCCAACCTGGCACATCATGTGGCAGCCAAAATGTACAGCGTCAAGTGAAGTAAATCTGGCCATGGTGAGGCCATCCCTGACTTCCCGGGCAGCAATGTGGTTGGGTGCTGATGCTCTCTGTCCTGTGCAGCATCAGGTTATTGTGGAGAAGGTTGGTGTTGTTGTTGGTGCTGCTGGTGTGCCTAGTGATGCTGGCGTTGGTGCTGATCGTGGTGGGATTCTGAGGACCAAGATGAGAGAGTATAAAGGGCACCCATGCTGATGGAATAGATGGCAGGTGAAGTAGAGATGACAGAAGGAATCTGTCAATGGTGGGAGAGGTAATGAGGTCAGACTGGATGGAGACTTGTGTAAAGTCTTGCAGCATCTTGACTCTGTAGTGGAAATGCAGTTTAGAGAAGCTAGTGGCTAAGGGAACATTTCTCAATCAGCTGGGAGCTTTGACTTGACATTTGAAGCTGTCAATTCATCAGCTGATTTAATGGCCACTGACCTCCCGCCTCAGCTTCACAGACAAGGTCCAGGCACAGTGGAAAACCAGTGGACGACCTGTCAAATCCAAAAAGCTGGGAAAAAACCATTGATAAGTGGATGTAAAGAAACCACTCATGATTTTAATTGCCTCCCCTGCCACTGCCTGTCGGGTCTGCTCAGCGCTGGCAGACCCGACATCGGGAAAAGGTGCATGGCGGTAGGTTCACAGCGGAGTCCCGACCCGCTGGGGAAAAAAAACACTTTCCCACCCAACCCACCACCAATCACGCCCACTGTACCCCCCCCCGGAAAATCCAGCCCTATGTCATTCTATTAACTCTACACCACTCGACCTCTTTCTCATCCTTTAAGATGCTCCTTAAAACCTACCTCTTTGACCAGTCTTTTATTCACCTATCCTAATACAGTAGCTCCTTATGAGGCTCGGTGCCACATTTTGTTTGGTAACATCCTATGAAGCGCCTTGGGACATTTTGCTATGTTAAAGGCGCTATATAAATGCAAGTTGTTGTTGTTGTTGTTGCCCCTCACTCTATAATTATTACCTGTATCTGAAACTATACAGTACCTTTGGTCTACTAACCAAAGTTGATGCTTTAGACTGGTCCCTTTGTGTATTTTGTATATTTTCTCTTCCCCTTCTTAACAGCATCATGGGTTATTTTCTACATTAAAAATGCCATATAAATGGATGTTGCTGCTTGTCGCTTCTGTTACTGCTGCTGCTGCTGGGAGTGTTTAAGACACATTTTTTCCAGTTTCAGATCTCAGTGGCATAGTGGTTAGCACTGGTGCCTCACAGCGCCAGGGACCCGGGTTCGAATCTGACCTCGGGTGACTGTCTGTGTGGAGTTTGCACATTCTCCCCGTGTCTGCGTGGGTTTCCTCCGGGTGCTCCGGTTTCCTCCCACAGTCCAAAAATGTGCGGGTTAGGTTGATTTGGCTATGATAAATTGACCCTTAGTGTTAGGGGGGGATTAAATATGTGGGGTTATGGGGATAGGATGGGATATGTTAGGGGGAATTAAATACGTGGGGTTACGGGGGTAGGGTGGGATATGTGTACTGTGGGGATTAAAGCAGGGACAGGGTACTGGATTTGGATGATCAGCCATGATCGTATTGAATGGTGGAGCAGGCTCGACGGGCCGAATGGCCTACTCCTGCTCCTAGATTCTATGTTTCTATGTTTCCCAGCCTTGCTGCTCCGTTCCCCTTCCTGAATCAGGCGATAACTGTGAATGTCCTGGGCTCTAATTGTAGATGCTACAGACCTAGTAATCAGGAGCCACTAGGAAATTACTGTAGGTGCTCTAGCCTCGAAGAATGCTGTAGGTTATGACTCTAAAGATGCTCCAGGACCCTAAAAATACTTCAGGTTTTGACTGAAGATACTTTAGGCCCTTAAGAGAAGTATTACAAGCCACATCTGTAGATAGTTTAAAGAAAATCAATATATTTTTGAGCCTAAAATAGGTTCTGACAAAAAATTATCAACCTGAAACATTAACCCTACCTTGCTCTCTCCACAGATGCTGCCAGACCTGCTGAGTGTTCCCAGCATTTTCAATTTTTTGAGCCAGTTTCATTGACACTACTCTGTTCAGTGAAACTTTTCATAGTCCAGGTCCACATCTAAGTGTGGAACACAACCTATGCACTGCTTATAGGCTGTCTTGTGATCTTCACTGCTGAACTTAAATTTATTGTTGGAAAATAGTCCTCCGATAAAGAAGCTGAATTGTGCAACGTTGCAGTTATTGAACCAGATTATGTGACCCACTGAAATATCAGTAATGAAATAGCAGCTCAATTTCTTAATGCTGTAGTTCTACATTGGATAGTTGAATCTTTAGCAACTGTCCTTTATCTAGTGGAGGCTGGAATTAAGTGTATTCAGTTAAGCTTTTTGATGTGTATGCGTGGCGAGGAACAGCACAGCAAGTTACCACCACAATACTATGATTAATGACTTTAATTTCTGACAGTTTCATTCTTTTTTCAAATGAAAGGATGTTTGCGTATATGGGTGTGGGTTTGCGTGTGACTGTGTGTTTTGGTGGGGTCGTGTACCAGTGCCGCATAAATAGGATTAACACGTTTGCATTCTATATTCACAAATGTAAATCGTCACACCGTTTGAAACTCCTGCCAACTCTCCAGTGTGTCTGCCAAAACA
Source organism: Squalus acanthias (assembly GCA_030390025.1). Classification (NCBI taxonomy): domain Eukaryota; kingdom Metazoa; phylum Chordata; class Chondrichthyes; order Squaliformes; family Squalidae; genus Squalus; species Squalus acanthias. The sequence goes on from CM059439.1 coordinate 22,202,379, forward strand.
TTAGGTACAAAGATAAATTCACTTTTCTGTAGACAAACGAGCAGAGATTCAAAAAAGAAGGACTTGCTTTTATAGAGTGCCTTTCATGTCCTCAAAGCATTGCACTGCCAATAGATTACTTTTGAAGTGTAGTCACTATTGTTATGTAAGCTAATGTGGCAGCTTGTGCATGCATGGGACAGTCCCTAAATAGCAAATTACATAAATGACCAGTTCATCTATTTTTGGTCCAGGGGCGAATGTTGGTAACATGAACTCCCTGTTCTTCTTCGAATACTGCATAGTATCTTTGATATTCACTTGAACTGGCAGACTTGGTTTATCATCTTATTCAAGGTGTAACACTTCCGACAATGTCGTACTGCACTGAAGTGCTAGCCTAGATTATGTGTTCAGGTCCTTGAGTGAGGTTTAAACCCACGACCTTTTGATTCAGAGGTGAGAGGACAACCAACTGAGCTATACAGACAAAGACAAATGCTACTAATATAGTCTAAAGCCCAAACATGTAGTTTTAAATGATTTTCCTTTCATGCAGCAGTCGCACTGCTAACGAGGATCAGTAAACTTTCCGCTTATTCACAATATTGCATGGTGACTGAATGTTCTATTCATTCCTTCATTACAACAGTGACTACACTTCAAAAGTACTTCATTGGCTGTGAAGCGCTTTCGGACATCCTGAAGTCTTTGGGGGAAAAATTCAGTTGGTTGCGCCTCCCGTTAGTACCTTAAGAGAGCGCTAATGGGGCGCAAAGCAACTAGCACCCGGGCGCGGCGATGTTTGCGCCGCTCGCGAAATTAACCAGACATTTTGCGGCGGTGCTAAACACTACCACCACGATCTCCTGCACCGGCAGATCGTGACGTCAGTCGAGTGCGCAACGCCCCGATAGCGCCCCGGAGCGGATATTGAGTGGCGCCCCCTGCCTTACCGCCTGCCGCTAGCAACGACAGGTTGAGGGGAGCGTTTTGCAGTCAGGAAGGGACTGGGGGAGTGCTATTTAAAGGCGACCGCTTCTTGCCTTTTATTGTTGGTGACATTTTTGAACCACGCATTCTGAGAGAGAGAGAGAGAGACTTCTGGAGAGATTTAACGCTGTGTGAAGGAGTTTTGGGTTCTGAGCAGCACTTTGCAGGTTCATTTTGATTTGCCCTTCCTTGTATCGATTTAGAAGAGATTGTGGGGGCTGCACTCTGAGCTCTTTCCCTGGGCCTCTCCATTGTTCTTTCCAGCAGATTTGATGTACAGGTCTCTCCAGGCCGAGATTCAAGGCTGCAATGAGCAGGATGTGGATGGAAAGCAAGATCAACCCTCCCCTTTAAGAACTGGCCCGTGCCATTGTGTGTGTGTTCCATTGCTGACTGACATCACATGAGCTTCGCCAGCGCTCTGAGGTAGCGCCTCGCTCCTCGGCCTTTGCGCCTTAAGACAGGTGTGAAGCGCCTGATTTAGCGCTCCAATCACCTCCACGGGCGATAAAAGTCAAGTTTGCAGTCGGAGGTGATAATTAGCGCCAGGCGCTAATCTTTGCGCCCGGCCGATAATTGCGCCCCAAATGGGCCGATACTGAATTTCTCCCCTTTTTAAAGTTTGAGGTGGCTTGCAATGCTTTGTAATTGGTGGCAAATTAAGAATCTGACAGGACAACTGGTGAAGAAACTGGTCCACAGAGCAACGCCTTGCCACTCTGTCTGAAGGCTCCCCACACCCAAATGGGATGAAGAATTTTTTTTTTAATTCTTTGGCTTTGACTGGACTCACTCTGGCTAGAGATCGTTACCTTAATGCAGTAAATGCTTGGAGTGTCCAGAAGGCCTCACAGGAATTGATGTGAGCTCCACTGAAATCTTTCAACAGCATAAAGAGAAGAATTTCCGGGGGAACAACAACAACAACAACAACTTGCATTGGTATAGTGCCTTTAATGCAGTAAAACGTTTCAACGTACTTCACAGGAGCATTATTAAACAAAATTTGACACCGAGCCACATAAAGAGAAATTATGAGAAATGACCAAAAGTTTGGTCAAAGAGGTAGGTTTTCAGGAGAGTATTAAAAGAGGAAAGAGAGGTGGAGAGGTTTAGGGAGGGAATTCCAGAGCTTAGGGCCTAGGCAGCTGAAAACATGGCCATCAATGGTGGAGTGATTGAAATCGGGGATGTTCAAGAGGCCACAAGTGTGTGAACTCTGCCTGACATGCCCCCTGAATGTAGGAAGGCTGGGCGGATGATCCACCCTCATCTCTCCTGACTACAATTTAAAGATCTGGTCGAAATGGGGCAGAATCCCAGTGGAGTCATATTCCACCCCCCCCCCACCCACCCCCACCCAAACCACTGTCCCCCCCACCCCGGGCAGAAATGGGACTTAATACCCTCCCCAGCCCTAGGAGTTTCAGGGCCTATCAATTTACAAGAGCAATTATAGCAAAAATGAAGCAAGACCTTGTCTTGAAGGTAATCTCACTTACACCACTGTGCCACACCAGCAGATTCATGCTGCCCTTTTGACACCAATATACCAACATTCTTGGTGCGGATTCAGCTCCAAAGATGCTGTATGAAGACAACAAGAATTTAAAATACAGAAAAATCATTAAAATCAACTTTTAGATCAAATGACTGTTAAGTCCTGGTGATCCAGTCTACTACACAATCACACTGTTTGATTTTGCTTTTTTATTTGCTTGACAAACATGTCTGCTTTTAGCAAGGCTTCTCTAGATGTATCACTTGAAAATATATGCTGCAATTTATTCAGTAGCATATAGCCACTCAGCACAATTTACACTTTGATAGCGTTTCCCTGTTTCATGTGATTCCATCACCACAGTAACTCTCTGTTCACTTAGGCTCAACCGTTCCCACGATCAATTTCAGTCACTGCGCGAATATTCACTCACACACCCTGGGGCCCACAATATAATACGAGCATATGACAGCTCAGCGCCTTGTAAGAGTGAAAGGAAGAAATTTACAAAGTGCCACGAACATACAATGCCTGTTTCAGTGGCGTGAAAGAAAGTGGGTGTGTAAGTGGAAGTGTGTATAAACACATTGCATTTTCTCTTTGCTTCAACAACATAATATTTCAGCTTCCGTTCCTTCTTCATGAGAGATGTGGAGCGAAAAGAGGCAGTCACCAAAAGCAATATTAAACCCTATACCTTCTGGTTAGTTGTGCGAATGTATGAACTGTTCCCTGAGGCAGATTAATTTTCTAGAGTGAATATGCAGTGGGTGTTGCTAGCAGGCAGGAGTGGAGTAGAATTTCAATATCTTGCCTCCGGATGAAAGCAGCAGTGCTTTGTATTGCAGTAAATCACACAGGGATGCAAAGAGAAAATTAACAACAGACAACATTTTCACTCTTTGTAGCCACTCTACTGAAAGGATCGATCAATGACACATTTTTCAATACAGTTGCATCAGAAAAAAGATTACCACACCGACATATTAAGAAAGTGTATCCTTAGAGCTGGACTGAATAAACAATGATTGAAGTTAAATAGTAGATTTCAATGTAATCTCAAACACAAATATGTTCATGTACAGGTGAATCTGCGCAAGTCTAGACATACACAAATGTCTCCCTCTAAATGCCGATGTGCATCTATGTCTATTGCAGATAGGGAGAACCAATGGGCCGGGTTTTGTGGCCAGTGGCAAACTGTTCATTGCACTTGCCCATAGACTTTCTGCGGGTTTTTCACTGAAACGTACCGTCAGCCAACTATCCAAAAGGTGCGGCTCCCTCTACAGGTCACCTGGGACCTGTGTGAACAGGGAATGCAACTGTGTATCTCCTTAACCAGTCAGATTGAAGAATCCTTACTGAGGCCTGCAAGCCCCGATATTGACAGGAGCGGTTTTGGGAAGCGGAGTTTCGCTCGGGAAATCTGGAAGTCCGGGATTCCCCGTCAGCTGGGAATTCACATGTGGGTTTCCACAGCGTGCGACTTATTTTTTTTAACAGGATTCCCCCCCCCCCATACCGGAAGTCAGCCTGACTGACAGGCTTCCAGCCGCAAGTAAGAAGCCTGCCGCTGGTAGTGGGAGCGTGGGGGAGGATCCGATCCCCAAACCCAGGGGTGTCCAATACCCGATCCCAGGGAGGGATCAGATTCTGGGGGGTCCGATCCCCGACCCTGGGGTGGACCGATCCCAGGGTGGGGAAGGGGGTGCTGATCCCAATCGCCAGCGGGGAGCACCGATCCCCGATGGGGAGGGTCTTTGGATGGGGGGGGGTCTGATCCCAGGGAAGCTGGTAAGCTTGGTGGGCTAGGGGGAAGCACTCCTCCTGGCCCACAAGCAGTGCTACAAGGGCAGTTGCCTTTCTCCCAAAGCTGTTCTCGCCTCCCAAGGCCTGGGAAACTCTGCCGGCCAGCGCTAATCATGTAAAGCAGGTTAAATGTGAGGCTCCCGGTCTCATTATAATATTTAAATAGCCAACCCGCCACCTGGGAGCGGCTTGGCTGCCCGCCCCCGTCCCGCCCCCGTTAAACCCGGAAGTGGGTGGGTTGGAGGTGGGTTGGGGTCGGGTTTGAGATTTTTTAAATTATAACATCGCACCTGACCCCAATCCACCCATTTTTGGAGGTAAAATTACCCCCGCAGAACCAGGAAGTGTCTGTTAGAAAATTGAATTCAATGCCAAATCAGGTACAGAAAGCAAAATAAAGATAGGGAGTAACAGAAAGATAAAAGACACCGAAAGTAAAAAAAATGAATTAATCTCCAACAATAATTAAAATCTGAAGGAATGAGACTCCACACTTGTAAAAGTTAATTTTCAGTGCCAGAGAGATTGTTTGGCAGTAATTAAGACTTATCGTGCTGTTAAAAGGGTACTTAGCCTGGAATGGACAAGCTCGAACTTTTTCTGGTGAGTTTAGTCCGTATCAATGAGGTAAGCACAGGAACTTCACGCCGTTCAATATATTTGAATGGTGAGACAGACGGCGAGATGCTGTTATAGCGCAGCTTTTGGAGGAACGTCGCATCTCGGACAGCAACTTCCCGATTTCCATGTTTAGCTGCGCATGTGCTGTCCGATTTCTACATAAATAATGGTGAGCGTTGTTAGCCTCACCATTGTTTCTATTACAAAATCCGGCCCATTGTTTCATTGGTAAAACATACAGGCGCAGACTTGGACTTGGACATATACCACCATTCCATCATCAGTGCTGGGTCAAAATCCTGGAACTCCTGACCTAACAGCACTGTGGGAGCACCTTCACCACATGGCTGCAGCAGTTCAAGAAGCAGGTGCACCACCATCATCTTCTCAAGGGCAACTAGGGGTGGGCAATAAATGTTGGCCTTGCCAGTAATGCCCATATCCTGAGAATGAATAAAAAAAAACTCCAAACAATAGGAAATGATTTAGTCCTTTTGAAATCCTAAGAAATTGGAATAAATGGGAATGGGAAGTCCAATGTAATTGAACAAAAAGGGGCTTCAGTCCATTGTAATTCTACAAGATAGGATTAAATGGGAAGCGGTTTTAGTTCATCGGAAATGATGATATGCTATTGAATATGTAGGAATTTGGTCTTTTGAAATGCTATTTAATGTAAATAAATGGGACACTGTTTGATCCACTGGAACTCTATTAGAATAGGATGGGAAGTTTTCCTTTATTGTATAAAGATAATTAAGCTTTCTCAGCCAGGGCAGGGACAGATTGCTACAATTGACTTTTGGGTTTGGGCAGGGAAAATCTGCCAATGTTCTCACTACTGTTCGCTTTTCAATAACACCCGCTGGAAGTGCACATGTGTGGATGTTGGATGAGGATAGGAACAGGCATGGCTGTGATGCCCACTTTGTAAAGCTAGTCTGCATCCAAAGCCTGTACAGCAAGTGATAGTTACCTCTACGTTTGAACTTCTATGTCCAAGAAACAGGGGTCCAGACACTAACATTGTCTAAGAGATTGTTCCACAGGCTTAAGAAGTAAATTTCTAGTTTTGTTGCTAATGCTCCATGCCACCTTTTAGATTAATACAGAGCACAGCGATGCAGTTCCAGCAGCTCTTGTTTCCATTATAAAGCTGAAAGTCTGGTTATCTTCTCACTGTGCCAAGTGACAGAGGTCAGCTGCTGACAATTTACCCACTGGGTTGTTGGATTATGTAGAATCCCCTTTATAAAGCACCTTATCATGTCTTTAAGAAATCAGAAAGCACTTCACAACCTATGAGTTACTTTGTGAACTACAGTCACTATTAATATATAGGCAAATGGGGTAGTCAATTTTTATGTAACAAACCCCCATGGTAGTGTAGTGGTTGGAGCACTGGATTAGTAACCTAGTGATTATGAGTTCAAAATTCACTATGTTATATTATGAAATTGAGCTTATTAAGCTTGGCAATTTGTAGTCCAGCAGCAAAGGAAAAAAAAGACCATGCTGGATTGTTGTAAAAACCCAACTGGTTCACTGCTGTCCTTCAGTAGGACCCCTACCTGGTTTGGTCTCGATGAGACTCCAGTTCCACACTATGGGGTTGACTTTTACTGGACTGTGACGTAGCTTAGCAACTCACTCAGTTGCAAAACAATTGCTATGAAAGAAGGCCCACCCCCACCAGCAGCACCTTCTCAAGGCAACTAGGGATTGACAATAAATGTTGTCTTTCCAGCGCCACACACATCCTGAGAACAAATCTAAAAAATGAGATGAGCAAGCAGTGACTCTGTATTTGGTGGTGTTGGTTGAGGGAGAGTGTGTTGGCCAGGATGCGCAGAGAGCTCCCTACTCTTCTTCGTAGAGCACCATGGGATCTTCTGGGGATGAAATTGGTAAACGGCAGTAGCCCGAAATGGGCCTAAACTGAAGCAGCAGCCCGTTTTACACTGTGCTTGATTTTCTTTACCAATGGAAAATGTACAAGGGGAATGTTGAAGATGGGGTGGTAGTTTGGGAGGACAGAGGTATCAAGGGTGTCTTTTTGAGGAGGGGAGTGATGACATGCTATTGGGGTTTCCACCACATGTGAGGCAAAGTGAGAGCAGCTACAAAGAAACTCCCAGCTATGGTCTCTTCCTTCTCCAAAGTTTGTAGCAATGGCAGACTCAAGGGACTACCCATGATACTCATTTCATCAAAAGACTTATCTTTTAGCCAATATCTGGTTATTACAGGATCGCTTGCTGCTCCCCCTGATGTTTTAATATCAATTTTAAATGTGGAGAAAATGAACGCAAAAAGATAATGAAGTAAATCCTGAGTATATTCATGCTCCGTGTTAATTGCTGCTTACTGAGCAGTGCACAAACAAAAACAAACATTAATACTGGATCTGCACATTTACAAGTAATATATATACACCAAGGAGCAAATTTAGGAGCTTTGACAATAGTTAATCCCCACTCAATTAACATGCACTAGCTCTAGTGCATTAAATCGCCTAGAGAACAACAGACTGGGAAAATAATAGAAGGTAGAGAAGGTTACACAGAGAATAATGGAGAATTGGGAACATTACAAGGTTGTAACATGCTCGAGGGATTTGGATGATTTTCTAAACACAAGAGCAGTTATGGTTACATCATCCAAACATAATCCCAGATACCTTTCATTTTTTATAATTTGCACATTTCAGGTTTTTGTTCCATTAGTGACATTTCCTGTTGTTGCTTTGTTGTAAGAGCTTGCACCTCCTATTACTGCTACCAATGTTTCCCTTACTGCTGTATTATGGCAGACTTGCTTTGCTATACACCATTATTTTTAATGCTTTATAAATTGAGGCGGTGGCCGTGAAATTGGGAGCTTTAGTGCCGGCCGTTGTGGCTGGTTTTGCTGAAAAAAAAGGAGGCCGCCTTGCTTCTGCCCACTTCCAGTGTGGAACGCGACGTCCGCCATTTTGGCCAGGTCGGCAGCGCTGCCGTTGCCTGTGCTCGCCGCCCACATTTAAATGATGCAGACCATGACCTCAATCGGCGTGCAAGGCCTGAATTGAAGCACGATCTGTGATTTTGGACGTCGCCGCTCATGATACCGCCCTCTCCAAACCGCACACGAAGAACGTGTGTGCAGCAGCACAACAGAGGCACAGCCACGGCTTCTTAAAGGTACACACACAGCTTTCAGGTAAGTTTAGATTTTTGCTTATATACTTTTATTTACATTTTAATGGAGTAGTGGCTTGGTGCAATACATTTAAAAAATTGTTAAACTCTGCAGGGAGTGCTGCTGGACGTTTGCAAGGCTTTGGCTGTTAAAGAACGGCCTCTGAGAACACCACATGCTCCTTGTCCTGGGGGCTCCAGTTGCAGTCCCCCTTGGGCTGCAGCATCACATGGAGACAGAGCAGAGTCAACAAAGGGGCAAGCTGCCTGCAGAGGAAGGAGAAAGCAGAAGAGGAGGAAGCAGAAGAGAGGAAGCAGAAGAGGAGGAAGTGGAAGGAAGGAGGCAACCCAGACAGCCCCTTTATGCCCAGGATATTCGGGATCGAATCATCAGTCTGCAGTACCAGTGAACACAACCCCAATTCCCCTTTCAACATTTGTCCCACACTTTAAACATAGAAACATAGAAGATAGGAGCAGGAGTAGGCCATTCGGCCCCTCAAGCCTGCTCTGCCATTTAATGAGATCATGGCTGATCATTCAAATTCAGTACCCTGTCCCTGCTTTCTCCCCATATCCCTTGATCCCTTTAGCCTTAAGAAATATATCTAACTCCTTCTTGAATATATTTAATGAATTGGCCTCAACTGCCTTTTGTGGTAGAGAATTCCACAGGTTCACCACTCTCTGGGTGAAGAAATTCCTCCTCATCTCTGTCCTAAATGGCTTACCCCTTATCTTTAGACTGTGACCCCTGGTTCTGGACTCCCCCGCCATCGGGAACATCCTTCCTGCATCTAGTCTGTCTAGTCCTGTTAGAATTTTATAAGTTTCAATGAGATCCCCTCTCATTCTTCTAAACTCTAGCGAATATAAGCCCAATCGACCCAATCTCTCCTCATACGCCATTCCTGCCATCCCAGGTATCAGTCTGGTGAATCTTCGCTGCACTCCCTCCATGGCAAGAACATCCTTCCTCAGATAAGGTGACCAAAACTGCACACAATACTCAAGGTGTGGTCTCACCAAGGCCCTGTACAACTGCAGCAAGACATCCTTGCTCCTGTACTCGAATCCTCTCGCTATGAAGGCCAACATACCATTTGCCTTCTTAACCGCCTGCTGCACCTGCATGCTTACCTTCAGCGACTGGTGCACAAGGACACCCAGGTCTCATTGCACTTCTCCTTCTCCCAATCTATTGTCGTTCAGATAATAATCTGCCTTCCTGTTTTTGCCACCAAAGTGGATAACCTCGCATTTATCCACATTATACTGCATCTGCCATGCATCTGCCTAATCACCCAAATCATACTGGAGTTTCTCTGCATCCTCCTCACAGCACACATGCCCACCCAGCTTTGTGTTGTCTGCAAACTTGGAGATATTGGCCCAGAAATTAGACTTCGATGGTTGCCGCGGGGGTAAGGATCCGGCGCGATCTTACCTACCGCGCCTGCCTTTATGGTTCGGGCCCACACGAACTTCTGCTCCTGGGCCTCTCCCTGGTGCCGGCGCGCAGTGTGTGCGTGTCCCAGAGGCGCAGTTAGTTCGATGTGACCTCTGGGATCACGTGGGCCAGTTAGAGCCAATGGCAGCACACCATCTTTCATTCATAGTTTTGACAGGAGAACTGTCAAAACTAGGAATATAACTTGCCCCCAAAAGAACAGCTAAACCTCAATTAAATTTTAAAAAAACCATCACATTAATAAAATAACGATATTTAAATAAATTAACCACTTTAAACAAAAATTTAAATTTTTGAAAAAATTTAAATTCTTTTTAAAAGTTATAAAAATAAACTTACCTTTCTTTAAAATCTCTAAAAAAGATAAACCTGTTGAAAAAAATTTAAAATAATACTACTTACCTTGTTAAAAGGGGGTCTTACGCCTCCTTTTTTCATGTGTAAAATCTTCCATACTTACCCTCGCGTTGAAACCTGAAAAAAAACCTAAGTGTGCTGCATGCACACAGCCTGTAGTGCGCACGCGGTTCACTTAGGAACCGCCCCCTTCGCCATACCGGAAGTGCCGGTTTCCCGCGCATGCGCAGTGCATGCAGGAAACTGGCACTTCGGGACCGAATACGGGTGAGTACACAGTGCGTACTCTCCCGTATTCGGCCGAATTTCTGGGCCATTACATCTAGTTCCCTCGTCTAGATCATTAATATATATTGTGAATAGCTGGGGTCTTAGCACCGATCCCTGCGGTACCCCACTAGTCACTACCTAGTAACTTCCCTCTGTGTCAGCCGTGGCTCAGTGGGTAACACCCTGCCACTGAGTCAGAAAGTTGTGTGTTTTCAAGCCCCACTCCAGAGACTTGAGCACAAAAATCTAGGCTAATGCTCCAGTGCAATACTGAGGGAGTGATGCACTGTCAGATGAGACATAAAACCAATCTGCTCTCCCAGATGGATATAAAAGATCCCACGGCACTATTTGAAGAAGATCAAGGGAGTTATCCCCGGTGTCCTGGCCAATATTTATCCCTCAATCAACATCACAAAAACAGATTATCTGGTCATTATCACATTGCTGTTTGTAGGAGCTTGCTGTGCACAAATTGGCTGCCACGTTTCCTACATTACAACAGTGACTACCCTTCAAAAAGTATTTCATTGGCTGTAAAGTGCTTTGGCTCGTCTGGTGGTCGTGAAAGGCTCTATAAAAATGCAAGGCTTTCTTTTTTTTCTCTGTTGCTGACCATCACAGCGTCCTCTTGGCCACAATGCTAAAATAAAAGCCACCACAAAGCAAACTTTCCAATCCAATCCTTATATGCAACCAATATTACATCAAAAGATCAACTAATCTCCCTTGTGCATTCCCTTCATGGCTGTCTTGTGTGTGCCTTTGCCTATCCTACTGATGTCACACTGTGCTACCCCAGTGGCTGCAGGATGGCTGGTGGAAGGCTGCTGACCTTCAGTGGGGGACGCTGCAGATGACCTTCCAGGACGACCTCGAGGAGCTGGTGGCTGGGAGTATGAAAACGAGTGACGGTGTTTCTCCTTCTTCTTCACTCTCTTTTCTTCTTCTTGGTCAACCATTGGCTGGGCAGGCTGGATTTCTTGGGTGTGTGAAATCGAGGAAGGCACAAGAGTAGGGTTGTGGTGAGGGGAGGGGGTAATGCAAGAGGTGCATGCTTACACCATGTGCAGCTTGTAAATCAGAAGAGATTGTGGGATGAGGGGGAAGCGGGATGTGAGAAGAAGGATTACGTATGAGGATACCGGCATCTTGTATTCTTTCAGCCCCGCCGCTGGCCAAGGGCTCAGCCATGCCCCTGCCAAGAATGGCCACCCAAGAGGGTGAGGTGAAGCTAGGAGTGTGAGGGGTGCCTCGTGTTTGGTAGAGATTGTTGGTAGGTGTGTGATGGGGGTGGGGGTTGGGTCATGCATTGAGCAGTGTGTGAGGCTAGTGGTGCGGTTGGTAGGAGACTGGAATTCAATGTCAGAAAGTGTGCATTTTAGTAAAGAAAATAACAGTAGTAATTCTACTCTGAATGCAAGTAGGTTCAATGTGTGAAAGCGCAGAGGGGCTTGGAGGAATAGGTTCACAGAACATTAAAGGCAGCAGTTCAGGTTGATAAGGTTGTAAAAAAAAGCTAATAGAATTCTAGGTTTTACCTCAAGAGGTACAGAACATAAAAGTCAAGAGGTAATGTTGAGACCATGTAAAGTCTTAATAAGACCTCAGTTACAGTACTGTGTGGAGTATTGGGCTCGACACGATTGGAAGGATATTGAGGCTTTAGTGAGGGTCCAACACAGATTCACTAGGATGCTATAGCAAAATACTGCGGATGCTGGAAATCTGAAATAACAACAGAAAATGCTGGAAACACTCAGCAGGCCAGGCAGCATCCGTGGAGAGAGAAACAGAGTTAACGTTTCAGGTCTGTGACCCTTCGTCAGAACTGGTAAAAGTTGGAGATGTAACAGGTTTTAAGCAGGTGCAGAGGCAGGGAAAGCTGGGGGGGGAGGGGAGGATTGAAATAAAGGGACAGTCTGTGCTAGGATTGAAGGCAGGAGAGATTCTGGGCTGGATTTTCTCAATGGGGAGCTTTTGTAGGTGGGACTCCCACTTGTCGGGTTTCAGTCCCGCCTCCATCAACTTCTGGCCAACCCACGCTATTTTCCCTTGATTGACCTTGTTAAGCCCGCCCAGCGGGCTTAGCAGGCCAATTAAGGGAAAGCCGGTTATAGAGAACGTCAAAATTTTTGACAGATGAATTGTCATCATTTGACAGCTCTGTGAAGCTGTCAAACACTGACATTCTCTGTAGTTTGATGAGTTCTTGACTACAAGAACTCATCAAACCTCTTTCTTTTACAGAAATTAGATGGTTGTTGCATTGGAGAATGCAACGGCCATCTGTCATCTCTACCGCGGAGGTGCGAGACTCTCCGCATACCCACCGATTGAAGCCTGCAGGAAGAAACAAAGGTAAGTACACTTTTTCTAACACATTGCACTTACCTCAGATACTCACCTCGCCACACTTGCACCCATCACTCACCTCCACAGCACACTTTTGGACCCCTCCGACCCCCACAGATGCACTGCTCACCTCGGTGACCCTGGCGGGTTTTGGAGTCTTTGGGAAGCCCGCACTTGTGTGGGCAAAAAAGGGATAATCCTATTTTCTGCCTGTTAACTACCTGTTAAGTGGCTGTAATCCCTTCCCGCCTCCAAGGAGACGGGACCCGGCGCGGGATGGCTACCCGCCTCCTGGCAAGATGGCATGGAGGCGGGTTGCGGGCGGGTTGGGCACCTGCCCCCAAATTCTGCCATTTTCCCAGCAGTCCCGCCTCCAAACCCGCCCCCCCCCCCCAGGGCTGGCAAGATCGCGCCCTAAATGTTGCAAATGGGGATGGCAGAATCATCAACAGCTGCCGCCTGAAAAAAGGTGGGGGGGGGGTTATAGTCTGAAATTGTTGAACTCAATGTTGAGTCCAGAAGGCTGTAACGTGCCTAATCGAAAGATGAGGTGCTGTTCCTCGAGCCTACGTTGAGCTTCATTGGAACAGTGTAAGAGGCCGAGGACAGAGAGGTCAGAGTGGCAGTGGAGCGGAGAATTAAAGTGACAAGCGACCGGAAGCTCGGGGTCACCCTTACGGACTCCCCTCCACTCCCACTCTGACCTCTCTGTTCTCGGCCTCTTACACTGTTCCAATGAAGCTCAACGTAAGCTCGAGGAACAGCACCTCATCTTTCGATTAGGCACTTTACAGCCTTCTGGACTCAACATTGAGTTCAACAATTTCAGACTATAACCCCCCATTTTTTCAGGCGGCAGCTGTTGATGATTCTGCTATCCCCATTTGCAACATTTAATCTCTCCTGCCTTCAATCCTAGCACAGACCGTCCCTTTAGTTCTTTCCTCCCCTTCCCCCCCTTTCCCTGCCTCTGCACCTGCTTAAAACCTGTTACATCTCCAACTTGTACCAGTTCTGACGAAGGGTCACCGACCTGAAACGTTAACTCTGTTTCTCTCTCCACGGATGCTGCCTGGCCTGCTGAGTGTTTCCAGCATTTTCTGTTGTTATTTCACTAGGATGCTCCCTGGTACGAGGAAATACAAATGCGAAGAAAGACTTGAAAACTTGTGGGGTTTTTTTGTTACAACAATGCAGATTATGGGGTGATAGAATAGAATTTTTTCTAATTATAAAAGGATGGGACAGGGTAGATAAAAGCAGACTCTTTCCAGCGATTGAGGCGTCAGAATGAGGGGCTGTGAAAAAAAGATTAAATCTAAGAGATTCAGAAGAGCAGGAGAAACATCTTTGCACGAAGAGTTGTGAGGCTGTGGAATTCACCTCCAGGTTTAGTGATTGAGGCGGATACCATGTCAAATTTGGACACTTTGGACACAGTTCTTTCCTCTAAATCATTTATAAAAATTATAAACAACAATGGCCCTAACACTGAGCCTTCTGACATTCCACTGGTAATAGCTGCCAACTAGATACCTGCCCATGCAATACTATTTGTTGTTGTCTACTAACCAACCATTTGCCAATCCATGTTAATGCATTCCCATCTATCCCATGGACTTGGTCCTTATGTAATAGTCCATTATGTGTAACAGTATCAAATGCCTTCCTGAAATCTAAGTAGTTAACATCCACTGTCTCTCCTCTATCTAATAGTTCTGTCATTACCTCAAAGAAATCCAATAAATTAATTAAGTATGACCTCCCATTTCTAAAACTATGCTGACTGTCTTGGATTAACTCATGACCCTCAAGATGCTCTCTTATATTATCCATTATACTAACCAATCATTTGTATCTGTCTTCACGGTAGAAGAGACAAAAAATATTCTGGAAATAGTGGGGAATCAAGGGTCTAGTCAGAGTGAGGAACTTAAAGAAATTAGTATCAGTAAAGAAATAGTACTGGAGAAATTAATGGGACTAAAAGCCAACAAATCCCCTGGGCCTGATGGCCTACATCCTAAGGTTTTAGAAAAGGTGGCCACCGAAATAGTGGATGCATTGGCTTTGATCTTCCAGAATTCCCTAGATTTTAGAATGGTCCCCGTGGATTGGAAGGTAGCAAACGTAACCCCACTATTCAAGAAAGGAGGGAGAGAGAAAACAGGGAACTACAGGCTAGTTAGCCTGACATCAGTTGTCGGGTTTGGGGTGGATTTTGATACTGGGGCGGGTTGGGGTCGTGTCATCCACTTCTCGTGTTATCCACCCGACTGCAATTGGATGTGGGAGATTGATGCAATTTTCACCTAATTGGGCAACTGAGTTGCAGCATGTGGGAACCCATGAACCAATTAGTGTTTTCAGTCTGAAAGTTGCCTTTGATGATGTCATCATTGCTGCTGCATTGAAGGTCTGCAAAGACTGCCTGGCCTTTGCTGTGAGAGGACCTGGATGCAAAATGAGCAGGGGGAGAGAGAGAGAGAGAGAGAGAGAGAGAGAGAGATCCAGCTAGCCAAATGTGCTCCCGCCAGGTTTCACAATTGTGGTTCAGAACAGGTGTGCTTCACGTAGAACAAGGGTTAAAATCACAAAGGCCTTTCGATATGGCATTATAGAGCCAATTTAGTGCTTGTTAAGGGCCTTAACAGCCTATCCCATCTCTTAGAGGCGGGACGGAGTCGGGACCAGCAGACACGATTTCATGAAAATTGCGTGGAGGCGGGATGGAGGCGGACTTGTGCCCGCCCGCCAGTTTTCGCAATTTTAACCCCCCACACGCCTCCAAACCCGCCTCCACGGGTCAATGAAAATCCAGCCCTTAGAATCTATTATTAGGGAAGTGGCAACAGGACACTTAGAAAATCATAATATGATTGAGCAGAGTCAACACGGATTTATGAAAGGGAAATTGTGTTTGACAAATGTGTTAGAATTTTTTGAGGTTGTAAGTAGCAGGGAATAAACGGGTCATTTTTGGGTTGGCAGGCTGTAACTAGTGCAGTACAGCAAGGAGCAGTGCTTGGGCCTCATCTGTTTACAATCTATATCAATGACTTAAATGAGGGGACTGACTGTAATGTATCCAAGTTTGCTGATAATACAATGCTAGGTGCATTGTGTCCGATTCTGGGCACCACACTTTAGGGAAGATGTCAAGGCCTTGGAGAGGGTGCAGAGAATATTTACTAGAATGGTATCCGGGATAAGGGAATGCAATTATGCAGAGAGATTGGAGAAGCTGGGGTTGTTCTCCTTAGAGCAGAGAAGGTTAAGGGGAGTGTTAATAGAGGCGGTCAAAATTATATGGGTTTAGATAGGATAGAGAAAAACTATTTCTACTAGCAGGAGGGTTGGTAACCAGAGGACGCAGATTTTAGATAATTGGCAAAAAAGCCAGCAAGGGAGATGAGGAGAAATTTTTTACTTAGCGAGTTGTTGTGCTCTGGAATGCATTACCCGAAAGGATGGTGGAAGTAGATTCACTAGTGACTTTCAAAAGGGAATTGAATATATATTTGAAAAGGAAAAAATTGCAGGGGGAAAGAGCAGGAGACTGGGACTAATTGGTAGCTCTTTGGACTTTAAAAAAATATTTTATTGAAGCAGTGGCTTGGTGCAATAGATGTTAAAAGTTTTTAAAGTGTGCAGGGAGTGGAGGGAGTGCTGCTGGATGCTTGCAAAGCTTTGGATGGTAAAGGAAGGCCTCTGAGAAGACAGAAATGCTGGAAATACTCAGCAGGTCAGGCAGCATCTTGACCTGAGACAATGGCCGAATTTTCAGAGGTAAGAACGGGTGGGTTGGAGGCATGGGGGAAGTGTAAGTTGAAAAATTGGACCCTAACCCGCCTCCAACCCGGCCACTTTCACCTTTAACTTGGGCGGGACGGGGGGTGGGGGGGCAGGTTGGTAATTTCAATATTATAATGAGGCCTGAAGCCTTTGCAGGTTTTACTGCAGGCGGCCAGGGATCCCGGGGTTCGGGATTCCCGGTGGCTGCAACGAGGTGGCCTCAGCCTCGGGGAGCAATCCTTGCTGAGTATTTCCAGCATTTTCTTCTTTTATTTCAAATTTCCAGCATCGCTCGCAGAGGGAAGAGGAAGAAGCAGAAGAGGAAGAAGCAGAAGAGGAGGAAGCGGAAGGAAGGATGCAACCCAGACAGCCCCTTTCTGCCTATGATATCTGGGATGGAATCATCTACCTGCAGTACCAGTTCCCTTTCAACATTTGTCCCACACCTTAACTTCCCTCTGTTACTGACCATCACAGCATCCTCTTGGCCACAATGTTGCAATAAAAGCCACCACAAAGCCAGCTATCAATTCAACTTTATACATCTGTCCATCCAATATGACATCAAGAAATCAACTAATCACCCTTGTGCATTCCCTTAGTGACTGTCTTGTGTGTGCCTTTGCCTATCCTAGTGCTGTTACGCAGTGCTACCCCAGTGGCTGCAGCATGGCTGGTGGAAGGCTGCTGACTTTCAGTGGGGGACACTGCAGATGGCCTTGCAGGACGACCCCGAGGAGCTGGTGGCTGGGAGTGTGAAATCGAGTGACAGTGTTTCTTCTTCTTCTCTTCTTCTTCTTCTTCTTCCTCTTCTTCACTCTCCTCTCCCTCTTCTTGGTCGACCACTGGCTGGGCAGGCTGGATTTCTTGGGTGTGTGAAATGAGGAAGGCACAAGGGTAGAGTTGTGGTGAGGGGAGGGCGGGAAAACAAGAGCTGCATGCTTACACCATGTGCACCTTGTAAATCAGAAGATATTGTGGGATGAGGGGGAAGTGGGATGTGAGACAGAGGATAACATATGAGTATACCAGCATCCTGTATCGTTTTGGTCCCGCCGCTGGCCAAGGGCTCAGTCCTGCCCCTTCCAAGAATGGCCAGCCAGTCTTCTCCAAGGGGGTGAGGTGAAGCTGGAAATGTGAGGTGTGGTTTGGTACAGATTGTTGGTAGGTGAGTGATTGTGGGGAGGTCGTGCAATGTGCAGTGTATGAGGCTAGTGGTGCACTTGGTAGGAGATGGCTTTTGAAGATGTATTCACTGACCTAGACCACTGGTCTGAGGTCAAGAAGCTTGTTTCGGCATTGGAACCAGGTGGTGGAGGCGACACTGCTAGCAGTGACGGCCTCGGTGATCTGGTCCCACATCCTTCTTTCTGGAGGGCCTCCTGGCCCCTGTGAGTTGAGGACCTCTCTTGCAGTGTTGACCCCCTGCACAAAAGTGGAGTGTTGCATGCGAGACCCTGAGTGCCCCTTCCCTGGCTTGTTGAGCCATTTGTGTTAGTGCTGAAGCACTTTTACCATTTTATTTCGTGCAGAAGGCAGTTCAGCTTTAAGAGCTGAAGGCTGCCATTTTGGAATTACTTTCAATGTTGTTTTTTTTTCAGAAGGCAGTTGAGCTCTAAGGGCTAAAGACTGCCTATTTTTAAATGATTTTTATTTTTTTCATTTTAGAAGGCAGTTCCCCTTTAAACGATCGACACTGCTTTCTAAAATGACAGGCTAGCTTTAAGAGAATGCTGCCTCGCTCCAGGGACACTATGGCCATGCTGCATTGGGCCTCCTGCTGAGAATACCACCTGAAACAGCGCTTTACCCTGCAGGTTTTGTGCTGCGCTAATGTATATCAGTAGGCAGCATCAAAATACTGCCTGCGCTTTTTTTTGCAGGCGGCCGTTAACTTCGGCTCACGGTGGTACCAGCATTTTTCCAACCTTCTCGAATTTCTAGGCCCATGATCCAGGATCCCAGTTGTGCTCATCTAAAATGGATGGACTGTATGTCATGGGCAGATCCTTGCCCGCTGGTAGGAATTTGAGTCAAGCACCTAACTGAAATAAATATTCAATTTAAATTAGGTCCTAAATGCCAGTAGTGTAGCCTCATTTGCGCCTATAAAATCAAAGGTTGGAAAGTTTGCATGGTGTAACTTGGGCTTTTGTGGCCACAGGCCTGATTTCCTAACCCCTGCCACCACCTCCAAGACTCTGCATCACCAGTGAAGCTTCAGAAAATTGGTCCCTAAATCCTGAATATATATATATATTGGGCCTGAATTTGCAGGCTTTCTGCGGGCAGATGCCCCCGACCAGCAAAAAATCTACGAACCTACCTGATGATCCTGGACCCATGGAAACTCGCACTCCTGGGCCTCTATGCGTAGACATGCCTAGAAGCCCACGTATCCCAGGGGCGGGATCCCCATAAGCATGAATGGGAATACCCCAAAAAATACACATGTACACATCAAATGAATTTTTTTTTAAATTACATATTTAAAATGAATTAAAATGCCATTTGAAACAAAAATTAAAATTTTTGAAAAATAAATTTCAATGTTTTAAAGGGGCTAAAAATAACCTTACCTTATTGTACATGTTTTCTAATGTTTAAATGATTTTAAAAAAATTTATTTTTATGTTCATTTAAACTTTTACGCTGGTACCAGATGTAAGAATTTCACGGGCATTCGCTGGGCAGAAGTTGGGCAAATAGCCCAACTCTCCGCCCGCGGATGCCCATTTCCCGGGGATGCAGATGATCTGTCAACAAGATTCTTGGCAGAGCGCAAGTTCCGGGTTTTCGCGCGTGCGTTTTGCGTGCGAAAACCCGGAACTTGCGCGGCCCTTACTGGCGCGTACGCACCTCGTACCCACCCGTAGGGGCCGCAAAATACGGGCCAATATGAAAAAATCTTCATCAGAAGTAGAATACATTTTTTCTTCCAAATCCCTGCTGCATGTCCCATTTACAAAATAATTTTATGTTAAAAATGAAATGTTGAGCAAATTATGTAAACGTGTGATATATTTTTATTGTGTGAAATAGTCAAAGTGCTTCACAGATTCTGTACACCTACACGTGTTATATAAATATAGATCAGTGAGCAGCCAGTACACCCACGTTATACAGAAAGGATAGCGATATTTTTTGTAATTTATTCATAGAATGTAAATTAAAAATCATCTGTTATTTTTCATCTTTGTCCAATTTAATATTGTAATATTGAGAATGATTATAAATTTTTAAGATATTTCGAGTAATGAGATCATATAGTGCGTGACCTGAGTCGCACACAAACTATTTTGTTCAACGTCTGATTCAGCTGGAGCATTCCATCATAAAACAAATAAACTTCAAACTTAATATCGTTGCAGATCCCTTTTATATCAAGTGGTGGGGTAGGGGAAGGGGGGTAACTGTACATATAAGCAATGACTATAATATAATCTATTGAAACATGCTGTGTGACCTCTTCAGTGATGTGTCTGATTTGGAGGATAAATGCAATGCTGCCGAACACTGTAGTCACAGGGCAAAGCTCTGAGCATTTATTCTCAGTGACATTTAAAGTAAAATTGGTATATGTGGCTGCATCAGCCAGCATGATGTGTGTTTGAAAAGCAGCAGACACTGAAGTGAAAATATCTGGTAATGAGATATTCTCACCGGTCTTTCT
Source organism: Squalus acanthias (assembly GCA_030390025.1). Lineage (NCBI taxonomy): Eukaryota > Metazoa > Chordata > Chondrichthyes > Squaliformes > Squalidae > Squalus > Squalus acanthias. Next base: position 22,222,385 of record CM059439.1, read on the forward strand.
GGACACTGTTCATGTTGCAGCTTTCAGTGATGATACTGTCAGCTCCAGATAAATGCAGACCTGATCTCATTTTAATTCCGATCATAGAATTCTAATAGGCTAAAAACACTTGCCATTCACTCCCATTCTGTAAAATAGCATGCGGTATTTGTTAAAAGGCAGGAGATACCAGAGGCAGAATAAAATAAAGTCTGAAAATGGACTGCACTGTGATGGAATGATCACTCTGCACTTCCGATGTTGTTCTGACACATCTACCAACACTAATGTAGTCTTATAAATATAATTACTTAGAATGTTATACTGTCTATAAGTTGTCAGCTTGGCTCAATGGCAGCAATCTTACCTCTGAGGCAGAAAGTCATGGGTTCAAGCCCCATACCAAGGACTTGAGCGCATAATCTAGCCTGACACTTCAGTGCAAAAGCGAGCGAGTGCTGCATTGTCAAAAGTGCTGTCTTTCAGATGAGATATTAGACTATTAGCCCCGTCTGGCCTGTTCAGGTTGACATAAAAGATCCCATGGCATTATTCAAAGAAGAACATGGCAGTTCTCTCTGTGCGCTAGCTAAAATTTACCCTCGATCAATACCACCAAAACAGATTGGGACTGAAATCTTTTGCATACTCCTGCCCTAAGTGTTGTGGATGGGCCACAAATTAGGCTAGGTCCTGGCCTTCCCCAGTGGTTTCCCTAGGGTCTTGTTTGGGGCAGAGCCTACGCCCACTCTAAATGTGCTGCATCAGAGAGGGTATAGCCAAAGGAGTGGACTCCCAGGTTACAATCTTCTTCATCTCTGGCCTGGCAGAGCAGTATTAGGCTAGTGCATCAAGTGAGACCAGGCCTGCCAGCCCATTGTCCCTCGGGCATGGTCTGGACCCCTGAAAATCTGAGGGATTTTTCCCAAATTTATCAGCCGCTTTGTATGGCAGCCTGTGGTGCATTTTGCACCCTCCATCCTCTGGTGGGCACCCAAGAGGCACCCCATAGTGTATCCACCTGCTTTATTCAAGTGAGGTGACCTTTCTCTGACACCACATACTTTGGCAAGGTCAGCACTAGAAGTCGTAGGTAGGTCCATCCCAGCATTTATGGTGGGATGGACAGCCTGCAAATTTCTGGGCCCATTAACTGGTCATTTAGCGGAATGTTCTTTGTGGGATCTTGCTGTGTACAAATTGACTGCTGCACTTGCTGCCATAGCAACAGTGACTTTAATTCAAATGTAACTAATTGGCTGTGAGGCACTTTTGGGGCATCCTGAAAAGTGCAAGTTATTTTTTTCTTTTTATGTAAAAAGAAATCAGTGGGTCATACAATTGAAGTTCTAGCTGATATAGCACAGGCAGCATAATTCTGCTCAAATTAGCTCCTAATTGCATTTGAAATTTATTAAATGGAGAAGCATCACTTCTCATCATGGTGTAACATAAAAAGATGTTGTTCTAGCACATTGCCCGTCAAATAACATATGTTTTGAACAATTGGCTACAGTGTTAGAGACCGCAATGTGGCTGGCAAGAGATATTGGCCAAGAGTTTCCGCTTTGGCCGCAATCAGCAATCTGAGTGCAAATTGCACACAAAATTGCGCTGGTTTTCAGAAGTGTTTTGCATATCGACGAATGTAACATCTTCCATGAACCAGCGTAATCAGGAAGCTTCTTAGAACGTAAATTTTTTTAAATTGTGCATTAAAAAATATTCCTTGATATATTAAGAGTGGTAACCTGGTGCAGTTTTATTAATACAGCTGAAAATGGGTTTATCACAAAAAAATAAGCATTTTAATCGGAGTGTCTAGTCCACCACCTGCGAGTAACCCGATTTTAAATAACTGAAAATGACTTTACGAATCTATACAGAACCATTTGCTCGTTATATTGGGGTATAGTAGTCAGTTTCTTAGTAAATTAAAATAAAATTTAAAAGCTTTTAAAACGTGCTTATTAGTGCCCTTGTGCCTAAAGTAAAGAGCTTCATTTTAAGAGCCTCCTCTAGGCCCGCAAACCGGCACAATTAGCGGAAACTCGCAATGGTGATTAATTCGATTGGGGGGCGTGGCCAGTTCTGTCGGCGGGGATTAAACTGGCCTGTGCTGGACTTTGAACTTTGACAAGCTCATGTATTAGTCGCAGTTTGGATATTAATACTGGGATAGATGAACCTCCTCCAAATAGGTATTAAAAAATAGCAATTTGCAAAATGTATATAAATAGTTCAAATTAAGCCTATGGCCTGTTCAATGATTTGGTACTGAGAGAAAAGGCCTTTCAGAGAACACAAGCAGTCTTCCATCCACCCCTCCGACAGTGAATCTGATGGGATCTCTTTTTCTTCCCGTCTTGCTCTTGCCCTCTCACCTGCACTAATTGTAACAAATCAGCAGGAGGCACTTTCATGCTGGGTGAAGCTTGAGAATTTGTCTCAATATAATTGCCGTAACCAATAAATTTCTTGCAGATTAGCAGGAATGGCATGTTTTGTAAGGAAAGTAAGTTATCTGCTGGTCATATGTTTTAATAAGCTCCTTTTATTCTTATATACAAGTATGTCCAGCAAACCATCTGAATCTTAAAACGGGTAAGGTGATTCCGAAATACTGAACATGTGACAGAGACCACTTAACTTCCCTTCATTCATACTCAGTTTTTAAGTGCTGATTTTCTGAAATAGCCTACTGGTGGGGAGTCTTGTCCATCAGAAGCATGCATTCAGAAAAAATCGGCCCTTAGTGCTGTGTGTAACCAAAAGCTTATAAAGCTCAGACAATTTGAACTTAGCCACTGATGGCAGCCCTGACATCAACAGGCTATAAAGCAAACGAGGTGATG